>CM055126.1:180621385-181221385 GCA_029206835.1 Rana muscosa
TCTGATTGGCCGGAGCAGCAGTGTGACGTCATCGGCGATGCATTTAATAGTAAATATCTCCTTAACCGTGTAGGTTAAGGAGATATTTCTTGCACCTACAGGTAAAGCCTTAATCTAGGCTTACCTGTAGGTGCAAGTTGTCTAAGTGGGTTTACAACCACTTTAAAAGGGTACCCAATTCACCAGACACATATGAGGACACTTTATTATGCAAACATTGTTTCTCTGTAATAACTATGCACTTCAGTGTCTGCAAATGTCTTAAATGCATTGTCACCAGTTCATGTTTGTTTTCTTTCCGAAAAATCATTACACATTACTTGGAGGGCTTCACAGAACAGCTGTATTTATACAGAGATTAAATTACACACCGGTGGACTCTTTTTACTTATTAGGTGACTTCTGAAGCAATTGGTTCCACTAGATTTTAGTTGGGGGTATCGGAGTAAAGGGGGCTGAATACAAATACACGCCACACTTTTCAGATATTTGTAAAAAAAAAAATGAAAACCATTTTAGCATTTTTATTCCACTTTACAATTATGTGCCAATTTGTGTTGGTTCAATCACATGAAATCCCAATAAAATAGATTTATGTTTTTGTTTGACCAAATCTGGAATATTTCATGGGGTATGAATACTTTTTCTAGGATATATATATATATATATATATATATATATATATATATATATATATATATATATATATATATAATATATGTGTGTGTGTGATACATTATATATATATATATATATATATATATATATATATATATATAATGTATGTGTGTGTACATGTATATGTGTATGTGTGTGTATATGTATATATATATATATAGCGCCGTCAATTTACGCTTACAATCTAAAGTCCCTAACTCACATTCATATACTAGGGCCAATTTAGACAGAAGCAAATTAACCTACCAGCATGTCTTTGTGTGTGTGTGTGTGTGTGTGTGTATATATATTATATAAATTTATTTATGATATTTTTTTTATTTTTTTTCAAGTAAAGCATTTCCTGCAGGACATGTACTACTGGCTTAGTACCTGTGATGCTGGCAATCTATACTGCAGCTGCATTGTAGCTGTGTACCCCGCTCTGCATTCACATATGAGCCAGTGAGTAAGTAGGCCATTGAATGGGGAGGGGATTTGTCCTTCCCAGGGATGCTTTGCCTGTATCGGATCGGTAGTAAGGAATTCTGACAGTAAGTACAATGTTATGTCTTCTGGTAGAGTGCCCTCCCCTGTCCTCATCACGTACACTGCAATCTGCTCTGCTGTAGGGGGATGGGAGCAGAGCAATGCTTGTATGTGCTGTGTACAGACCTGTGAATGAATGGCTGGCTGTCACAGCCAATGCAGGTTATGCGGCCTTTGATTCATCTCCCTTTCATGGCCATGAATGATCCAGGGAGAGCTTCAATCATACCTGGGCGAGGAGCGTCAGTGAAGCATACAGGATTGCATTCAGTGGTGAGCATTGTAAGGATATGATTCCCTTCTGCTTTTATGGTAAGGCATCCCTATATGTTTATCTTTGCTGTTGTCTACAGGTTTTCAGCACTGATTATTTCAGCGCTGCAGCAAGACGCAGGCTTTTGTTAGGGATTTATTTTATTTTTTTCCCTAGGCCAGTGCTTTCATTTACAGTGCATTAATGATTTTGCGCTTGCAATAGAAATGAACGTGTTGATGTGATTTGTGACCTTATCTGTGTTACAGGGGGGCTTTTTATACACCCATTCTTCACGTCCTTAGGAGCTCTTCCAAGGCCTCATTTGTTTGCAGCAGCAACTGGATTACTTTATCTTCTCAAAGCACTATGGGATATTGAATGGAAGAATTTGTTTGCTATGGGCAGCAGACACAGACACTCGCAGCCCTACAGGCCTTATTAAAATTAAAAGGCAAATGTGCAGCCCATATAGCAACCTGTCAGCTTCCTGCTTATAGGAATCAGACGCTGCGTGTAACAATAAAAGGAACAATCTGATTGGACGCTAGAGAAAGCAAGTGCTTACCACACTTGGTAGTGTGCGTCTAATGCACTTTGCTCTTACAGTGCTGATTAGAACATACATGCTATCTGTTCACTGTAGGTTACAGATAACATTTTTGGCAGTTTGCAGTTTAATATTTACATTTTGTTGCAAACTATTTGATCAGAACTTCCTTTACATGCAGGAAAAGTTAATATGTAACAAAAGTACATGGTAATGAGTAGTTTATAGAAGATGTAACTTACATTTATTTTGCTACAGCACTGCATCTCCTTACAAATTGCCATGGATTTTTTCTTTTTTTTTCTTTTAGAAAAGACCGGTTTTGCCTTCTTAAACTGAAATAATTTATTTGCCTATCTCCTGCAGCTTCTTTTGCTGCCACTTCTTGTCCACATGTATGCCCTCCTAGTGACAGCTCAGGGTGGGCTTCATTGATCTGTACTGTGCCTAGTATAAGTGTTGAAGGGCAAATAGTGGCAGTGTGCACAATGCAGTCATCCTTTGTTTCGTTAAAAGCCTACCTTTGGTCCTCTCCCAAAGAGGAACAACACCAGTAAGGGTGCTCCAATGAAGGAGACACTCTTACAGGTGCTCCTCTTTTTATCAGAGGGCAGATTCTAAATCATTGGTGGTCAACCTGTGGCCCTCCAGCTGTTGCAGAACTACAAGTCCCATCATGCTTCCTTCTTTGGGAGTCATGCTTGTAACTGTCAGCCTTGCAATGTCTCATGGGACTTGTAGTTTCGCAACAACTGGACGGCCACAGGTTGAGCACCTATGTTCTAAATCAAGGATATGCAATTCGCGGACCTCCAGCTGTTTCAGAACTACAAGTCCCATGAGGCATAGCAAGACTCTGACAGCCACAAGCATGATACCGAGAGGCAAAGGAATGATGGGACTAGTAGTTTTGCAACAGCTGGAGGTCCGCTAATTGCATGTCCCTGTTCTAAATGCTGCAGAGATCGGGGCTGTGTAACAATGTGCTGCTCTCTGCAGCATTATCTTGTGAGTCTAGAGCAGCAGTGGGAGGGGGGGGGGAGTACTGCTTACACCCTGACCTCACAGGAAGCGGGTTAAAGGAGAAGTTCACCTTTTGAGAGCATGTAACACCCATATTTGGGGTGTAACAAGCTTCAGCAGTCAAGCCCCCCCCCCCCTCTTTGACAGCAGGCTTTTCTTTCCGCATCCGCTGTCGCAATTTAGAAACAACGCAGCTGTGCGGGCCTCTTCTCTCACAGCCGTGTCATTTATTCAGAGTTCTGTGAATGAATGAACTACAGCAACCATCTTCCATTGCAGCAGACAGCTTGTGGTTCTTAATGAACTGTGAAGGTGCTGATGAGCTCTCTCATAGTTCGTTGATCTACCTGGTCTTCAGTAACTGCCTGCTGGTACATGAGGTGTAGGCACTTCTATACCTAGAGTCTGCAGGAGCCTGACATTGCACCCATGATCTACTGATCACGGTACAATGCTTTCCAGGCACCTGCGGTGAAAAAATAAACACACATTTTTTTTCCTCCAGAAACATGTGCATTTATTTTTATTTTTTTCATTATAAGGGTGGACTTTAAAAAGCCCTGGGCATCATTCAGTCTGGGAGAGGAGTGGAGATGGTTCACTGAGCCTAGTCAATCTGTGGGGGAGAGCGATAGGGGGAATAATGCAACTGCTTTTTTTTTTTTTTTTTCTTGTATGACAGGTTTACTTTAAATTTCACTGCAGTACTAGAATTGTGGCTGTGTACATAAGTATCTTGGCTTGTACTGTGGTTTAATTTGCTCTAATTTTCTTTCCTGCTCAGTGTGAAGAAGTTGAAGGAAACACTGGTAATAATTCAGCAGCTGGACAAAAACATGAGTAATCTGCGTACTTGGCTGGCTCGCATTGAATCCGAATTATCCAAACCCGTCATTTATAGCATATGTGATGACCAGGAGATAAACAAGAAACTGGAGGAACAAAAGGCAAGTTCGTTCGTTCTTTCTTTCCTTCTTCCATACAAGACCGGGGCTACTCCAGAATAACCAATCACAGTAAATCAACCGTTGGGTTAAATATTGGATTTTGCTAAACCACCTGCCAAGGTAGACTCAAGTGTTCAGCTACTGAGATGGTCACTTCACGATACCAGCTGAAGAGAGGCCCCTTGTGATATACACACAAAGTAAAGTGAGGTCTGCTGAGTTCAGAAATGGCAATTTCTCTCTAGACAAGTTTTCTGTCATCCTTCTTATAGCTAATCAAACAGGAACACATTCAGAAGACAAAGGATCTAATGGCTACAATTTTTTTCTCTTTCAGGACTTGCAAAAGGACATTGAGCTGCACAGCACTGGCGTGTCTTCTGTATTAAGTATCTGTGAGCGTCTGTTGCATGATACAGATGCTTGTGCCAATGAAACGGAGTGTGACTCCATACAGCAGACCACACGGAGTCTGGATAAACGATGGAGAAATATCTGTACCATGTCTATGGAGAGACGGCTCCGGTAAGTGTGTGGGGGGGGGGGGGGTTGTAAAGCATTCCCAGGTCATTTGGGAGATAGTCGTTCAGCTAGTTCTTGGGCCCTCCTAAAGAAGCCTTCTATGGAGCTTCTGTAGAAGATGTCGAGGCCAACTCAACTGGCACCTCTAGATTGGTATGAGCAGTTGGGCTTATCTCTGAGATAATTATGGACTATCGTATACCTCCTCTTAACACAGAAACCTGTACTCACCTTGTACTTTGTATATTCTACTTGTACCTTGTATTTGCTCATAGCCATATGTGAGGATAAATATGTAGGTTGAACAAAAATGGATAATACCCCAATTATCAATAGATGACCCAGAACGTCAATAACAAATGACAGATGCTGTAAACCATGGATATGCAATTAGTGGACCTCCAGCTGTTGCAAAACTACAAGTCCCATCATGCCTCTGGGTGTCATGCTTGCTGCTGTCAGAGTCTCGCTATGCCTCATGGGACTTGTAGTTTGGCAACAGCTGGGGGTCCGCTATTTGCATATCCCTGCTGTAAACCAATATGGTATGAAAAATGGCAGAAAACATAAAAAAAAATTCTATGTCATATTTATGATTGGTGGTCTCTACACCCCAGTGAGGGTGGTGAAACTTACAGTATACTATACTGTGTATGGCTGTGTTCTATTGCATGCTGGTTACTGACTGCAAATCTACCTATACTGGTTGTGGCTACCCATAGTAAGTGGGTTGTACTGACTGCCCTTTAAAGTTGAATGCCATGTTTGTCATAGCCATGCTAAGTAGAGAGAGTTGAGAGTTGCTCTCCAATGAGGAATACTGCATTTCCGGCTCAACACTTAAGCTAGCCAAACATGGATCAAAGTTCAGCAAGGACCACCCGAATTGTAATCTATGTATGGGCAGGCTGGTTTTTACACAAGTTGATCTATAGGTAATGAGTTACAAATACACCAAGCGCAAGTCTGATAAGGTTCTGGAATTCTTTGGCATGGTTGTTCTGCATAGGGCAGCCCATTTAAGTGAATGGGCTGCCCTATGCACAGCGTGCATAAACTCACGTTTCCACTACATAAAGGGGCGCGGACCCATTGTGCAATGGATTGCACTGGTCCTCTGAAGGTAGGCTGTGGTATCTGGTTCCAAGCTGTCAGCAGATTCTTTAAGTCCTGTGAGTTGTGAGGTGGGGCCTCCATGGACTGGACTTTTTTTTCCAGCTTATCCCACTAATGCTTGATTTGATTGAGATACAGAAAATTGTGAGGCCAAGTCAACACCACAAACTTGTCGTCATGTTACTCAAACCATTCTTAATTTCATTAGACCAGGCCAACGTCTTCCATTGCTCTGTGGTTCAGTTCTGATGCTTATGTGCCCATCATAGGCATTTTTGGCTGTGCACACTTGCTGCCTAATATAGCCTCTCCTTTGCAGATCATATGTACACGGTACACGTGCACTTTCACTGCATTGCTGTGGATTTTGCTGCGACATAATGTTTTATAGATAATACAGTGTAGTCATTTGTCCATTCTGTTTTTATTGAGTGAGTTGTCACTTGGAACATATGTACTATTGGAAGGTTTGTGTTCTGGTGTTAACTGTAAAATGTTAAATTTTTCTGACACTTTCTGTCCCAATGACAATGGGAACACAGATGGCAATGAAAACTTATTTTTTTGGAAACGAAATTGAATAACATTTTTGGCTATAGCTACATTTCTTCCTCCTCCCCTTTTTTTTTTTTTTCATTTATTATTGGACAAGAACCTACCCCAGGTTTTTATCGCAGCAAAGTTCATATAGTTAGTGACCGTCTCAGCCTCTTAGAATTTGATTTCATTTTAATTTTATTTTTTATTTTTTTTAGAATTGAGGAAACTTGGCGTTTGTGGCAAAAGTTCCTCGAGGATTACTCTAAATATGATGACTGGCTTAAAGAAGCTGAAGCAATGGCGGCTTCCCCAGACTCTTCAGATGTATTGTACACAAAAGCCAAAGAAGAACAAAAGAGGTTTGAGGTTTGTATTTGCAGAGGCCATAAAATGGATTACTGCACAATCGTCAAGATTAATGCAAATTTTTTTTTTTTCTGTATGTAGACATTTTACTTACTAGGTCTTAATTTCAATCCAGGCCTTTCAGCGGCAGATTCATGAGCGTCTTACTCATTTGGAACTGATAAACAAGCAGTACCGGAGACTTGCTCGGGAGAATCGCACTGATGCAGCCAGCAGATTGAAGCAGATGGTACATGAAGGCAACCAGAGCTGGGACCAGCTCCAGAAAAGAGTGGCTGCTATTCTGAGAAGGCTGAAGGTAAGGCAAAGTGGGCAAGTGTCCTTCTATAGGCTGCATCATGAGTGCCAACACACAGCAAGAGTTCAACTTACTTTGACTTGGTTTTGTAAATGATGTTCATCTACTTGTTTATTGATCTGCCTGTAAATCTGTCTGATTTTAGTACAGTGGGAACAAGGGTTTGGATGTCGCAACTTACAGCCCAGCCAACATAATTGTAAAAAATAATATTTTCTCAAGTCGTCTTCCAGGACGGCACAATGAGAGATGACTGGCTCCACCTGACAGGAAACACAATCAATTCAAAGAGGTTAAAGCACCCGCCCCTCCCCGTGCTCCTCAGTTCTTGATTGTGTTTCCCCACAGCGAAACCGTTTATTTTTTTCCCACAGACTGAAGGCCTGGGGCTGGAAGTCCCCCCCCCCCGGGAGCTGAGCCGAATGCCTGGGAAGCCTCTGGGCCTAGCAGGACTCTATTGTCCGTCCTGGGGGGGTATCCCATTTCTCTTCTCAGGGAGGGCAGTAGAAGAGCCTCCCTGAGCACTGAAGGACCCTAGGTGCTGGGCTGTACCTGGGACTTCAGGGGCCATCTATCCTCCTTCCTCCCCCCTACCTGGCTGGGCGTCCTTTCTGGAGGGGGGGGCTGGCAGGTCCCTCCGGTAATCCCCGCTCGCGCGGGCCGCTCGTTCTATGGCGCCGCTCTATGCAGGAGCGTATGATTGTGGCGCCATCTTCCCGGAGTCTGGGACATTCGTCCTCTAGCTTCAGGGATGACGCCATCACGCGTCGCGTCATTTCCGGTCTCCGGCAAAATGGCGACGGCCAGCGTCTGCTTACCGGCATTAACAGCGGAGGGACGCCAGGAAGAGAGGCGCCCTTTTTCACTCCTCCAGTGCCTCTGCAGTGACTTGCTCATCACACCTAAGCGGCATGGAACATGAGGAGAGGCCGACCACGGCCGCGGCTACAGAGGAGACCACAGGGGGTGAGTCAACCCAGCCAGCAGGGGTCATGATGGGGGAGGGTACCCCGACTCTTTCCCCAAGACTGTCACAGGGTTCTTTCTAAATGCATTCCTGTGTACTCTTACATTGCAGGTGAGGACGTCACTGCCCAAGGGGTTGCTAGTCGTTCCTCTAGAGCCCCTGCCCGCTCCAAAAGATGCGGCAACTGTAATGAGAAATTACCTTCAACCCATTCCAAGCCCTTCTGCTTCAAGTGTATCCAGAAGCTGGCGGGGAAGGAAACATCTCAGGTTATGAGAGACTTTCTCTCTGTCCAAACCCAGATGCTTACCACCCTTAAGGATTTTCAAGCCTCCCTTAAGGCTAAAGAACCAGAGGAGTTCCTCCTCAACCAGATTAGGGAGAGGACACCCAGAATCCCTGAGATCCCTCCTGTCTCAGGACTCAGAGGCAGAAGAAGACTCGGAGATCCCTGATCAGGGACTTTCCGATGAGGGCCTGGTAGATAGTCAGGCTGAGGAGGAGGAAGAGGGCTCTAGGTCAGGAAGACACATCTTCTCAGCTGACAACATGTAAGGCCTCCTTGGTGCAATCTACGCCTCTGAAGAAATTCAGGAGCCGACGGAGCAGGTATCTGCACAGGATAGATTGTACCGAGGCCTGGTAAGGGCCCAACCCAGAGCCATTCCGGTTCATCAGACTCTCAAAGATGTGATCCTTTGAGAGTGAAAGGAACCTGAGAGGAAGCTTCTGAAATATAAAACTTGGAAGCGTAGGTGTCCTTTTAAGGGGGAGGATGAGGAGAAATTCTTTAAAGTTCCCAGATTGAATGCCTCTTTGGCACAGGTGTCAAAGCAATCCGACCTCTCCTTTGAGGACGCGGGTAATATCAAGGAGAGGTACCATGGTGTAATGGTTAGCACTCTGGACTCTGAATCCAGCGATCCGAGTTCAGATCTCGGTAGGACCTTCCTTTGATGGATCGCCGTACTGAGACGACCTTGCGTAGAGCCTGGGAAGCCAATGCGGCAGCAATGAGCCCCGCGTTGGCTTCAGCTTGTATAGCTAGGAACGCAGATACATGGATAGCCAAGCTAATAGGACATGTTTCCCGTGTGTCCAAGTCCAGGGGAGTCCTAGACTCTCTACAGGTGATAGGTAGCGCAGTTCCACGACCCGCTTATGTGGACTCCCATTGGAGGGCTCCCTCCTTTTTGGTACAGGGCTTGATCAAGCTCTGTCAAGATCTACTGAAAAGGGCAAGAAGTTTCCCACCAAACCTAAAAGGGACCAAAAAAGAGTTTTTCGAGGCCCTCAGGGTAGAAACCGCTTCTCAAGCAAGAAGCCTGCCGGTAATAGGAAGTGGGGCGTTGGGAAGGATAAGCCGAAAGGAAGTATCCTCTTTTCCGACCAAAAATCAAATGAAAAGGACTTTAAGTGACGTGAGGGTAGGCGGGAAGACTTTCCCAATTCCTTTCCAGGTGGGAGAGTATTACTCAGAGCCCTCATATTCTCAACATTATAAGAGAGGGTTACAGGCTGGAGTTTCTTCACCCCCCCCCAAAGTTCCTATTAACATTTCTCCCCAGGGACCCCCTCAAGAAGGCAGGTCTTCTGCAAAACATCTCAGACCTAGCAGAACAGGGAGTGGTAGTTCCGGTACCTGCGGGTCAACGCGGAATGGGGGTCTACTCCCATATCTTCGTTGTCCCAAAATCCTCAGGCAAATACCGTTTGATAATAAACCTGAGACCCCTGAATACCTCTCTGCGTCATAAGAAATTTCGCATGGAGAGCATATACACCCTCAGAAAACTCCTTCTGAAGGAGGTATTCAGGGTAACGATCGACTTAAAGGACGCCTACCTACATGTCCCGATCTTTCCAGGACATCAGGCCTTCCTCAGACTTTCAGTCAAGTCTCCTCAAGGGATTCAACACTGGCAGTTTGCTGCCCTCCCCTTTGGACTGGCTTCCAGCCCAAGGGTGTTTACAAAAATCGTAGCAGAGGTGGTCGCCTTCCTACACTTGCAGGGTATATCAATAGTCCCTTATCTCGACGATCTTCTACTCTACAACCAGAGTTGAGATCTCCTCCTCGCAGACCTGGCCCAGGTTGTGAGTACCCTGGAATCCCTAGGTTTGATCATAAACAGGGAGAAGTCCTCGATGATCCCGGACCAAAGAAAAGTTTACCTGGGTTTCCTGATAGACTCCCTACAGAGGAGGCTCTTCTTGCCCCAGGAGAAGGCCTAGGGCCTCATGGCAGCGGTCTGGTCTCTGTTGGAGCCAGGAGAGTTCTCTTTCAGAGACATCATGAGGGTACTGGGTCTAATGACCTCTTGTATTCCTGTGGTCCCGTGGACTCAGCTCCACTCCAGACCTCTCCAACAATTCCTCTTATCCTCCTGGGACGGAACAAGAAGGACATTAGACCACAGAATCTCCATCCCAGAGGTAGTAAAGGACCCTCTGAGCTGGTGGCTTCTTCCTCAGAAGTTGCAGGTGGGTCATCTATGGACTCAGACAGACCCCCTCAGGATAACGACGGACGCAAGCTCCTGGGGTTGGGGGGCCCACTTAGGCGAACTCCGAGCCCAGGGTTCCTGGAATCAGGATCAGTGACACGCCTCCTCAAACTTCCGAGAATTATTGGCGGTTGGGGAGGCCCTAAAAGCGTTCGAGGAAAGGATCCGAGACCGGGAGGTCCAGATCCTCTCCGACAATGCGACCACGGTGGCCTTCATAAATCATCAGGGGGGAACCAGGTCTCCCTCCCTGCTGACCTTGTCTCTAGGAATTCTGGGCTGGGCAGAGCTGAACCCAGAGGTGTTCAACCTGGTGTGCCAACATTTTGGAAGGCCAGAAATAGACCTCTTTGCCCGCAAGGAGAACAGGAGAGTAAGAAGATTCTTTTCCCTGTCCCGGGAGTGGGGCTCAGGGGGGGTGGATGCACTGGCTCAGGTATGGAGTTTTCACCTGGCTTATGCTTTTCCCCCTCTGAGTCTCATTCCAAGAGTCCTACAAAAACTAGGTCTCTCAGAGACCAGACTCATTCTAATTGCTCCTTGGTGGCCCAAGAGAGCCTGCTTTCCCGCTCTACAGAACTGGTCTGTAGCACCTCCCCTCCATCTACCAGTTCGGGTGGACCTTCTCGGCAGGGACCAGTCTTTCACCCAGATCCCAGCTTCTTCAAGCTGACGGCCTGGTGCTTGAGAGGCAGAACCTGCGGGAGAGGGGATGTTCCGAGAGAGTGATTAACACTCTCCTCTCAAGTAGAAAAGAGGTCACCAGACGTATCTACAGGAAGGTGTGGGGAGTCTTCTCTCACTGGTGTCTAGTGAGAAAGGTATCCCAGCAAGAAACCTTGGTCATCCTGGACTTTCTCCAGGATGGCGCCGACTTAGGTCTCGCTACCAAGACTCTAAGAGTACAGGTAGCAGCCTTATCATATTTTTTGGACAAAAAGTTATCACTGGACCCTCTAGTTAAAAGATTTCTAATGGCCAGGGATAGATTGTCCCCGGTGCAGATCTCTAGAGTCCCGCCCTGGGACCTTACGTTAGTTTTGGAACAATTAACTAAGGCTCCGTTTGAGCCACTAGAAGATATTTCAGTTAAATTACTGACATTTAAGTTTGCTTTTCTTCTGGCAATTACTACAGCCAGAAGAATAGGCGACATGCAGGCTCTGACGATTAAAGAGCCTTTCTTTAGTTATTCGAGGACAGTGTTATTCTTAGGCAGGACCCCCTGTACCTCCCTAGGGTAGTGTCAAAGTTTCATAGATCACAAGAAATTATTCTTCCTTCCTTTTGTTCAAATCCACAAAATGAAAGAGAGGTCTCCTTTCATTGTCTAGATGTCAGACGGTGTCTGCTAGCTTATCTGGATAGAGTGGGTGAATTTAGGAAATCCAGCCATTTACTAATTAATTTTTTTTTTGGACAGAAAAAAGGCCAACAGGCATCTAGAGCATCCATATCTAGATGGATCAGACAGACAATCTCCATAGCTTATGACCAGGCTGGTAAGACAGCCCCGAAAGTTAAAGCTCATTCTACTCGCTCTTTGGCAACCTCCTGGGCAGAAAGAGCCGGAGCTTCGGTGGAACAGATCTGTAAAGCTACGACTTGGTCAAGCCAGAATAGATTCCTAAGGCATTACAGAGTGGAGTTGCTGTCACCTCAGGACCTGTCCTTTTGGTAGAGAGGTCCTGCAAGCAATCGTCCCACCCTAAGGTAGGCCTGAAGCTACTTGCTTCTCTCTCATTGTGCCGTCCTGGAAGACGACTTGAGAAAGTGACCAGTTACACTTACCGGTAACGGTGTTTCTGGGAAGTCTTCCAGGACGGCAGGCCTACTTCCCACCGCTTTGGTTGATACATTGGTTTGTATAGAGTTATTTGGGTGTGTGTTTTCTCTCTCGTGCACTGGTGTGGGTCTGTACTTTATCATAACTGAGGAGCACGGGGAGGGGCGGGTGCTTTAACCTCTTTGAATTGATTGTGTTTCCTGTCAGGTGGAGCCAGTCATCTCTCATTGTGCCGTCCTGGAAGACTTCCCAGAAACACTGTTACCGGTAAGTGTAACTGGTCACTTTTGCTTAACAACTCTGCTACCAGCATATATACCTCCTCTATTTTTACTAGGACAATTTTTAGCTCTCAGTATGGAAGCAGTTTAATCCTCTCTCATCCTTGAGATACAATCTTACATGAAGCTACCTGTACTTCTACACATCGTTGAACAATCCAATAAACCAGGGTTTCTCAACCAGGGATCCATGGAACCCTAAGGTTCCTTCAGAGGTTGTTGGTTCTTTGAGCAAAGAACGATTTCTGCCTTTCAGATAAGAGTCCTCTGACATCATTGGTCTTTTTAGCGATCTTTAAGAGGGTAATTTTTCCCAATGACTATAAGTGTAAGGAGTATTCTTCCCACTGACCATTACACTAACTAATCATGAGTTGTAGATCTAGTAATTTTTAGCAGGGGGTCCCTGAAACTGGAAAATGTATTTCAAGGGTTCCTCTGTGTTCAAAAGGTTGAGAGAGGCCGATATAAGCCATGAAGCAAATTATGAAGTTTTTCAGAACCTTTATTTCCCCCCTTAATCACATGGCCTCTGACTCTTGGAGCATGGTTTTATCATAAATCTGTTTACTATCAGCCCCCATTTTATTTTTTCCTTGTCCGCATGCCCACTTTTCCTCCATAATTACGTCCATCCTCTCTCCCCAAATCATCTTTGTTCTGATGACGACAACTTTACACAAGTGTTCCTACTCGCTTTCTGTGTTGCTACTGGTCAGTGATGGTACGGTTTCGCCAGTCGGTTAGTATCTGGCTTCCTAAGTCTGTAACCAATGAGACATTCTTAGCAACTGGAAACTTCTTCTGGTGGCAACAGATGCATGCTTTGCATCTTGGGAAAACCCTAAAATCAAATCAAATGTTAGTGTTGTCATAGGCACAAGGGTTATCTTATGGTGGAATTGGTAAGATTTACTCCCATTCCTCTTTTATGTCTCTGGGGCAGGAATTGAAAAAGGATTACGAATGTAACTACTTTTTTTTAGTTTTGTGCACAGTAAAGAATAATGTGATCTACAATATATGTTATTGATCTAACCCTTATCTACTAAAAGACTGGAAGCTGGCCATAGAAGGTTCAAATCTTGGCCAGTTCAGTTGGGACCAGCTGAGATTCTTATTTTCAAGTTTTTTAAAAGAAACAAAAAAAGAAAAGCAAAACAGTACAGGCTGCCATTACAACATGCAAGTGCAGCAGCTGCAACAATCAGGCAGTGTATAAATGAATGCATGAGCAGACTATACATAACAAAAGTTACCCCAAGAACAAACATCATCACCATACACACACACACACACACACACACACACACACTCAAATACACACTCAAATTCAAAGCACAAACAACCCCACATCAGCAGTATAACTCTAGAGGCCCGCAGGCAATAAAACTTTCATTTCATATAAAGCAATTTCTGCCCAGATGGAGCAACAGTAACCAAGTAGGAAGTACCGACTCACAGCACCCCAAAAAGCACTGAGAGCTGTTAAGAGTGGACCTCCCCCCAGAAGTTCTTCGAAACATCTACTCATGGTTGCCATACTTTGGTGAACTGCTTAGGGCATGCCCTGCTTTTGTATATCAATTTAAATTTGGGGAGGAGACCATGAACAATGCGGAAATAGGCGTGGGCCGAAAGGGGGCCCACGTCCTTCCAATGTAGCAAAATGGTTTTACGTGCATAAAATAACAAAATACGTAGCAGAGTCCTGGCATGAGTACGAGGAACATGGTCATTCAGCACCCCAAGAGTCCAACTTCCGGAGTATGAAGTATCGGCAGGTGCAACTTGTTGGCAAAAAAGGCAAATAAATCCTTCCAGAAGGTTGAAAGTCCCGGGCAAGTCCAAAACATATGAAAGAAATCAGCAGCAATCATGTTACATCTAACACATGCAATATCTCGGCCCAGACCCATCTTAACCAGCCTGACTGGCGTATAGTGTAGGTGATGTATAAACTTGAACTGTACTAGCAGATCAGCAGTGCTAATAATATCCTGAAAACATATCTCAGTTGCCTCTTCCCAATCCTCTTCAGAAAGCTCAGGCATAAACAGCAGCCATTTGCGATGAGAATTCTCAAAGGGATCCGCTCCCACCCCCTGAAGACGTCCATAAAAAGGTCGTCACCAGCTTGGCAATGTCGGGAAATGACAAAAGGTCCTCAATAGAAGACTCCATGAGCTCTATGGTCAAGGACCCAAACTGTGCCTGAAGGGCATGTCTTAATAGGAGATATTTGAAGAAAAATTTGTTATCCAGACCATATTTAAGCCTGAGTGTCTCAAATGGGAGTAGAGTATTCCCCTCAACTATATGAGAGAGATGTGTTATTCCAAAACAGGCCCACCATATCGAATCTGGGTGGCCAAAGAGCTCAGGAAGATTCGGATTCTGCCACAGAAGTCTGTGGCGAAACGCCAGGCGAGGTTTGTGTCAGCAGTTTTCCCCCCTCCCTCCAGGCCATAAAGCAAACCTCAACTGGGGAGAACCTGGAACCTCCAGACCTCCTAAATCTATGCAGTTCATTCCGCTAGGAAGTAGGAGGTTCGAATAAGGACAACAGGAAAGCAGTGGCGGGAGTTTGGGGGTCAGAGTGCAGCCAGTCATTGACATAGGTGAGCTGGGAGGCGAGAAAATACTGTCTCAGGTTCGGGCAAGCCAGGCTGCCCATGGCCTTGGCCACTTGGAGGGAGGACCTGGCTATACGAGGTTGGCAACCGTTCCAAATAAAAACAAAAAGAGCAGAGTCAAGTTTTGCAAAAAAAAATTTTGGTGAGAAAAACTGGGGAAGCTCGGAAACAAAGGAATTTAGGTAAAAATATATCATTTTAAATATATTTATACGACCAATTAGATTAACCACTTGTCCCCCGCCCACTGTCAATTGACGGCGGGCGGAGGATACTCTCGTTCTGGGAGGACGTCATATGACGTCCTCCCTTTAAAACGAGCTAGGAGGCGCGCTCTCGCCGCCAGCGGCGAGCGCGCGCGCCCGCCGCGTTCACAAGGCCCCGGTGCGCGTGCCCGGCGGCCGCGATTGCCGCCGGGCACCCGCGATTGCCCGGGAAACGAGCAGGAAAGTGGATCTCTGTGTGTAAACACAGAGATCCACGTCCTGTGAGGGAGAGGGGACCGATGGTGTGTCCCTTGTACATAGGGACAACCATCGGTCACCTCCCCCCACAGTAAGAACACATTGAGGGAACATATTTAACCCCTTCCCGCCCCCTAGTGGTTAACCCCTTCCCTGCCAATCACATTTATACAGTAATCAATGCATTTTTATAGCAGGGATCGCTGTATAAACGTGAATGGTCCCAAAAATGTGTCAAGTGTCCGATGTGTCCGCCGCAATATCGCAGTCACAATAAAAAATGGCAGATCGCCGCCATTACTAATAAAAAAATAAAAATGCTATAAATCTATCCCCTATTTTGTACACGCTATAACTTTTGCGCAAACCAATCAATACGCGCTTATTGCGATTTTTTATTTTTTTTTACCAAAAATATGTAGAAGAATACGTATCGGCCTAAACTGAGGAAAATTTTATTTAAAAAAAAAATGGGTATTTATTATAGCAAAAAGTAAAAAATAGTGTTTTTTCCAAACTGTACGCTCTTCTTTTGGTTATAGCGCAAAAAATAAAAACCGCAGAGGTGATCAAATACCACCAAAAGAAAGCTCTATTTGTTGGAAAAAAAGGACACAAATTTCGTTTGGGAGCCACGTCGCACGACCGCGCAATTCTCATTCAAAGTGTGACAGCGCTGAAAGCTGAAAAATGGCTTGGGCAGGAAGGGGGTTTTCGTGCACAGTAGAGAAGTGGTTAAGGGGCAAGGACGGCCAAGTACAGAATTTATCTTGCATGTGTTGAACTATACGGGCGACATTGAGTTCCTCATATTTAGAGAGGTCAGCATGTATCTGAATACCCATGTATTTAAAGGACGATGTTAATTGGATATGTGACCTCTGTAAATATTCAACTGGAAACGGGGGGCCGATAACAAAGGCCTGGCACTTCCCCCAACCCACCTGAAGTCCTGAGACCGCACCAAACTTCTCGACCACCTGTAACAACTTATGAAAGGAGCTCTACCTACCATCCAGGTATACCAGGGCATCATCTGCGTAGAGAGAAATCCTCTCTACCAGCAGGCCAGACCGGATGCCCCCTATCTCAGACGTCTGCCGCACCTCCAGAGCCAGTACCTCAATGGTCAATGCGAACAGAAGTGGAGAGAGAGGGCACCCTTGTTGCAACTTCCTGAAGACGGCCAATCTGATAGGCCGAAATGCATAGAGGTTGAGTCACGTGATCGTGACACACTTCCGCCCAGCTGTCTAAACCCGGAAATCGAGCCCCCACCGCGATAGCGGCTTCATGTACTGATCGGGCAGTTTTCACGGATGACTTTTTCTACCTGCTGTTCACTCCGGGTGCCAGGATATCAGGCACTCTTACATGTGAGTTGAATACCTTCTTTCGGAATAAAGTTTTTTAAACTGTACTGCGTAATGAGGCCATTTCTATTACATCTATCCACATGAGGATTATTTACCATATCCAACCACCGGTCCAGAGGATACCTACAGGGGTCACCCCACAAACGCATTTGACCTAACTAGCGATAGTTGGTCCAATCCCAAGGGTGAGTGCATATCTACTAGGGGGGCACCCTATTTAAGCACATGAGGAGCACGGAATTTTTCATCCATATTTCAAGTCACAGCACTGTGTATGAGACCTTAAACACTGTTCCAACAGCACAAGCACTTTTTCACTGGGGACTTTTCCAGCGAGTGTTTTTTAGTGTCTTATCATTTATTTACTTTGTTGTATGTAGCATTTAGCGTGGTTTATTCTTTATTATTTATCAATTGTTTACATCAATTCACACTGCAGCTGCTCCAGTCATGTGATGATCTTTTTAATCCATGACATCAACATTTTCACAAAGTTATTATTATCATCTTTTAGTATCTGAATCAGAAAAACAAACAAGGCGCCTCTAAGTGCAGAAGTATAAAACTTTTAATATCCCCTAAAAGGGTTAAAAACACTTACAAGATAGTGGATGAAACAGGCATTTAGCAGGTAAGTGCGTCCAGGAGATGTTCCAGTGGCAGGGCAGTCCCAGTCTGTGATGGTAAAGCTTCCAGGAAGTCCACAGATAACAGCTGATTGTGCTGTGAATGTTCAGAGGACACAGTAACGCTGGAGCCTGGGGATGATGTCAGAGGAAGCGAGACAGAAACCAGCATGGAACACAAACAGGAAGTGGACAGGAAGTGTGTCATAGAGGTGTGACACGTTTCGGAACAGCTCATTGGTTCCTTCTTCAGCCAGTCATCTCCTGGACGCACTTACCTGCTACATGCCTGTTTCATCCACTATCTTGTAAGTGTTTTTAACCCTTTTAGGGGATATTAAAAGTTTTATACTTCTGCACTTAGAGGCGCCTTGTTTGTTTTTCTGTTTCCATTAGAGATTGCTTGTCTCCCTGAGTGCTGCCTAAAGTGTGTGAAGATTTGCTACCCTCTCCAACACAGACCTTATCTGTCAGGATTCAAATGCTTGGAGCGCCCTGGATATACACATTTTTAGTATCTGAATCACTGTCCTTTGGCGCTTTGGTCCATTTACCTTATTTATTGGCGTATAACACGCGCTGGCGTATAACACGCACCCCAAGTTTAGGAGGGAATTTTAAGGAAAAAACTTTTAGGAGGGAAGTTCAAGGAAAAAACTTTACATTTAAATGCAGCCTTGTCCATCATTGCAGCCTTGCCCAGTGTCCATCTGCAGCCTTGCCTTGCCCAGTGCCTTTGCAGCCTTGCCCAGTGTCCATCTGCAGCCTTGCCTTGCCCAGTGCTTTTGCAGCCTTGCCAGTCTCTGCAATATTTAAATTTGGCGCCGATTTCTGCTGTGGAGAGGAGCGAGCGGAGCCGAGTGTACTTTAGCTAGACTCGGCTCCTCTCGCAGTCCCGCCCATCTCCACTGATTGCGCCGCTGACATACAGAAAGCAGAGTGTACTTCGGCTAGACTCTGCTCTGCTCACAGTCAGGGGCGGGACTGCGAGAGGAGCCGAGACTAGCCCGAAGTACACTCGGCTTTCTGTATGTCAGCGGCGCTATCAGTGGAGGTGGGCGGGACTGCGAGAGGAGCCGAGTAAAGCCGAGTGTACTTCGGCTTTGTGTATCTCGGCTCCTCTCGCTCGTTTCAGCGGGGGATCGGCGTATAACATGCACCCACGATTTTCCCCTGATTTTAAGGGGAGAAAAGTGCGTGTTATACGCCAATAAATATGGTATATATTTTATCATAAGCGCTAGTGATTCATTAGTGATGGCTAACAAAAAAAAAGTATATTTTAGATCTATCCCCCCCCCCCCCCCACCTCTTTCTCTCATTTACCATTTTAGGGCTACTTCACACCACATGCTTTCCAGTGCTTTTTTTTTCTTCGTCCACAATGTATAGAAAGTAGGTTACATGGTTTTCAATGGCATAGTTCACACCAGTGCTTGCAGTTTGTGTTTTCCAGTTTCATTAAAAAAAAGTAGAATATGCTGCATTTTTCAGGCACAGAACTGTACTGGAACGTGGAAAAATGCATGAACACACTGGAGTACTCTAAGGGGGTCAAATACCTATGTCACTTATACAACGATCAGGGCTTTAAAACGTTCTCTCAACTACGCTTAGACTTTGACCTACCAAACTCATACTTATTTTACTACTACCAGCTTCGGCATGCTATGCAGGCCCAGTTTGGTTCCCTGAATGACCCCACTGACCTGCCACCATTGGGAAAAATTGCTCCGACAACCAGACCCCACTAAACTTATTTACACTTATTACGCAACCCTGCTGACTGATTCTAACCCCAGATTCCATAGAGCTCAGGACAAATGGACCTCTATGGACATCTCCTTTTGAGGACTGGTCGGAATTCAGTGATACCTACAAAACGTCTGTCATTGCATCCCGAGACCGAGTCATACAAGTTAAGATTTTCCACCAGACCCACCTTACTCCGGCGAGGTGGCATAGGATGGGTCTCCTGTCCTCGGCCACTTGCTTCCTCGGCTGCGGCCAGGAGGCCGATTTCTTACACTTTTTTGGTTATGCCCATGATTTGGGACTTCTGGGGGGAGGTGGGTGCCTTTGTCTCCTCAGCGTTGGGCCTCCCAAATATAATTCACCCCAAGAACTGCCTACCAGGCATTTTTGGTGACTTACACCTATCAACACATGCCAAGAGACTGCTCTGTATACTATATTTTTATGCCCTTTGGTTGAAACTTATTAATGACTCCATCCCGCTATATAAGCTTACTTTTGAAATCCGGAAACAGACCAAAACCTTTCATAAAATTTGGGGTATGTGGCTGGCTAGCCCACTTACTCTCTCTTAGCAGTAACTGAAGTACACTTGTTTGACCAGTGGTAGACCATGCCCTTAGGATCTCTAACGTCTAGACTCCCACCTTTGCTGTGCCCGTATTGGTCTACATGCACCTTTTCCCGGTGTGCCTACTGTATATCCTTTGTATTGATATCTCTTTATTTGTCTATGTCTGAACATATTGCCTACCGTTTCGGACCAGTCTATCTGGTACGGTAATTGTGTTTTTTTTTTCTGTGTGTGTGTGTGTATTGTTTTTTTTTTCTGTTTGTTGAAAAACTTCAATAAAAATATCAAAAAAAAAAAAAAAGAGAGAAAAAAACGCACTGGACCCCTCAGTACAGTGAAAAACCAAATAGCATCTGCCATGCACCTGGAAACGCATCAAAAATGCGTATGCAGGAATGGATTTGGAGGACGTTTTTGTGGTGTGATCTAGCCCTTACACTTTTGAATATGGCAGAATTGCTAATGGGCAGGGGGCATGCGGGTGTAAAAGTGCTGTGGACTTAAAGGTTTGCTCTTTGTAGAATTTATTATATTCAAATCTTATGTTTTTCTTCAGCACTTTACTAGTCAAAGAGAAGACTTTGAAGGGACCAGAGACTGCATCCTGGTGTGGCTGACAGAAATGGACTTGCAGCTTACTAATGTGGAGCATTTCTCAGAAAGCGACATCGAGGAGAAGATGCAGCAATTGGCTGTATGTATTTTCTTTTTCTTTTGTTGCCCATGATATTGACATCTTTTTTGTATTTTATACTGTACATGGTTTTTAATATATGTATTGTCAAAATAAGATGCCATACATTGTTTACAAGTCTAGTAAACCAAAAAAGGAGCATTGTACCTACTATAAAAAGTTATGTGCATTAGGTGAAGGAACTAGTACTAGTAACATATTGCTAACTATAATGTACATTTAAGTGTCTAATAGCAATCTGTTACCCACAACTGAAGTATTGTGCAATTAATCCCCACTAATTGCTACCTGTGTAGCTTAACCATAAAAAGCTATTTGTTTTGTCTTTTGATCATGCCTATGATAGTTTTTAGTAGTCAGTAGAATGCCAGTATACCAAGAAATAGCGCAGACAGACTTTCCATTTGCTGTTTCACAGTTAGACTTCCATAATTCACTTACTCATCTTTCTAAAGCCTGGTACACACTATGAACAAAAAAAAACTGACCGCTCTGGTCAGAGCCGCTGTACTTACTATGCAAGGTTAGTACAACGATCTCCCCCCGCTGAGCAGTTGTTTTCTGACAGAGGGATGCCCCGCCCCTCATGCCAGAACACTCTAAGTGCTTTCCAACATTGGCTGAGAGCACTGACTGGGAGTCGGTCGACTGCTGGTTTTCCAGCATGCTTGTCTGACAGAAGCCGGCCAAACAGCCGACAGACTGACATACACATGGTCCGATGGTCGGCGTGTTTTTGTTTTTTTTAATTGGCCCATGTCTCGTGTGTACCAGGCTTTAGACCACACATGGGCTGATATCAGGCAATTGGGTTTAGATCCAATTATCTATTTAGAAGCTTGCAGAACTAGTGTATTGAGTGTGAACAAGCCATGCTCTGGTGAGATCATGCTCACTAGGACAACGAAAAATGTGCAGGAAATGGAAATATTAGGTATCTATTAAAGCGTTAATTTAGTGGTTTCAACTGTGTTCTAGTTATGGCTATGTGTGTCTTGCAGGGTTTTAAACAAGAAATTACCCTGAACACCAACAAAATTGACCAGTTGATAGTTTTTGGAGAGCAGCTAATCCAGAAGAGCGAGGCCATGGATGCTGTGATTATTGAGGATGAGCTGGAAGAGATTCACAGATATTGCCAAGAGGTATTTGGACGAGTCTACAGATTCCATGAGAGACTGACATCAAGGGGTTTGGTAAGTAATAGTTGTATGGGAGTGCATGATGTTGTCTACGATCTGCTGATATAGTTTACATTTAGACTTTAGTTTTCATTACATGTGTAAGCAAGGTGGGCCTGTCAGTCTGTAGAAATATAATGCTGACAAAACATTTATTATGGATCCTCTTCCATTGATGGCCATTTATGTGTGCTTTAGGTTTTTGTTTTTCAGTGCTGTCATCCTGTTGCTACAAATGTGCAGGGAGAATAGATCATAGGAGAGTTGTTGGTAAAGACGGAGTTGTCTCTGCCTCCCAAGCGTTTGCCAGTATTGCTTTACCGTTACACCTGCGCTACCAAACACCAGGGCCAGTCACACCTAAGGCTCTATCTGCATTGAAAGGATGGATAGATAGGATTTATTGTCATTGTATAAACAAATTCACAATGAAATTACATTTCTACTCCACACATTATTCATACATCACAATTATCAACCATACATTTACCACACAGGATTTAATTATTCCAAATATATATATATATATATATATATATGTGTCCGTCCGTCCCCATGTTATAACAGTATAAAAAGTGTCCTCATATTAAAAACTAAACAAGACAATAAAATAAGACTATGTGACCTCTTCATTTCATTCCTGCATTGATAGCCTTAATAGCCCTGGGACAGAAGCTCTCTTTAAATTTACACTGCTCAAAAAAATTAAAGGAACACTTTTAAATCAGAACTCCTGGGATATTGATCTGGTCAGTTAAGTAGCAGAGGGGGTTGTTAATCAGTTTCAGCTGCTTTTCTGTTAATTGAAATTAACAACAGGTGCACTAGATGGGCAACAATGAGACGACCCCCAAAATGGGAATGTTTTTTTCAGGTGTAGAGGTCTGACATTTTTTTTCCCTACTCATCTTTTCTGACTGTTTTTCACTAGTTTTGCATTTGGCTAGGGTCAGTGTCACTACTGGTAGCACGAGGCGATACTTGGACTCTATAAAGGTTGCACAGGCAGTCCAACTCCTCCAGAATGGCACATCAATACGTGTCATTGCCAGAAGGTTTGCCATGTCTCCCAGCACAGTCTCAAGAGCATGGAGGAGATTCCAGGAGACAGGCAGTTACTCTAGGAGAGCTGAACAGAGCCGTAGAAGGTCCTTAACCCATCAGCAGGACCAGTATCTGCTCCTTTGTGCAAGGAGGAACAGGATGAGCACTGCCAGAGCCCTACAAAATGACCTCCAGCAGGCCACTGGTGTGAATGTCTCTGACCAAACAATCAGTAACAGACTTCATGGGGGTGGCCTGAGGGCCCGACGTCCTCTAGTGTGCTCTGTGTTCACTGCCGGACACTGTGGAGCTCGATTGGCATTTTCCATTGAACACCAGAATTGGCAGGTCCGCCACTGGTGCCCCATGCTTTTCACAGATGAGAGCAGGTTAACCCTGAGCATATGTGACAGACGTGAAAGGGTCTGGAGAAGCCGCGGAGAACTTTATGCTGCCAGTAACATCGTTCAGCATGACCGGTTTGGTGGTGGGTCAGTGATCGTCTGGGGAGGCATATCCATGGACGGACGCACAGACATCTACAGGCTACACAATGGCACCCTGACTGCCATTGGGTATCGGGATGAAATCCTTGGAACCATTGTCGGACCCTACGCTGGTGCAGTGGGTCCTGGGTTCCTCCTGGTCCACGACAATGCCCGGCCTCATGTGGCGAGAGCATGCAGCCAGTTCCTGGAGGATGAAGAAATTTATACCATTGAATGGCCCCCACGCTCACCTGACCTAAATCCAAAAGAACACCTCTGGGACATTATGTTTCGGTTCATCCGGTGCCACCAGGTTGCACCTCAGTCTGTTCAGGAGCTCAGTGATGCTCTGGTCCAGATCTGGGAGGAAATACCCCAGCACACCATCCGTCGTCTCATTAGGAGCATGCCCTGATGTTGTCAGGCATGCATACAAGCACTTGGGGGCCATACAAACTACTGAGGACCATTTTGACTTGTTGCAATGAAATAACAGCAAAATGGACTAGCTTGCTGCATAATTTTTTCACTTAGATTTTCGGGGCGTCTTTGAATTCAGGACTTTGTGGGTGGATAATTTTCATTTCCATCAAATGATGTGCCATCCTTTTCATTCCTAACACATTACCCAGTCCATATCAGTATAGATATCCAGCATGAGATTTTGCCCCGTTGAGATCTGATGTGTTTTCAAATTGTTCCTTTAATTTTTTTGAGCAGTGTATTTGTCCTTGTTTTAATCACCCTAAAACGTCTCCCAGCTGGCAATAATTCAAAGAAATGACAACCAGGATGAGTCTGGTCTCTCACTATTTTACCTGCTCTACAAAGGCAACGAGTCTCATATATTTCTTCTAGAGAAACAAGTTCACAACCTTCAATTTTCTGTGCTGTTCGAACCACTCTCTCTTTAGAGCATTTTTATCTGCCTGCGTACAACTAGGATACCAAACCAGAATATAGTAAGTTAATGTACTCTCAATGGCAGAGCGATAGAAGGTCTCTAGTACCTTCTTTCCCAAGCCATTCTTCCTAAGGAGTCGCAAAAAATATAAACGCTGTTGCGATTTCTTAATAGTGGTTTTAATGTTGACTGTCCACGATAAGTTTTCAGAAATGCATGTGCCCAACAACTTAAAGGTTGAGACCCACTCCACGCACACGCCTTTAATAAAACGCGGTGCTGGTTCAGGCCTGTTCCTTCTGAAATCTACAATCCGTTCCTTTTTTTTTTTTTTTCTGTGTTTAGGCTCAAGGTGTTTACTGTACACCATTCCACTATCCTATCAACCTATCTCCTATATTGCTCCTCATCGTCTACAGTGATACCACTGATTACGGTAGTGTCATCAGCAAACTTAACTATACTATTGGTCTCACAAAAGGGGGTGCAGTCATATGTGTACAGCGCATAGAGAAAGGGACTTCACACACAACCCTGCGGTGCTCCAGTACTTATTTCTCGCTTGGATGAAACAAACGTATCCAATTTGACCACATGTGAGTGATGGACCAAAAAATCCCATATCCAAAAACAAATAAAGGGCGGCAAATCCAATTTTTGCTTTTATTTTCAACCAACCAATCTGGAATGATGGTATTAAAGGCAGAGCTGTAATCCATAAACAACATCCTTATGTAGTTTCCCGAATGCTCTAGATGACTAAGTGCCCCATGCAGCGCTAAAGCTATCGCATCTTCTTTGCTTCTTTTTGCCCTATACGCAAACTTAAAAGGATCTAAACTACCTGGTAATCTAGTTTTGATATATTTCAAGACCAACCTCCCAAAGCACTTCATTAGTACTGAGGTCAGTGCTATTGGTCTATAATTGTCTAAACTTCCCACAGTTGACTTTTTTGGCATTGGAATAATAGTGGCTGATTTTAAACATGCCGGAACAGCAGCAGATAATAGTGATTGATTAAAGATCTTGGCAAAGACTCCAGTTAATTGATCAGCACAGGCCTTAACTACTCTCCCTGGGATTCCATCTGGACCTGATGATTTCCTCATATTTATAGCCTTAAACGCCTGCCTCACCTCAATATTCCTGTATAGTGAGTGTACAGTTTTCTGGACCTAAAGGCCACCCTATATCCTGGTTTGGTAACACAACCTCAAACCGTGAGAAGAACCTATTTAATTCTTCAACCAGTGAAGCACTAGAATTCCCTTCCATTTTTTTTAGTTCCTCTATGTTGTGTCAAGTATTGTATACCCCTCCAGCCCTCCCTCGCATCGTTTCCATAAAAAAAAAGTCCTCAATTTTTGTTTTATAGGCTAATTTGGCTTCTTTTATGCCTCTTTTCAGATTAGCTCTCGCAATACTATACATTGCTTTATCGCCAAACCTTAATGCTCTATTCCTTTCTCTAAGAAGACTCTCTATTTCCTTGGTCATCCAGGGTTTCTGATTTGAAAAGACCTGAATGCGTTTATCCTCAGTAACATTGTCCACACAAGTTTTTATATAGTCCAAAACTATTTCTGTATACAGATCTAAATCCTGTTGCTCAAATATCTCCCAATTTGTTCTTTCTAAACCAATCCTGTAGCCGTGAGAGAGAGCCCTCTGGCAAAATTCTGCTTATTTTGCACTCTGGAGCTATTTTCTGCCTGATAGGAATATATGCTGGAATAAGGAATAAAGAAAGGTGGTCTGACTGACCCAGATGGGATAGTGGAATGGCTCTGTAGGCCTGCTTAATATTGGAATACACCATATCCAATGTATTTTCACCTCTAGTAGTGCATTTTACAAACTGATGTAGCTTTGGCTGTGCAGCCCTCAAATTCGCCTTATTGAAATCACCTGCAACTACCAAAACCCCATCAGGATGTGCACGTTGATACTTGCCTATAAGATTTGACAAAATATCCAGAGCCACTGCAGTATCTGCATCTGGCTGTATATATACAGCAATAATGATCACCATTATGCGCCTGTATGTGCAGATATGAATAGTGACTAACTCTGATGCCGCGTACACACGATCGTTATTCACGGCGGTAAAAAACACCGCCGTGAATCACGGCATGAAAAAAAATGAAAAACGAGGGAACGGCATGTTCCCCCACACACGACCGCTTTTCCCGTCATTTTTTTCTTTGGCGAGAAAAACGACCGTCTGTGGGCTCCGCGGCAGTGTCTCCCTATGGGAAAACTGCCGCGGAAAAAAATGATGGAAAAAAACGATGAGAAAATTTAGAACATGTTCTAATTTTTCTCGTCGTTTTTCCTGCCGTTTTTCTCAACGAGAAAAACGGCATAAAGCCCACAGACGATCGTTTTTCTCGGCGAAAAAAAAAATGTAATTTTTCCCGACGGGAAAAATGATCGTGTGTACGCGGCATGACAGCTTAACCATGTAGTGGTGACTTTTTTACCATTGCAAACTTTCAAAATCGCACATTGAAGTTGGACTTAAATCTTCATAAATTAAAGAAAAAATTAAGACCAATTCATATCTATAAATCACACCTACTTTGCTGTATTGGGTCTCCAAAAAGAAAAATTTGGTGGCATGACAGCAGGATGCTATGTAGAAGATGCATATCTAACACATAGAAGGGCACTGTCCTGCTGATGCCTACATTTATAAAGTACACATCAGTGATATTGGGGTTGGTGGGAAGAACCAGCAATCCAACACACCATAAAGAGTTGAATAGAGCAGAATTGCACCACAAGCCAAATGGGTATGTATACACCTACTTCCCTTACAGGGAGCTTCTGATTCAACAGTTGTTTTTTTTCTTACCTTGAAACATGGTCACATAAAAAAAAAAATCTCTACTTCCCTTAGAAGGCCTTTTTTTTTATTTTTATTTTACTCCTGTAAAGAATTTCGAGGAAGAAAGAGAAACTTCTGAAAATGATACAGATGGAGAAGATTCAAGGGAAATCCAGAATTCTTCCTGGCATTCCACGATCCCTGAAGTAGAGAACTCCCACCAGTCTCTGTGCCACCTGATGCCCCCACCTCTCCCACATGACAGGTCAGGCCGCGAAACTCCAGTCAGTGTAGACTCCATTCCTCTAGAGTGGGATCCAACTGTTGACGTGGGTGGATCTTCTATGCACGAGAATGAAGAGGAGGGTGCCTACTACAATCCTTTGTCAGGTAAGGTTGTTGGTGTTTATTTGATTTTATTATAATTTTTTGACCAAAGAGAATCTGTCACTTTGCCAATGAAAGATAAAAGGGACAGTCTCGTTCTAGCCAACACCCGACTCGCCCCACTCCTTTTGCTACAATGCCCTGGCTGCGTCATTGCCAATACCCAGCATTTCTTAGTATGGGTGGAGCAGTTTGCGATTGTGCCCAAGTGGCCCATCGCCAAGTTCAAACACTTATCTGATGAGGACATCCTCAACACTGTTTAAGCTCTCTAACCTCCTGGCACAGAGCTCACACAGGTCATGACTCCTGGAGCAAAAGGACAGCGCATGGAAGGTGAGAGGGTTGGGGGTGGGCAAAGTGGCAGAGTCTCTTTTACGCCAATTTTGTATTTACCGTATTTATCGGCGTATAACACGCACCGGCGTATAACACGCACCCCAAGTTTAGGAGGGAATTTTAGGGAAAAAAACTTTTAGGAGGGAAGTTTAAGGAAAAAAAAAAACCTTACATTTAAATGCAGCCTTGTCAGCCGTGTCCGTTGCAGCCTTGTCAGCAGTGTCCGTTGCAGCCTTGTCAGCAGTGTCCGTTGCAGCCTTGTCAGCAGTGTCCGTTGCAGCCTTGTCAGCAGTGTCCGTTGCAGCCTTGTCAGCAGTGTCCGTTGCAGCCTTGTCAGCAGTGTCCGTTGCAGCCTTGTCAGCAGTGTCCATTGCAGCCTTTGCCCAGTGTCCAGTGCAGCCTTTGCCCAGTGCAGCCTTTGCCCAGTGTCCAGTGCAGCCTTTGCCCAGTGTCCAGTGCAGCCTTTGCCCAGTGTCCAGTGCAGCCTTTGCCCAGTGTCCAGTGCAGCTTTGCCCAGTGTCCAGTGCAGCCTTTGCCCAGTGCAGCTTTACCCAGTGTCCAGTGCAGCCTTTGCCCAGTGTAGCTTTGCCCAGTGTCCAGTGCAGCTTTACCCAGTGTCCAGTGCAGCCTTTGCCCAGTGCAGCCTTTGCCCAGTGTCCAGTGCAGCTTTGTCCAGTGCAGCCTTTGCCCAGTGTCCAGTGCAGCTTTGCCCAGTGTCCAGTGCAGCCTTTGCAAAGTGCAGCCTTGCCCCAGTTTTCAAAATTGGCGCCGCCGAGATCGCCGCAGAGACTGGGCGGAGCGGGGCGAACGCAGAGACGCAGGGACTGGGCGGAGCCGCCGCCGAGATACACATAGCCGAGTGTACTCGGCTTTTCTCGGCTCCGCTCACAGTCACGCCGAGTCCCGCCCTATGATGGACATATCACAGGTCCAATGGCGGGACTGGGCGTGACTGTGAGCAGAGCCGAGAAAAGCCGAGTATAGCCGAGTACACTCGGCTATGTGTATCTCGGCGGCGATCGCTGCGCTCCGCTCAGTCAGCGGAGATCGCCGGGATCAGTGGGTATCGGCGTATAACACGCACCCACGATTTTCCCCTGATTTTAAGGGGAAGAAAGTGCGTGTTATACGCCGATAAATACGGTATTACCTTTTTAAAACAGTTAATACATTTTCCAGTTTTGTCTACATGCTTTCCTTTGAGGGGGAAAAAAAATTACCTTGCTTTCTTCCAGATGTAGAAATTGCTGAAAGTCCCGAGGCCTATGTCATAATGACAACAAAAACTGTCCAAGCATCTTCCGGTAGGCCCCAGCCCAATGCATGTGTCTCACTCTGGCACCATTGCTGTGATGCACGCTTACTCCTTCCTCATACCCCTTCATCTGCGCCGTTACCTCTACTGCTTTTTGTGTGAGCATCATATGTCCCAAACCACATCCCAGGATGTCCATGGCACATCACCTACATCTCTGTTGCTGGCTGAAAGATTGTACAACAGCATTATTGATGTGTGGCCATGTTCTTGGGATATATGCATTTTTCTGACGTGGCATCATTTTATTTATTTTCCTCTTTTTGCCTCTGCCTTGCTAAGAGATTGCACACCAATGAACATACACAATGCTTGACACTTTGTGTATTTTTGTCTTTGTTGATTTAGCTTTTCTACATCATTTTGAATTTTTACCCTACTCGTTTGAAATGAAATCACTTGGATTTAAGCCGCAACTACCCTTTTTGCACCGTAATTGCACATTTGATAGTCCTAAAGCAGGATGGAGAAGCAATGTCTGTAAATTGTTTAGATCCTATTGATTATATTTTTATACTCCAGCTAGTTTCCTCCTTTTTTTCGTTTTGGATGATATAGGGAACAGTTAAAATTTGAGGTTGATTTACTAAAGGCAAATAAACTGTGCACTGCAAGTCCAGTTGCTCCAGAGCTTAGTAAATTAGGTAAAGCTCCGCTTTGCAAAGAATACTCAATCACAAGCAAGGAAAAGATCTAGAGCAACTGCAGTGCACAGTATATTTGCCTTTTAGTAAATCAACCCCTTAGTTTTTTTTTCTGTTTTGACCCCCATTGGGAAATCATTCTTTACTTCCTTTCCCTATGACTCCTGTACAAAAACTGGACTTTAAAAGCACAGGCTGCAAAAAAATGTTGCCAGAGGTTCCAACCCTTCCCCACCAATTGCAGAATGTGTTCTCGTCTTAAGCCCTGTACACACGGGCGGGAATCCCGTCTATTTGAAAACCGTCGGTTTTCCTGATGGGATTCCTGGCAAGCTTGTCTTGCCAAGCCCTGTGTACAGACGGCCACTCCAAAAAACCGCCATTCTTTTGAATGGCAAGAACGTGGTGACATCATCGACTACGACGACCCGGCGCTCGTCACATGCGATGCCGTCGCCGCCATCTTGCTACACCCCACACTAACCTTGTATGCTACCGCGCATGCGTCAAAGTCTTTTCGAGCATGCGCGGGCTTACCTTGGACAGGTAAGCATACAGACAGGTTTTCTCGGCAGGAAACACTCTGCCGAGAATCATGACGAGAAAAATAGAAAGCAGGTTTTCTATTTTTGTCGTCGAGATTCCCGGCAGTTTTCCTGTCGAGAAACCATACACACGAACGGTTTTCACGGCAAAAAGCTCTCCCAGCAGTTTTCTTGCAGAGAAAAACGGTCGTGTGTACGAGGCTTTAGTCTTTGATCCCATCAAAGAGATTTCAGGACAGAAAGTGAAGAGAAATGTACCGTAGACAATAAAAATAATCCAACCCTTCCACGCTTATCCAGAACAAAATAAGATGATTGGTTGGAGTTGGCTTTAGTTGCACCAAACTGGAAATTATTAAATGTTTGCTTCTTGCCAAAGGGAAACTGTAGACCTGTGAAATATTGTGAACGTTTCATGTTTAAAAGTACATATTTATACAGAGAACGCCATGACATGAGTTTGAACCTTCTCCATTGAGGATGATAGAATCTTCAACTATAGATAATGGATTTTGTGACTGCTGCTTCCCCATCCTGCTTTACAGTATCTAAACCCATCAGAAAGGTGCAGTTACAATTAAACTTTTTTTATATCATGTGGTTTGCATGGGCATTTGGGAACATTTTGCTAAGCCATTCATTATAAGTAATACCAATCTAACCTTTTACATCAGCTTTGTCTCTTTAAAATGTCATATAACCTTGATTCGGGTACTTTTCATATCCTTCATCCATGCTTTTCTCTTATATGCTGCTGCTGGTAAGTTTATGTTGGTGCCTGTAAGACGACTGGTTGGCATTGTTCAGTGGCACCACTTTCCACAATGCTCCATACTTTCCACTAATAATAATATTCTGCTATTACAGGGACATCTGGATTGGAGACTCCATCATGGCATTCTCCAGACAAGCACATGGCAGTTGTAAAGCCAGAGTACCAACAAAATGAGACTGCACAGGATCTGATATCTGCTACAATGGGAATCAAAGCCTCAATAGATGGGTCTACTGTAAGTTTTTTATTGTTAGCTACTGGTAAAGAGGGAAAATATTGCAATCTTTCAGCTGATTAATGACTGTGCTTTTGTGTTTATAGAATGGGCAAATGTCCACTTCCACTCCTAGAAAGGCCGACATGAGAACATCAGGTACCCCAAATGAACAGGTTGAAGACCAAGGATTTAGAGGAATTTACAGCGCAGAGACACATTCAGGTATAATAGCATTGTTTGTATGGCTATTTCACTCACTAAGTAACACTTACGCTTGCTTTTGAACTGTAGTATACTATCACCTGGCAGTTTGGACTAAAGTCTGCATTCAAATAAATGTAAATAAGCAGGCTCTTCATTGCAGATGAATAAAAATTGCAATAAAAAACATTTGCCTGCATGTCTTCTTTAAAATGTACACTGAGCTGTGCATGCACAGCTCTGTATACATTCCCAACACAGTGGGGTTGATTTACTAAAGGTAAATCGACTGTGCGCTACAATGCACTGCAAGTGCACTTGGAAGTGCAATCGCTGTAGATCTAAGGGGAACATGCAGGGAAAATAAAAAACAGCATTTTTTGATTGCACATGATTGGATGAAAGAATTTATCAGAGCTTCCCCTCATTTCAGATCTTCCCCTCAAATATACAGCAACTGCACTTTCAGTGCACAGTGGATTTGCCTTAAAGAGGAAGTAAACCCTCTCTGTAAAATCTAAATAAAAATGCATCCTGCAAGACAAAGGCATAATGAGCTAGTATGTATAGCATACTAGCTCATTATGAATTACTTACCTGAGATCGAAGGCCCTCGCAGCGGCCTTCGTTCACGTCCTCCGACGCCACCATCTATCCCGGAGTGACTTCCGGGTATCGCGGCTCCAGCGATGTGACTGGCTGGAGCCGCGATGACGTCACTCCCGCGCATGCACGCTGGTGCCGCCACTAACGGCATGATCGCAGTTAGAAACGGCACGCTCAGTGCGCCTGCACCTGATGTCTACGATGTCTATTTCTGCAAATATCTCCTAAACCTTTTAGGTTTGGGAGATATTTCTTGCACCTACAGGAAAGCCTTAATCTAGGCTTACCTGTAGGTTAAAGTGGTTGTAATGGGTTTACAACCACTTTAAGTAAATCAACCCCAGTGCCTTTGTGCCAGGATGATTGGATTCTTGCTCATGCACAGGAGTTATGTCCTCCTGTGCTTGCCTATCGAGACAATTAAAGAATGGCACCCAGAAAAAGCTGGGGAGAAGATGCTGATGACGGTCTTCTATAGGCACCAGACCTTCTGAAGCAAAGGTAAGTGTTGTAGACTTTAGCTCCGCTTCAAGTTTGCACAGAGATACAATTTGGGGCTGCAAGTTAATCCTAAGTTTTCCCCTCTTTCCAATCAGCAGATGGCTTTGTAGATTTTAAAATAGTTAAAGGTGGTTTTTTTGCATGACCCAAACTTAATGCGGTATTCAACCCAAAGCAAACATTTTATAATATTACAGCTTACCGATTCGTAGGTGTGATGGTTGCATTCCTTTTATCTGGTGATCCAGCCAGTAAGTCTGTTTTCCAACAGAACAAGCTCTCCTAAAAACGTATCCTAATATTGAGCATTTACAGAGGTGCTTACGTTGGTCAGCTTTTTTTTTGTGATGTACAACCTTTAATTCAAAAGAAAAAAAAAAAAAAAAACTGTCCACTGTATTGAATTCAGCCACCACATCTAATAATTCGTAAACTGCAATATTATTACATTTATGGTTTTGGGTTAATACCGCTTTACCCTCAACTTCCCTCTCCTCTTTTAGATCATGTTTCAGCAGTATTTTGCTCCTGTGATTATTAATGGCTTTTTATGCTTGCAAATATCCGGCAGTTGCTACTGAGGGCATGTCCCTATGGGTAGGGTCTTGTGAATCAAGGTAGCATGATTGATTTGTGAGGAAGGAAATTTTAATATGAAATGGGGCAGGCAGGGCTGACCATGCTGGTTGACATTTCTTTGCGACGGTGACAGTTTTTGGCTCTCTACAGTAACATAAAGCTGGCATTCAGAATGAATGCAAAAATTAAAAGCGTGAATGAATAGCGTCTGCTGGGCTTTTGTGTTCTACCAGCTGCCACAGTCGGCAGTTGTCAGATTGCCCGAAGAGTGGCGGCATCTGATTGGTTGCAGCCACTGTTTGGCTGGCCTTTTTCTGCCCGACTCCTTCGATTTTTCAATTAAAGGATGTTGGCCAGGAGGGGGCTGACAAAGTCACCCACTAAGCAATTTTCAGCCGGTTCATCAGAAACTGGGCAGAATTTGCAATGTGCGGAATAGCTTAAGAGCTTTTCCGGAAGGTATTTCCTGTACATATATATGCGGAAATGTGTGGTTTTTTTTGGGATAAAAACACTGTTGGTGCAACATTATTTCCTAAAGACAAGATGCTAACCTGGGAAAGTCCCTCCCTCACCAATCAGGTTTCGGAGAGGTTTGTACCAGAAGCATTATATAATGCCATCTTCTGGAAGGAAACCATTTAACTCACTATATACTGGTCAACGTATCCAAACTGCAGCATAGAGGTGATGTATTTTTCTCAAGTCTATGCATTTTGTGAACAAGCCCTCGCCAAATGTTCCTGCCTAAAGTCCCATTGAACAGGCTGAGCAGTTTGTACTGTGATGTAGAGGATGCCATTGCTGATATCCATGTGAAAATGTTAGTTGCCTGTTTTTTTGGCCTCTCTGTTTTCTGACGAAACAAACAAGCAGCCAGTGAACTCAGAACGTCTCATCTGCATACCTGTTGAGTGATTAAAAAAAAGTCTGTGAATAAATGTGCAGACTGGCTCCTAGCATTATCATAATAAAAGCTAAGCAATGGCAGTCTCCATCCTTTATAGACACCCTTTTAAGTGGAACTAGGGAATGAATACTAACTTGTCCAACAGTCCCTTGCCGGCCAGTCTTCAGGGCTTTCCATCGACAATGCACAGGAGCTAGTCATCGCACATGCACAGCTCAGTTTACGGCGCCAGAGAAGACGGCATGCAGGGCTTTTTATTGCAGATGGCAGCACAGTGGTGTAGTGGTTAGCACTTTCACCTAGCAGCAAAAGGGTCGCTGGTTCGAATCCCGACCATGACACCATCTGCCTGGAGTTTGCATGTTGTCCCTGTGTCTGCGTGGGTTTCCTCTGGGTACTCCGGTTTCCTCCCACACTCCAAAGACATGCTGGTAGGTTAATTGGATCTTGTCCAAATTGGCCCAGTATATATGTATATATGTGTGAACGACTGTGTGTCCCAAGCGTGTCGAGATCCTACGGGGTAAAATGACTGCACCAGCCAAGCAGACACTGGCTGCAAAAAGCACCTAGAGGCGATTCCGTTCACATGTGTAGCGCTATACAAGTCAGTCAGTCATTCAGAATAGACTGTGTGGATATCTCTTCTGCAATAAAAACCTGCTTGCTCACTGTTTCTTACAGCAGAACTTAAGTTTTGCTTTAAGTGGTCTGGCTACCCTTGAGCAAGTTTGGTGGTGCTAATCTCTAGCCAAGTCCCACTAGCAACTGAAAAATTTGGCTTTTAACGGCACACATTTTTGTGTTTGTTTGTTTTTTCCTCATCTTCATTTTTTTTTTTTTTTTTTTAAGTCGTTTATCCAATTACACATCTTGGGATGCTGATTCCTTCTTTATCCACTTATTGGAGTCTATTTTTATACCTCCTGGAGTCGTCGGCTAGTAAACCTGTAACATTGACCTGACAGATTTGCTTAATGTGCTAAAATACAAAACGGAAAATTTGTAAATTCAAAATCTAACATCAAACCTTAAGTAAAATGGCATAAATCTACAATCCAAAAAGCTGAACTACGCATAAATTGTTAAAAACACAAATTAAATGCATATAAGGGAGGTGTTATACCTGACAAACGATTTGCATTTATATCCATCCAGTTCTGTGATTTACACAGAATTTTCCCTGCTGCAGTTGCGTAACACCGGGCGTGTCCCCAGTCTCTGATTAGACCATAAAAGGAGAAGCAGTAGACAATTGAGCTCATCTTTGTCATTCTACTGTCAGAACGACTAGTGCAGCACAAGTGATTGGGTCCTTGAGCTGCTTCTCTCTCATCCATTCTGAGTGCTGCTGTACTGGAGATTGCCAGAGGCAGATACCAAATCAAGTTTTTACAGCTGTAGGATAAAAACTGGATGTGCAATGTACATGTAGTGCAGAATTGTACTGCATATTTTTTTTAATTTTTTTTAGCCTTGAGATACTGTATGCTTCAATTAACACAAAGCTGCATTATTTGTGTATTTAATATCTGCCTACAATTCTCTTGTGCAACAATTTGCAGGGAACCGCAAACAAAACCCAAATTGAGAAGTTCTTGTTTCCACACCTGTACAGAGAAGGAGATCCACTCTATGGTCAGAAGTTTGTAGACACCTGGCCATCACACACACATCTTTTTGGACATCCATTGCAAAATCATGGACAGTGACGTGGAGTTGGCCTCCTTTTTTGGAGCTGTGACAGCCTCTAACCGTTCTGGGAAGTTTTTCCACAGGATTTTGCAATGTGTCTGAGGATTTGTGTCCATTTGGCCAAAAGAGCATTTGTGAGGTCACATACTAATATTGGACGAGAAGACCTAATGCAAAGATGCAAAATAGCCATCACTCCAAATAGATAGTTTCATGTGTTTGTGAAGACAGCACCACATAACACATTAGAAACCAATATTTTGGGGCTTTGCAGAGTCCCCTTTTCAAGGCAATATGGTCTCTATGTTGCCTTGAGAAAGGTACCCTGAATGGACCCAAAACATCAGTTTTTTTTATTCCTTATGTGACACTGACTTCACCAAAAAAAAAATGGATCAAACCTATTAGGAGTGCTGGTGACTTTGCATCTTTGGATTCAGTTTTGGCATGACAACACCCTTGACATTCGTTTTGAGCACCCATCATCATAAGGTCAAGTAATGTGAGGAGTGCAGCTTCTATTTAGACATTGACCTGGATCGCAATCAGCATTCCAATTCCAATTCATCCCAGAGGTGTACAGTAGGGTTCTTTCCAATCCACTTGAGTTCCTCTACATCAAACCATGTATTTTATAGAGTTGGACTTCTACACAGGGGCACAGTCATTTCATTCCCTTTTTAAATATATTCAGCTCTTCCAAGTCCAAGAAATTTAAATTTCTTAACATAACATTTAGACAACCTGCTTGTATTTGTCTAGTTGCCCTTTTAATACCCAAATGAAATATAAGTGTATGTTACACTGCCAGGAGACAATATAGTGTTTAAATCTTAGTCCTTTGAGCTACCATTATATTGTAAATAACTTGCTTTTGTGTTCCCTGCATAGACAGCAGGACATCTTGCTCTCTTAGTTGGAATGGCTTGTTTTATATGTGTTTTTGGGTTTCTGCAGGTGTTATTGAACGCTGGGAGATTATTCAGGCTCAGAGCTTAAGCAATGAGCTAAGTGCAAAGCAGAATTTACAGCAGTGGCAGCAATTTAATTCCGATTTAGATAATATTTCACTGTGGCTTGAAAAGACCGAAGCCGAGCTTGACAGTGCTGAAAAACTAAAGCCATCTACGTCCATCCAAGAACTGGAGCAGAAAGTGAAGCGGTTTAAGGTATGGAAGCTGAGTAATAAACTTGAGCCGATTCAATAAATTGTCAAGATAAAAGGTTACAATATTGAGCTTGTGATGTAAGGGATAAATGGATAAATATGGTATACACAGATGGTGGCATAGCAACCAGCAGCTCATTTAAAACCAGTATAAATGATAAGACTATCAAACACCCACAAGATTCCGTGCGATCCAATGATGGGCGCAGATTTCAAATATTTATAATACAAAAATTATATTATGAAAGTAGTACCTCACTATATTCAAAATCTGCATCCACTATCTGCATAGAGCTTGCAAGCTCTCCCCATAAATGTCAAACATACAGTATCTCACAAAAGTTAGTACACCCCTCACATTTTTGTAAATATTTTTATATCTTTTCATGTGATGACACTTTGCTATAATGTCAAGTAGTGAGTGTACAGCTTGTATAACAGTGTAAATTTTCTGTCCCCTCAAAATAATTCAACACACAGCCATTAATGTCTAAACCGCTTGCAACAAAAGGGAGTCCACCCCTAAGTGAAAATGTCCAAATTGGGCCCAAAGTTTCAATATTTTGTGTGGCCACCATTATTTTCCAGCACTGCCTTAACCCTCTTGGGCATGGAGTTCACCAGAGCTTCAAATGTTGCCACTGAAGTCCTCTTCCAATCCTCCATGACAACATCACGGAGCTGGTGGATGTTGGAGACCTTGCGCTCTTCCACCTTCCGTTTGAGGATGCCCCACAGATGCTCAATAGGGTTTGGGTCTGGAGACGTGCTTTACCCTTAGCTTCCTTAGCAAGGCAGTGGTCATCTTGGAGGCGTGTTTGGGGTCATTATGTTGGAATACTGCCCTGCGGCCCAGTGCCCGGATTACATTAGAGCGCTAGAAGTGCCAGCAATCAGTGCCCATTATTGAAGCCAGTCCGTGCTGGCTTTTGGTGCCCATCAGTGCCGCCTATTAGTGCCTGCCCATCAATTTCGCCCGTCAGTGCCATCTATTGGTGCTCATAAGTGCCACCTAACAGTGCCCATAATTGCAAAATATTAGTGCCTCCTCATCAGTGCACATCAGTGCAGCCTCATCAGCGCACATCAGTGAAGGAGAAAAATTACTTTACAAAAATTTACTGACAGAAACAAAAACTTTTTTTTTTTTTTTTTTGGGAAAAAATAAAAATCCCAGCAGTGATTAAATAACACCAAAAGAAATCTCTATTTGTGTGAAGAAAATGATAAAAATTCCACATAGTTACAGTGTAGAATGACCGCAGAATTGTCATTCAAAGTGTGACAACGCTGAAAAATGGGCTGGACAGGAAGGGGGTGAAAGTGCCCTGTAGGTAAGTGGTTAAACCGCTGTATGGTCTTGGCCACCATGCTGCAGCCTCAGGTTCAGGGTCTTGGCAATCTTCCTATAGCCTCGACCATCTTTATGTAAGAACAGCAATTCCTTTTTTCAGGTCCTCAGAGTTCTTTGCCATGAGGTGCCATGTTGAACTTCCAGTGACCCGTAGGAGAGAGTGAGAGCGATAATACCAAATTTAACACACCTGCTTCCCATTTACACCTGAGACCTTGTAACACTAACGAGCCACATGACACCGGGGAGGGAAAATGGCTAATTGGTCCCAATTTGGCCATTTTCACTAAGATATAATAAAATATTTACAAAATACTTGTGAGCTACTGTATATATACGATACTATAGGCAAAATAGAAACACTTGGACTGTAAGTGATCCATTTGTAGTTCACATTCTTCTGCATTGTGCTTGTGAAGTGGGATGTGAGCTCCCATAACTAGAAGTTTGGAGAAGCTGTGCAGTGCGGCTCACAGGTGTGTCGAACTCTGTTTCATTACGGAGCGTATCAGCATTATGGTTGCCCGGGCCGGTTGTATCACTAAGGCTAGATGTCCAGAGCACCTCACCCACCCTTACATCAGATGGCAAGAGTCCCCCCCCCTCTCGCTCTTAAATCACAGTGCACCCCCCTTACCTTGTGCTTCTGCCAGGAAGAAGCTAGGGGCAGAGCTGGGAAGCAGAAAGTGCAGGGTCTGGAGGAGGACCAGAGGGGGCTGGAGTCAGCTGCTGAAGGCGGAAATGAGAGGCTGCTGCAGCTGTACGGAGAAGTGCGGGATCTGCCAGAGTTGTTAGGTTTTTTCCCTGCTGCTGAGATAAGGTGGGGGCAGAGAAGAGGGGGTACCGCAGATGCAGGAGAAGTAAGAGGGCCATATGACATACTGCCTTAGACTTTTATTGCTTTAGATTCATTTTGTTTTTATTTTTGAAATGTTCTAAAATGTTGGCAGATCTCCCTGATGCACTGCTTCTCTCTTGAGGCTCCTGTTAGCTGCAGTGTGTATGACTGGGATTTACAACTTGCAGTGTTCTGTGCAGGGCACAGCAAAGTGAATATGGGCCACAAGAGTGAAAGCTGAACTCCAGGCAAGCAGCTAAAACATAAAGTAAATAAATATAACACAATTGTTTTACTCCTATAAAAATTGTAATTCCACTTATCCATAGCTTGGATTTACACAACAGGTCCAGGAGAGTGACACCAATTATAAGAAATACTGTGGTGTCCTCTCACCACCAAGCCTGCTAACTAAACGGCGAAAAGGTGGTCACGTAGTGACATGGTCATCCCTCCGCTCGCTTTTCACTCCCCTACTATCAGTATGTTTATTGCCAGCATTTGTTTTATGCAGCACAACTAATTACCTCTCAGTCTGATGTATAGGGGATTGCAAGAGGCCAATAGCAAATCAAATTTAGAAGACTTACAATTGTTGCATTTCAACAGCACTTTTGATGATTTATGAATAACAAGATGCGTTAATTGGTGTGTTTTATGACTGCCTGGAAAACCAGCTTTAACAAAAATCAAGTATTAGAAAGTACAATTACAGGCTGAATATAATGGACAATAGTCAACATTTGGCTTCGAGGCATTTATTGCTGTTTTTTTTCAGGATACTTTGAAGGCATTTGATCATTATAAAGCTCTGGTTCTTTCTGCAAACCTGAGCATTAAAGAGTTCCAGCAGGCAGATGTGGAGAGTGAAAGTCTTCTGAGTAGACTGCATGAAGTGAACTCTCGCTGGGACCAAGCATGTCATAAGAGAGACAAGTGGAGGGAGAGCTTACAGAATGATCTTAACCAGTGTGAGGTAGGACATCAAAGTGGAACTGTTGAGGCAAACACATTATTTGTGTGTGTTTGTTTTTGTTTTGTGCGTTTCCTAAACGTACTTTTTAAAACGGATATAGTTGAGAGCTGTGCATACAGGGGTTGATTTACTAAAACTGGAGAGTACAAAATCTGCTGCAGCTGTTCATGGTAGCCAATCCGCTTCTAACTTCAGCTTGTTTAGTTAAGCTTTGACAATAATACCTGGAAGCTGATTGTTTTCTATTCAAAGCTGCACCAGATTTTGCGCACTCCAGTTTTTGTAAATCAACCCCAGCATCTTAGCTAATGGCGCACAGCCTCCAGTACAGAAGCTCAACACAACCGCAAGTGTAAAGAGCTCATTCAAAACTTCAGTGGTTTTGCCACATCCAATTCGCATGACATGGAGCTAATTCACACGTGTCCGCGGCGGGCGCGGTGCGCAATTTAAAAGGGTCTTGTGCGTCTTTGGGTCCGGTTCAAGTGCGAATTCAGGCAAAAATTTGGACCTGATTTGCACCTTAATCGGTGAACAGGGACGCACCAGACCCCATGCTGGGATCCGCGGCTGCACATATGTGAATCCGGCCTTAGCTCGATGTTCCTTGTATATCCTAGAACAAGTGTCAAAATCTATTTCATCACAGGAAACATCAGCAGTATGTTTTCTCCCAAAGGGATGTATGTATCTAGGGTGGATACAGAGTGCAGAGTTCAGGGGTGGAACACCAAATCTCCGTATGTAGGCAGCTCTAGTACAGCCCTGTGTAGTTGGCTCTCTCTACCACCTGTGTGTTTGGCTCTGTTATATCTTCCTGTGTAGGCGGCTCTGCCATGCTTTGCAGGGAGATTGTTTTGGCTCTCACATTCTGGAGAGCTGGCCCCATCGTGAGGGATCTGTTGAATCCAAAAGCCGCTGAAAGCAAAGCTGTCCCTTGTAAATACAGAAGGCTTCTGTGTTTACAAGTGGGAACGGGAGAGGGGGGTGAGAACCAGAGGTGGAGGAATAGCGTTCCACTACGTTCCAGCTGCAAAACTGGCTGGGAGGTCCACATGAGAAGGCCTCATGCACTTTTTTATAAATAATGGCGTTGTTATAGACAAGATGTTACGCCTATTAAACCATCCACCCAACACTGAAATACACCTAGATGCGCATACCCGATAAAAAGTTCAATTTTTAATTCAGATATTTCTGTAGTGTCCCCCACTCTTTTTGTCTAGTTTGACCCTGCAACGTACCTGCTGGTGAGGCTCGAACACTCTACTTACTGCCTATCACACACCTCTTCATATAAAAAAAAATAAGAAAAGTACTAAGAGGCATATTACTAATCAAATTCAAACCTGCCTTGGAAATCTGAATGTGATTGGTGATGCAGGGAGTAGAGGGAGGGGATGCTAAACACAGGCTTCAGGAAGTGCTGCTGAAGAACCCATATAGAGGTGTGTAAGCTTATTCTGCAGGGGATAAATCCAAAACTCACTTTTATTTTAGGACTGTCCCTGTTTTTACTAGAGAGTTGCATAGAGTTGCTGATTAACTGATTTAATATTATACACATCATTTCATGCATATTCCTGTGAAAAGGCAGGTGTACGTTTTAGATGACTGTTTACACACACAGCCAAAATCCATGAAAATAGCCTGCAATAAAACTTTGGAAGCGGGAAGTATGTAGGCTTACAGCGAGTGTCCCCTCTCTACAGTACATGCCTGTCCTGGTTGGTGAATCTTGTTTAATAGCAAGCCTTACAAACCTCCTGGGAATGTGGAGAACCCAACAGCTCACTCACTGGTCAAAGACCACTTGCGCCATTTGAAGAACTTTGCCATGGCAAAGGTGTAGTTCAGAAAACCTTTTTATGTCCCACCAACTTCTATTAGAAATCCATTCCTGACCACACACACCCTACCTTTCCAAATGGGGGAAAGACTTAAAAAGTACATTCGCTGATAATCAAAAAGACCACATCTTATTCTTTGTACACAAAACTGCGATCTGTGGTAAATACCAAGAAACTACCTACAAGATCTTTACACACTTGTATAGGACCCCAACTGCCCTTGCTGAACTTTTTCCGCAAACAAATCAATCTGTGCTGGAGATGCAGGGTGCACAGAGGAACGGACTTGCACGTATTCTGGGACTGCTCCATCTTACTCCGTTTTTGGCAGCAGGTCTTTCAAATAAATAATCCTTACAGATTCTTTCGAATAAAACTTTGATATCTCTCTGACGATCTGGCGGCTCTCCTCCTTTAAACCTGATGCTTCTATTCAGAAAACAAAAAACATAAATGTGCAGCACTATAAGTGAGACTACTTAATCTTAAGGCAACAATATACTATGTAACAACATGTCTTGCAATAAAGAAAATTACAATTCCCATATGTTAAAATGTGCATATAGAAGAAATCATCCCCACAAAGAGTGCAGCATTAAAGGTGAAGCTACCCAAGCAATTCACTTAGAAACTTTTCTACTTGGTGCGTGATAACTGATGGCACGCACACACACACACACCATCTACAATAAACAACGTCCCAACAGCCTTTCCCAGTAGTTGGTTGGAAAAAAAAAAATCCAGTATTGAGTGATATTGATCAAGCCAGAAAGTTAATTCTTTAACGCACAAAAATTGACAAGCATATGAGTTCACCCCCCCCCCCCCCATAGACCTCCCATCATAAGAGGTCTAATGGGTGCCTGATGTAGAACCAAGACTATGGCTCCCGAAGGCTTTGCACCTAAATTGGTCATCTGTTTTTTGTTTTTTTTTCCCCTTGAGCCCAGAGACACTTCTTCCTTCTCTCTTCTGGCTGGATCAACAGGTGAAAATAAAGATAAAAGAGCTTTCTGGAACATTGTCACACATCATTGGCTTTGACGTCAGAGTCGATTATGTGTGACAATGTTCCAGAAGGTTCTTATTTTTTTCACCTGTTGATCCAGCCAGAGAGGCAGAAAAAGTGTCTTTAGACTCCAGGGGAAAAACGCCAGGTGACCGATTTGAAGGTGCAGAGCCTTCTGGAGCCACAGGATCTACATCAGGCGCCTATTAGACCTCTTATGATGGGAGGTCTATGGAGGGGTGAACTCGTATGCTTGTGGGGTTTTTTTTTGACACGTGGTGTGTTGAAGGATTAACTTTCTGGCTTTATTAATAAAGACTGTTGGGACTTTGTTTGTTGTGGATGGTGTGTATGTTTTATCACGTACCAAGTAGAAACAATTCTAAGTGAACTGCTTGGGTAGTCTCACCTTTAATGCTGCACACTCTTTGTGTGGATGATTTCTTATATATGCACATGTTTTAACATATGGGAATTGTAATTTCCTCAATTGCAAGGCATGTTGGGTCAAACAAAGTATGTTGTTGCCTTAAGATTAAGTAGTGTCACTTATAGCAGCTCATATTTTGTTTTTTGTTGTTAAGGGATTTGTGAATTAACCTTTTAGTGCCCAGTTGCTCAGTTATATAAATTAGACATTTAGGTTTCCTTTTTTTTTTTCGTTGCACAATGACCCTTTTTGACTTTATCCAGAAAACATTAACAATAAATCACAATCTTTTAAATGCTACTAGAGCTTGTGTCCCTTATGTGTTGACATAGCAGTACCCACCTATGGTGTACAATGGTTTGCATGGGTGAACGACTTAAAAAACAAAAAGAAGCGGCTTACTTTTACCCTACGAGATAACTCTGAGGAACATGTACCTAGATAACTCTGTTGTGGTCTTATTTAAATTTTCTGATGAATACCTACAGTACAGAATAGCTTTCTTTCACAATAAACTTTTCTACGTCAGGAGATGCCCCTTAGCCACCCTCTCTGACCCTTGCTTTCCCCTTCCCATATCATTTTAATTTTTTTCTTACCCTTCTATTCTTTTTTTCCCCATCTGCTCCTACAAAACGACAAAAAATCTGGTGAAGATCAGACTTACGGAGTACCCCTTCCATGGGTCATAGAATTGACAATTGATAAATCTCGATGTAAGCCTATAAAATAAAAAACTTTTGTTCTACGCTAAGCAATTAGCATATGTGTAATCTTGGTGTACCTTTTTTTTTTTTTTTATTGCAAATAAGAGTCGATCTTAAAGCACAACTTGGCATACATGCTTTGTCTTTGTTCTTGGAAGGCTGGAGTAGTTGGCACCTGATCGTTTTCGCATCCGGTGTCTGTTGTGGTAAAACACATCCTTTTAGAATGACCAGAGAGCTTGGCTGCCTTAAAAGGCTTTTTTGCAGTCTGGTCATTTTATTTTGATTACTATATTTTTTTTTTTTTCAGGAATTCCATGAGACAAGCCACCAACTATTACTGTGGTTGACTGAGGCAGAATCTCGTAGATTGAAATATCGGGTGGCAGATCGTAAGGGAGATCCACATGCACTGCTGGAGTGCCAAAGGCAACTAATGGTAAGTCTATTGTAATGAATCAGTTTTGGTATAGGCATTACATGGTCTACAAAGTTTTTTTAACCTGGAACAACTATGCAGAGGCAAAAGATATAATGCCATCCCTGCAAAGAAAGCCATACAAATAAGGCTCCTGTCCCACTGCCTGGAAATCCAAACTTCTGTGTTTAACCGCTTAAGGACCAGCGCACAACAATTTATGTCGACACAATGGCACGGCTGGGCAGATGGACGTACCTGTACGTCCCCTTTAAGATGCGGCATTGTGGGCCCGCCGTGAGCTCCGTGAGTCCGACCGCAGGTCCCGCAGACTCTATGTCCGCGGGGATACCCGCGATCGTCTCACGTAGAGGAAGAATGGGGAAATGCTAATGTAAACAAGCATTTCCCCATTATTCCTAGTGACAGGACACTGATCACAGCTCCCTGTGATTGGGAGCGGTGATCAGTGTCTTTTCACACGTAGCCCATCCCCCCCCCCCCACAGTTAGGACACACTTAACCCCTTCAGCGCTCCCTACTGGTTAACCCCTTCACTGCCGGTGTAATTTTTACAGTAATCAGTGCATTTCTATAGCACTGATCGCTGTATTAATGACAATGGTCCCAAAATGGCAACAAAAGTGTCCGATGTGACCGCCATAATGTCGCAGTCACGATAAAAATTGCTGATCGCCGCCATTACTAGTAAAAAAATTATTATCAATAAAAATGGCATAAAACTATCCCCTATTTTGTAGACGCTATAACTTTTGCACAAACCAATCAATAAACACTTATTGCGATTTTATTTTTATTTTTTTTACCAAAAATATGTAGAAGAATATGTATCGGCCTAAACTGAGGAAAGAAAATGTTTTTTATTTTTTTTGAGAATATTTATTATAGCAAAATTGTCGCTCTATTTTTGTTTATAGCGCAAAAAAATAAAAACCGCAGAGTTATCGAATGCCAGCAAAAGAAAGCTCTATTTGTTGGAAATAAAGGATGTCAATTTTGCTTGGAAACCACATCGCACGACTGCGCAATTGTCCGTTAAAGCGACGCAGTGCCGAATCGCAAAAAGTGCTCTGGTCTTTGGCCAGCCAAATGGTCCGGGGCTTCAGTGGTTAAAGATCCAAGCTTGCATTAGTAGGTTTATTATTTGACACTTCAGGTGTGTCAGATTTTGGTATCCACCCGCTATGCCCTTTGGCTTCCTTCACCAGCCCCTGTGTGACAGTAGGTCATTACAGTGACCTAGAGGCTGGAGGAACAAACACTGAGCACAAAAGGGGACCAGACATCTGACACCTGGAAGTGTGCTGGATTAGATCTTTAATGCAATGGACGTGTTTAATTTGTTTCCTGGGGATGGTTTCATTTAGATTTTTTTTATAATGCTAACATAGGCACTTTTAAATGGTTACTGAATTTTGTTTGGTGTAAACAGATTTTTGCATGCTATTGAAAAAATCTTTTAGTAGTTGTATTAATGCTTCTGCTTATTTTAATTAGCAACTGGAAGAGCAGCTGCAGGAGAGACAAATTCAAGCCAATTCTCTTCAGGACATGTCCAGTAGCTTGCTGGAGAGTAGCGTTGGAGGAGTCTATGTGGAGGCCGATGAGAGGACACATGTCATTGCAACCAAGATGAAGCAACTCCTAAAAGACGTTTCACGAGACTTGAAAACAGTACAGCGAGCTCTGGTGAGTAATGAGTGATCAGGAGGAAAAAAAAGTAGTTACTTTTTCTCTACATTTAGCACAGCTCTTCTGACCCTCTATACAGTGCATCCGGGAAGTATTCACAGCGATTATTATTATACAGGATTTATATAGCGCCAACAGTTTGCGCAGTGCTTTACATTAGGGAAAACAGTACAGTCACAATAAAATTCAATACAGGAGGGCCCTGCTTGTAAGAGCTTACAGTCTAGAAGGGAGGGTCAAGTGGAACAAAGGGTAGTAGCTGTGGAGGATGATCAGAAGGACAAAAATTAAAATACAGTTGTAAGGTGTGGGTAGGATAGGCTTCTCTGAAGAGGAGGGTTTTCAGGGATCCTCTAAAAGCTAGTAGAGAAGGAGATAGACGGACAGATTGGGGTAAGGAGTTGCATAGGCTTGGAGAGGCTCTGGAAAAGTCCTGGAGACGAGCATGGGAGCAGGTGATGAGAGAGCTAGAGAGTAGGAGGTCTTGAGAAGAACGAACAGAACGATTAGGTTGGTATTTAGAGACTAGGTCAGTGATGTAGCTGGGGGCAGAGTTGTGGATGGCTTTGTAGGTAGTTTGTTAGTATTTTGAATTTAATTTGTTTGGTGAGCGGAAGCCAGTGGAGGGATTGTCAGAGAGGAGTAGCAGAGACAGAGCGGTTGGTAAGGTGGATGAGTCTGGCAGCAGCATTCATGATGGACTGAAGGGGGGATAGAGTATGCCGAGGTAAGCCAATGAGGAGGGAGTTGCAGTTATCGAGGCGAGAGATCACCAGGGAGTGAGTTAAGAGTTTTGTGTCATTGGTTAGAAAGGGGCGTGTTTTGGAGATGTTGCGGAGGTAGAGGCGGGAAGAGTGCTTCACTTTTTCCACATTTTGTTACAACCCTTTTCCAAAATGGATTAAATTCATTATTTTCCTCAAAATTCTACAAACCATACCCCATAATGACAACGTGAAAAAGTTTTTTTTTTTTTTTTTTTTTAAATCGAAAACAAAAAATTTCCCATGTACATAAGTATTCACAGCCTTTGCTCAATACTTTGTTGAAGCGCCTTTGGCAGCAATTACAACCTCAAGTCTTTTTGAGTATGATGCTTGGCACGCTTTTTTTTGGGCAGTTTCTTCCATTCTTCTTTGCAGGACCTCTCAAGCTCCATCAGGTTGGATAGGGAGTGTTGGTGCACAGCCATTTTCAGATCTCTCCAGAGAAGTTCAATCGGGTTCAAGTCTGGGCTCTGGCTTGGTCACTCAAGGACATTCACAGAGTTGTCCCATAGCCACTTCTTTGTTATCTTGTTTGTTCGCTTAGGGTCGTTGTCCTGTTGGAAGATGAACCTTTGCCCCAGTCTGAGGTCCAGAGCGCTCTGGAGCAGGTTTTCATCAAGGAGGTCTTTGTACATCCCTGCATTCATCTTTCCCTCAATCCTGACTAGTTTCCCAGTTCCTGCTGCTGAAAAAACATCCCCACAACACAATGCTGCCACCACCATGCTTGACTGTAGGGTTGGTATTGGCCAGGTGATGAGCGGTGCCTGGTTTCCATGACTTTCTTCCATTTGGCCACTCTACCATACAGGCCTGATTGGTGGAGTGCTGCAGAGATTGTTGTTGTTCTCTCTCTCTCCACAGAGAACCGCTGGAGCTCTGTCAGAATGACCATCGGGTTCTTGGTCACCTCCCTGATTAAGGCCTTTCTCCCCTGATTGCTGGGCAGCCCGCTCTAGGAAGAGTCCTGGTGGTTCCAAACTTCTTCCATTTACGGATGATAGAGGCCACTGTGCTCATTTGGACCTTAAATGCTGCAGAAATTTTTCTGTACCCGTCCTCAGATGTGTGCCTCGATACAATCCTGTCTCGCAGGTCTACAGACAATTCCTTGGACTTCATTGCTTGGTTTGTGCTCTGACATGCACTGTTAACTGTAGGACCTTATATAAACAGGTGTGTGCCTTTCTAAATCATGTCCAATCAAATAACTTTACCACAGGTGGACTCCAGTCAAGTTTTAGAAACGCCTCAAAGATGGTCTGTGGAAACGGAGCTCAATTTTGACTGTCATGGCAAAGGCTGTGAATACTTCTGTACATGCGATTTTTTTTTTTATAAATTTGCAAAGATTAAAAAAAAAACGTCTTTCACGTTGTCATTATGGGGTATTGTTTGTAGAGTTTTGATGAGAATAATGAATTTAATCCATTTTGGAATAAGGATCTAACAAAACAAAATGTGGAAAAAGTGAAGTGCTGTGAATACTTTCCGGATGAATTTCTGCAACCTCTCTTCAAAATGAAATAATGTGCTACTGGTGGGCATCAAAATTAATACAGAAAGTTTGGCACAACTGAATTAAGTGGAGAGTAATTTTGTCAGCAAAACCAGATGCGGGTTACGATCTTACCAAAAAGGTAATGGCAAGGATACTGATCACCATACATCATACTTATTGGCCCTTTGAAAGACTAAGGTCACTTAGAGCTAAATAGACTCTGATGCCGCGTACACACGATCATTTTTCCCGTCGGGAAAAATGAAATTTTTTCCTTTGGACGAGAAAAACTATCGTCTGTGGGCTTTTTGCCGTTTTTCCCGACGGGAAAAACGGCATTAATCACGATGAGAAAAATTAGAACATGTTCTAATTTTTCTCGTCGTTTTTCCAGACATTTTTCCGCGGCAGTGTTTCCCATAGGGAAACACTGCCGCGGAGCCCATAGACGATCGTTTTTCTCGTCATTTTAAAAAATGACGAGAAAAATGACCGTGTGTGGGGAACAAGCTGTTCCCTCGTTTAAAATGTCATTATTCACGGCGGTTTTTAAACCGCCGTGAATAATGATCGTGTGTACGCAGCATAAGACTTTGTTGATTTGGGACAATGAGACCGGTTCTCTTGTAAAAACTCCACACCCAGTAATATTTCCCTCTTCTGTGCTCCACCACCACTTTGCTTCTCTGTTAGAGCCGGAAGTCTTTAAGGTCCCAGTTGGAGATTACAGAGGGTTTATTTTATTCTTACTCTTGACTCTCACCTGAGCACTATGTTCCTCGGTGGAAAGAGAGGAGGTCCTCCATACTTGGTACAGTGTATTTACCAAGGGGTCCAACAGACCATCAAAGCAGTGGGAGAATGCAACAAAGGTATCAGTCTGTGGGTTGATCTTGGAAAAAGAACCAGTCACTTAGCCCTAAATGGACAAGGTGACAGATTATCTTTAAAGCAGAACTAAACCCATCAATTTAGTTACATTCCCGGCATGCATAGAATGCTGTCACATTTGCTTGTGCTCTCAACTGAACTGTCAAACCATCCAATGGCTGGTGTCATAACGAATCACATGTGCAGAACCATGGCAGTTACAGATCAAACAGAGGCTAAGATGGCAGCTTCCTTGTCTGAAAAGAATAGGGTTTAGTAGTTCTTTAGGAGTGTTTGGTTTTTCTGATTGTTTTTATGTTCAAAAGAATGTTTGTAAAGTTTATTTTTTTTTCTTTTTATTCAGGCACATTTGAAATTGGAGCTGAAAAATATTCCATATTTAGACCCCTTTCACACTGAGGAGATTTTCAGGCGCTTATTTCCATTAAAATCAATGAATGCTTTCACACTGGAGCAGTGCGGTGAAAAAACGCCCCTCTCCATTGAATTTAATGGGAAAGCTCTTCAAAAGCGCTCACTGTTTAACTGGCAGTTTAGAAGCGCCTCAGTGTGAAAGGGGCCTTACACTTTGCAGCCTGCAGGTGGCAACCAAGTGTTTGTTTTCAGGATTTGATACTTAGTTTACTGCTGTGCTGATAATACTTGAATAGCAGGATTCTTATTGGTCAGTTTCTGCCATCAACTTAGCGGGTCAGGGTTTCTGCAAATCAGCAACTAAGATGAATAAATTCTGAGAGGCCTAATATGTGTGTTTTCATAGCATGTCCCTCACTGCATGTTAGAACCCTTTTTAGACTGGGGCGTTTTTCAGGTGCTTTTGGGCTAAAAATAGCACCTGAAAAATGCCTCCCCTGCAGCCCCAGTGTCCTGCAAAAAGTCCTGCAAGCAGCATCTTTCGGGCGGTGCGGGAGTAGTGCATTCATTGCCCTTGCCTCTGAAATCGATGGCCACCGCTGCTTCAGCAGCGGCACTTTGCGGCCGCTATTAACTCTTTTTTTGGCCGCTAGCGGGGCTGAAAAGCACAGCTATTACAGCGGTAAAGTGCCGCTAAAATTAGCGGCGCTTTACCGCTAATGTCCCCCCGCTAACAATTTTGGCTACAAAATTCGGCCTAAAGCGGTACTTCACTGCATCTGAGCACCACAAACCAAAAACATTATTTAATTTATTTTTAATATTTAAAAAAAACAAAACACCCCCATCCCATCCATCCTCCATGTTTCTATGCCTTATTTTGCTGAGAAATCACTTTTAAAATACACCCCCCTAGCATTTCTGACCGTGGCCATGTTGAGTAAGGGCAGATGATTCATGTAGCATTTACTTCCTGGAATCCATCTGCTCTTGGCTCAAGCATGCATGCAGGAGAAGTTTGCGTAGCTGAGAAACCCCTCCTCCCCTCAAGACTGCTGGGATGTATGACCTAATTTGCCTAGGCAAGAAACTAGGAAGTAATTGAAGTGTAATGTAATGCTAGCAGAATAAGGTAAAAAGAATCAATGTTTGGGAGAATGAATTTTCACTTTAATCTATTTTTGCTATAATCATCCCAGCGATATTTTATATTGATCTGCATTTATTTTCCCCCCTCTGCCATTACAGGACGATTGTACATCAGATGAGGTTGACTCTGTGACAGCTGCAAACAGCCAGGTAAGATTAGTACATATAGAAAACCATAAAAATAAATGCCCTGGGCTTAAATAGATTTAAAAGACTTGGCATACAGGCTGGCTTCACATACACTGTAAATTTAATATCGTGAACTAAAATAATTTACTTTGGTAACCTTAATTGGCAACCATAGTGTCAGGCCCCATTCACACTTCCCCAGAAAGATCGTGATTCCGCTCCCGTGTTTTATTTTTTATTTTTTTGCCATTTTAGTTGGTTTCCGCGCACAGGGCAGCCCATGCACTTGAATGGGCTGCAATATGCGTGACAAACACACCAAAGAAGCTCCTGCACCTTTTTGGGCATGGAGTGTTGTGAATTTTTTTCAGCACGTGTTTGTAGCGCGTTTGTTGCCAAACGTGCGTCTACTAATTAGGCGCTTTGCGCATTTTGCCCCGATTTTAGTGGGATCCAGAATCACGGGCAGAATCACACGATTCTGCATCGCTCAGATGTAAATGGGGGCCTAAGTCAGCTCTTCTTTGAGTATGAATTGCTGGAATGTACTCTGTGTGTGACTTATGGATTATATAACGCAACACCACTCATGAGTGGGAGTTGTGCTCTTTTTTTTTTTTTTTTCCATTTTCTGTACTGCTCATCTGATTGCTTACATAGTAACAATTTAGCAACATTTGACAAAGGAGATAAAAACCCAGTAGCTATATGATATATTCTAGAAAATGTTAGTCTTTTTAATATTTTTTAAGTGATTGTAAAGGCATGGGTTATTTTTTTTATTTTTTATAACAAACATGGTATACTTGCCGTCTCTGTGCAATAATTTTGTACAGAGCAACCCAGATTCTCCTCTTTTTGGGTCCCCCACTGGCACTCCTGGCCCCTCCCTTGTGGTAAGTGGCTTGCTGTGGGGGCACTCATGTGTGTGCCCAGCTCTGTGTGTCCATAAGATGAACAGAGTGCAGCTCAGCCCTGCCCCCTCCTCATTAGCTGCGATTGACAGCAGCAGAAGCCAATGGCTCCCGCTGCTTTGTCTATGCCAATGAGGAGGGAGAGAGCCGCTGCTCTCGTGCACATCGCTGGATCGATATCAGGCTCAGGTAAGTATTTAGCAAATGTGAATGCAGCCTGAAAGAAGTATGGCCATACTTCTGTTCTGGTCACAGGCATGCATGCACATTTGCTCTCCTGTGATCCAGAATCAGCCAACAGGCTCCAGGCTCTGCAAGGATCCCAACCACATTGCAGGGATTCATCTGGATGCCTGATTGGCAGCTGGTTTAGCCTCTCCACACACAGCTGAGAGCCAGGAAGTGGCTAAAATAGACTGGAGATCAGTAGTATGAAGATGGGGGACAAAGTTAGAAAAAATGTTTTTTTACCCATCTTTACTCTATCCATACCGAAAAAAGTGTCTCCAGAGTGATATGTTCACATTCTGCTTGTAGAAAAGTCAAATGCACAGCACAACAATCTGCTGCCAGCTTTAACCTATTGCAAGCAACCCTGTCAATTAAAAAAATAAATCCAAGTCCCTGCAATAGAAGTATTCTACCCACCGCTTACAATTCCATAAGTGCAGCCTTGGGCTGGGTTCACACTTGTGCGGTCAGACATCACATGTGATTCGCACCACATTGCTGTGCAGATCACATGCGACGTCTGTGTGGTGCAAATTTAGCCATACAAACTGTCTGAAATCGCATTCACACCAAAATGTTGCAGGACCCTTTTTTGGTCTGCACTGGAATTAGATCACATGGGTGTCCACACCTATGCGATAAGATTCCTGCACCATTTGACAGTTTACGCTGCGATATGCGAACTGATCTGGGGGTGTCATTAACTTAACACTGACACCCCCAGCGGTTCGCAGATCTCAGTGTGAACCAGTGTGTGATCAGGTGCTATGCAGGAACCCGGCACTGAAGCGCAGAGTTTCCCGCATCGCACCAGTGTGAACCAGTCTGTTTTCAGCATGTGACACTGACGGGAGTGTCAGTTGTCTGCATTTCCGTAGTGACTCAAGGGTCAGAGGATGGAATTGCAGCATGTGGCAGGGGGACACAGGCACCTGACACTCCCGGAATTGTCAAAATAAGCTGCAGCACTGGAATGGAGGTAAGGTAGGAGAGACCGGCCACTGGTGATTCATTTAATTTTGCAACAAACTTAATCAGTTTTTTCTCTTATTTTTCCAGAACACAGTTGGAGCACTTCAAGATACCAGGTATGCCTATTTTCTTTTACCAATTAGTCTTAATTAAATCTGTCAACGCTTGAATGAAATTTAAAGCCCAACTCCAGGAAAAGTTAAAATCTTAGAGTACTATCTCGTTATGAAATACTCACCTTAGATCAAAGCCCCCACAGCGGTCCCCGCACACTGCTCTGGCCGGCGACATCGCTCCTGGAGTTACTTCTGGGTATCGCGGGCTCCGGTGCTGAGATTGGCCGGAGCCGCGATGCCGCCATGTACACGGGAGCCTCCGGTAACGGAACACTAACTGAAGCAACGGCACGAACATGCCATTGCTTCAGTGCGCCGATGATGTCTGCACATGCAGATACAGGGGATATCTTTTAAACCGTGCAGGTTTAGGAGAGATCGGGGTAGCTACAGGTAAGCCTTGTTACCTGTAGCTTTACCCGATCATGAGAAAGGAGCGTTTGGGAAATACGTTGTTTATTCATGCATGGGAAATGTCATGCTTGAGGGCTTTGCAGCTAATAAATATCTGTGTGTTTGATACCCACGAAGAGACTGTGGGAGAACTTTCAGTTCTCAATGTGTGTGCTATCAGACATTGTTCTGCACGAGGTTCTTGTCCTTGGTGTAAACCAGCACTTCATGTGTCGATCTCCTGGGTCCCATTGCAGCTCTCACTGGTTTCCCCTGCTGACCTCCACACCATTACTGTGTCCTAGGTCAGAAGCAGGAACCAAAGTGAGCTTCCGGGGAACCAGAAGATTAATACTTTTAAAAATGTTGGTTTCTATGTGGACTTTGTGGAATGAGTGATACAAAGTGTTTGTACAAAGACCGTAGTACTTATTTATAGTCTTCTTTCTTGGGTAACCGAGGTTTACTATAGTGACCCTGTTGTGAAAAATTAAAGATAGCTTGTGAGCAGAGCCGGGACAAGAAGTGGGCAGGAGGGGTCACAGGGAAAAATGAAAGTCATATCCACCCAGAGTGGTACTGGGGATACAATGTAATAAAAAATTGCCACGTCCCGAAATTGTAGATTAAATAAAAATAGGATAAAAAGATGGACTTTATGGGCACGACAAATTGATATAAAATTACTCAAGTTTTATTAAAAATTAACAAAACAAAAGGATAACAAAACATACAAATAAAATGAATGTTATATAGAACTATTCATCAACCTAGTGTTGACACACTTATACACATCACCCAATAGCCAAAATTCAATGAGGAAATAGAATTTATACTGGGTAGAATGACATCAAGGTCAATTCTTTCAGTATATTGGATACCAGTAATTGCTGGTGGCATTGATTGGTGGTGTGTCGTCAGAAATTCATTCCTAAACCCGACATGTTGCGCGACACAAGTCGCTTCTTCAGGAGTTTTTTGAATGTCTAAAAATATAAATACATAACATAAGAACATATAGATAGATTGCAAAACACAACAAAACAAGAGAACCTGTATGTCTGGCCAAGTGCTTCAGAAATACGTGATCCCCCAACAGCAATACCACTATTAGAAACAAAATAAGACAAAACAAAACCAGAAGCAGTACAGAGAATTGAGAAAACCCTCACAGATTGAAAAAGAGTCCATTAGGTGGATGAATCGTTTATCATAACTTACATGGGTTAAAAGGTTTTTCAAGTAAAAACTGAGGTTTATAGATGGTCAGGATGGCAGTAGTAGTAGTAGAACAATGCCTCTGGGTATCTTGAAAAAACTAGGCATGAACAAACACATGTGGATCAATCATATGATTACATCCAATTATACAACATGTATATAGTTTAGAAGCATTGTCAGCATACTGAGAGCTGACCGATTCAATTCGGTGCATACAGGCTTACCTCTGCTTACCTGAGTAGCATAATATATAGCTACGATGTAGGGCCCAATATCCGTGTTTAAACCCCGATTATGGAGAAAAAAATGATAAATTGATACACGGATATGGGTACTGGTAGTTTCAATTATGCTAGCAGGGATTCGGTATTGTCCTAACTTGCAGAGTTGCCCAGTCTGGACTAAAAACGGGAGGGGAGGAGAGGGAAAAAAGGGGGGAAGGGGAAACACAAAATTGAATGGCATTAATGAGATGTGTGGGTATGCGGAAATCTAATAGAGAGTAACCAATTGTTGGGCTGCTCAAGTGTCACCCCCATAACCAAACAGCAGGGTAAGAGACACTGGCCCATAATAACACAGAGAAAACCAGTTACCTTGTAATAGATGTTGGTGGGAGTGCCTCCGTTTAGTAGGTAGCAGCCCTCGGTAGTCAGGGATTATCTGCACCCTGGGCGATAATAGGTCCTGTGTTTAAATAGGACCAGATCGCGCCAGGACAACCCCATCCGGAAAAGCGTGCCGTCCGCACAGTGCCTCTGATAGGCTGGCGTCATAGCTAGGCGTCGGAATGCCCGCAGGAGGGGTCACAGCCCTTGGCACAGCTGAGCAAGGGGGCAGAGAATGGATACATGATAGTAAATCCCTTCGAGGGCATGCATTTACAGTGGCGAAGGGGGCGCAGTTCGACATGCTTGACCTGAGCACTTGATGATCCTGTCCCGGTACTGCTTGTGAGCATAGTAATATGGGATCTGCCTTTGTTAACATGGCTTTTTAAAGATGCACGCACTCCAGGACAGGTCATTCTGATCCTGTCATTCTGATCCTAGGTTTCCCAACTTTGTTGACCTGGAGCAAACATGCATAGAATGACAGATTTTAACAGTGGCAGCTGGTGCTCAATACTTTGGGGGGTGGGGAGGGGACGGCAGCAAACAAACCTTGCCCCCTCATTTGCACTAAACTCCACCCCCTTTGGCTCGGTCGATCGGGAAGGCGGCGATCCACTGGCACTACTAACCCTTCCCCTCCCGCTCTCCTCACACGAACAATCGGACAGGCGGCAATCCACTCGTACTACCCCAACCCCCCCCGCGCTCGATCGGGAAGGCGGCAAGTCATGGCCTTATGTAATGTATGTGGAAGGGGTAAATGGTGCTGCCCTCTAGTAAGATGTAGGTAGAGGGCTTGAACCAATCCTGCTTTATCCCTGTGAGCAGAAAGCAGAAGTGGGTTAAATCCCACATAGATTGTGAGCTCCCATAGTGGCACACAGTAATACACATTACAGGAAGAGTGACTCACTTTTATATTGCTGTTCAGCAACAGGGTAATCTATTGCCTGGGGAGTCCAAGTACGCCCTGGCTCCTTCCACACGTCTCCACTGAGGAGGTGACAGGAGCTCACAATCTATGTGGGATTTACCCATCCTTTGGTTACCCGACATTTATTTCATAGTTAACTTTGTGGGCTCACAGCTAACCCACTTCTGCTTTCTGCTCACAGGGATAAAGCAGGATTGGTTCCAGCCCTCTACCTACATCTCACTAGAGGGCAGCGCCATTTACCCCTTCCACATACATTACATTTTTTCAGACCCTAAATTTGGGGTACTTCAGGGGGGGGGGGCAGCAGCCCATAAGCGCGGATCTATAAAGAGTTGTACCAAGCCATGGCCTTACATCATGCAATGGTAGAAGTGTGGGGAGGTGGACGATGACGAGGTGGTGCCGGGGCCGTTGCTTCTCCTCCTGGCCAAAGGGAAGCCGGTCCTGAGACCCGCTTGGCCGAGAGTCCTAAGACTCCCTGTCAAGCAGGTTGGCTGGGAGGAGAAGCAGGAAGACATTAGCCAATATTCGCTAATGTCACAAAAGTGAGCCCACCCTTATTTGAAGCCAATTGGAGCCTCCGGCTTCTAAAAAAAAAAAACCCACATTGAAATCCATGCATCCAGCGCATGGGGATTAGGGGACAGGTGCATGGATTAGGGGGGCAGTGCACCACTGGTTTTTAACATCTGTGTGCTATTTTCAGGTCAGTGATCAAGTAGAGATGCTAGGATGGCACTCTGAAGGCTGCATCTTAAATGCCAAGTTTTTAGTGTCGCACTTTACTATAACCCTACCCAAATAATACATACGTATGAACCAGCTTTGACCATAGCTTGTTTTTCTTTCCTTTTTCAATAGTATTTATTAGATTTTCTGTTAAAAAAAAAAATCATATATAAATTTTATTTTTTTACAAAACCAATAAAGTTGTTTTAGAATGCGCTCAAAAAGGTTTGGTAAGACCGTGTAGAAACAGGAGGAAACCATTGATCAACAGACATTAACATTCTCAGCGGGGTATTAGAATATGATTTTGAATAGGATAAGTGCTTGGGTAAAAGTAAAGCCAAATATGAAAGATTAAAATGGACTATAGACACCTAATCGTTACAACATAGAGTAAGAAAAGATTAAAACCTCCTGTCAGATATATATTTCTTTTTTTGTGTGTGTCTTTGCTTGGATTGATTTTCCTTCTATATTTGTCCTGGTGGCTAGTGATGGGCGAAGTCCAAAATGTTATACTTCTAAGTTGACAACCACTGCTGTAATTTTGAGCTAAAGGGGGCCTAAAATGTGGCCCCGGATATCACCAAAGAGTGATGTTTAATATATGTAGTGCTTGAGAGGACTATCACAAAATGCAGAATAGAGGAAATGAGGGTCAGAGCGTGTGGACATGCTACATTTTTGGCTGGAGATATGTTGCAGAAGACAATATGAAACTGGGAACATATTACATGAGGCTAGTAGAGATCACTGCGGTTTGCCCTAATCAATGTTACCACTACAAATTTCTGAGGTCCGAAGGGCCACACATATACCAAAGGGTGGCAGGTTGGGCACCAGGGAATTACAGCACTAAAACAGGAGGCAACGTGAAATCTTTCATTGGGTCACCACCACATCCTTATGCGTTTCTAAACCTAAAATGAACAGCAGTATTCCCAATTGGGCCCAGACCACACATATACACTCTGACAAGGGTTAACCTCTCCCTGCTTTCCTTTATTCAATTAAGAAAATATTTTTTTATAAGTATATGAAGTGTGCACATTAGTTTATGTAATGTTAGGGCCCTACCCAAACACTTTTTGGAACCAGTAGAAAAAAGTCATACCTACTTTACGCACTTCTCTAAAGTGTAACCATATTACCTCCTAGTAAATGCAATATTGTGCTGAAAACCTAAGATTCCAAGTCCCAGAATGTCCTTTACCTATACATTTATTTATTCTTACAGAAACCAGGAGCCTGCTGCCACAGTCCAGGAAACCCCAAAAAAGCGATCATTCTTCTACCGTGTGTTACGTGCTGCCCTTCCTCTCCAGCTTCTACTTCTCCTCCTTCTCCTCCTCGCCTGCATGATTCCCTTCTCCGAGGAGGATTACAGCTGTGCCCAAGCCAATAACTTTGCCCGCTCCTTTTACCCAATGCTGAGGTATACCAATGGGCCTCCACCAACCTAAATGGGGTTCATAGGCACTTCAAATGACATTCCAATGTTGTATGTGCAGTCTCCAGTGTGACACACCAGCAGTCCATGTGATCTGAGTATCTCAGTTGTTACACCATCATTGTTGATGTGTGGTGTTTTTTTTGTACAAAACTGCAGGGTTGCTTTCATCTGGGGGGTACAAAGGCTGCTCCAGAAAATGGTACACGGGGGGCAAAGATTTGCATGCACATAGTAACTTTATATTGCAGTGTAACTGGTGACGGTTCATAAGGATATAGCCATTTTAATTACTTTTTAGATAACGCAATAACAGAGTTTATTTAATTGCAGCGCAAAGAGCAGTGGCATGCCATGACACTAAATCAATTCAGATTGCGCACTGTTCTTTGAATTTTTTTTAAATAAGCCTGTTTGTGTTTTCCTTCTCAGTGTTTGTGATTAGGAACCTGATTTCATGACTGTGGCTTTTATCCACCATTTTATTTTACCGTTTTTTTAATGTAAAATTTTAAATGGTAATTACTATGTAAATTTAGCACAGTTCTCAGAATCAAGTCATCTATATTCCTATGTTGTACAGAGCCATTTGGTTTTATACTGACGATTTCTGGCTTATTTTAAGTGTTGTACAGCTATATTTGAGGGGTTTTATTGTTCACTTTGTAAACCATTATGCAAATCACAAAACATTGAAAAAGGGATTTGAAGGTCATTCATGTTTCAAGCCGTATTTTAAAAAAAAGAAAAAAGGGATTCTAATATATTCTGTAAAATAATCTTCCACAAGCAAAAAGGAAAATTTGTTTGACGGGTATTCATTTAATAAACTTCTTATGACCTTTGTAATTTTTTTATAATTTTTTGTCTCTGTTGGGTTTATGCAGTACAGAACATATAGTAATTGTATATCCCCCCCCCCCCTTTATTTAGCTAAACTTTGTCTCATATATATAGTCTAGGTCCTTGGAATTGAAGTGCAGAGGTGGTCTGCAGAACATTGGTGGAAATACTCCATTCTATGTGTTTCCTGCATATTGGCTATGGTAAAGTCATAGAGCAGCTTTTTAAAGTGTAAACATGAACAATAACTTTATATTTGCTCTTATGATAAATGCTTGAGGGTCCCTGCTCAGGCTATCAAAGTCCGCTTAATTGGATTCCGCTGACCAGTGAGGGTGCAGACACAGGAAAGGTCCATCCAGACCCAAAGCATTATGCAAAACTGAAAAAGGTACTTACTTTTTTTTTTTTCTGTTTTATTTTGCTCCCTTATAGTCTGAAGCTGAACTCCAGAAGATTGTTAATGTTGACCATAAAGTCCTGTCACTTAGTACATTTTATAATTTTTTTAAAACTGACAATTTTATTAAATTTCACATTTTCCAACATAAAAAGACAAACAGAAAAAATAAAAGGCATGTGTTAAGTGGCATACATTAGGTGAAATATCCACATACAATATCGCCCATAGAAAAACAAGGTTGAGGCATGTTTAACAGAAAAACAATGCATATCAGCAACCAAACAATGAGCCACGAGTCAGTGCTTCTATATTACCACTAACTTCGGACTTGTTCAAGTGCGCATCTGTGACAAAAGGTAAATAAAAATATAAATAATAAAATAAAAAATGTAAATGGAGCCGAGGGGGCTAGAGATAGTGGGGATAAGGGAAGGAGGCAAGATTAGAGGGGGCAGAGGGTAGAAGAGGAGAGGACAACCACCCGGTCCTGGGCCATCTCTCAGCCCGGGGACATCAACCACGTGTCAACTAGTATTGGGGGCTTCCAGGATCTCCCACAGCTCCCATACTCGGTTGAGGGTATTGTTTAGGGAAGCTGTCAGATATTCCATCTGTTTGACGTCTCTGATCCTGGAGTGCAACTCAACCAAAAACGGGGGTTCCTTACGTTTCCATTTCAGGGCTATCAAGCATCGCCCAGCCGTTGGCACTTGCGCCAAAAGTTTTTTAGAGGATTTGGAAAAGGAAGGGGGTGGGAGGCCCAAGAGGAACAATTTAGGGTCGAATGGCACCCAGGAACCAATGATGGAGTGGAGTAGAGAGTGCACTGTCTGCCAATAGGGGACGATCAGTGAGCAGGTCCAATAGGTATGATATAGCGTCCCTACCTCTTTGGAACAGCGCCAACAACGGCAATCTGCAGAGGGGTATATAGACTGGAGCAGGTCAGAGGTTTGGTACCAGTGAAGAAGAATCTTGTATTGATTTTCTTTGTATAACGTACATATAGAACTCTGAGACCCGTGACCAAATAATTTGCCATGTCTTCAGTGGTATATCCTCACCCAAGGCCTGCTCCCACTTGCACATATAGGCATGCCTAGGTCCAGTTGGCGACATATCTGTGATCAGGAGTTGATGGGTGCGTGATATCATACCTTTAGGAGACAAACCCTCTAAGCAGATTTTCTCAAACTCGGTTAAGGGGGAGAATTGCAGGCTCTGTATCAGAGACTGTGCAAAGTGGCGGATTTGTAGGTAACTAAAGAAGGCCTGTCTGGGTAAATCAAAGGCATCTTTCAGATCCTGGAAGGACCTCAAAGTTCTGGTTTTGGTATCCACCAATTGACCATACCGAAACAAGGCCCTATCCATCCAGAAATGGGACATCTGCGAGGTCAAGCTTATCCGGTACATTGGGAGTAAACAGGAAGTAGGTGACCAGGGAGGCATTGGAGGTCAGTGGGTATATCAATTTAGCGCGTCGCCATAGTGTGCGTAAGAGCGCCATTGGTCCTAGCAATTGGGACCTACCGAGAGGCACATCTGTACTCCATAGCATGGAGTTCGGATGGGTAGGGGCCAGCCACAGCTTTTCAATTTGTGTCCACCTATTGTATGCGTGGAGGGTACACCAAGAGGCCACCAGGCGCAACCAAGTAATACTTGGCTATGTTGGGCAACGCAAGGCCGCCTTGGCCGCGGGCGGCATATAAAACTGATCTAGCAATCCGGTGTCTCTTGTAGTTCTAAAAAAAAAAATTTATCAAGTCCCCTTGGAGTGTCCTAAAATGTGCGGCTGGGATAAGGATAGGGAGTGTCTCAAAGAGGTAGAGGAGTTTGGGTAGGATCGCAATCTTAATGGTCGCCAGTCGACCGAAGAGAGCTTTAGGGTTTTCCACTTGGCCATGGAGGCCCTAATGGGTGAATACAGTTGAGGGAAGTTGGCCTTGTATAGAGTATCGTAAGAGGGTGTGAGGTGGACACCGAGGTACTTTAAGGTGGATGTCTTCCATGCGTAGTTAAATGATTGGGAGAGGGCAGATAGTTGGAGGGGTCATATTGAGGGGGAGGGCTTCCATCTTAGAGTTGTTAATTTTATAGCCTGAAAGAGCGCTGTAACGATCTAACTCTACATGTAAGTTCTGGGGGGAAATATGGGGCTGGGTAAGTGTGAGCAGGACATCGTCCGCAAATAAAGAAATCTTAAAGTCTCTAATACGGACTGGGATGTCATGAATATTCGGATTTTGTCTAATATGGGCTGCTAGGGGCTCAAAACATAGGGCATAGAGGAGAGGGGAGATCGGGCAGCCCTGTCGGGTACCGTTGGTGATAGGCAATTTGGGAGAGGAGGTAAGCTGAGTCCTTACTAGGGTCGTGGGGGAAGAGTATAAATGGGTAATGGCTTGAAGGAAGGGGCCCTTTATACCGGCTCGACGAAGGGTAGCCAAGAGGAAAGGCCAGCCCATCAAAAGCCTTTTCTGCGTCTAGGCTAAGGAGCAGCGCCGCGGACCTATTACTATTTGCTATAACTCTCCTGGTGTTGTCCCCAGCCTGTCGAAGGGGGATGAACCCCACTTGATCCTTATGGATCAGTGACGGCAAGTTCAACCTATTTCTTTCTCGTACATCACGGGACACAGAGTGACATAGTCATTACTATGTGGGGTTATATAGATTACCTTCAGGTGCTGGCACTGGCAAATTCCAAGACCGGAAGTACTCTCCCCTATATAAGCCCCTCCCATCCGGGAGTACCTCGTTTTTTTGCCAGTGTCTAAGGTGTTGGCCAAGGTTAACATGTTTTCATCTGGGCTTGTGTACAGGTTCTTTTGGGCCTTAGCAAGCTATTCCGGATCCGACCAAAAAGGCTTCATAGCTAAACGGTCGGTACCCGGGCCTTGCAAAGAAGAGCAAGGTTTTGCCTGTAACGCCTCTCTTAGGAGGGCTGGACCCTGGGATCCAGAGCTCTGGTCATACCCACGACCAAGATGTTTTCTGTGCAGGGTGCTATACAGGTCCAGGGGAGTGGAATCCTTGGGAACCCGGTCCCTGAAGGTCTACGTACAATGCCTGCCGTGAGAGGTGAAGTTTGGGCTCCTGTGGACCAAACAGAGTCCTGCGGCGAGGAAAAGGTAAGTGGGGGCCCCTCAGGAACTTGGTTCTATTGAGGGGCCCTCAATCCTGATATGTCTTTCTGCCTGTTACCTAACGGTATTCCCGCTAATAGCTGCTAAATTCTAGAAATGTTTTTCATAGAGGAAGTTTGAAAAAAAAAAAACAAGGTGCGGTACCTGTGTTTGTCCACTAGAGGCCGCTGTGGAACGTCTTTTTTTCTGGGACTATTTCCTTCCATGGTAAAAGTCCAGGCAGATGGTAAGCTCTCTGTAAGGGAAGCTGCATCCTTCTGTCATGTTGCCTAGAAAGTCTCTTCCATCCCCGGGTCCTGGTGGAAACAGGGACCCTGGCTCCTCTCCCTGGATAGCGCTGATAGCGCACACGCTTTCTTTTTATAAGGACAGGCCGCAAAAAGGGGCGGAGCCGGGCGGATGACGCGCTCTGTGCGCCGGGCGCTTCTGCGCATGTGCGAGCGTCCCAGCAAGGTAAAAGGGCTCAGTCCGATGCACTAGCTGTGGAGAACAGAGCAAAAAAGGGGGCTGGTAACATGTCATAGCAGGTTTACAGCAGGCGGTTGATACAGGCATCCCCCTAGAAAGGCGCATTGGTAGACACCCACTGATACACATAGCAGCAAATTGCATTAGACTAGTTCAGTAAAGGGTGTACTGCGGCTGGAATACCTCAGCTTTGGACTAAGGAATATGCCGCCTAAAAAGCTCCGGGACTTACCTCTCAGGAAGTGTAAGGGGTCTCCATCGGGCTCTGAGGATCTGGAGCAGGCATCTGCACCTACCTCCCCTGAGAAATCAGAGGTTAGTACCCATAGAGAACCCCCAGGAGTGCCAGGTACTGCGTCTGTCCTCAGTCCACCTGCTCCTGTGTATATAACAGAGGAGGTTTTAGCCTCAACTCTGGGAGGATTGGAGGAAAGATTGGCAGCATTGATCGCTTCTTCCCTACGGGAAAGAAAGCGCGCCAGATCTCCGTCAGAGTACCTGTTGGCAGAGCAACAGTCCCAAGAAGGGATTGACCTACCTGAAGGGGATCAGGATGAGGTTGACTCTGTCTTTGAGGAATCGACAGTAGAAGAACCATTCTCAGCATCACAAGCTGAAAGATTATGGGTTCAGACCCTGACTGACATGGTTCGATCAGCATTTAAAATGCCTCTTGTTGAACCATCAACTACGTCTGTCTCCTCATTGGGGTCAATAAAAGCTCCCCAGACTAATTGTTCCTTTCCAATTCATCCGTTACTGGAAGGACTTATATACCAGGACTGGGAATATCCTGATAAACTATTTGTTCCACCTAAGAGATTTCAGGTGATCTATCCCATGGAGGATAAGTTCACCCAAAGATGGAGTGTTCCTACGGTGGACGCAGCCATCTCTTCTGTGAACAAATCACTGACATGTCCAGTAGATAATGTTCAAATGTTCAAGGATCCAATAGATAAAAAATTGGAGTCCTTGTTAAAATCTGCTTTTTCCACAGCAGGGGCGGTTACACAGCCAGCAGTGGCAGCCATTGGGGTTTGCCAAGCTTTGAAGGATCAGATGAAACTGATCTTAAGGGATTTGCCAGACCAGCAAGCCCAGGCTCTGGCTGATCTGCCTAGAGCATTTTGCTTTGCGGTTGACGCCCTTAAGGATTCCATCCATCAGGCCTCCCGCCTTACGCTGTCTTTGGTACATATGCGTAGACTTCTGTGGCTTAAGAACTGGTCTGCTGAAGCTCCCTGTAAGAAGCTCCTAGTTAGCTTCCCATTTCATGGTGAACGCCTATTTGGCGAAGACCTGGATAAGTATATCCAGAAGATTTCCAGTGGTAAAAATACTCTCTTACCGGTTAAAAGGAGGTCTAGAGGTCCATCTTTTAAGAGGCCTACCTCTCCAATCCCTGGGACATCTGCTGCTAAGCAGTTCCGACGGCCTCCTCGGTCAAACTCCGGAGGTAAAAATCAGGGACAATCACAGGGTAACAAAAAACCTTGGATCCGAAGAGGTACTAAACCAGCCTCCAAGTCAAGCCTATGAAGGGCTGCCCCCACTCAAACGGGTGGGGGGAAGACTTCGGTTGTTCGCAGAGACCTGGCGGGAGACGATCAGAGACAGATGGGTGCTCTCCGCTGTAACTCTGGGATACAAATTGGAGTTAAGAGAGTCTCCTTCCCATTTTATGTGGTCAGGCATGCTAAAAGACCCTCTAAAAAGGAGGTCTCTCCTGTTGGCGTTAGAACAACTATTGCTCCAAGGAGTAATTATGGAGGTTCCTATGGAAGAGTGGGGGTTGGGTTTCTACTCAAACCTTTTCACAATCCCGAAACCAAACGGGGACATAAGACCCATATTGGATCTAAAGGGTCTAAACAAATTCCTGAACATCTGATCCTTTCGGATGGAGTCGATCCGGTTGGTAGCCGCTGCCCTACAAGGGGAAGAATGGTTAGCCTCGATCGACATCAAAGATGCTTACTTGCATGTTCCCATCTTTCCAGGTCATCAAAGATTTCTACGCTTTGCGGTAGAAGGGCGCCATTTTCAGTTCAGAGCCTTACCCTTCGGTCTGGCCACAGCACCACGGGTGTTCACAAAAATTCTGGCCCCACTGTTGGCCGATCTAAGAACACGAGGTGTAACGATAATGGCATACCTAGACGACCTGTTGTTGATGGACCACTCAGTTGCCAAACTAGAGGTGGTAATGCTCGATACGATCAGGTATCTAGAGTCTCACGGTTGAATCATCAACCTGGACAAGTCAGCCCTACAGCCAGTCAAAAGTCTGGTGTACTTAGGGCTACGGCTGGATTCAGACCAGAGGAAGATTTTCCTACCTCAAGACAAAGTATCCTCTTTGAGGGACTTGGTCCGCCTACTTTGTGCAAAAAGACAGCCGTCCATACGCCTGTGCATGAGGCTACTGGGAAAGATGGTAGCATCATTCGAAGCTGTGCCATACGCCCAATTCCACTCAAGGAATTTGCAGAGGGCCATACTGTCAGCCTGGAACAGAAAGGTTCAGGCTCTAGACTTCCCGATGATTTCCTGGAAGGTGGTCACTACAGATGCCAGCCTTATAGGCTGGGGGCAGTACTGGAGCAATGGTCTCTCCAGGGCAGATGGTCAGATACAGAAAAGACCCTGCCCATCAATCTCTTAGAGATACGAGCAGCCCGGTATGCCCTAGTAGCATGGACATCCAAACTCCTAGGGTCCCCTGTCAGAATTCAATCAGACAATGCCACGGCAGTAGCATATATCAATCATCAAGGGGGCACCAGGAGTCGTGCAGCCCAGAGGGAAGTAAGTCACATCCTGGAATGGGCAGAAAAGCATGTCCCATGCATATCAGCTGTCTTCATTCCAGGGGTGGAGAATTGGAAGGCGGACTTTCTGAGTCGCCAACAGTTATGCCCAGGGGAATGGTCCCTTCATCCCGAGGTCTTCCGAGCAATATGTCAGCGGTGGGGAACACCGGATGTAGATCTGCTAGCATCCAGATTCAACGCAAAGGTGGACAGATTTGTCTCCCGGACAAGGGATCCCCTCGCTTGCGGCTCGGATGCTCTGGTGTTCCCTTGGGATCAGTTCAAACTGATATATGCTTTCCCTCCGCTACAATTGTTGCCTCGACTCCTTCGCAGAGTCAGGTTGGAAAAGAAGCCGGTGATCCTGGTGACTCCAGCGTGGCCCCGAAGGGCCTGGTACGCGGAGATTGTAAAAATGTCTGTGGGGAGTCCTTGGACCCTTCCACGTCGTTCGGACCTGCTTTCACAAGGACCGATAAACCTAGAGTTAGTAAGGAAGGGTGGTATAACGGCCTGGCTATTGACTCCCACATCCTAAAAAAGAGAGGTCTCTCGAACTCTGTGGAATCTACTATAATCAATGCCAGGAAGCCTGTATCCAGGCAGATTTACTATAGAGTCTGGAAGGCGTACATCACTTGGTGTGAGGCCAGGAAATGGCATCCACGTAAGTACGTTATAGGCCGAATTCTGGACTTCCTGCAGTGGGCTGTAGACAGGAAGTTTGCCTTAAGTACTATCAAGGGTCAGGTTTCGGCCTTGTCAATACTATTTCAAAGGCCCCTGGCTATGCATTCAAATCCTTTGTACAAGGGGTGACTCGTATTATTCAACCGGTTAAAGCTCCCATATGCCCATGGGATCTAAATTTGGTTCTATCGGTTCTGCAAAAGCAGCCATTTGAACCTTTGCGGCACATTTCCTTGGTTCTACTCACCAGGAAATTGATTTTTTTAGTAGCCATATGTTCGGCTAGAAGAGTGTCGGAATTAGCCGCCATGTCCTGTAAAGAGCCATATCTAGTCATTTATAAGGACAGAGTAGTGTTACGTCCTCATCCAGCCTTTCTTCCTAAGGTGGTATCGAGGTTTCATTTGAACCAAGATGTGGTTCTTCCTTCTTTTTTCCCCAAACCGAGCTCGGTAGAGGAAAAGTTATTACATTCCTTGGATGTAGTAAGAGCAGTTAAAGCTTATCTAAAAGCCACTGCTCAGATTCGTAGAACGGATACTTTGTTTATTCTGCCGGAAGGCCCCAGAAAGGGTCAGGCAGCGTCAAAATCTACTTTAGCCAAGTGGATTCGACAGGTCATAATGCAAGCCTATGGCTTGAAAAGGAGACCGCCTCCGTTCAAAGTTAGGGCGCACTCCACGAGAGCAGTTGGAACTTCATGGGCAGTGCATCACCAGGCCTCCCCGGCTCAAATCTGTAAGGCCGCAACATGGTCTTCAGTACACACGTTTACTAGGTTCTACCAGGTGGACGTTAGAAGTCAGGAGGATATCGCCTTTGGGCGCAGTGTGTTGCAGGCCGCAAAAGATCCTCATGTCTGATGGCGCCCAGCTTATGTATGGTGTATCCCCCCTCATTTGGCATTGCTTTGGGACGTCCCACATAGTAATGACTATGTCGCTCTGTGTCCCGTGATGTACGAGAAAGAAAATAGGATTTTTATAACAGCTTACCTGTAAAATCCTATTCTTGGAGTACATCACGGGACACAGAGCTCCCACCCCTCTTTTTGGAGACACGTATTGCTTTGCTACCAAACTGAGGTACTCCCGGATGGGAGGGGCTTATATAGGGGAGGGTACTTCCGGTCTTGGAAGTTGCCAGTGCCAGCACCTGAAGGTAATCTATATAACCCCACATAGTAATGACTATGTCACTCTGTGTCCCGTGATGTACTCCAAGAAAAGGATTTTACAGGTAAGCTGTTATAAAAATCCTATTTTTCTAGTCGCTTAGTAAAAAAATCTGTATTTAAGAGAGCAATCTGCCTGTAATTAGAGAACAGTGTGGTCATTTCCTGGTTTGGGGATCATTGTAAAGAAAGATGTCTGCGTGTCTCTCGGAATGGGTGTGTTGGCCATGAAGGAGTTGAACAGAGGGGTGACATGGGGGAGAAGAAGCGGCAAGAAGGTTTTATAGTAAAGGTATGGTAGACCATCGGGTCCGGGAGCCTTGTTATTAGGAAGAGATTTAATCGTGTCAGCTACTTCCTCTTCCATTTTATCATTGTTTTTGTTAAAACTTCATAGTCTCTTAGGAAAGTTTGTCATGTCATTGATCATACTGTATAGCGATGGCATAACTACACCTAGAGGTGGTATTTAGGAAGTACCTACATCACTTCCTCTCCCTGTGCTGTGCCGCTGGATGGAACTACAATTCCAATCATGCAATGGGAGCTATGTCACAGAGTTAATTTTTCCTAACTCGCCAACCTATTGTGGCAGTCATAAATGAGCACGACAAAAAAGGAGTATCCTGACCTGTCATTCATGGTTGGTGGGACAGACTATAAAGTTTCCTTGCCTATATAAACCAGATTCAATCACATTAGTGGACGGTGTAGACTGAGAGTCTGGGATCCCGCATTCTCCCACTGCAGCAAACGGTGACATAATTACATTGTCGTTGGTTAATACAGAATGACAGCGAGTGTGTTACAAGATCGGTAACCCAAGGAGCAGCCTTGGTGGCCACAGTTTTTACACACAGTAATCGGCAGACCTTTTTTTGCAAAATTTTATGGAGTGTTTTTTCAATGGCTGCAGCACTGTATGCGATAGTAAGAATATTAAGTGCTATAAAATTTCAACAGGAGTTTGGCTTTAACCACTTTGGCGCTAGACCAATTTCATTTTTTTGCACACAATCCGTAAAAATCTGCATTCTCGGCTATAAAAATACTAACCCCCCCCCCCCAGGATGTATATTACCTGAAAGCATGGGACCTGTAGAATAAAAAGATAGGTAATTGCAGCAACTGTTTTATTAAACTTGTATTTTATTATGTTTTTCCTGAAAATATATTTTGGTACATACACTATAATGCCCAATTTATTAAAATGTCAAAAATGGGGTTGCATTGAGTAAATGGATACCAAACGTTTCAAGGCAAAATAACTATGGTACGCAAAACTCTCCATATGTTTACCGCTCGTCAGTTTAGAGTAACTGAGCTCTAGTGCTAGATATATTGCTCTCACTTCGACATTCATGGAGATACCGTATATACTCGAGTATAAGCCGACCCGACGATAAGCAGAGGCACCTAATTTTACCACAAAAAAAAGGGAAAACTTATTGACTCGAGTATAAGCCTAGGGTGTCCATCTGCATGCCTCACTGTGCCCATGACTAGACTGACATTTAACATGGGAGTCTATGGAAAAGGGGCTGGCTTTGAAAAATCGGTGCTCCCCAGCCGTAGGTCCCCCAGACAACAAACTTTGCACACTTGTAGAGGAGAAATGGGGCTACATGTGTGCCAAGTTCCAGGTCCAGGGGACCTACGACCGGCCGGTACCGGGGTCCCCAAAGTCCGGGAGATCAGGCGCAAAAAGGTGACTCGAGTATGAGCCAAGGGGGCATTTTCAGCACAAAAAATGTGCTGAAAAACTCAGCTTCTAATCAAGTATATACGGTACTTCATGTGTAGTGCAATTGCAGCTTATGTGCACCAGGGGCGTGTGTGTGTGTGCAGGGCAATGGGGGTTAACAATGGGCAGGTGACAGGTACTGTTTGTGACGACATTGGGGGTCTGATAGACCACAATGTCTCATCTCCCCCTCCAAAGCATGTAACCAAGCAGAGATTAGCTCGGTTAGATGCTTTCCTGGCTGTATTAGCCAGAGAATGTCTGCCCTGCAACCGGAAGTGGCTAAATAATAGTCTCTGTTTTATTCCAAGCAGAGAAGATCAAGGAATGAATGTTCCCCTATCTTTTCCTGTCTGCCATTTTGAAGTCCTTTTGATGTGGGTCCAGTAAGAGTGGAACAAAGGGGTGAAGGGTGGGAGGTAACTGTGCTGAGTAATTGGCAGCTATATAGGCCATTGGCCCCTCAAAGCAGTAAAATCAGCCTGTACCTTTAGCAGAGAAACAGCCCCAAAGCATCCTGTTTCCACCTCCGTGCTTGACTGTTCTTGTGGTCATATTCAGCATTTTTCTTCCTCCAAACACAGCGATTCCAGTTAATCATTTATATGTTAATTGGAAAACTTCAGATGGGCCTGTACATGTGCCTTCTTGAGGAGGGGGACCATGCAGGCGCTGCAGGATTTCAATCCATGGCAGAGTATTGTGTTACCAATGGTTTGTTTGGTGACTGTGGTCCCAACTGCCTTGAGATCATTCACAAGCTACTCCCATGTAGTTCTGAGCTAATCCCTCACTTTTCTCATGGTCATTTTTACCCCATGAGGCCAAATCTTGCATGGAGTGCCAGACCAAGGGCGATTGATGGTTATTTTGTATTTCTTCCATTTTGCGAAGTTCCAACAGTTGTCTCCTTCGCACCAAGCTTCTCTGGTCTTGTAGCCCATTCCAGCTTTGTGCAGGTCTACGATCTTGTCCCCGACATCTATTCACAGCTCTTTGGTCTTGCCCAAAGATTCTGTTGACAGGTGTCTTTTATACACATAATGCGTTGTTGTTAGGAGCACCTTCTTAAATTGACACAACTCATCTGTTTACCACATGAGCACACACTGGAGCCAGAATTATTGTTGGTTGGTAGGGGATTAAAACTTATTTTACTCACTTAACTGCAACTCGGATTATAACATTTGCACCATGTGTTTTCTGGATTTTTGGTTGATATTTTTGTCTCTATCAATTAAAATACACCTATGATAATGGACCATTTCTTTTTTAGTGGGAAAACTTACAAAATCTGCAGGGGATCAGGTAATTATTTTCCCCACTTTATATAAATGAAAAGTCGTTTTATCAGCTCTAAGTGCACAAACAAAAAAAATTGATCCTGTTGGAACCTTAAGAGCAGGTAATTTCCTGTACCCCACTTTACTGTGCATCTACAAAGATGGATGGAAACAGAGTATTGGCCACCCTAGGATCAGAATTGTGGTTACTAGCAGAACGACCAATTGAATTGTGGTTACTAGCAGAACGACCAATTGAATTAGAAAAATACTGCAATCATATCTAAGGACTGGTAAGCTGCAAATACTACATTTTTGTTGTTGGTTACTTTTTAGAGCAAGCAAATCAGGGCCCAGACTTCATGTTCCATGCATGTTTTGGGGTTCATGACATCAAAAGTAATGCAGCCAGGGGACGGATGGGCATCTAGCATCTTTACAAAGCAGTCCTCAAGGACAGCCACATTTTCTTTTAAGTGCAAAACACTACTGAATTATGTTTAATTTTCTAAAACAATGTGTGTGTGTATAGCATAGCCAACTGCCGCAATTTTTATTTTATTTTTAATAACATTTGTTTACACAAATTTTTTATTTTGGTGCTGCTTCCAATTTTCAGTCTACTTGCACTCCAGCTATTAATGTATGGCTTTATTCAGGGTGGGTGTCCTGGCAGTCATGCCTGCGCAATGTCAGTACACACACTCGTGGTCTACATCAGAGTTCCATGTGACAGGAATAAATTTAGAAGACTGGGACAGAGCACCCTGTAACAGGAAGTGCCTGAATGGCCAAAACACCAGGTGGTATTTTAACAGATAATTTCACCCAATAAATGCACATATTTTTTGGGCCTGGAAAGCATTGCACCGGCGATGATGCCATGCAGGATTCCTGCAGACTGTCGGTGTAAGCTGTCTGCCTGCACAGGCAGGCAGTTTCACACTGACCGGAAGAATCAATGTACTACTACAGTGCTCAACAGCGCCATGATAGTTTGAGAACTACATATTAGTAAACTATAAAAGATGTTACGCCAAATAAATAGAGAAGTAACATGTCACCCTTTTAAAATTGCGTAAATCCGATTAACAGCAACAAATTATGGTCCCTTAAAAATCTCCATAGGCAAAGTTTTTTAAAAACCTTTACAAGATACCACTTTAAAGTTGCACTAAAACTATTGCTCTCATTCTAACATTTGCAACAATGCCTCACATGGATGGTACGATCATGGTTTACATATGCATGCGGGACCTACGTGCGTCTATTTGCTTGTTGGCACAGGGGGATGAGGGTGCTTAAAAAAAATGTTATTCTATATTTACTTTTTTGATTGAACCTTATTGCAAGCACAAGGGATTTGTTTTCCTGTCAATATGGGGTGCTGTGTGTACATTAATGAGGAAAAAAAATGAACTTAAATGATTTTAGCAAATGGCTGCAATATAACAGAGTGAAAAATTTAAGCGGGTCTGAATACTTTTACGTACCCACTGTGTGTGGGTGTGTATACTCACACTCTCTTTATACATATTTTTTTTTTTTTTTTTTTATAAAACCCATTGAGGCATGGACTCCACTAGACCTCTGAAGGTAGACTGTGGTATTTGGCACCAAGTTGTCAGTAGCGGATCCTTTGAGTCCCCAAACTGGAAAGGAAGACCGAATGAAGATGGAAGCGTCCGCAGCGGTGACAGTGTGCCGCTGGAGGGCTTCATTCTTTGGCAAGTCTTTCATAATGTGCTAATATGCAGTGCATACTAGCACAATATGCCTTTACCTTGCAGGGCTTGTTTTTTGTTTGAAATGCCTTCACTACTGCTTTAAATCAGAGTCCTCAGCATTCCCCATTACAACATCAGAGTTTGCAGTATTCACATTTACAGTGCAAGGGAGAACTCTTGTGGATCCAGATATAAAAAGGGACCACTGTAGACTGAGATGTAGGGGGTCTCTGAACACCAGAGCCTCCCCCCCCCTTACAAAAAAATCCCAGTTCCCCCTTACATTAAGGTCTGCATCATTCCCCCTTACATCAGAGTTTCCTTTTGTTCCAGATCCCCCTTTACATCAGGGACCACAGAGATCCCCCCCTTTACATCAGGGACCACAGAGATCCCCCCTTTACATCAGGGACCACAGAGATCCCCCCCTTTACATCAGGGACCACAGAGATCCCCCCCTTTACATCAGGGACCACAGAGATCCCCCCCTTTACATCAGGGACCACAGAGATCCCCCCCCCTTACACTGTAAAGGGTAACCCTGCAGACTCTGATGTAAGGGGGAACGCTGTGGACTCTAATGTAAGGAGGGACTCTTGGAACCCTGATGTATAGAGAAATGCTTGGGACTTTGATATAAGGGGGAACTCCAATGTGAACACAGGGTTCATTCTAACTGCTGCACTCTCTCTACATGTTGTTTTGTATGTTACTTACTCCTGACCCCGGCACTATACATTATGTTGTGCATTAAAGCGTAACTACATGGCATCTGAGCTCCACAAACTAAAAACACTATTTAATTTACTTTTAATATTCAAAGTAAACACATCAATCCATCCATGTCTCCATGATTTATCACTTTGAAAAACACTTCCCTAGCATATCTGGCTGGGGCCATTATAATCCTTGTCAGGCAATTTAAGTAAGAAACTGCCACTCACCTTAGCCAGTCCTAGTATGGATGTATACATGTAAAAGCCTCAGTAAATTCTGATCTTTGGGTCACGCCCCCTGACATGTTTCTCCCCATCCAACAGGGCTTAATAACATCCAGCAGTGCCCACGGGCTTCAAGCTACGCTTCTGCCACAGATGCTCAATTGGATTGAGATCTAGAGAATTTGGAGGCCAAGTCAACACCTCAAACTCACTATGTTCCTCAACCAACCTTGAATTCATCAGACCAGGCCACCTTCTTTCATTGCTCCAAGGTCAGTTCTGATGCTCATGTGGCCACTGTAGGCACTTTTGGCTTGAACACAGGTCACATGAGCACCATGACTGGTCTGCCACGCAGCCCCACACACACAAGCTACAATGCACTGTGTGTTCTGACACCTTTCTATATGAACCAGCATTACGTTTCATAATTTTTTTTTTTTTTTTAGCTACAGTAGCCGTTCTGTTGGATTAAACTACACGGGCCAGCCTTTGCTTCCCATGTGCATCAATGAGCCTTGAAAGCCCCTAACCTCTAGTCACTAACGCAAATATGCAGTATTTAGGTGATCTGACATATTTTTTTTCCAAATATCACATACAATGCTAAAAATTTAAATTCACTATCCCTTTATGCAGTATTTGCCTCAAAAAGCAAAAACTCATGATAAATACAGTATAAAATAGCGTTCAAGTCAATTCACTGAAGGAAATAAAAAATTTAAATGTATGCATTAAAATAATTAGTAGTCCAGGCATGATTGTTGACTGTTGAGAAGTGGGCAGCCGCCGCATCCTTAACAACCATGACTCATCTGAGGGCAGTGGGATTCACTGCTGACATCAGAATGTAAAGAAAAGAAGTGCCAGCATTGCATAAAAAAAAAAACTCTGGGGCCTCCTTCAATCCATATCATGTCTAGTATGGATTATAAAGGGGTACCACATGCCAAAATGTAACAGTGTACCCCCCAAAAAATACCTGACCCTTATCAGAGCATGCAGCCTGGCAGGCCAAGAAGAGGGGGCAGTGAGCATGCCCCTCCTGAACCATACCAGCCCACATGCCCTCAACATGGGGGTGGTGGGGAGGTTGCTTTGTGGGGGTAGACCCCCCCCCCAGCACCTTGTCACTATGTTGATGAGGGCCATGGGTGTGGGGGTGACCTATCGGAATCTGGAAGCCCCCTTTAACAAGAGGGCCCCCCCAATATGAATGCGTATGCAGTCCATGGTACCCCTACTTGTTCACCAAAAATAAAAATTGCCCTCAAAGTAATCATGATGGATGCCAGCAGACGACCTGATCAAAAAATAAAAACGACCTGCACCGACACATCTTGCTCACTGAATTCTAGCTCTGCTGTTCAACTAAGGGACGGGGCCACCCATTTTCACTATGTGACCTGCCTCCTTATGACGTCATTAACCCAGCATACCCAGGTCACACTTCCTCATGAACCAGGTGAACTTCTCCTAGTGTATGGCCAGCTTCAATGTTGTCCAGTTAGCTTTTCACTTGAGATTTTTAAAGTAGATTTCAAGTCTAATGGCTACCTAGAAATATTTCAGCCTACAGCAAGACATGGGGTCTTCCCCAAACCATGCCCTGCTTCTGTAAGAACCTAACGGTGTAGGCATTAGTTACAGTGCAAAAAACAACTGTCAATGCCCCTACCTATGACTGGTCTTCACAGCAAGGAACATTGGAAGGGCGGACGCATGTCAACAAAAAAAACTCAATAACCAAGCTCAACTTACCAACCAATCAGCAACCAACCAAATTCACCTGTCTAACAGTGTGTTAAAAATAGTTACAGTGCCCCTAGCTGTACTTATGCTTTCATAATATATTAGGAGTATAAGACCAAATGTGAACAGAAAAGAAGTGTGACAACACTCGGAGTACAAAGCCATTTGGGTCACTCCAGCTTTGCAGGTTGCATATCGACTTGTTTCCTTTGTGTATCATGCTCATCTAACTATTCTATTATGAGCTGTATAATAGAATACAAAAATTTTTTTTCATGTGGGCAGAGTATAAAATACCATGAGTAAAAATTATAAAGATAATATTCACCATGGAGTTCCGTGACCATATTGGCTTGTTGCAGGCTGAATGCATCTATAATGGTAACAGAACAGTGACATTGTTTCTATAATATTTTATCTAAAGCCCTTTTTTTTTTTAGGTCTGCATAGAGTAGGGAACCCTGTGGGTTTTTTGTGTCTTTATCTCATTAGGGAGACAGGAATTGACGTGAAAATGTTTCCACAGTGAGGTGGGTTTCTGCTTGAGATGTCCCTATAGGAAGTTTCCCACCCCGCTCCTGTTCTGAGGAAAACTGTAAGGCTGGCCATACATGGTTTGAATAAAAAAAAAAATTGATTCCACCCATTAATGGGCAGGCTGAATGTGCCAAGTTGATTAACTTGGGTAGAACTAGCCTCCCGGACTCTTGCACTTATCGGTAGCGCCTACTATAGCTGCCGCCGCCCCCCCCACCCCCACCGGGACAAGACCATGGCCAGGCAGAAGGGATTCCCACATCAACAATGTCCGTGTTGATGGGAAATCAAAATTTTGCAAGCCTAGCGAGTTAGGCTGGCCATTCATTGAAATTACGCTCAATACCCCATCACTGTCACAGGTTTTTTTGCTTTTGCCATCTAATGTATCAAAAAGTACAAGTGAAGGGAAAGCTCTCAAATGAGTCAACAAGGGAGAGGAAATTTCTCTAAGTGTCCCTCATGAAAGATGCCCCCTCATCTGTTTTTTTTTTTTTTTTTTTTTATCATTAAAGAATTTTTATTGAAATATCCATTGAAATTTCCAAACAAATAACAGAAAAATTTAAGGTGGCTGGTTCTGGTATATAAGAATTGATTGAGATTTGTATGTAAATGTTTTACTGCTATACCCAAAGTAATGGACAACAGTCATACAAATATAGTGGGTGTTTGCTTTAAGGCCCAGAGACTACCATACCCAGGATGCATTTCCCCGCGCAAGGACTGCTGGGGGGGGGGTATTTAACCAGGGGGCAGGCTGGAGAATGCTCTCTTTTAACACCGCCCTCCCAGCAAGTGGAACTCTGTGCTGAGTCTGCTGAGAATACAGGGCCTGAAGCCTAGGCCTGTATTATTCCAAAAAGCCTTCCGTACCCACCAAGGAGCCTGAGGGATGTTGCATCCTGCTGCTGTTCTGCTACTACCAGGAGGACCGAAGACCCGGGTGTTGTGGAATCTGTGTACCAAGTGTGACAGCAGGAAGGTAAAGTCACCTGGTTGCATCCAGGGGGGTAGGTATATTTCTCCCAGATTCAGGCTTTATGCCGACTTATACAACTAGGGAGAGAGTTGATGAAGCCCAGCTGAGGCTAGTGGGCTCATGGATGAGTCATACCTCTAGGGAGAGGGCTGGGCGTCGTGCAGGCAGGGAGTTGATGAGACCAGCTGAAGCTTGTCAGCTCATTTAGGCCTCTATAAAAACTCCCAGATTCATTAGGTGTTTGCTCATGCCTGGACCCAGACCTGTGTGGACTGTCTAGGGAGAGTGAACCCCTGTGCAGTGAGACAAGCCTGTGTGGCTATTTGTTTGGACATTTACTAAACCAGGGACTTAGGGACTAGGACAGCACCAGGCTGATCCCAGTTGTTAGTTAGGAAACCTGCATGTTTAGTCAGAGGTCAAGTTGACCAGGGTTTATTTTGTTTATGTTTCTTTTTGCTTTGCTGTGGTTTTTTTTGTCACTGTAAATAGAGAAATAAACCGCACCTTTTTGATCTTGAAAACCACAACCTCCGTCTGCTGGGCCTGTTTTTGTGTGGGGAGCCCATCCAGGGGATCACACACACCCGCTACCGAGTTAACCCCTTCACAGTTGGTGGAGAACCAGTGGCAGTTTTTTTTAAGCCAGCATGGAGGAGATACTGAAACAGCTGGCTCTAGCAAATGCCAATCAACAGCAGACAAATGCAGGTTTGCAAAGGAGCCTTGCAGCCCAGCAGCAAGCTCATCAACAAGCCCAGCAGCAATCTGAGGCCCGCTTCATAGACCTGTTACAGAAGCAAGAGCAGAGACTACAACAAATGGAAGCAGTAATGCAGCAACGTCCGCAGACCAGTGAGGAAAGCCGTCCCACTAATACCGCGTCCTTTGGGGTGAGTCGTTTATTGACAAAAATGACTGGAGAGGATGATCCAGAGGTATTTTTGACCACATTTGAAAGGACTGCTGAAAGAGAAAAGTGGCCTGAGGAGCAGTGGGCTGGACTGGTGGCTCCTCTGTTAACTGGTGAATCGCAGAAGGCTTACTATGACCTAGAGCCTGACCAAGCAAAAGACTATGTGATGCTAAAAGCTGAAATATTGGCAAGGCTGGGTGTCACCCTGGCTGTCCGGGCTCAGCGTGTGCATAACTGGACTTTCCAGCTTGGAAAACCCCCCAGGTCTCAAATGTATGATCTCATTCACCTGAGCAGGAAGTGGCTACAGCCAGAGACTTTGTCCGCACCAGAGATTGTGGAACGTGTTGTAATGGATCGGTTTTTGAGAGCTCTTCCTACTGCCATCCAAAAGTGGGTAAGCCATGGAGACCCAGAGACGGCCGGTGGTCTTGTGGATCGTGTAGAGAAATACTTGGCTACAGAGAACCTGACGGCCTCTTCCAGAGACTCTCGGACTTTCCACCCTAAGACCAGACCATCCCCAGGGGCGGATAAGAGGATTCCAAGGGGTGAGGGTGGAGAGAGTGAGAGGGTGGGAGCTCTACCCAAAGTTTGGCGAGAACAGCCTGGGAAGTCAGGGGCTCAAGAGGCAGCCAAATGGATTGTTTGCTACCGCTGCCGGCAAGCGGGACATATTGCAGCAAATTGCCCGGTTGTGGAGGAACCCATGCAATGTGACTTTCTGACGGACAGACGTCAGTCGCTGTGTGCGACAGTCGCATGCACTGCCATTCGGGGAACTGAGAAACATTTATGCAAAATGTGTATTAATGGTAGAAATGTTGTGGTATTACTGGATTCAGGTAGCCTTGTGACCCTGATAAAGGCGGAATTAGTTAAAACAGAGGTCTCTGGAAATAGCAAGGTAGCTGTTATTTGTGTGCATGGGGACACCCGAGAGTATCCAGTGACTACAGTGTGTTTCAAGACCCCCAAAGGTACCCTCTCTCATCCAGTGGGGTTAGTATCTCAATTACCGCATGATGCCATTGTGGGAAGGGATTTTCCGAAGTTCTGGGAACTGTGGGATGATCCTGAGCCCCCCACTGGTGCCCCTATGTACCAGGAATGTGATAGCCAGAACTCCTCTGAGAGTGGTGAGGACTCTCCAGAATTTCCCTTGTCAGTATTGGCAGGGGAGACTCAAGAAACTGGAGAGGAGCCCACCTCCTCAGACGAAAACCTACCGTCTGTGGAGTTTTCTGATCTTGAGGTTCACAGGGAAAATTTTGCCACAGAACAGTTAAAAGACCCCGCCCTAATAAAGGCACGGGAAAACGTAGTGGAAATAGATGGCGAGTTAGTGAACCCAGATAATACCTGCACTTACCCATACTTCAGCGTAGAGAAGGACCTACTGTATCGGGTGGCAAAAAGGGCAGAAGAAACCGTTGAGCAGCTTGTGGTGCCCAAACCTTACAGGAAGTTGGTGTTGGAGTTGGCCCATGGGCACTTTCTTGGAGGTCATCTGGGGACAGAGAAAACCCGAGAGAGGGTATTACAGAGATTCTATTGGCCTGGGGTGATGAAGGACATAGAAAATTATTGTTCCTCCTGCCCTGTGTGTCAGAGGTCGGCCCCGATGCCACATTTCCGTAGCCCGCTGGTCCCTCTACCCATCATTGAGGTCCCGTTTGAGAGAATCGCAATGGATTTGGTAGGTCCTATAATCAAGTCCGCTAGGGGGCACCAGTACATATTGGTTATAATGGACTATGCCACCCGTTATCCAGAAGCGATCCCTCTCAGAAATACCTCGGCCAAAACCATAGCCAAAGAGCTATCTCTTGTTTTTAGCCGGGTGGGTATTTGTAAAGAACTGCTTACGGACCAAGGTACACCCTTTATGTCCCGGGTTATGAAAGAGCTGTGTAAAGTGTTCAAAGTGACGCAATTGCGTACATCTGTGTATCACCCCCAAACCGATGGGCTGGTTGAAAGATTCAACAAAACCCTAAAACAAATGTTGAAGAAAGTGGTGGATAGAGATGGAAAGGATTGGGACTGTCTACTTCCTTATTTGATGTTTGCTATTAGGGAGGTGCCCCAATCCTCTACGGGATTCTCCCCCTTTGAGTTACTGTATGGGAGACACCCAAGAGGGCTGTTGGATATTGCCAAGGAAACTTGGGAAAGTGAGAGTTCTCCCCACAGGAGTGTGATTGAGCATGTCGCCCTGATGCAAGATCGAATTGCACAGGTAATGCCCATCGTGAAGGAACATTTGGCCCAAGCGCAGTTGGCACAGCAGAGAGTGTACAACCGTGGAGCCAAGACCCGTACCTTTTCCCCAGGGGATAGGATATTGGTACTTGTCCCTACGGTTGAAAGTAAATTCCTTGCCAAATGGCAAGGCCCCTACGAGATAATGGAAAAAGTGAGCGAAGTGAATTACAAGGTCAGACAACCAGGAAGGCGAAAGCCCGAACAGATCTATCATGTTAATCTGTTGAAAGCCTGGAGGGATAGAGAGTCCCTAGTCGCAGAAACTTGGTCACCAGCTCAAACTGGTTGCGTGATTCCGGAGGTTGGAATAGCAGCCACCTTGTCACAACCCCAACAACAGGAGGTTAAGGAGTTTGTGCTTCGCAACAAGGAGGTGTTCTCTGAGCTGCCGGGACAAACATCTGGGGTAGAGCATGATATTATTACCCCGCCCGGTGAAAGGGTGAAGTTAAAACCCTATCGGATCCCAGAGGCCCGACGGGAGGCAATACGGGAGGAAGTACAGAAAATGCTGAACTTAGGGGTGATAGAGGAGTCCCAAAGTGATTGGTCTAGTCCCATTGTGCTGGTGCCTAAACCGGATGGGAGCTGGCGATTTTGTAACGATTTTCGTCAGTTGAACAAAGTTACAAAATTTGACACCTACCCCATGCCACGTATAGATGAGTTGATCGACCGGCTGGGAACAGCCCGATACATGACGACTCTTGACCTCACAAAAGGGTATTGGCAAATTCCCCTGGCCAAGTCGGCCAAAGAGAAAACCGCATTTGTAACCCCAGACGGGGCGTTCCAATATAAGAGAATGCCGTTCGGGTTACAGAATGCGCCGGCCACATTCCAGCGGAAAATGGACCAGATACTGAGGCCCCATCGGAAGTATGCTGCGGCTTACCTGGATGACGTAATTGTCCATAGCACAGATTGGGCCTCACATCTGCCAAAAGTGCAAGCAGTCCTAGACTCTATCCGGGAAGCGGGGTTTACGGCTAACCCCAAGAAGTGTACCATTGGGCAGGAGGAGGCCAAATATCTTGGGTACACCATTGGGAGGGGAGTAATAAAACCCCAACTCAACAAAGTCGAGGCCATCCAGAGTTGGCCACGTCCCAACAGCAAGAAGCAGGTACAAGCCTTTCTGGGAATAGCGGGGTATTATCGGCGCTTCATTCCCCACTTTGCTTCTAAGGCTGTGCCCCTAACCAACCTGACGAAAGGGAAAGGGTCGGTCATGATTAAATGGACCCCCGAGGCTGAGGCAGCATTCCAATTCTTGAAACAAGCCTTATGTAGCCAGCCAGTGTTGTACTCACCCGACTTCTCTAAAGACTTTGTCGTACAAAGTGATGCGTCAGATGTGGGGTTAGGAGCAGTATTGTCCCAGGTCTGGAACGGGGAAGAGCACCCAGTCATTTACCTCAGCAGGAAGTTGAAGTCCCATGAGGTAAATTACGCCACGGTTGAAAAGGAATGTTTAGCGGTGAAGTGGGCTCTAGATTCCCTTCGGTACTATCTGCTAGGTAGGCACTTTGACATGGTTACGGATCACGCTCCGTTAAAGTGGATGGCTCAAAACAAGGAGACAAATAGAAGAGTGAATAGGTGGTTCCTGGCCCTACAGGAATTCAACTTCACAGTAAAGCATCGCCCTGGCGTTCAAATGGGGAATGTGGATGCTTTGTCTCGAGTACATGAATGCCTGATTGCTGGTGTTCCAACCCCAAGGTTAAAACAAGAGGGGGGGGTATGTGACAGCAGGAAGGTAAAGTCACCTGGTTGCATCCAGGGGGGTAGGTATATTTCTCCCAGATTCAGGCTTTATGCCGACTTATACAACTAGGGAGAGAGTTGATGAAGCCCAGCTGAGGCTAGTGGGCTCATGGATGAGTCATACCTCTAGGGAGAGGGCTGGGCGTCGTGCAGGCAGGGAGTTGATGAGACCAGCTGAAGCTTGTCAGCTCATTTAGGCCTCTATAAAAACTCCCAGATTCATTAGGTGTTTGCTCATGCCTGGACCCAGACCTGTGTGGACTGTCTAGGGAGAGTGAACCCCTGTGCAGTGAGACAAGCCTGTGTGGCTATTTGTTTGGACATTTACTAAACCAGGGACTTAGGGACTAGGACAGCACCAGGCTGATCCCAGTTGTTAGTTAGGAAACCTGCATGTTTAGTCAGAGGTCAAGTTGACCAGGGTTTATTTTGTTTATGTTTCTTTTTGCTTTGCTGTGGTTTTTTTTGTCACTGTAAATAGAGAAATAAACCGCACCTTTTTGATCTTGAAAACCACAACCTCCGTCTGCTGGGCCTGTTTTTGTGTGGGGAGCCCATCCAGGGGATCACACACACCCGCTACCGAGTTAACCCCTTCACACAAGACACAGCAACAGAAGATACGGATACGGACACGGACTGGTCCGGTTGGGTGAGAGAGCACTTGCTCATGAGAATAATACAGGATCTCTAGACCCATTAACTGTTGTTCGGAACTAACGTTAGTGTTTGCAGTTGCACGCCAGAGGGACAGTGCATTGAATAACGCTAGTAGATTTGTTCTGGGTTCACCAAGTTATCAAATCCCTTTATTCTTGTGGATTTCAAACTGTTCCAGAAGTGCACCACCATTTGCTAGCTAAGATCTTTCTCTGCAGAACTTTCACATAGTACAGTCAGGCCTGACTTAGTAGTAGTGACATTGCTGGGCGCCACCTTGCCCACGAGGGAGAAGAGCTGCAGCGGGGTCCGTTCGTTTCTTGTCATAGGATTGTATATCTGTCTGTGTGCTAAAACACTCTTTCATTGCAGGGCTCTGCATATGTTTATGTATACTGTTTTATCTGCTTAACCATTATTCTCAGTAAAGTACCAGGGTTAAGTATATCAGTTGTTTGTGTCATTTACTGTGCAGGAGAAATGGTTAGTGATAGCTACACCATACTGTTGTGTGCCTTTATTGTGGGATAGTGCTGCAAATTATCACAGGTTACACAATCCCATCATCCCCTACTAACTGTGACAAGGGAGGGTAGAGCCAATTGCCGGTGATTGACAGTGAGTGCTACAGGGCCCGAAACAAATCATACCAGCGGCCCTCTTAGCTGGGGGTATCGCTACACCAATGATAAATAAAGCCTACATAAACCGTATAGTAAAAGCCCCATTTACCCCACTGAGTTCTAGATGTAAACAGGCTCTAGCTAATCTAATGACAACATTATCATGGACAGTTCAAGAAATTAGAAAAAGAGAGAAGTGTGAAACCTTGATGTTACTCTTGGAATAATACTGAAATATGGTTTAAGAACTGCAGCACGTGTTTTTGAGTGTGCGGTAACAGCTTGAGGGTGACACATTTGCCATAGTTTCTCGGTCCAAAGTTGTGGAATCGCCCTCATCTAGTTGCATAATCCGATCCATGGTATCCAAAGTCTGCATACCTGCTAATCCTAGCCAAATGCCCAATGGTATGAATTGTTATTAAATTGCCAGGGGAATATATGTTAAAATTGCAGTCTGTGGAACAAGCATGGTGTTGAAAGCCCTGCCACTGCTCCGAGATGATGTAGATGACTCTTTCACACCTCATGCAAACCAGTTGTCCTCTCTGTACAAATTATTCACCTCACCTCAGGCCAATGAACATATGCCTTGACACATTACCACATAACTGTCAGGAAGATACCCCGGCATTTATCCCCAATCACTTATGAGAACTGAAGAAGTGGTTTGGATAATTTTGCGTTCCCAGCAGAGACCTAGTCAGTAATAAAACCCAGGCAAATGTTCTAACCATTCCACACTTAAAATAATAATACAAAACAAATAATATGTAGCGCACCCACCCCAGCCTTTACCTGCTTTTCTATTATGTTGGCTCCTGCGCAGGAAAGACTGAGGCACACCGCACCACAAGCCCGTACCCTCCTGGATGGGGAGGTTGAGCGGTGTTAGTTTCTCGGGCCTGCTTGCAGCCAGTGTTTAAAACCTCCAGTGCTGACCTCGTTTCTGTGGTAGCCAGAAACAAGTCCTTAGTTCTCCCCAGTAAGCAACTGTCCACACCAACTGAAAAGTCCAACTTCTTATTTATTCTTAAGGGCAATAAATAGTCTTTTTGAGAGCAGACAGGTTGAGACAAATACAGTCAGATAAGGTGGGAGGAGGTCCAGGCACAAACTTAATTCATGGTTTCTCCTATTCTGATTAGCACGAACAGGCTTGGCACACGGTCCCTGCCACGGACCATGGGGTTGGTCACTGCCACTGACCGGGTGAATAGTTGCAAGTCACTGCCACTGACCTGGTGTGCGTAGAGTCACTGCCACTGTGACATAAAGAACCCGCACTTCCTTGAGTAACTTAGCCCTTTTTTAGGATAAGAACATCCCTCTGGAGAGTTACCAGAGGCCCCCTCTGTCACCACGACTCTGCACTGGGTCTTCAGAAAGGGTCACCTCCCTGGCCTCCTCATCCTGGATATGGGTCCCCTCGCAAGGCAGATCCCTGGGAGCCTCGATCCTTAGCGGACCCCAGCCAAAGGTTTCTGGGTTCCGGGCCCTCACCAAAGTACCTCACCCCAGACTGAAGGTGCCTGGGATGGAACAGCAGCTCCGTCTCCGGGCCTAGGGCACCCGAAGACAACCCTCACGCACCCAGGCCTAAGGTGCCTGAGCACGGAAACGACCAGGCCTCCGGGCCTAGGGTACCCGGAGGCAACACACCCAGGCCTAAGGTGCCTGGGCGTGGACCCCCTCCTGGAAGATGGCTGCCCCTTTTATATCCTCTCCCGACAGGCACAGCAGGTTGCCCACCCCGCCATACTGCTGCCGAGAGGGGACAAGAACAGGCACAACCCTGTACCACGGTTCAACCCGGGCCTATGGCAACAGCGCCACCCATAGGCCCCAGGGAACTGCACACCAGTACTATCTCCCAGGGATAGAAATGGTCCATGAAACCTAACAATTAGTGCATCTGAGCCTAGTTACCACTCAGATGCTCCCCCTAAATATGACACCCTGCTGCAAATATATACATCTTTAGTTAAAAGAGTCACTTGGTCAGTCCATCCAAAAGTGCCAGGACTTTTTTTTAGGTCAATGCTGGTGAGTTAGCCTAGGTTTACACTAGCCTGCACTGTGCTTTGCGGGTATGGGAATCGCATCACTCGTGCAAGATGTGCGGGGCTGTTTATTCTGAATGGCACCCCACACATTGCAGCCCGATCGTGGGTGCGGGAACCGCAAGAATACCGCATGGTCAAAAGGTTTCCCTGGGGCCACATTTTGCCCCCATTAAGGAGGTTTGTCCTCTCTATTTGTCCTGTTTAGCATTATCATTCAAAGGAAAGAAAAAGAAAATCCCAAATTTTGGGTTGTCTCCAGAAACGTAATAGGAGGGGAAATCTTCCAATGGGAAGACTAGTTCTGGTGACCTGGGGGTCACCAAGAAATTCCTATAATTTTGCAGGGCTTTCCTCTCACTTCCTGTTTTGGCTATGGGACAGGAAGTGAAGGGAAATCTCCGCAATGGGACACAGATTGCAAAAAATAAAATTACAACTGTTATAACCCCCCATTCCAAAATGAAAGAAAATTGTTTTGCGTAATAGTTCTACATTAAATTGTCGATTTTTGCATAAAGTACATTCCTGATAATACAGTAAGTCCACAAGAATTACATTTTTAGCCGCAGACTAGAAGGTCATATACTGAGAACCACAGGCATACAGACTGGCTTAATTCCTTAAACAAAAGGAGGCTTCCGTGTGCTACCAGAAGCCTTGCCTAAAAAAAAAAAAAAAAGGACTGCTAGCTTTCACTTGGCAGTGTGACTGAAGCATGTGGCGTTCAGTTGTTGGATGAAGCCTAATTTAAAAAACAGTTATTGTAATTTTTAAATATTTTGACTAAACAGTTGAGAAAGCATAACCCCTTGCAGGGAAACTATTGTGGGTTTTACCGGTTTGCATTCCTAATATTATTATTATATAAAAAAAAAAGAAATTATTATGTTTCCCTTGTTATTCAAATAAAGACCTGCATATTCTGCTCGTACTGCTTTCCAATTCCCAATTCCAATCCCTATATCCTAACTAACAGGATGGGGATGTGTCCCTCTTATGACTCAAAGCTCTGTTGTCAATATCCCCTGAACAGGAGATCCAATCGCACAAGCCATTCACAGCGTAGTAGTAGTAGTAATGGTTAGGGATGAGCTTCGTGTTCGAGTCGAACATACGTTCGACTCGAACATCGGCTGTTCGATGAAGATCGAACGATTTGGGCCGTTCGCGCCAAATTCGAGTGACGCGAACGGCCCACAATGCACTACGCCATCGCAGTGTCATCCAGGCGCTGTGATTGGCCAAGCATGCACTGTGACCCCGCATGCTTGGCCAATCACAGCGCCGGCAGCGAGGAGAGCAATGATTGGCCACAGGCAGGATGCCTGTGGCCAATTATTGCTGAGGGGGTTTAGTACACGCCCCACACTATAAAAGGCCGCCAGTGTCATTATTTTTCCTTTACTAATCCTGGATTCCTTGTGTTTAGGGACAAATAAGGATAGGTAGGGAGAGTGTCAGTGACAGTGTGCTATTCTGTGCTAATCCTTGTTTGTAGGGACAGAGAGGTACAGTGAGGGAAAGTGTCAGTGTGCTATTTTGTGCTAAATCTTGTTTGTAGGGAGGGACAGAGTAGGACAGTGAGGGAAAGTGTCAGTGTGCTATTCTGTTCTAAACCAATTTTGCTGTTCCATATTTTCAATCCTTGAGTTTAGGGACAGAGAAGGACACTCGTGGCAATTAGTGTGCTATTCTGTGCTAAATCTTTTTGTGCTATTCTGTGCTAAATCTTTTTTGTAGGGAGGGACAGAGTAGGACAGTGAGGGAAAGTGTCCTATTCTGTTCTAAACCAATTTTGCTGAACCATATTTTCAATCCTTGAGTTCAGGGACAGAGAGGTACAGTGAGTGAAACTGACAGTGTGCTATTCTGTTCTAAACCAATTTTGCTATTCCATATTTCAAATCCTTGAGTTTAGGGACAGAGAAGGATAGGCAGGGGACAGTGTCAATGTCATTGTTGCTAAGCCTCCTGCACAGTATACACCTGAAGGTAGCCCTTATTGCTGTTTTTCCCATCTCCCTGCAGGCCATCCATTAAAATGTCTGGAAGGCAAACAAGGAGAGGCAGACAGTCAGGAGGCAAAAAAAGAGGGCAAGCAGGCTCCGTGTCTGGGGGCAACAGTGCTGGTCGTGGACGCGGTGCATTGTCATCAGCACATGGCCATGGGACACGCTTGTCCTTCTTTTCGGCAGCTGGACATGTTGAGCCACATCATGCCGAAGACTTGGTAGAGTGGATGACCAAGCCCACCTCATCCTCCTCATCCTCTCTCACCCAGGCTCAGGGTACTGGCAAAGCAGCTGCCAAAGCGTCCTCTTCTCTGGTATCATTATCTTCATTAGTCAATCCTTCCCTAGACCCACCATGTCCTCCTCCTGAGGAGTCCCCCGAACTGTTTGAGCACAGTGTTGGGTACATGCTCCAGGAGGATGCCCAGCGTTTCGAAGGATCTGATGATGATACCCAGCTACAGGAAGGCAGCAGCGTGAGAGCAGAGAGAGGGGATGCTCAAGGAGGACACCAATCTGGCAGTCATGCTCCAGCAGCTGCAGCATACTGCCAGATTGGCTCCAGTGATGAGGAGGGAGGGGATGATGAGGTCACTGACTCCACGTGGGTGCCTAATAGGAGAGAGGAGGAGGAGGATGAGGAGGAGGCACATCTCCAACGAGGCAGGATGCCCTTGAGTGGCCAGCGTATGGGCAGCACACCGACGGAATCACACCGCAGAGCTCCGCCTGTGCAGGGCGCTGCCTCTGCCCGTCATTCAAAAAGTTCTTTGGTGTGGGCCTTTTTTGAGGCGAGTGCATCAGATCGCACAGCTGCTGAGTGAGTGAGTAACTTGTATAGCGCTGCAATTGCGAACTAAATCGCCTCAAGGCGCTTTGCATCCAGTGTCGTTGAGATCGTTAGAAGAGATGGGTCTTTAGTATTTTCCGGAAGGCCCGATGGTTTTCTTCCATGCGGATATTCGTGGGTAGCGCATTCCATAGCCTTGGTCCTTGGACAGCAAACCTTCATTCTCCCTTGGCTTTGTAGCGGGTCTTGGGGATGTGGAGGAGGTTTTGGTTAGTTGATCGAAGGTCACGAGTAGTGGTGTAGTGTTTTATTTTCTCGCATAAGTATTCAGGAGCGTTTCCTTGTGCGCATTTGTGGGTGAGGCAGAGGGTCTTGAATGTGATCCGATCCTTTACGGCTAGCCAATGGAGGCTTTTCAGGGATGGTGCGATTGATTCCCAGGGTTTTTTCCCTGTTACCAGTCTGGCCACTGTGTTTTGGACGACTTGTAGACGTGCAACTTGGTATTTGGGTAGTCCTAGGTAAAGTGAGTTAGCGTAGTCAAGCCGTGAATTGATAATGGTTCCGACTACTACTGCTCTGTCTTTTTCCGGGATGAACGGGATGAGTCTTCGTAGCAGGCGGAGAAGGTGGTGGGATCCACTGACTACTGATCCTATTTGTGCGTCCATAGTCATGTCTGAGTCAAAGATAACTCCCAGGCTTTTAATTTTGGTGCTTGGGGTTATGTTTTGTCCCAGGATGGTGGGTGGCGTCCATGTGGTCCTGGCGTTTTTCTTTCGGTTAGCGTGGAAAATGAGCAGTTCTGTTTTGGATCCATTAAGCTTGAGGGAGCTCTCTGTCATCCAATTGTTGATCAATGTAAGGCATTTTTCCAGTCCGTAATATTGATCTTTTTTGTTGTTGATGCGAAAGTATAGTTTAGTGTCATCTGCATAGGAGTGATAACGCATGTCCTGTTCACTGATGATTTTGAGGAGTGGCCGAAGGTAGATGTTGAAGAGTACCGGTGACAGGGGTGATCCTTGAGGGACTCCGCATGTATTTGTGCGTGGTGCCGAGGTAAAGGCTCCCAGTTTCACTGTCTAGGATCGGTTTTCAAAGAAGGATGCGAACCATGGTAGGTCCGTGTCTGCGACTCCTGCTACTTCGGTGAGACGCGTAAGTAGGATTTTGTGATCTACTGTGTCAAAGGCTGCACTGAGGTCCAGCAGCACCAGGAGACATGATTCTCCGTCATCTGCTGCTTCTAGTACGTCGTCCCATATTTTGAGAAGTGCCGTTTCCGTCCCATGGCCTGGGCGGAACCCCGATTGAAGTGGGTCCAGGAGATTGTGGGTATCCAAATGAAGTTGTAGCTTTTGTGTTACAACTTTCTCGATAATCTTGGAGATGGTGGTCAGGCTTGTTACCGGTCTTCTAAAATTTGGGTCATTCGGGTCGAGGTTGGGTTTCTTTAATAGGGGTTTGATTATTCCTTGTTTAAGGGAAGTCGGCACAATACCTTCTTTGAACGATTGGTTGATGAAGTGTGTTATGTGGGGTGCCAAGATGTCGGTACATTCTTTCAGCAGTTTTGCCGGAATGATGTCGTTCGGTGAAGTGCTATCTCGGAGGCTTCTGATGATGTTTTTAGTAGTGTCGATTGTAATTGGGACCAGAGTAAATTTCTTTGATTGCAGAATATTTATCTGGTTCTTTTCTTCCTTTGGCTGTGTGGGGTTGTTTGATTTTTCCTGCTGAATTATTTTCCTAATGTTATCAATTTTGTCGATAAAAAAATTGGATAGTTCATTGCAGAATTCCTGCTGTTTGCAACATATGTCTCAAGCGTATATCGCGTGGCCAAAACATCAGCCGCTTGGGCACCAAATGCTTGATCAGACATATGTTGACCTGCCATGCAGCTCGTTGGCAAGCCTACCTTAAAGACCCACACCAAAGAACAAAGCTGACCTCTTCTTGCACCGCATCAGCTGCAATCTCCAACCCCACTATACCTTCACTCCTCTCTGAAACCTGCTCTGAGAGGAATGAAGGTGTAGAATTAGGTGTGTCACAGGCAAGTACTTGCGGGCACTCTGCTAGCAGTACACCAACGTCCGATTCTAGCAGGCAAATTTCCCTGCCCCAGCTGCTGGACCGTCGAAAGAAGTTCACTCCCAGCCATCCACATGCCCAGCGGTTGAATGCTAGCTTGGCTAAATTGCTAGCGCTTCAACTGCTGCCTTTTCAGTTGGTAGACTCGGCCCCCTTCCGTGAGTTTGTGCAATGTGCGGTTCCTCAGTGGCAGGTTCCCAAACGCCACTTTTTTGCACGGAAGGCGATTCCGGCTCTCTACAGGCATGTGGAAGGCAATGTCTTGGCCTCCCTGGACAGGGCGGTCAGCGGTAAGGTGCATATTACCGCTGACTCATGGTCCAGCAGGCATGGACAGGGACGTTACCTTTCTTTCACGGCCCATTGGGTCACTCTTTTGGCAGCTGGGAAGGATGCAGGACAAGGTGCAGTAGTGTTGGAGGTTGTTCCACCGCCACGCCTCCAAAATGCTACTACTGGTTGTGACACACCTCTCTCCTCCACCCCCTCCTCTTCTTCTTCCTCCATGGCCTCTTCCTGTGGTTTGTCCTCGGAACCAGCGGTGCTCCGTAGGCGTTCAAGGGGCTACGCAAGTACGCAGGCAAAAAGATGCCATGCCGTGCTTGCGCTGGTGTGTTTGGGGGACAGGAGCCACACTGGGGCAGAGGTCCTGTCTGCTCTGCAGGGGCAGGCCGAGAGGTGGTTGACGCCACGCCAGCTTAAGCCAGGAATGGTGGTTTGCGACAATGGCACCAACCTCCTCTCCGCCCTCAGACAGGGACAACTGACCCATGTGCCCTGTATGGCTCACGTCCTTAACCTGGTGGTGCAGCGGTTCTTGGGCAGGTACCCGGGCTTACAGGATGTCCTGAGGCAGGCCAGGAAAGTCTGTGTGCATTTCCACAGATCTTAAAATGCCAGTGCTCGCCTGGCTGAGCTGGAAAAGGAGTTGAACCTGCCCAAGAACCGCCTTATATGTGACATGCCCACCAGGTGGAACTCAACGTTGGCCATGCTGCAGCGGCTGCACACGCAGCAGTGGGCCATCAATGAGTACCTGTGCGACTACGGCACCAGGACAGGGTCAGGGAAGCTCGGGTTTTTTTCACCACGCCAGTGGGGCATGATCAGGGATGCATGCGCACTGTCCTGGCACCATTTGAGGAGGCCACGAGGATGGTGAGCAGTGACAGTGCATGCATCAGTGACACTGTACCTCTTGTCCTCCTGTTGGAGCACACGCTGCGTGGAATAATGGACAGGGCACTTGAGGCAGAACAGAGGCAGGAAGAGGAGGACTTCCTTGCCTCTCAAGGCCCCCTTTACCCAGACAGTGTTCGCACAGGAAGAGGAGGAGGAGGAGGATTGTGTCAGCATGGAGGTGGAGGCTGGCACTCGGCATCATCAGCAGCAGTCTTTTAGGGATGATTTACAGTCCCAAGAAACCAGTGGACTTGTACGTGGCTGGGAGGAGGTGGCTGCGGATCATGTCGTCCTTAGTGACCCAGAGGACTCCGGACTGAATGCCTCAGCTAACCTACGCTGCATGGCCTCCCTGATCCTGCAAAGTCTGCGGAAGGATCCTCGTATTCTTCGGATCAAGGAGAGGGACCATTACTGGCTGGCCACTCTCCTTGATCCACGGTACAAGGGTAAGGTTGCGGACCTTATCGTACCGTCGCAGAGGGAGCAGAGGATGAGACAACTCCGGGAGGCCTTGCAGAAAGGTCTGTGCAACGCGTTCCCAGAGACTGGGAGGTTACAAACTCCTGGTCCTGGACAACGAGTTGCTGAGGCTTCGGGCAGTCAAAGAAGGAGCGGTGGGGAAGGTGGCCGTCTGACCGATGCGTTCAGACAATTCTTTAGTCCGCAGCCCCAAAGTATGATCGGTTCCAGCAACCATCGCCAGCGTCTGATATACATGGTCCAGGAATACCTAGGGGCAAGGTCAGACTTGGACACCTTCCCCACCGAAAATCCTCTGGCTTACTGGGTCTTGAGGATGGATCACTGGCCAGAGCTTGCACAGTATGCAATTGAGCTACTGGCCTGTCCTGCATCCAGTGTTCTTTCAGAACGCACATTCAGTGCTGTTGGAGGATTTGTCACGGATCACAGGGTGCGCCTGTCCACCGACTCAGTTGATCGACTGACTTTCATCAAGATGAACCAGTCTTGGATCACCACCAGCTACCACACACCAGATGCTGATATAACAGACTAATTGATTTTAAAATGTCACATCCCTTCAAGACTGATGCTGAGTGCCTGTGCTGTTATGTTGACTGGCTATCCTCCTCCTCCTCCTCCTCCTCCTCCTCAATGATACGATTAATGATGATAGCTTGGAAGATCATTTTGGTTTATGGGTGACGCCACCAGTGGCTAAGGCCCAATTTTTCAGCCCCTGTTTAACAGGGGCGTGTAATTAATTTTTGATGCAATACTTTGCAACAGGCCTCATTGCTGTGCTCCAAGTACAGTATCTGTGAGGGGTTGCAGTGTTGTGCCACCAGTGCCTAAGGCCCAATTTTTCAGCCCCTGTTCAACAGGGGCATGCAATTATAATTATTGATCTAATAATTCACAGCAGGACCCATTGCTGCGCCCACCAAGAGTAACTGTCAGGCCTTACAGTGTTGTGGCACCAGCACCACCATCAAAGGCACAATTTTTACTACCACTGATCAACAATTATATGTTATTACAATTCCTGATATAATAGTTGACAGCAGGGCGTTCCAGCACCCACCAAGAATAACTGTGAGTGTTTTCAGTGTTGTACCAACACCTAAGGGGCCAATTTCTGCAGAGTATATACGGCAGGTCCCTACTTTCAAACATCCAACTTACAAACTACTACTACTTGCAAACGGAAGAAGACAACAGGAAGTGAGAGGAAATCTACCCCTTGGAAGGAAAATTCTCTCCTGTAAGAATTAATATGGGAGAAAGGTGTCTCCTCTCTACTGATGCTTTATCACCAATCCTTGTTTCAATAAAAACACCACATTTCAAAAACAGTTGTCATTGGGACGCAAAGTGAGGTGAAATGTTCTGAACAGGGGCACAGACAGCAAAAAAAATGTGACAGGGGTGATAACCGTTCCCTATGTTTTCCAAAAAGCTAAAAAAAAGGAATTTGTAATTTTGAACAGCTGCATTGTTTAAGTGTAGCTCCATGCCAAACAGATTCTACATAAGAACAAACCTACAGTCCCTGTCTTGTATGCACCGCCTGTATACGGCTGTTCAGAGTATATAGGGCCTTTTTTATTTTGTGTGTGGGGTTCCCCTTAATATCCATACAAGACCCAAAGGGGCTGGTAATGGGCTGGGGGGGGGGGGGGTTGATGGGGTAGCTATGCCATTTTTCATAAAGATTTTCATCCATATTACCGGGACCAGACATTGCATTAAAGCCGCAAGCAGTTTTAAATGGCTTTTTTTCCTTTAGAAGTGTCATTTTGTGCAGGGACAGTTCTAAACACGGGAAACATGTGGCACTTCACAGGCATACTTTAGACACCCCCCAGGTACAATATTTAAAGGAATATTTGACTTTTTTTTTTTCACTTTATGCATCATTAAAATGACTGCTCCCGGAAAACGTCCGTTTTTAAAACTTCTTTTTGCATTGATACATGTCCCCTGGTGCAGAACCCGGGTTCCCAAACTCTGTTTCGGACAATAACATGGATAATAGTCGTTATAATTAGCACTTTAGAATCCGAACGTTCGCATCCATTGTATTTAATAGGGTTCTAATGTTCGTGCGAACTTTCGGTCCGTTCGCGGGTTCTGGTGCGAACCGAACCCGGGGGTGTTCGGCTCATCACTAGTAATGGTTTCACCAGAAGTGCCATACTGCTTGGACTGTGCCCCTTTCAAGTGGTATATTTAAAATGCAATATTTCATAATAAAGTATGTATGTATGAGATGTATGTATGAGATATATATGTGTGTGTGTGTGTGTGTACACACACCCTAAACATTGTCCTTAATATTTTAATACCTGCAGCTTTTATTAAAATAATATCTAGATCTGTACATTAAGGTCCTTTTTCAGGTACTTCTTATTATAGGCTGACCACACTTCTTCTACCCATCTCCCAACTGTGCACTTGCGTTCTCACCGTGTCATGTGCGTTTGTGATGTAAGTGGCTGTTTCAACATACACTATGCAAGTATGGTTCATTGTTGTCATGATCAGAAAACCCACCCTGGAGAAATGCCAGACAGAAAGAGGCCACAAGAGAACCACACACAAAGAATAAGCTGAAAAAAAAATAATTTGGTTTTATATACGATACAAGTCTCAGTTTTAAAAAAAATGCAAGCTGGCTGGATCTTTTTTTGCAGGAAATAAAATAAACCCACCTACCTGACTGATACTTCCAAAGAAGACTGCAAACACTCTAGTTCAGCTTTAAAGAGGAAGTTATGTCTTCCTTTTTAATTGTACCTACAGGTATCAGTAATTAGAAAGCAATCCTGCCCCTTGTCAGTACAAATTAATATCAGCTGGTTCAGTCTCAACTGATGGCCTATAAAAAGGTATCTCATTACGAAGGTGTCACACAAGAATCATCTCATGATGGGTAAAAGCAAAGAGCTTTGCAACCTTATTGTTGCAAAACATACTGATGGCATTGGTTACAAAAGGATTTCTAAACTTCTGAATGTTGCAGTGAGCACCGTTGGGAAAATAATCCAGAATTGGAAAGAACATAATTTCACCATAAACCGGCCACGACCAGGTGCGCCTCGCAAGATTTTTTGACAAAGTGAAAAGATTTATCAGAAGAGTTGTCCGCCAAGGACCACTTGTGGAGAGCTTCAGATAGACTTGAAATTAGCAGGTACAACTGTTTCAAAGAAAACAATAAGTAATGCACTTAACCGCCATGGCCTGTACGTACGCTCACCACACAAGACTCCATTGCTGAAGAAAAAGCATATTAAAGCTTGTTTAAAGTTTGCTGCACAACATTTAGACAAGCCTGTGAAATACTGGGAGAATATAGTCTGGTCAGATGAGACCAAAATTTAACTCTTTGGATGCCATAACACACACCATGTTTGGAGGTCAAAATGGCACTGTTCATCACCCCAAAAACACTGCCATACCAACAGTGAGGCTTGGAGGTGGGAACATCATGACGTGGGGCTGTTTGCCAGTACCGTATGCTGAAAAACTTAATATCAGTGAAGGAAGGATGAATGGAAAAAATGTGCCAAGACATTCCTGATAAAAAATCTGCTGCCATCTACCAGGATGATGAAGATGAAAGAAGGGAGGACATTTCAGCAAGAAAATGATCCCAAAACACAAAGCCAAAGAAACTCTCAATTGGTTGCAAAGAAAGAAAATAAAGCTGCTAGAATGGCCCAGCCAATCACCTGACTTCAATCCAATAGAAAAATCTATGGAAAGTACTAAAGAGCAGAGTTCAAAGAAGAGGCCCACAGAACCTTCAAGATGTGAAGACTGTGTGGATGAATGGGCCAAAATCACACCTGAGCAATGCATGCGAATAGTTTCCCAATACAGGAGGCATCTTGAAGCTGTCATTACCAACAAAGGATTTTGTATGAAGTATTAAATAAGTTCAGAAATTAAGTTCTGCGTGATAAAATGGAATGACGCAGGGAAAATGTATTGAACATGCTAACTGAAATTTATTTCTTTTGGGTTCTTTTTATGTATAGATTGCATGGGTTGTTACTGATACGTGGTGAACATTTCATGTCAATAGCACCTTTAGAAATATATTTACCTAGAAAAATGGTGACATGTTCAATACTTATTTTACCCGCTGTATTTTTTTTACACAGGGTTAGCAGCACAGCTAGGAGGGGGAGGGCAGAGGAAGGGAAGGTGGGACATTTTTAGGGATAGTGTTAAGAGCAAAATTCACGTGCGACTATCCTATTTTAAAAGTGGTAGTAAAGCCTTTACCTCTGTAGCAAGGTCCCAGGCCACCTTTGATCTAATGATGACCTCCAGGGCCAGGGATAGCTGACATCCTTCTGTATGTAGTGGGTTGTGAGGCATTGTGGGTACAGAGTAGTTAAAGTTATTGTACGCCAGACACTTCTTGAATGCAAAATAAAGTTTATTTCTCAAACTTTTATGGGGGAGAAAAGGGTGTCCTGGGCCTAACCCTAGGTAGTTGCAAGATTAATTCTCAGAGTCCGAGACTTCAATAGGAGGACAGCCATGCAGGGAAAGGCATCCAGCAAGACACCACATCTGCATGTGCAGGAATGCTGTCTCCTATGGCAACAGTCTTTAACAGTTCCTATCACAAATGTAAGTTCTTTGACTTTCAATCGCTCCTTGTAGTTCTTCAGCCCACTGAGCTCCCGGTCTCACACTAGACCCACTGATTCACTGCCACTTAATCCCTTGAGCTCCTCCAGTCACCCCCGCCTCTCTGCTGGGTCCCTAGCTTTGAACTCAAGATACCTCTCAAGCTTCACCCCACTGGCCTGCTTAGTCCCTGGCTTGACACACAATGCTACTCTGCAAGCGTCACCGCCACTGGCTGGGTCCCTGGCTTGATACCCAATGAAATTTCCCAATTCTTCACCGTCCCCATATGGTGAGAATGCTTCTCTGGTACTTGCTTCAGTTACTTACTGTGGTCCCTGGTAATTGGGCGGATAGTCCCTTACTAGCAACAGCTTCCCCTCTACCTCCGACCACGACAGGTTCTCGGGCCGGCAGAACCGTCAATTTTGGGTGGACTGCTAGCCGCAGTCCCAACCCTGCGCTGCTCTCTTGCTTCTGGAAAGGCCCTCAGACAGCCTAGAAGCCAGATGTGCCCGGGATAGGCCCCCCATCTCCGGCCTAGCTCCCCGGGCAGTACAACGCACATCCACCCAGACCGCCATCCAGGTGGCACAGAACACAGATCACCTGATTCCACCCAAATATATAGGCTCTCCCAGCAGGCCAAGGGATTCAAGAAAACCCCTGCCCATTGGCTGAGATACCCCATATACCCATAACCTGACCTTGCGTTGCCCTTCTCATATCTAGTACCAACAAGTACCCAGCCACCTAGCACTAGAAGAGAAAAGTGCAACAAGGCCAAACTTGGAGATCTATTGATTTCTCCCTAATAGTGATGAGCCGAACACCCCCGGGTTCGGTTCGCACCAGAACCCGCGAACGGACCGAAAGTTCGAACGAACATTAGAACCCTATTAAATACAATGGATGCGAACGTTCGAATTCTAAAGTGCTAATTATAACAACTATTATGCATGTTATTGTCATAAATAGGGTTTGGGAACCCGGGTTCTGCACCAGGGGACATGTATCAATGCAAAAATAAGTTTTAAAAACGGTCGTTTTTCGGGAGCAGTCATTTTAATGATGCATAAAGTGAAAAAAAAAAAAGTCAAATATTCCTTTAAATATCGTACCTGGGGGGTGTCTAAAGTATGCCTGTGAAGTGCCACGTGTTTCCCGTGTTTAGAACTGTCCCTGCACAAAATAACATTTCTAAAGGAAAAAAAAGCCATTTAAAACTGCTTGCGGCTTTAATGTAATGTCTGGTCCCGGTAATATGGATGAAATTCTTTAAGAAAAATGGCATAGCTACCCCATGACCCCCCCCCCTACCCCAGCCCATTACCAGCCCCTTTGGGTCTTGTATGGATATTAAGGGGAACCCCGCACATAAAATAAAAAAGGCCCTATATACTCTGAACAGCCGTATACAGGCGGTGCATACAAGACAGGGACTGTATGTTTGTAATTTTGAACAGGTACATTGTTGAAGTGTAGCTCCAGCCCAAAAATCTATTTTTAAACTTTTTGGAAAACATAGGTAAGGGTTATCACCCCTGTAACATTTGTTTTGCTGTCTGTGCCCCTGTTCAGAACATTTCACCTCACTTTCCGTCCCAATGACAACTGTTTTTGAAATGTGGTGTTTTTCTTGAAACAAGGATTGCTGATAAAGCATCAGTACAGAGGAGACACCTTTCTCCCATATTTATTCTTACAGGAGAGAATTTTCCTTTCTAGGGGTAGATTTCCTCTCACTTCCTGTTGTCTTCTTTCGTTTGCAAGTAGGAGTCGTTTGTAAGTTGGATGTTTGAAAGTAGGGACCTGCCGTATATACTCTGCAGAAATAGGCCCCTTAGTTGTTGGTGTTGGCACAACACTGTAAGCACTCAGTTACTCTTGGTTGGTGCTGGAACGCCCTGCTGTCAACTATTATATCAGGAATTTTAATTACATATAATTGTTGAACAGTGGTAGTAAAAATTGGGGCTTTGATGGTGGTGCTGGTGCCACAACACTGTAAGCCCTGACAGTTACTCTTGGTGGGTGCAGCAATGGGCCCTGCTGTGAATTATTAGATCAAGAATTGTAATTACATGCCCCTTTTGAACAGGGGCTGAAAAATTGGGCCTTTCGTGGTGGTGGTGGCGTTGCCACAAGACTGTAAGCCCTCAGAGTTACTCTTGGTGGGTGCAGCAATGGACCCTGCTGTGAATTATTAGATCAAGAATTGTAATTGCATGCCCCTGTTGAACAGGGGCTGAAAAATTGGGCCTTAGGCACTGGTGCCACAACACTCCAACCCCTCACAGATACTGTACTTGGAGCACAGCAATGAGCCCTATGGCAAATTATTGCTAAAAAAATTGTAATTACACGCCCCTGTAAAACAGGGGCTGAAAAATTGGGCCTTAGCCACTGGTGGCGGCACCCATAAACAAAAATGATCTTCCAAGCTATCATCATCAATCGTATCATTGAGGACTCGGAGGAGGAGGATAGCCAGTCAACATAACAGCACAGGCACTCAGCATCAGCATCAGTCTTGAAGGGATGTGACATGTTAAAATCAATTAGTCTGTTATATCAGCATCAGGTGTGTGGTAGCTGGTGGTGATCCAAGACTGGTTCATCTTGATGAAAGTCAGTCGATCAACCGAGTCGGTGGACAGGCGCACCCTGTGATCCGTGACAAATCCTCCAGCAGCACTGAATGTGCGTTCCGAAAGAACGCTGGATGGCAGGACAGGCCAGTAGCTCAATTGCATACTGTGCAAGCTCTGGCCAGTAAAAAAAAAGAGAGATTCGCCCTTGGGACTTTGAGTGAGGTGAGCACTGTTAGGCCAATAAAAAAAAAAATCGCAAGAATAATTGCAGTGTATATTTATTCAGGTAAAAAGCAGTACATACATTAATGTCATGAACATGGGCCAATTCATACAAAATACAAGACCAATATAAATTAGGTAAAATGATATTACGAGTATCTGACAGTAATTATGTAAACACATAGGCATCAAAAGTAACCCGACGCGTTTCGCGAGGCTTGGCTCGCTCTTCAGGGGTGGATGCACGTAGTGTACCTAAAATGAGAGTGATATAGTATAAAGCATGATATGAAGGCACAGGGGGGGGGGCCTTGAATATGGAAAACCCCATACTCACCACTGGACATTGCCAAAAGACAGCGGGGGTGAAGCTCAAACGGCGGCAGCGACTGTCTCACCAGGGAGCTGAGGAGGCGGAGCCAAACAAAGCTCCAAATCGGAGTCAAACGGAAGGAAGGCCCAGCATGGATGGAATAGGTGTAACCCCAAGAGTGTCAGTGAATCCAAGAGGAATGTTGGCTCTAAATATAAATATGTATATTGAATAATTAAAATATGGGAGTATACGAGTATATGGTAACATATGTGTCTTTGCATGTATAAAAGACATGAGCCAAGAATGGTTAGAGTGTGGAGACTGAGGGGGAGAGTGAAAAAATACCAGATTGACTAGTATGATTAAGGAAAGATCAGAGAGGAAAGTAATAAGTGAAAGAGAGTGTGAATGGAATGAAATACAGGTGTGTAATGAGGACTGTGATGAGAAAACAAGTTGCATGTAAATGCTTGCAGCGAGTAATATATAAACATATAAAAGTATACCTTGGTGAAGTAGGTCTAAGAGTAGTAAATTCCAAGGGAAGAACCTGCACTTGTGTGTCTGTCCTCAGTGAAAGAAAGCAAACAATGAGATCCATGCTGTGCAAACCTCCAATATATACCCCTGAAGGGGCCCGAGAGGCTCCGCCCCCAACACCATGTGCAAATGACCAGCAAACGAGTGCCTAAACCCACCAACCATCAAAAAGGCGGTGTGTGAGCCAAGACACTCCCAGGACCATCTTGATGGTAGTAATGCCTGCAGCCACAGCGATGCTGCAAAATCGCAGACATCGCGCGGCCGACGCATTAACATGGTGCCGATGTGCAAGTGGCCCCGTCCGCTCAAAAAGGGCAGGCGGGGACAGCAGGGGACAAAGGTCCCCCTTGTAATGCACATCGCAGCTCCCAGGGAGAAATGAAGTAGCACCGCCGCCAACAGAGAACACCACACCAGCTGGATTGGGATAAAAGTCCAATGCGAGATGTTATTGGATATGTTGGAATAACAAATGGCTAGTGCATGATAAAAATGTAAAATCCATACATATATGTATGTTTTTGTTTTTATTGGCGAGTGTGACCGCAGACCAGTTTTGGGCTATTGGGTGTCTTCCACCCGGGTATCTTTGAGAAAAAAGAAAAAAGAAGGGTCTGGTGTCACCAGTGACACACCTCCATCCCTGAATTTCAAGAAAAAAAAGAGAGATTCGCCCTTGGGACTTTGAGTGAGGTGAGCACTGTTAGGCCAATAAAAAAAAAATCGCAAGAATAATTGCAGTGTATATTTATTCAGGTAAAAAGCAGTACATACATTAATGTCATGAACATGGGCCAATTCATACAAAATACAAGACCAATATAAATTAGGCTCTTCCCTTGGAATTTACTACTCTTAGACCTACTTCACCAAGGTATACTTTTATATGTTTATATATTACTCGCTGCAAGCATTTACATGCAACTTGTTTTCTCATCACAGTCCTCATTACACACCTGTATTTCATTCCATTCACACTCTCTTTCACTTATTACTTTCCTCTCTGATCTTTCCTTAATCATACTAGTCAATCTGGTATTTTTTCACTCTCCCCCTCAGTCTCCACACTCTAACCATTCTTGGCTCATGTCTTTTATACATGCAAAGACACATATGTTACCATATACTCGTATACTCCCATATTTTAATTATTCAATATACATATTTATATTTAGAGCCAACATTCCTCTTGGATTCACTGACACTCTTGGGGTTACACCTATTCCATCCATGCTGGGCCTTCCTTCCGTTTGACTCCGATTTGGAGCTTTGTTTGGCTCCGCCTCCTCAGCTCCCTGGTGAGACAGTCGCTGCCGCCGTTTGAGCTTCACCCCCGCTGTCTTTTGGCAATGTCCAGTGGTGAGTATGGGGTTTTCCATATTCAAGGCCCCCCCCCCCCCTGTGCCTTCATATCATGCTTTATACTATATCACTCTCATTTTAGGTACACTACGTGCATCCACCCCTGAAGAGCGAGCCAAGCCTCGCGAAACGCGTCGGGTTACTTTTGATGCCTATGTGTTTACATAATTACTGTCAGATACTCGTAATATCATTTTACCTAATTTATATTGGTCTTGTATTTTGTATGAATTGGCCCATGTTCATGACATTAATGTATGTACTGCTTTTTACCTGAATAAATATACACTGCAATTATTCTTGCGATTTTTTTTTTTATTGGCCTAACAGTGCTCACCTCACTCAAAGTCCCAAGGGCGAATCTCTCTTTTTTTTCATGAAATTCAGGGATGGAGGTGTGTCACTGGTGACACCAGACCCTTCTTTTTTCTTTTTTCTCAAAGCTCTGGCCAGTGATCCATCCTCAAGACCCAGTAAGCCAGAGGATTTTCGGTGGGGAAGGTGTCCAAGTCTGACCTTGCCCCTAGATATTCCTGCACCATGTTTATCAGACGCTGGCGATGGTTGCTGGAACCGATCATACTTTGGGGCTGCGGACTAAAGAATTGTCTGAACGCATCGGTCAGACGGCCACCTTCCCCACCGCTCCTTCTTTGACTGGCCGAAGCCTCAGCAACTCGTTGTCCAGGACCAGGAGTTTGTAACCTCCCAGTCTCTGGGAACGCGTTGCACAGACCTTTCTGCAAGGCCTCCCGGAGTTGTCTCATCCTCTGCTCCCTCTGCGACGGTAACATAAGGTGCGCAACCTTACCCTTGTACCGTGGATCAAGGAGAGTGGCCAGCCAGTAATGGTCCCTCTCCTTGATCCGAAGAATACGAGGATCCTTCCGCAAACTTTGCAGGATCAGGGAGGCCATGCAGCGTAGGTTTGCTGAGGCATTCGCTCCGGAGTCCTCTGGGTCACTAAGGACGACATGATCCGCAGCCACCTCCTCCCAGCCACGTACAAGTCCACTGGTTTCTTGGGACTGTAAATCATCCCTAAAAGACTGCTGCTGATGATGCTGAGTGCCAGCCTCCACCTCCATGCTGACACAATCCTCCTCCTCCTCCTCCTCCTCCTCCTCCTCCTCCTCTTCCTGTGCGATGGGTGGGACAGAAGGAACACTGTCTGGGTAAAGGGGGCCTTGAGAGGCAAGGAAGTCCTCCTCTTCCTGCCTCTGTTCTGCTTCAAGTGCCCTGTCCATTATTCCACGCAGCGTGTGCTCCAACAGGTGGACAAGAGGTACAGTGTCACTGATGCATGCACTGTCACTGCTCACCATCCTCGTGGCCTCCTCAAATGGTGCCAGGACAGTGCATGCATCCCTGATCATGCCCCACTGGCGTGGAGAAAAAAAACCAAGCTCCCCTGACCCTGTCCTGGTGCCGTAGTCGCACAGGTACTCATTGATGGCCCTCTGCTGCGTGTGCAGCCGCTGCAGCATGGCCAACGTTGAGTTCCACCTGGTGGGCATGTCACATATAAGGCGGTTCTTGGGCAGGTTCAACTCCTTTTGCAGCTCAGCCAGGCGAGCACTGGCATTATAAGATCTGCGGAAATGCACACAGACTTTCCTGGCCTGCCTCAGGACATCCTGTAAGCCCGGGTACCTGCCCAAGAACCGCTGCACCACCAGGTTAAGGACGTGAGCCACACAGGGCACATGGGTCAGTTGTCCCTGTCGGAGGGCGGAGAGGAGGTTGGTGCCATTGTCGCAAACCACCATTCCTGGCTTAAGCTGGCGTGGCGTCAACCACCTCTCGGCCTGGCCCTGCAGAGCAGACAGGACCTCTGCCCCAGTGTGGCTTCTGTCCCCCAAACACACCAGCGCAAGCACGGCATGGCATCTTTTTGCCTGCGTACTTGCGTAGCCCCGTGAACGGCTACGGAGCACCGCTGGTTCATAGGACAAACCACAGGAAGAGGCCATGGAGGAAGAAGAAGAGGAGGGGGTGGAGGAGAGAGGTGTGTCACAACCAGTAGTAGCATTTTGGAGGCGTGGCGGTGGGACAACCTCCAACACTACTGCACCTTGTCCTGCATCCTTCCCAGCTGCCAAAAGAGTGACCCAATGGGCCGTGAAAGAAAGGTAACGTCCCTGTCCATGCCTGCTGGACCATGAGTCAGCGGTAATATGCACCTTACCGCTGACCGCCCTGTCCAGCGAGGCCAAGACATTGCCTTCCACATGCCGGTAGAGAGCCGGAATAGCCTTCCGTGAGAAAAAGTGGCGTTTGTGCAATGTGCGGTTCCTCAGTGGCAGGTTCCCAAACTCACGGAAGGGGGCCGAGTCTACCAACTGAAAAGGCAGCAGTTGAAGCGCTAGCAATTTAGCCAAGCTAGCATTCAACCGCTGGGCATGTGGATGGCTGGGAGTGAACTTCTTTCGACGGTCCAGCAGCTGGGGCAGGGAAATTTGCCTGCTAGAATCGGACGTCGGTGTACTGCTAGCAGAGTGGCCGCAAGTACTTGGCTGTGACACACCTAATTCTACACCTTCATTCCTCTCAGTGCATGTTTCAGAGAGGACTGAAGTTATAGTGGGGTTGGAGATCCCAGCTGATGCGGTGCAAGGAGAGGTCCGCTTTGTTCTTTGGTGTGGGTCTTTCAGGTACGCTTGCCAACGAGCTGCATGGCAGGTCAACATATGTCTGGTCAGGCATGTGGTACCCAAGCGGCTGATGTTTTGGCCACGCGATATACGCTTGAGACATATGTTGCAAACAGCAGCTGTGCGATCTGATGCACTAGCCTCAAAAAAGGCCCACACCAAAGAACTTTTTGAATGACGGGCAGAGGCAGCGCCCTGCACAGGCGGAGCTCTGCGGTGTGATTCCGTCGGTGTACTGCCCTTACGCTGGCCACCAAAGGGCATCCTGCCTCGTTGGAGATGTGCCTCCTCCTCATCCTCCTCCTCCTCTCTCCTATTAGGCACCCACGTGGAGTCAGTGACCTCATCATCACCTCCCTCCTCATCACTGGAGCCAATCTGGCAGTATGCTGCAGCTGCTGGAACATGACTGCCAGATTGGTGTCCTTCTTGAGCATCCCCTCTGTCTGCTCTCACGCTACTGCCTTCCTCTAGCTGGGTTTCATCATCAGACCCTTCGAAACGCTGGGCATCCTCCTGGAGCATGTACCCAACACTGTGCTGAAACAGTTCGGGGGACTCCTCAGGAGGAGGACATGGTGGGTCTAGGGAAGGAGTGACTGATGATGAGTCTGACATTGATACCAGGGAAGAGGACGCTTTGGCAGCTGCTTTTCCAGTACCCTGAGCCTGGGTGAGAGAGGATGAGGAGGAGGAGGGCTTGGTCATCCACTCTACCAAGTCTTCGGCATGATGTGGCTCAACATGTCCAGCTGCCGAAAAGAAGGACAAGCGTGTCCCATGGCCATGTGCTGATGACAATGCACCGCGTCCACGACCAGCACTGTTGCCCCCAGACACAGAGCCTGCTTGCCCTCTTTTATTGCCTCCTGACTGTCTGCCTCTCCTTGTTTGCCTTCCAGACATTCTAATAGATGGCCTGCAGGGAGATGGGAAAAAAGCAATAAGGGCTACCTTCAGGTGTCCTTCTCTGTCCCTTGAAACAAGGACTTTGACAGTGAAAGAAACTGACACACTCTCCCTACCTACAGTTTTCTGTCCCTAGAAAAAATGTTTTTTTTAAGCACAATTTAGCACAAGGAGAATTCACTCACTGTCCTTCCAGGTCCCTGGAAACAAGGACTTTGACAGTGAAAGAAACTGACACACTCTCCCTACCTACAGTTTTCTGTCCCTAGAAAAAATGTTTTTTTTAAGCACAATTTAGCACAAGGAGAATTCACTCACTGTCCTTCCAGGTCCCTGGAAACAAGGACTTTGACAGTGAAAGAAACTGACACACTCTCCCTACCTACAGTTTTCTGTCCCTAGAAAAAATGTTTTTTTTAAGCACAATTTAGCACAAGGAGAATTCACTCACTGTCCTTCCAGGTCCCTGGAAACAAGGACTTTGACAGTGAAAGAAACTGACACACTCTCCCTACCTACAGTTTTCTGTCCCTAGAAAAAATGTTTTTTTTAAGCACAATTTAGCACAAGGAGAATTCACTCACTGTCCTTCCAGGTCCCTGGAAACAAGGACTTTGACAGTGAAAGAAACTGACACACTCTCCCTACCTACAGTTTTCTGTCCCTAGAAAAAATGTTTTTTTTAAGCACAATTTAGCACAAGGAGAATTCACTCACTGTCCTTCCAGGTCCCTGGAAACAAGGACTTTGACAGTGAAAGAAACTGACACACTCTCCCTACCTACAGTTTTCTGTCCCTAGAAAAAATGTTTTTTTTAAGCACAATTTAGCACAAGGAGAATTCACTCACTGTCCTTCCAGGTCCCTGGAAACAAGGACTTTGACAGTGAAAGAAACTGACACACTCTCCCTACCTACAGTTTTCTGTCCCTAGAAAAAATGTTTTTTTTAAGCACAATATAGCACAAGCACAAAACACACTGACACTCTCCCTACCTATCCTTCTCTTTCCCTAAACTAAAGGAATCCAGGTTAAGCAAGAAAGAAATAAAAGTCACTGTCCCTGCCTATGCTGCTCTATCCCTGCTCCGGAACACACTACACTAGGCCGCCGTGCTGGCGGCCTTTTATAGTGTGGGGCGTGTACTAAACACCCTCAGCAATAATTGGCCACAGGCATCCTGCCTGTGGCCAATCATTGCTCTCCTCGCTGCCGGCGCTGTGATTGGCCAAGCATGCGGGGTCACAGTGCATGCTTGGCCAATCACAGCGCCTGGATGACACTGCGATAGCGTAGTGCATTGTGGGCCGTTCGCGTCACTCGAATTTGGCGCGAACGGCCCAAATCGTTCGATCTTCGTCGAACGATCGAACAGCCGATGTTCGAGTCGAACGTATGTTCGACTCGAACACGAAGCTCATCCCTACTCCCTAACAATCAACCAGGATAATTTTTCCTGGCAAGTAAACTTGTCAGGAGCAACCCTGCATAAACACCAGTGCTACACCTCGTATGTTCATAATTAAAAATAAATTGCATCCTCAGCATTCAGGCCATGGCTGCCTGTGCATTATGGCTTCATCTACTCAAGGTTGCTCCAGCCTTGGACAGACTGATGGCCATAACACTACATTGCATTGGATGCTCTTGTGTAGATATGAACAATGCCAAAATTTAAAAAAATGTATTCCTTTTTCATTGCCACATACCAGTATATGTATCAAATATTTTTGGTCGGTCAGAGATCAGTCGTCATGGTAATGCTGGATAAAATGCCGTTTGTTACATTATCAGGTCCGTGCTTTGACAAATAAAATTATTTTTGTGTAGCAAACAGGACAGGTGGATGAATCACCAAGAGCTTTTAATACCTTTACACAGTTAATTTAGTCTCTTATTTAAATAGCCAAAATGATAACGCCTTTAGAAAACAAACTCTCTAAAATACATCTCTCTGCCTTAAAGGGTAAATCTATGAATTTTTCCAAGCCGGGCCATGAAATAATACATTTTGATTTATATGTGACTTTAAGAGGAAAAAAAAAAATATGAATATAAAACACTTGCATCCCCTCTTTTATGAAAATATAAAGCACAGTATGTCAGTTTTTTTTTCTTTTTTACTTATATTTCTAAATACCTTCTTGCACAGATCCGCTGTGTGGTCACGTGACCCCCCTCTGCTCTCCTTCCCTAATCTAAGGAGTACAGTGGGAGGGGCTGAGATTCCCCTTCAAGGTATGCCAGCCAGCAGAGGGAGGTCACATGACTGCACAGCGGCGCTATGCAAGAACCTATTTAGGATTATAATTTTTTATTTTTTTTTAAACTGACATAATGTGCTTTATATCTTCATAAAAACAGAGGGGATGCAAGTTATTTATGTATACATTATTTTACAGCCACAGTGGAATAGTGGCAGGAGGGGCAGGGGAGGAGATCAGCTCTTACTACACAGACTACTGAGCTGACAGGGAGGGAGGGAGGGGGAGAGGGAGAGACTGACCACACAGCGGGATGACGGAGGGATGTAAACTGACCACGGTATTGTGTATCAGCAGCCATTATAACTGTGGTCAGTACACATTGGGGACACAGGAACAGGCATGATCAACCGGGTATTTTACAACATAGAATGGGACAAATTACACTGCACAAGCACTATTCTATAGATCAGTGGTTCTCAACCTTCTAGTGCCGTAAACCCTTGATAACATTTCCCAAGTTGTGGGGACCCCTAACAGTAAAATTATTTTCATAGAGTGGGTTGTCAGCAACCAAGGCAAGACAAGTAATTTGCGCCCCTAACCCACGGACATCTAGCGCTCCCTGAGTCCCTTCCACTCGTACAGAATTAAAACCCCTTATGGTACATTTTAGGATGTACCACTCTCTTTGTTCTTCTTTTATCTCTTTCTATCCCAATTTCTTTTTTTTCCCCATCCCGCCATCTAGCTGTCTTTCTTGTTCTCTTATTCTTTCTCTCTTTTCTTTGTTCCTCCCCATCTTTTCCTCTCCCTTCCATGTATTCTCCATATTCACTCTTACTCCTTGGTGGGGGGGGAACGGAACGGGATGAGTGGCAGTGCTGGAGGTAAGTTGGGATGAGTGGCAGTGCTGGGGGGAGTTCTGATCAGCCAACCTAGGTGCTCTTGATCAAGGTCATCTGCTGACCTGAGAACTGTGATGGCAACTATAATCACATGATATGTTACTGTGTCTCCGACTTTGTGGTGTCTCGTAGCAGTGACACCTATGCCGAAATCAGGAGATAGGGTCTCCTCTGGCCCCTCCCCCTTCACATTCCTCACCAGTCCGCTGACCTCTAGTCTCTGCCCCAAAGTGATGCTGTGAACTGAATGGGCGACTGCAAAGGGGCTGGGTGTGCGGCCACCAGGGACAGCCCTGCTGGGCGGCCGGGAAAAAGCTGGGAGAGCAGCGCGGGCTTCAGGAACAGCCCAGGATGCGGTGACCCCTGGCAAATCGTCATTCGACCCCCAGATTGAGAACCACTGATAGATCATGCTTTACCCACTTGTCGACCACGCTATACCTGATAGGCGGCTACAGCGTGGCCAGCCAGTTTTGGTAGGGCATCATATGACCTCTTATGATTGCGGGCGGTGCACTCTGTGATTGCTGTGCCAATCAGCAGCTCTTTTCATTGTGATCAACTGTGATTGGACACAGCTGATCACATGGTAAACACAAGCCGGTTGTCGGCTGCAAGCGTGAAAAAATGAGAGGTGAATCGTAGCTTGTGTAAAAGGTACATCTACACTGATAATCAAGGCAAGGATTATAAAGCCTCGTACACACGACCGGTTTTCTCGGCCAGAACCAGCAAGAAAACTGCTGGCAGAGCTTTTTGCCAAGAAAACCATTCGTATGTATGTTTTCTCGTCGAGAAAACTGCCAGTAATCGACGAGAAAAAATAGAGAACCTGCTCTCTATTTTCTCGTCAGGATTCTCGTTTTTCTCGTCAGCCCGTTTCCCGACGAGAAAACCGTGTGTGTGTGTGTGTACCTGTCCTCCGGTAAGCCCGCGCATACTCAATGAGACTTCGACGCATGCGCGGTAGCTTACAAGGGTAATGTAGGGTCAAGCAAGATGGCGGCGATGGCATCGAATGTGACGAGCGCATGCTCGTCGTCGCATTCTTCCCATTCAAAAGAACGGCGGTTCTTTTGAATGGCCATCTGTATGCACGGCTTTGCAAGAAAAGCTTGGCAAGAATCTCATCCGGAAAAACTCACGTTTTTTCCTGGCGGGATTCTCGGCCGTGTGTACAGGGCTTAAGTGTCCACCAGTGCTGCCAATCAGTGCCGCCCATCACTGCAGCCTCATCGGCGTACATCAATAATGGAGAAAAATTATCCATTTGCAAAATTTTATAAGAAACTATGAAAAACGTTTTTTTTTCATTTTCGTTTATCTAGCAAAAAACCCAGTGGTGATTAAAATTAAGGCGACCAGATTTTTAAAATTAAATCCGGGGACATATTTTTTTTTTTTTTTTTTTACTAGTAATGGCGGCAATCAGCGGCTCTCTGCCCGTCGCCGCTCGCCTCACAGCCTGTCAAGTCTTAAGCCTCATACACACGATCGGACTTCCATCTGACTTTTCCGTGGATTTTTGTCCGAAGGGGCATTGGCCGTGAACTTGTTCTACATACACACGGCAGAACTTTTTCAGCCAACATTCACCAAATCACGTGTTTTTTTGAGCTCTTTACCGCCACCCTTTGGGCAACTTCTGCTATTGTTGTCTGATGTTTAGCATTGATTTGGAGCATGCGTGTTTGTACTTTGGACTTTAGTCCGATGGACTTGTGTACACACGATCGGATGATCCTCCATCGGACATTTGTTGTCGGAAAGTTTGAGAACATGCACAGCGAACATTTGTCCGTTGAAAAACCGAAAACAATTGTCCAATGGAGCATACAGACGGTTGGATTGTCCGATAAAACACGTCCGTCGGACCGTTGTTGTCGAAAAGTCCGATCGTGTGTACGGGGCCTTTACGCTCCGAGCCCCGGCTACTACTGGGTGGGGAGAGGAGGAAGATCACTCCGCCAGGGAAGGCAAGGAGATAATCAGGCAGGCGGCTGGTCGGGAGTTGAGCCAAGGCAGAAGAACATATGAGCGGAGCTGAATGGGCACCCGAAACTGAAGAAATATTCCCTCCGTTCCGACCAGAACATGATTATCAGAAAGGGGCACAGATAATGAAAAAAAATACACCCCCTGGGGGGGGGGGGGTGTAATTCAGAATTTTCTCTTTTAATTCTGCACTGACTGTCTTTGAAATTGCCCCAGCCCCTGTTCAAATCCAATCCAGGGACAAAACTGGGGACAGACTTGGTCCGGGGATAGTGTCCTCAATCCGGGGACTGTCCCTGGAAACCAGGGATGTCTGGTCACCCTAGATTAAATGCTACTAAAAGAATGCTCTATTTGTGTGAAAAAAATGATAAAAATTTCATATGGGCAGTGTTACATGACCGCGCAATTGTCAAAGCGTGACAGCGCTCAAAACTGAAAATTGGCCTGAGCGGGAAGGGGGTAAAAGTGCCCCGTAGGCAAGTGGTTACAGAAACAAGAGTTTTTTTTTGTTTGTTTTTTTAAGGGTTACAACCAAGCACTTTAATACTAAAAGGGAGTATAGGATAAAAATACCAGAACTACCCTTGCCAACTTGTTTGAGCACACTCCAGCACTGTCCTTACCTTATCATTCCCTAGCAACCTAGTAAGTCACTGACCAGAACAAGAATGCAGGTTGTGGTGTTAGAGGTTGTCAACCTACCAAGTAATTAAAGTGGGTGTAAACTTCCTTGGTTGATATTTACCTATAGGCAAGCCTATAATAAGGCTTACCTATAGGGTACAGTAAATATCTCCTAAACATGCAGTTTACGAGATATTTACTTTAGAAGCAGCCAGTGACGTCACCGGCATATGCGCTCCAAGGGCATCCCCCTGCCATTTCTTCCTGTCCTGTAAACAGACAGATGACGTCATCGCGGCTCGACCACTCATACCACCGAAGCCTGCAAACGAAAGGAAGACCATGTGAAGATGGAAGCACCTACATCGGTGACAGCGCAACGCTGGAGGGTTTTGGTTTTCAGGTACGTCTGTCATAATGTGGTAGTATGCGATACATTATTAAACTGCCCGGGGGGGCAACTTTTTTTTTTGTTGCTGCAGTTTACTACCACTTTAAGCAATGTGAAGAAGATATTTATTATGTTTATTTCCCCAAGTAAAAAGGAGGTTGGGGATGAAGTCCCAAATCCAGTTGCTATGTGATGCACAAGCCTCATGAAGTAAATTAAAAACTTGCTTTACCTTCCTAGACTAAACAAAATCCCCCTTCATTTGTGTCTCACACACTAATCCTCCCAAACACTGCAGCATACAGTTGGAGAGTGTCAGCAACAAAGACAACATGGTCAATCTAGCAAGAAGTAGGCACGACTAGGTGTGGTCAAACACAAGGCCCGCCTGCCCATTTAATGTGGCCCTCACACCCAGGGCTTTTTTTCAGCTGGAACGTGGCGAAACTCTGATCTGCCACCTCCAGCTCTCGGCCTCTGCTCGGTCACCTGTCAACACAGAAGCCTTCTGGTTTTACAAGGACATCTTTAGTTTCCGCAGCTCTCCCAGATCCCTTCCTGGGGACTAGGGAGATGCAGGTGCACTGTGGGATGGAGCATCAAATGGTAATCTGCACTGTGATCCCCCAACTGTGCCCGGGTGCTCATATGCCGACCAATGATCTCACTGCAAGTGAGGTACTAAGGCCAGACAAGGTAGGGGAGATGCAAGGAAGCTTTTAGTGGGGGGGGGGGGGGTGCAGAGGTCAGAGCCAAAGGAGGGGTGAAATATGAACAGCCTGTGAAAGAGAGCTGAACCCTGCAGACTGTGCATAGCACACCCCTAAACCCTGCATTCTGTACATAGTGCACCCCTGGAACTGCACTATATACACATTAGGGCAGCCTTGAAACTGAACATAATGCATTTGTTTTTTTTTTATAGCCAATGGAGGATCCTCCCATCCTACCCTTGGATGCGGTTCCTGTGCCTATTCTGAGAAAAATGCCCTAGCTAAATTTATATAGTCTTACAGATACAATTGGCTCTTTGAGGGCAAATACTGTATAATGTTGATGTGTCCTGCAATGAAATGGAGTTTGACACCCCTGACCTACAGACTTGTCAATTAACAGAGATAATGCTGGTAGCCACATCCCCTGCAACATTGTTTTTTTTTCAGTGCAAGAAGGTGCAGCCTACACGAGAATGGCAACTCCACTGAATTCAGGAGCAGTGCAGCATTGTCACATTACAGGAAGGTGCATTAGGTGGACTTGACAGGATCAACAGGTATTTGTGGTACTTTGCACACTGTCTGCGTTCAGGGCTGTACCCCTGTACGGATGTCAGATTGGAAGTAGCAGCCGTGTTCGTGCAGCCGCTGCATTCCAATTGATATCAATAGGACTGCCTGCACATAGGGAAACGCAGGTAGTACTCTTCGTGTGGCTGAATCCAAAGAGCAAGTGTGTGCTGCAGCAATTTTTTTTCAGGAGTCAGGATTAAAGTAAGGTACAGAGTTCAGTAGTCAGGATTAAGTAGCACAGAGTTTAGGAGTCAGGACTTATGCAAGTGTAGCGGGTGGTTACATTTTAGGGGAAGCATCTGAGTGGTAACTAGGCTCAGATGCACTAATTGTCAGGTTTCATGGACCATTTCTGTCCCTGGGAGATGGTACTGGTGTGTAGTTCCCTGGGGCCTATAGGTGGCGCTGTTGCCATGGGTTGAACCGCAGTACAAGATTGTACCTTTTTTGTCCCCTCTTGGCAGCAGTACGGCGGGGCGGGGAAGCTGCTGTGCCTGTCGGGAGAGGATATAAAAGGGGGCGGCCATCTTCCAGAGGGGTCGGTTCCGCGCTCAGGCACCTTAGGCCTGGGTGCGTGTGTGTTGCCTCCGGGTGCCTTAGGCCTGGTCGGGTTGTCTCCGGGTGCCCTAGGCCCGGAGACGGAGCTGCTGTTCCATCCCAGACACCTTCAGTCTGGGGTGAGGTACTTTGGAGAACGGCCAGGAGCCCAGCGGCCTTCAGCTGGGATCCGACAGGGACCGAGGCTCCCAGGGATCTGCCTTGCGAGGGGACCCATATCCAGGACGAGGAGGCCAGGGAGGCGACTCTTTCTGAAGACGCAGCGCAGAGTCGTGGTGACAGAGGGGGCCTCTGGTAACTCTCCGGAGGGATGTTCTTGTCCTAAAATGGGGCCAAGTTACTAAAGGAAGGAAGTGCGTGTTCTTTATGTCACAGTGGCAGTGACACTACGCACACAAGGTCAGTGGCTTTCATCTTTTTTTACCCGGTCAGTGAAAGTGACCAACTTCATGGTCTGTGGCAGAGACCGTGCGCCAAGCCTGTTAGTGTTAATCAGAACAGGAGAAAACCCAATTCAACTTTGTGCCTGGACCTCCTCCCACCTTATCTGACGTGTCTTGTCCCAACCTGTCTGCTCTCAAAGAGACTGTTTATTGTGCTGAGAAGAATGAATAAGAGTTGGACCTTTCAGTTGGTGTGGACAGTTGCTTACTGGGGAGAACTAAAGGCTTGTTTCTGACTACCACAGAAACGAGGTCAGCACTGGAGGTTTTTAAACACTGGCTGCAGGCAGGCCCGAGAAACTAACACCGCTCAACCTCCCCATCCAGGAGGGTACGGGCTTGTGGTGCGGCGTGCCTCATTCTTTTCCTGCGGAGGAGCCAAGCAAAAGAAAAGCAGGTAAAGTCTGGGGTTGGCACGCTACACAAGTAACTCACAAATTGCACCTGGTTTCTTGCATGTCCAGCATCCAACTTCCACCTTCTGTTTCCAAGTCAACCTCAGCTGCTGGGGTCCGGAATTGTCCCTGGGAGGAGAGCACTGAAGATTAAACATTGCAGTGTGCATGCTCCAAGTCACACCACATAAGTGTCAATGCAAAAAAGGGCTTGCGCAATCTGAGTTTAGTTTGAGCATACTACAAATATTTACAGTACGGTGCCTGGCTCTTAGGGTCACCCATTTCAACGGGCACTCTTCCCAGGAAACGGGAACATATGACCTTCCCTAAACCTCACCCCTTGTTCGAATAACTGTGCCAAGATTTCTTGCACAAAACCAACCAGTATCCTAGATTTGTAGTGCAATGCTTCCATGGATGCCAACTGTCCCATATATACAGGGACAGTCCTGCATCATGGCCCTCTGTCCCATCAATGCTGAGCCCTGAGGTCACAGCATCAACCTTGTTTGAGGTACTGCACATGCAGTGACTCAACAAAGCAGGCACAGTAACTTAAAAAAGACACAAATTGATGGGATTGGGGCAGGGAGAGGTAAAGTGAAAGTATTTTGGGCACACCCACCCAGGCAACAGGCGGCTGAAATACATAGATCTATCCTAGAAAGTATCATACAGGTCTTAGAAAAGCAAGAGTATTGGGGGGGACTCAGGTTTTTTTTACAGCGTCAGAGATCCAACCAACCCACTTCCTGCACAAATCTATATAGAATGGTGCCTTTATAATGAGGGCCCACCACGATCGGAGGATGCCCATCAAGTTTAGGGCATACACAGAAAACAAACAAATCCCTTGCACACAACAGTGTAATAAACCAAATAAAGTGCTGCTGCTGAAATCTAGGCATATGGCACTCACTCCCACGTGATCAATTGTTTTTCCCTTTGGAGAAGCCACGCTTGTTGCATAACGCGCAAGATGTTCCACTACATGCCACAGCAATAGAACATGGAAAGAACTCGACATCACACAAAAAAAATAAACAGGAGGAGACAAGGGGAGGATCAGATCCTATCCAGATATTGCCCTTAAAAAAAAAAAAAAAAAAAAAAAAACAGACAAGTGCTTTAGACCTACTAACTAAAATATTGATACTTTTGGCCAAATTTTTACATTTTCACTTAGGGGTGTACTCACCTTTGTTGCCAGCGGTTTAGACATTAATGGCTGTGTGTTGAGTTATTTTGAGATTTACACTGTTATACAAGCTGTACACTCACTACTTTACATTGTAGCAAAGTTCTTCAGCGTTGTCACATGAAAAGATATAATAAAATATTTACAAAAATGTGAGGGTGTACTTACTTTTGTAAGTTACTGTATATAGAGGTGTAGCTCTGGATCACTTTTAATTTTATAACATATTAGGGCAGACAGTCAAACAAAATCTTCCATAACTAACAATGGAATATTTGAATGTCTATCAAAATTGTCGTTGGCAAACCCTAGGGCCTCCTGTTTGGTGTCAGTATCGAGGCCTGGGTCAGGCAAGACCCCTCACGGCAAGGCCTATGTGCCTGCAAGCTTTTTTTTTTTTTAATTGGAAACCAACTTTATTGAAAAGTATGCATGGTACATAAATCAACATAAGCCAGTATGGCCAATATAATAGTACATACATGAACACAGTGAAGCATCTGTGTGTCACAAAGATAATAACAGCAGTGAAAGTAAAACCGGTATACAACAAAAATAAAAGATCGACATGTCAAGTACACGTTTCACCATCCGCCATCCATCTGTCCCAGACCTTCTCAAACTTTAGCGGACACCCTCTATGTACATAAATCAGTTTTTTATATGGGAGAGCATCGTTAACCGCCTTTTTCCAGCACTGAATTGTAGGGGGCAGGGCCTGCATCCAATTACGGGCCACTACTTTTCTTGCCAAGAATAGCGTCTCATGTAAAAAGGTACGGAGGGGTTTGTCGGCATCCAAGTCTGGCAACAGGCCAAGTAGGCACATCTTTGGGTCAAGGGTAGCAGGGGAGCCCATCTGATCGTGTAGGAAGCGTATCACCTGTGTCCAATATGCCTGAATGGTGGGACAGAACCATATGAGGTGGTAAAAGGAGCCCGGGGTATGGTCACAGAGGCGGCATCCCGGATTGTACGTGGGCCTGAAACGTGCCACTCTCTGAGGGGTCAGATATGTTCTATGTATAATGTACAGCTGTGTGAGGCGGTCCGACAGCTTGGGGGAAACCTTTTTCACGTCCTCCAAAATCTCGCCCCAGTCCCCATCCTCTATAAGTCCAACATCCGCCTCCCATCTAGTCTTAGCAGTATAGGCCAATGCTGTGGTGCTAGGGAGACGAATGGCGGAGTACAAAGTGGAGATGAGCTTAGCAGGCACATTACCCGTGACTGTGTCCACTATGGAGGGAACTGCCAGGGACGGGCAAGAGCCAGAAAACTGGGCCTGTATGGCGTGGCGGAGTTGCAAATACCTGAAAAAAAGGCAATTGGGGAGGGAAAATTCGTCCTTCAGCATTTGGAATGATTTAAGGCCTGAATTAGTCATGATCTGGTGTATGTATAAGATCCCATGGCGTATCCACGCCGCGGGGTCCGGAATGGACAATAATTCTGGCAAGCATGTATTGTACCAGAGAGGGGTATGAGAGTGTACCCTTGGGGTCCCAGTTCTCTGCAGTGCCGCCCGCCATACCCTCCGGTGGTGAGTCAACATGTCTGCTGTGTGTTGGGGGGGCCGTCTAGTCAATGGGGCTCTCAGGACCGATTGAAGTGGGGTATGGGCCGAGTCATCCGGGTGCTCACAGAGTAGTGTCTGGTATCTCGTTAGTTCATGTTTATCAAAATAATAGAAGTGGGACAGCTGGGAGGCAAAATAATAATCCTGAAAGTCAGGGAGAGCAGCTCCTCCCAACGTCACAGGGTTCTTCAGGATTCTCCAGGACAATTTGTGTCTGCCATGACCCCAAATAAATGAATTCAGGATGGATTCAATTGTCCTGAAAATTTTTTGTGGTATATAGAGGGGAGCATGCCAGACCAAATAGAGTATCTTGGGAAGGAGTATCATCTTAACCAAGCTGACGCGACCCATAACACCCAGGGGTAGTCTGGCCCAAGTCTGCGTCTTGTTCTTGATCAGAGCAAACAGGGGTTCAATGTTCAGTAGTTTATAATCTGAGAGCGATCTGGTGACCTGTACGCCGAGGTATTTAATCTGGGAGTCCCTTGGAAGAGCCAGAGGAGGGGACGCGAACGAGGAGGGGAAATGGTCAATCGGAAGGATCTGGGACTTAGCCCAATTAATACTCAGACCCAAATGGCCACCCATACGTTCTATGGACTGGAGGGCTGCTATAAGAGAAGGACCGGAGTCCGCCAGATACAAAAGTGTGTCGTCGGCATACATCCCAATCTTTTCTTCCAGTTTCCCCATCCTGAGACCTCGGATGCAAGTGTCCGCACGGACCATTATGGCCAACGGCTCCACAGCCAATGCGTAAAGCATGGGGGAAAGGGGGCAGCCCTGCCGGGTCCCCCTCTCCAGCGGGAACTGGTCAGAAAGCCAACCGTTCACAAACACTCTGGCCCTCGGGGATTGATAGAGGAGTTGGACCCAGCGAATAAAGCTGGGGCCAAATCCAAATCTTGAGAGACACTCCCACAGGTAGTTCCACTCCACGGAGTCGAAGGCCTTGGCGGCATCCAGCGCCACCACAACCCTCGAGCCAATTTCATCATGGGACCCCTGAATATTCATAAATAGGCGGCGAATATTCATGGCCGTGTTCTTCCCTGGCATAAAGCCGGTTTGGTCAGGGTGTATCAATGACAGAATAACCTGGTTAAGGCGGGAGGCTAGAATCTTAGCTAATATTTTAATATCTACCTGTAACAGGGAAATGGGCCTATACGACTCCGGGTATTTAGGGTCCTTTCCGGGTTTGGGAATTACGACTATTTGGGCTTCTCGCATAGATGGGGGTAGAACTCCTGAGTCAAATATAGATTTATACAGGTACTTAAGTTCAGGGATTAGGATTTCGGAGTAGGTGGCATAGAATTCAAGAGGTAGGCCATCCAATCCTGGGGCCTTGGATGAGGCCAGACAGGAAATGGCCTCGGAGATGTCCTCCTCAGTAATAGGGGCTTCCAGAATTTCAAGCTGGTCGTCTGTCAGTTTAGGGAATTGAACTCCCGCCAGGTAGTCCCTAGTGTCTTGGGGAGTGTGGGCGACCCTAGAAGTGTAAAGTGCACGGTAGAATCTCCCAAATTCCTCCGCCACCAATTGCGGATCGGTGATGTCGTTCCCCTGCGGGTCGGTCAAGGACACCACCACAGGGGGACGCATATCCAAGTGGGCGAGATATGTGAGCAATTTGCCTGATCTCTCTCCATACTCAAACACCCTCTGTCTACAGAAGAAGATACGTTGTTTAGCCTTCTCCATGTGCAATTGGGAGACCTGGCGCGCCTGAATCTTTAGATTATTGGCCGCGCTGGGCGAGGGGTCCCGGTGGAACGCCTCCTCCAGCACCTGCAGGTACTCCGCAGCCTGCTGGACAATAAATGTTGATGACCGTTTAAGCCTGTTAATACGTGTGGAAAGTAGGGAACGAGCGTGAAGTTTAAACATTTCCCACACCACATCATGCGCGGCAGTGTCCCTGTTGGCCGTAAAATAGTATTGCAATTCTGTGGGGATGTCATCCTGGTCCCGCAGGGCAGTCAGCCAGAACGGGTTTAGCCGCCAAGAAGGAGCAGGGGAAGCCCTCAGGAGCTGAATCGTGACCCAGTAGGGGGCGTGATCCGAGAGTACTCTCGGAGCAAAGCCCACATCTCCTAACTTAGGCAGCAGGGACATCGAGATAAAAACAAAATCAATTCGTGACATTGTGTTATGACTGGCTGAAAAGCATGAGAAGACTTTAGTGTGCGGGTGTCTGTGGCGCCAAGTGTCGACAAGAGCAAAGTCGGTCATTATGCGGTGCAGTCTGGTATGGGTCGGTGGGTTAAGGGGGGGATCCAGTGTGCCCAGACGGTCCAGAGCGGGGATCAGGGTCATATTAAAGTCCCCCATCCACACTGCCGGTACGGAGGGGTATTGTGTCATAAAGGCAAGGCCTTCCTGAATTACAGCTGAGTTGTACGGGGGGGGGAATATAGCAGGCAAGTAGCAGGATAGGAGACCCATTAATGGTGGCGTGCATAAACACATATCTGCCCTGCTGATCCGTGCGGAGCAGTATAAGCTCAAAAGGTACCCGTTTGGCAACCAGGACCGATACTCCTCTGGAATATGAGGTGTGAGTGGCATGATAAGCCCACCCCACCCAAGGTTTTTTAAGGGAGGATTGCAAGTGGCCCGTGACGTGGGTCTCGACCAGTGTGATAATGTCAGCTCTCTGAGATTTGAGAAATGTCAGGACCGCTGTGCGTTTGATCTTATTGCGTAAGCCTCTAACATTCCACGTGAGGAACTTCAGGGAACTCATGGTGGGTATATGGTGTGTATAATAGACCGCAGCCAAACCAGGACCAGCAGAGCAGATAAGGACACATCAGACAGTACAGAACATATCAGCAACCAATATTGATAGTGCATGTATGACAATGACATAGTACCTTTAGCAGAAATGAACAATTGTGAACATAGTGGCAAATAAAAAACAGCCAAAACATTTCCCCTCCCTCCCAGTCCAGTGCCACCCCAACTCAGCATGAACATAGTATCCCAAAACCAGGTATCAACCGGGGACATCCAACGTGAAAAAAGCATTGGAGGCGAGGGACTTAATTTCAAAGGGACATAGATACCTGTGATGAACAGAAAACAAAAAAAGAGGAAAAAACAATCAGGTAAACGGGGGGAGTGAAAAAAGTCCATAGAGAACCTAGGGGGACGACTTCTTCTCTGAGAAGTGCATGGGGTGTAGGGGCCACAAAAGCACAACACCATTGCAGCCGTGCAGAAGGGAGCCCCGCCTGCCATCAGGGTGGTACGTAAAGTAGGATAGGAAGTTCCAGCAACGTTCGGTAAGCTGCCCTCTACAAGCATCTCCCATGCGTGGGGAGAACGGGGAATTAACAGTTAGATCACCCGAAGGTGGCGAGCACGCTGTGAGATCCGAGGAGGGGCGGAAAAGGCTTATAGGTCTGTCTCCCCCGTCCCGGCGGAGGGCACTCACTAGCAACAGAGCAACCGTGAGGCGAATCACCAGGGCACGAACAGGGAGTGCCACCGGCACAGGGGGCGGCAGGGGAGAGAAAAGAAAAGTACTCACAGCTCCCAGACAGTGCGGTATGCTCAATCTCGCCGATCTCTCCGGTCAATCCAAGTGGATGCAGACTCTGGGTCCTCGAAGAAGTGGGTCCGACCGTCGCACTCCACACGAAGCTTTGCAGGGTACAGCATGGCGTATTTGAGGTGTAGAGTGCGGAGGCGCTTCTTAACATCCTGGAACCTGGACCGCTGCACCTCATTGGAGAAGTCCGGGAAGACGGCAACACGAGCATTGGTATGGGGGATATTCCCCTTCTCTCTGGTTAGGCGGAGGATCTTGTCGCGATCCCTGAAATTAAGGAACTTCGCTATCAGGGTACGCGGTGGAGCTCCTTGGGGAGGAGGGCGGCCAGGGATTCGATGAGCTCTCTCCACTGCAAACATTACCGAAAATGCGTCTCTGCCGAAGGTTGAGGTTAGGAGGTTTTCAAGGAAGCTCTCCGGATCGGTGCCCTCAGCAGACTCAGGAAGACCGATGAAGCGGAGGTTACATCTCCGAAGGCGATTTTCCATGTCATCCTGTTTTGCGCTAATCTGTTGTAACTGGCGGCGCACCTCATCGGTGGTATGTTGTAAAGGGTGTAAGATATCCTCTGCTCTGCTAATACGGGTCTCCGTCACGCGGTCCCTGAGGGTAGAGAGATCCTGCCGGATAAGGGACACATCAATTTTTACCTCCTCGATCTTGGTGGTAAGCGTGCTCTGGCACATGGCGATGGCATCCAGTAATTTGTTAGTAGCCACCACAGAGTGATCCGCATCCAGGATAGCAGCAGCGCCGTCTCTGACCTGCCGATCCCCCTCCTCAAGCCTGCGGTATCTGGCCAGTTTATCGATGGCTTCAGAATTATTTTTAGACGGAGACATGCTGTAAGGCGACAGGGAAGATCCCTGGGTGCACCAATATGGCCGCTGTTAAGGAGGCCGGGTCCTCCACAACCTCCCCCCCCCTCCGCTGCCCAGGGACGGCCCAACGTAGGCAGCAGGTCACTCTCAAGCAGCTGTAATGGCAACAGGCTGTATGCAGGGGAATCTGAGCTCAGGGGAGTCAGGGAGGCCTGTAATACTTGCCAAAGATGTCTCCGGGTGGAGCAAGATGGCCGCCGTTCCGGGAGTCAGGCCGAGACCGTGGTCCGCTCACACAGCAGGTGTAGAGTGCAAAGACACCCCAGCAGCTGCAGCAGGTAATCCGGGGGCCGATGTAGAAGAGGATGGAGCCCAGTGCGCCCAGGGAGGCAAGGAGAAGTGTCCAGGGCCGCCGTCGGGAGGGCCAAGATGGCCGCCGAACCAGGAGCTAGGCCGAAGCCGGGGCCTTTCCTGAAGCAGAGGACCGGGAAGCGCCGCGACGGCAGTGGCGGCAAACCAGCGGGCTAACAGGCTTCAGGAACCGCAGGGAGAGCAGGACACGTCCTCGGATGTAGGGGATGGCAGGAACCGAGCAGGATGCAGGCAGGATGGTAGGTTAGGAGTATGGGCAGACGGAGCTCACATCACATGCGACCTATCCCATTGCTATCCAGGCCACGCCCGCCTGCAAGCTTTTTAACATAGAAAAGCATGTCCCGTGGATGTACTTTGCTCACTGGGGCGGGTGTCTCTATTCACGGTCTCCTTGGGTTTGTCACTGGGGCCTTGTGGCATCCGTTGTGGGAGAGGAGCCTAGTGCCATGTTAAGAGTCCGAGGTGGCCACCTCTTCTTGGTTTGTTCTTGGTTTTTTCGGGTCATGACTAGCACAGGATGGAGTGGGGACACACCAGCCAGATTGCAGAGGCTTAGGCAGTCCGCTTCTAAGGGCCGGTGACAGGATTGTTTGACAGATTATTAGCATGAGCGCAGTGTAGAGCATCTGCTCATATGCCTGTCTCAGCCACGCTCCCTGGGCGGCTGGAATGTGAGCCATAGGTATGGACCAGTGCTCCAGGATCTGGAACCATATTGGTGGTCAGAATATAGTTCACGGTCTCTTTTACCCCTTTTCCTTTATAGCTTTATCTTCATAATTAAAAAAGAAAAGAAAGGAAGGACTTCATCCATTTTCTACTGCGCATTTATGGCTCAATGAACAGGTTGGGTGGGGGGACGGGCATTTCCTTGTACAGTGGCGGCTGGTGCTTAATTACTTTGGGGGGGGTGGCCCACAGCCCCCACCCAGCCAAATCCCCAGTCGCTCGATCGCCACACCTTTCTCACCTGTCGCCCGCCAGGCCCCCCTCAAGCCCCGCACTTACCAAATCCAGGTCGCGGCTCCCCCCCCCAATCAGGTCTCAGGACCCGCTTCCTGATTGGCCGAGAGAAGAAACAGGAAGACATCAGCAAATATTATGCCAATGTCAGCCCACCCTTTTTGAAGCCAATTAGAGCCTTAGAGCTTCAAAAAGAAGAAGAAAAAAAAAAAAACCCCATTGAAATCAATGCATCCGGCCTACTGTAGATTAGGCGCCAGGCGAATTATGAGCGGCCGCCACTGTCCTTGTCCAAGCTGTACTGATTGTAATTCTGTTTTATACCTGTTCCCTGTCCTACAGCACATAGTCAAAGCATTTGGAAGGCAAAAATAAATACATTTGTGAACATATTTCAATTGTGTTTTTACCCATTTCCCTGGAGGTCAGCTTTGCCAATCTATACATTTATATAGATATTTTTTTTTTTTTATGTTTACATTTACTAGTTTTTGGAAAGTGAGATACAAAAAAGGAACACAATCTTTTTTTTCTCTGCACCCCCCTCCCTCCCAAAAAAAAGAACCACACAACTCAAATACACAGAAAACGGCCTCAAACAGGTAGATTTGTCACAGCCGGTCTACTGTTTTAGATTGTCAATTATGAAGAAAAAAAAAAAGTATAAAAATAAATCTGCATTGTTTTTAAATGTCATTCACAATAAAAACGTGCAGTCTGTTAAATCTCCAGAGAGGAACATAATGCACCCTGATTGTTTAGGCAAACAGTCACCTGCTGGCAGCAGGAAAAGCTTTTGCATCTACGACTAGTTATAAAGAGTCTCTTCATGGGGTGGTTTGGGCATTTTCAAAAACCATTGCCAATAAAAGATGTACTGTACATCTACTCAGACGCTCGCGGAATGCTTACCATTTATATGCAATAAAGTTCCCACGCCAAAGAAGGAAAAAACATTTCAAGCAATCATTTTTTTCTGTTGAGCTTTCCCCCACCAATTAGTCTTATTCTTCACATTTCCATGCCAATAATGAGAGCAATTCTTTTGCATTGGGAAACCAAGGGCAATCAGAACTTCTCGCTAAGGAACACTTAGCCATTGGGCAGCACTGTGCACCTGGATAAGCACAATTCAGATATTCTGTAAGAGTAAGGTAACACAAAGAACATGTACATAGTGCTGCAAGCCAAAGTAATTAGATTGGTTTGATTTAGAGAACAGTACTATTGTAAAACAAAGTGCTGTAACCTGTGGCAACCAATCAATACCCTAAGGGAATTTTTAGTAATGCAGTGCAAACAAGTAGATGGAAGTGGCAATGTTCCAAGTTGAAGTTAGTTTGGATTTTGCCTGCCACGGGAATGCAAGGAACAGATTGGCCCAGGGGGGGGGGGGGGGGCTTTGGTTCTCTTGGAATTTGTGAGCTCTACCAAAGTCTCCATTGGGCAAACAGATGCAGAGAGATTGCGCGTGATAAAAATAAATAAAATAAAAAAGCATCCTCTATTCAAACCGTAGATCATGCAGCCACCCAGGAGCCACTAGGAAAGAATTACTGTGGCACTACAGGTTGCAACATCCCCCCTCTCTGCACCAGGAGCTGCCACAGGACTTGTCTCCTGCTGACCCTTAGGGCTTATTTACATTAGCGGCATCCCTTACTGCCCCCTCTGAAAATTGATTCTCGTGGATGGCTTTTCAGACATATGTCATTTCAACACTTTATCTGCACGCATTGCATATGGTTGTGGTGCAGCCCTATTCATTTGGAAGGGTGCGTTCAGCGATGGTACTGCTGACTAAATGCAATGGGGAGGAGGTGATATCTTTAAGCAACTGCCTCATGTGTACAGCCCCTTCTCACTGTGTTGGGTGTAAAACAGGAAGGTAAAAACAACTGCAACTGGAGAGCACCTGCCGGTCCGCGCGGGAAAACTGCTCCTTTTGTAAGAAAGGAGGGGGAGACGATCCCAGGACGTCGGGGGCATGGCTTAAAGTGGAAGTAAACCCTCTAATCATTTTCAGCCAAGGAAGCTGCCATCTTGGCCTCTGTTTGATCTACAACCGCCATGATGCTGCACATGTGATTAGCTATGAAACCAGCCATTGGATGGTTTGACAGTTTGGTTGACAGCACAACCAATGGGAGTGTTACATTCCCACCATGTGCCGGAAATTTAACTATTTTGAAACTGTTAAATGTATGGGTTTACTTCCTCTTTAAGCAGCCAACGTGCATGAGGAACGCCATGCACAGCGCAGGTGCAGGTCTCTCTCTCAGTCCTATAAAGTTGTTTTCTCTGCAAACAAATGGTTGGCTGGTGGAAAGAGGACACAAAGCACATGTGGGCACATAAGAGCAGTGGACACAGGCATTCTTAAAAAGGCATATCTACTCAGCATCAGGCTGGGCAATTATTAGCGGCATAAGACTCGTTGCTGGACTAGTGCTAAGCAGTGGATTGCATGGTGTTAGTACCTCTGCTTTGTGCTTAGGTCTATGTCTTCCCGAAATACAAGAGGGAATTCAGCAGGTGCTACGGTCAGGCTCTGAGGATCCTGGTCATGCTTCCACAATGCCATATTCCCCTGAGAGACCTGAGGCTACAGGCCAAGCTGAGCCATTTAGGCCTTCAGGTGGTGTAGCTGCTTCCAACCTTTCAGCCTCTGCGTATGTCACCAAGGACGATTTGGCTTCAGCATTAGCTGGATTGGAAGGAAAAATAGTTGAAATCATTGCATCTTCTTCCCAGTCTGGGAGAAAACGCGACAGGTCCCCACCCCCACCCCCTGACCTTCCTGTGTTGGAATGGGCAAGAGATGTTGTTTTGCCTTTGGGGATCAGGAAGAGAGGTAGGCAGATGTCTCCTGAGAACTCGGTCTCGGTAGAGCCTGTTTCAACCTCACAATCTCAAAAAAGGTTGTTGGTTCAGTCCCTCATGGAGTTAGTCCAGTCTGGGTACAAGATGCCCCCAGCAGAGGCAGCTGAGCCTTCCTTTTCCTCCCTGGGTTCCCTGAAACCTCCACAGGATCCTCACGCTTTTCCTGTACATCCCTTACTGGAACAGCTAATATATGCAGACTGGGATCACCCAGATACACATTTTCTTCCTCCTAGAAGATTTTCTCTTCTTTATCCTATGGAAGAGAAGAAGTTCACAAAAAAGCGATCTGGAGGCAACAGCTCAGATAAGGAAAACTGATGTTTTGTTTGTGCTGCCAGACGGCCCCAGGAAGGGGCAGGCAGCAGCAAAGTCGACTACTTTAAAATGGATTTGTCAGGTTATTACTCAGGTCTATGGCCTAAAAAGGAAAGTTCCACCCCTTTAAGTAAAAGTGCACTCTACCAGGGCAGTCAGTGTGGGGAATCTGCATCCAATTCGCAATGGTGTGAACCCAGCCTTAATGTTTATCCTCTCTGGTCTAAATGTATCTTTCCTATGTTCCCCCACAGCACGGTTTAGTTTTCGGAAAAATTATTCTTGCTGGCAGTTACACAGTTACACAGGGAAGACTCTCAATCCATCCTCTTGTAACTGCAATGTACCAATCTTGAAGCACCAGTGCAATCAAGAGAAAGCAGAGCTACTCACTTGCCCCTCTATAGTGGAAATGCCCGTTTTTTTTTAAAGTCTCAATGGCTGTGCAGTCAATTTGCCCTGCATGTTAGAAAACCTACACAATTTGCAGTTATCGCCTCTACAAAGCAGTGCAACTCGATTTTACTTTTTTTTTTATATTGTTTGCTTCCTGAAGCCTATGCCATGTAAAAAAGACAGCACAAATTTCAACCGATTCCTAATCGGCCAAAGTTCAAGCTGTGGCTGGCCCTGCAAGCACCGCCAAGCTACACCAAAGTGGAAAATAACTGGACAAAACAGTGAATGCACCCTATCAGATCGGCGGTGCCACTGTATGCAGGTAGCCACAGGTGCTGTAGCTGCTGAATAAATAGCAAGCAGGGCACATTCCTTATTATCCCCAGTGTATAGTGCAAATAGGAGAATTGATTGATTTAGGAAAATTGAGCCGTGTATGGAGAGCTGAGAGTACAACTAAAAGGCAAAACTTTTTGTGTCGAGAGGGATTTTTTTGAGGGGAGAGGGATTAGACCACTGGTCAGGTTTTATTGCTGTCTGTGCCCCGTTAAGGGGAGATTCACCCTCTCAATCTGTCCTATTTACCATTATCATTAAAAGAAAATCCCAGTGGGGGGCGTGGTCTGACCTCGCTGGAAGATGGCCGCTTGAATCCGGAGCTTCCGCCGCCACGGTCTCTCTCAGCCTGTAAGAGAGAGCCCTTTAGCACACAATTGGTCCCATGACTATGGGAACTGCTTCACGGAGCTCTTCTGCTTCTCGCTCTCGGTCTCCGCGCGGACAAGAGACCGGAACGAACCGTAACCCGCACCGCTCGTCACGGCCTCAGAGGACCAATATGGCGACCGCTCAGCAAGGCCCCTCACTGAATGCGACACCGCCGCTGACAGGGACACATTCTGTCATGTCTGCACCTGAAGTAAGTGAACAAGCGGCCCAGGGTCAACAACATCCCAGCCTATTTGACCTCCGCTCAGTGGTGGCAGACATTAAGGATACCCTGTCAGCAGCCATTGCTGAATTACGCATAGACATTCGCGCCATTACTGACAGGGTACATGAGGTAGAAAAAACTTCTGCGCAACATGGCGCAACCCTCTGCAACGTAACACGCAAGATAGACACCCAGTCACTTCAACTCAGGGACCTCCAACGTCATGTGGAAAACCTCGACAACAGAGGGAGGCGCCATAACCTACGCGTAAGAGGTCTATCTGAGGCGGTGGAAATGGAACAGCTTTCTGTCACCATTACAGGCCTGTTTAATGATCTCCTGGATAGACCCGCACAAACAGCCATTGAGATGGAGCGCATCCATCGTGCACTTAGGCCTAGGGGCAGACCTACAGACCCACCCAGGGATGTCATCTGCTGTCTTGTAGATTACAGATTGAAAGAGGAAATCCTCAGAAAAGCCAGAAATAGGATCCGAATTTCTCTTAACGGTTCAGATATTCATATTTATCAAGACCTCTCAGGCATCACTTTACAACATAGAAGGGATCTGAAACCTTTGCTAGATGTGCTGCGTGATAAAGCTATTATTTATAGGTGGAAGTTCCCATTTGGTCTATTTGCTACACACCAAGGCCGTACAGCACTACTGAGAGTGCCTGAAGATCTTAAAGCTTTTTGTGATACCCTAGATATACCGGTAATCGATGTGCCAAACTGGTATGCTGAATTTCGTGGCACAATCACCAGAAGAGAGCAAAGAAAACGAGGAACCTATGGAAGTGCAGGTAACTCGTCACCGTAGAAGGCGCTCACCTTCTGGGGACAGATCTCGTGCCACAATCCGTGGCCAACACTACGGCTCTAGCCCGACTGTTTCTCCGCGTTCAAGACGGTTCAGACGCGACTACCAATAATTTGATGTACTTTCTCTTGAGCTACAAGCAATTGTCGATACACTGGAGGATAATTTCTGTAATTCGGCTTGATTCCTGGGAGGTTTTTTTTTTTTTTTGTTTGTTTTTTATTAAGTGTGCACTCTATTTTTTCAGTATAGGTATGTACCTTTGAGCATGAAGGACTTTTAATATGCGGAGCTATAAGGTAAAAGAGATATAGATCTTACCGCCTCCTATTTTTTGTTGAGATTTTTCCCTACAAAGCGTTATCTCTTAATTATACGCTCTATAACTCACACGATGTACTATTCCCTGCAATACTTTAATTACACCCCACAGGGGAGGTGCTAGGAAGGAAGGGAATAGAGTTAAATGGAAGGATCGGTTTCCTGTTTTTTTCCTTTGTGAATTTGGGAGGGAGGAGGGGAGGAGGGGGACGAAAGAAGGAAGGAGAAGGGACGAGAAAACGAAAGGGGGGGCGGCTGCTGTCCTCCGATGGGGGTGGGGCCTGTCCTGTTCCTCGGGCCGCGGCGGCCTTGGGCGTGATGTCATTGGGGCTAAGGAGTGTTCTTGGAGCGGGGTGGATGGCTGGGGCCCTGGAGTAGTATGTGAAGAAGGGAAAAAACGAAAGGAAAGGTTACATCTCTTTTATGAAATATGTGTTTAGGAACTCATACTGGATGCTCAAGGTATTGGTTAACAACTTGCACTCTTCAATCTCTTATTTTATAAGGTAGATTACTTAGAATCTCCTTGGGGATTTGGTACCTTTAAATGGCGTTTCAGGGCAGCTTTGAATGATTTTTTTTTTTTTTCTCAGGAACTTTTCGTTTCACCTCTTCACTTTGAGGTGGTGGGCATTTCTTCCTCTGGATATACCTCTTTTCAGGTTCCTAGTTACATATATCACCATATTGAATATGTTATAATGTATATTTTGAGTGTCATAGCTGACTGCTGTTTTAATTTTGTTATGATTTGAATAGATTTGCTCTATTAGTCAATTACGGGCTATTGAAGTCGATACGTTTAGCTAGTTTTCAGGACATTGATACTATTAGTCCTTGTTTCCTCTTGTTACAAGAAAGGGTGGGGGAAAAAGGAAATAGAAAGGGGGAGAGACGTAAAAAAGGGACAAGTTGGAAAAAAAAATATAAGAGTGAGCTTATTTAGGTCTCCTATGCTTCTTTGTGCTTTCCCTCCCTTTCGCTCCTCTCTAATACTCTATCTACAGGGCCCATTTGCTGCCTCTTTTTCTTACACCTTCTACACTTGAGACATAACACGCTCTCTGATGACACGCGTATAAATCATTTTGAGATTCTGTGGCAGCGGGGTTTTTCTTGTCACCCTTTCTTCATATTTTTCCGGCCAGGTTTTTTCCAACCCCCACATAGTAGTAAAGTAGAGTGTTTGACTTCCCTCGGGTGGTCGTTCACTTGCTTTTCTCTATACTTGTCCGTGTTCTATTATTATTGAAGAGAGGGCAGGCCCCATTCCTTCTCGGTTCTGTTGTAGGGATTTTTTAATTCCCTATTTCCCCCCCCCCTTTTTTTTTTTTCTCTTTCTTCCTCCCCTTCCCTATCTTGTCGTGAGGGGCACCCCTTTTAACATGCCTCACTTGAACAACATGTGTCCTCCCCCTCAGGTCAAGTTGTATTCCTTGAATGTTAAAGGAATTAATGTCCCTGAAAAAAGATCCAAATTACTTCTGTTACGTAAAGCCAAGGCACACATTGTATTTCTTCAGGAAACCCATTTTAAAAAAGATAACATACCGAACCTACACAGCAAACTGTTCCCCAAATCATACCATGCTACTAACCCAGAAGCCAAATCCAAAGGGGTTTCTATCTTAATTTCTAAAAATTGCCCTATCCAAGTCCAAGATACTTTGATTGACAATGATGGTCGCTACATTTTTATAAAGGGTACACTTTATAATAAGCCAATTACCTTAGCTAATATTTATGTTCCCAACACTCAACAAGTTCCTTTCATGCGAAATATTGTCCAGCTTCTTACCACTTTCCAATCTGGTTTGCTTATTTTGGGAGGAGATTTCAAGCTGGCCCTTACCCCCTTAATTGATACTTCCTCAGGTTCTACTACTCTCCCCTATAGTGCTCTTCGTTCGGTTAAAACTTTACTGAAGGGACTGACTCTCCACGACACGTGGAGGACTTTGCACCCAAATACAAAAGACTTTACTTTTTTTTCACCCCCCCATAACAGGTACTCGAGAATTGATTTTTTTTTTTTATCCCAGGCAGACCTTGGTTCCCTGGTTACGGCGACAATAGATCCTATGATCATATCGGATCACCATCCCATCTCGTTTACCCTGACATTCTCTACAATGCCCACTAGATCCTCGATTTGGAGACTTGACAATTCCCTTCTTACTGACCCCGAAAATATAAAATCTTTGGATTCTCGCTTATCACAATACTTCCAGGAGAATGAAGATCCAGATATTCAGCCCATGACCCTTTGGTCGGCACATAAGTGTGTAATCAGAGGTGAATTCATCTCTATTGCAACGAAAAGGAAGAAAAACAGACAAGCACACATAGCTGCTCTTTCAGATCGAATTCATTCTCTCGAAAGTAAGCATAAGCAATCATTGGCGACTAAAACCTACTCAGAGCTTCTGGCAGCTAGAGAGTCCCTCCTTGAGGAATTGGGTAAAACGACTAGGCGTAAATTTGCCTTGACACGTAAGCTTTTTTACGAATTTGGTAACAAGTCTGGAAAACTACTTGCTAGGGCGCTCCAGGCAGCTAAGGCAGACTCGACCATTCATTCCATTTCGGACCCTTCGGGTAATAAAATCTGTACTTCTTCTGATATAGCAAAACAGTTTAAAAATTATTATTCCAAATTGTACAACCTACCATCACACACACCTAGAAAAGACTTGATCACAGAATTTTTATCAAAATATAGTCCGGATTCTATTGCCCCAGAGGAAGCTGAAAACTTGGAGAGACCGATCGAGAAGGAGGAATTCCTTACAGCTCTTGCCCAATTAAAAAATGGCAAATGTCCGGGCCCTGATGGCTTAATGGTCAGTTATTATAAATCTTTCACTAATACCATCATCCCCTACTTCTTGAAAACATTTAACTCGATTCCTATATCTTCCAACTGTACTAAAGATCTTTTAGAAGCACATATTACAATGATCCCTAAGCCAGGTAAGGATACTTCTTTGGTATTCAATTATAGACCCATTTCTCTACTTAACGTAGATGTAAAATTATACGCAAAAATTTTGGCGATTCGAATGCTTCCTTTACTCCCTGGATTAGTGTCTCTGGATCAGGTGGGATTTATCCCCGGGAGGGAAGCCAGGGATAACACCCTGAAAGCCATTAATATCCATCATTGGCTGTCCAGATCCTCGAGACCGGGTTTCTTTCTTTCTCTTGATGCGGAGAAGGCGTTCGACAGGATGGCATGGGACTTTATGACAGAAGCTTTAAAAGCAATAGGAATTAAGGAAAATATGCTTCGCCTTATCCTTACACTTTATTCTACTCCTACTGCGAGAATCAAGATTAATGGTTGCCTGTCGGACGCCTTCTCCGTATCGAATGGCACACGCCAGGGGTGCCCCCTGTCCCCTATCATCTTTGTACTTACCTTAGAACCTATTCTTCAAAGAATTAGAGACAATCCGGACATCAAGGGAATCGAAATCCATAATAGTCAATATAAATTGGCAGCCTATGCGGATGACATTTTACTCTCTCTCTGACCCTGTCACTACGATACCCAATTTATTAAAAGATTTCTCGCTATTTACCTTACTTTCTAACTTGAAAATTAATTTCACTAAATCCAGAGCAATAAATATATCTCTACCTGCAAATATGGTTTCGTTGTGCCAAAGCAATTTTCCTTTTGGTTGGGACAATGAAGCCATTACTTACCTGGGTATCCAACTGCCAACAAAATTACAGGATCTGTACTCTAAGAACTTCCCTCCCTTACTTAAAACTATTCAAAAAGATCTTCTAAATTGGGACAAAGGTTTCTTTTCTTGGTTCGGGAGAGCAGCTATTATAAAAATGAATATCCTCCCTAGACTCCTGTACCTCTTACAGACCATTCCAATCAAATTACCGACTTCTTTTTTCTCCACATATAAGAAGTTATGCTCTAAATTCATTTGGGCCTCCAAACAACCCAGAATAAATTGGGAAAAATTACTGCTCCCAAAATTGATGGGTGGCATTGGTCTACCTGATATCCGGAAATATTACTGGTCTTGCCATCTAACCCGCATTGTAGATTGGCACCTCCATAGTTCTACTAAAGGGTGGATTGAACTTGAAGGTCTGACTTCTAAATTGCCTCTACAACACTTGCCTTGGATTGGCCCCCGCAAAATACCACGTGAAGTTGCCTCACACCCCCTTACGGGCTCAACCTTACAAATCTTTAGACACGTTTGCACCAAATATTACATTTCTTCCTCGCCTGGACCCATCACCCCTATTACTCATAATCCAGACTTATTTTTAGACACCCCCAAAACTCACACGCATAGCCCCTCTTCAATCCGCTCACTTCGGGCTGAATCCTTTTTTGACAAACAGAAATTTCTTCCTTTCAATGAGTTTCATATCAAATGCCCTGATAGTGGTATCTCTCACTCTGACTACGAAAAAATCAAACATTCTTTAATCATTTCTAAGCCTTCGACTTTATGGTACAGAGACAAAACTACATTTGAGAACATTTGCGTTAAGTCTGTTCCTCAACGGCATTTAATTTCCACTATGTATGCCCTGCTGTTTGAACAAAACAACCCTAAAGATGATATTACCTGCCAAAAGTGGGAAAGAGATCTTGACGTAAATCTTTCTCAAGAGGACTGGGAACACATTTTCAGGTATATTCATAAAGGTTCCATGAATGTATTAGATCAAGAAAACGGCTTTAAATTGTACTCTAGATGGTACAGAACGCCATCTACAATTCACAAATATAATCCTAGAATTCCTCCTATTTGCTGGCGATGTGAAGCTTCCCTTGGGACACTTCATCACATTTGGTGGGATTGCCCCCGTACACAACCTTATTGGAAGGAAGTCCACAGACTAATTTCATATATTACGACATACACCCCTGACTTCACAGCAGCCCAATACTTGCTACATCATACCTCCTTACCACGCTCCATATACAAAAATACTATTGTCATACATCTCATTAATGCCGCTAGGCTTTGTATTCCAGTCCACTGGAAGGACACTTCACCCCCCAGTATCTCCGAATGGCTCCTAAGGATTGGGAGGATAGCAGAAATGGAGGATTTGATCTTACAAGCTAGGGACTCCCCAAATGAATTTTATGTTAAATGGGCATGTTGGATTCAATTTGTGAACTCTACTGAGTTTCTTTGTCTATCCAATTCCTCACATTAACTTGACCTGAGTAGATAGGCATTTACTACATTTTCAATAATTTACAGAGGTCCGACCCTGGTTTCCCTGTGATTCTGACTGGTCTATTTTTATGTATTTTTTCCCCCCTTACCCCTCCCCTTATTTTTTAGGTTATATAATTGTGTTAAGATAATATGCTGTTATTACTGCATCTTGCTTTTTGGATGAACCAACGTTTAGGTTTATTTATTTATTTAATTTTTTTTATTTTATTTTTTAGCTTTAAACGTCTATTTTTTCTCATGTGTCATATTTGTAATTCTGATATTTTGTTTTTGTTTTATTTGCAAATTATTATTGTAATCCTATGTCTAATGTATAACATGAAATCCTAATAAAAACTTTGAGACAAAAAAAAAAAAAAAAAAAAAAGAAGAAAATCCCAAATTTTGGCCTGGCCTCAGAAAAGTAATAGAGGGGAAATCTTCCAATGAGGAGACTAGTTCTGGTGACCTGGGAGTCCCCAAGGATATCCCTTAGCTTGCAGGAATTTCCCCTCCTTTCAAGTTTGGCTTTGAAACAGAAAGTGAAGGGAAATTTCTGCAATGAGACACAGATGGGAAAAAATAAAATAAAATCTTACAGGGGTTATAACCCTCTTTTTTTTTTTTTTTTAAAGAAAGGTTTTGCCTATAGTTCTACTTTAACTTTCTTTCTCTCTACTGGATGTATCACTGGATTCCAAACTTCAAAGAACTTTCAGTCCTGACAATTTGAGAGTATCCCTCAGGTTCCCTAATAGTAAGATTAGGAACAAAATGGATTGGGATAGACTGACCTACACCTACACCTATACCTAATCGAAAAAAGGTAATGGTGTCTCTTTTAAAAAACACATGTAGAATGCACAGTCACCTTGCCCAGCTATGGGAATAGGGAGGGGTGAGGGGCATGAGTCCTCTCTCCATTTGACAGAAATTGTCTGCTAGACTAGAGCACTAAGTCTAAACATCATCACCTAATCCTGACATCTGACACCTTCAATCTTATTGGGAGAGGCAGAAGCTGTAATGCCGCGTACCGCGGTCGGAATTTCCAATGGAAAAAGTCAGATGGGAGCTTTCATCGGATATTCCAACCGTGTGTATGCCCCGTCGGAATTTCCGACGGACTTGGATAGAGTGCAGGTTCTCTATTTTTCCGTCTGAGTTTTGCCCGTGGCAAAGTCCGGCCGTGTGTATGCGGCATAAGGAAGCACTGGTGAGTGTAACTGGGGCTTTACAAAGACACTGACCTTTAGCTTACAAAGGCAAGATCAAGGTGTCTCCTAAATGCTCAATTTCCACCAGAATGTTCCTTTACTTGTGCATCTCAGAAGATGAAAAATAGGATTTTTGTACTCGCCGTAAAATCCTCTTCTCTGAGTTCATGGACGGACACAGCCTTAATCTTGACATAGTGGGTATTAACACTTTCTGCCTAGTCACTCCTGAATGAAAGCGAATACCCACTTTGTCAAGATTAAGGCTGTGTCCATCCATGAACGAAAGAGAAAATAGGATTTTTGTACTCACCGTAAAATCCTTTTCTCCGAGTTCATGGACGGACACAGCACCCACCCCTCTTTTTTAAGTTTGTACTGCTTTTGACGAACTGATCTGCTTAGTGCAGGCTGAGGGGATATAGCCAGTAGGACCGCCCCCTGGGTGGGGCTGTTAAGCTTTGAAGTTGTTAGCCTTCATTCAGGAGTGACTAAAGCAGAAAGTGTTAACAACTTCAAATATTAACAGCTTTGAAGTTGTTAACACTTTCTGCCTAGTCACTCCTGAATGAAGGCTAATACCCACTTTGTCAAGATTAAGGCTGTGTCCGTCCATGAACGAAAGAGAAATTCGTTTTTTTCCTCCATTCTTCCTATTCTAGCCTTTATTATGATCGTTGTGAGCATTCTGAGGGCAGGACAAGCATTCAACCTCATTTTGCTTCACCGCAGACTGAAGAGCTTTCTGGTATTTCTGAAGCATTCCTATAGTTTAGCAAAAGCAGAGGATGATGTGCATGCAAACACTTTTAAGACCATATATGTGCATAGACTATTAAGGTTTTTTTGGGGGCCCAAGCAGTGGCGACTGGTGCTCAATATTTTTTGGGGGGCAAAAAACCCTCACTTGCACAAACTTTCACTTGTGCCATGGTCAGTGGGACATAACCGCTAGTGCATGGGTCCTAATACATTTTTCAATATTGTGGACACTGGAAAACTACTGTCCCTAGAGGGGTCCCTTCCCTGAGTTGAAGGCAGGTTAAACCAGTCCAAATGATATCCGTAGGCTAGACATTCATGGTCAGTGGGACATGACAACATAAAACATAACATAACAGGCATTTTTCAGCAATATGGACCCTGGAAAACTACTGTCCTCTTCATGGAGTATCGAGACAGGTAGATGCAATCATGAGGTTGCTAGCCTAACCATCCAGGGTTCCCTTGTGATATAATCAGTGAGACCTCATCCCTAGGGGCATGGCGGGTCATCACAAGCATTATAGAAGAGGTTTTGAACCCAGAGAACTACTGTCCCCAGAGAGATCCCATACCTGAATCTGGGCACATGTGGTAGTAGCCATGATGAGATTGCTAGGCTAGTCATCCAGGTCTCCCTTGCAACATGGCCAGTGGGACTGGATCCCCAGGGCCATGGATCATAAAAGATGTTTTTAAGCGATAAATAAAATGTTTTGAGCCCGGAGGGATCTGGTTACTAAGTGCATGGACAAGTGGATGCGGTCATAGGGAGAGCTAGTTGGAAGTTTAGCAGCTCAGCATCCAGGCAGCGCAGCAATCGGGAAAAATAAAAAAACGTACCAAATCCAAGGCATGGGGTCGTCTCCCTTGGGTTCGGGCTCTAGCTGGTCTGCACTCCGGGGAGGAACCATGAATGGAGCATGTCGGCTGGATGGGGAGCCCGTCTATACAGAGCAGATCCAGATCAGCTTCTCTACACTCAGCACACCTTCTTGTAGGAGACACTCCTCACTCCACCAGCCTGATCCGCCCCTCCCCCTGCTGCAGCTTGCCGAGGGAAGAGCCAGGTCGTTGCAGGAAGATTAGCGAATATTAATTTGCCAATGTCACACAACTGGGTAAGCTCAGGGTGCAGTGCTCTGCGCCCCGAGCCCACATTTTCTTGAAGCCAATTAGAGCCTCAGGCTCTAAATCATGTTCGTCAAAAAAAGAAAACCCCATAGAAATCCATGTGTCCGGCGCCCTGCATGGAGATTAGGGGCCGGGCGCATGGATTAGGGGGCGGCGCCCCTAATGGATGGGCCGCCACTGGGCCCAACCCAACTGCCAAACTTCTCAGACCATCATGGACAACAGATTCAGCAACCCCACAGAACAAGTAAACCCTGAGACCTCGTTCACACCATGTGCAGAGACGTCAGTTTTTCTGCACACGTTCTACAAGGGCACAAAAAATAATGTTCTTTATGTGAACTGTTCACGCCACAAAACAGGAATCTGCAAAGTGTATGCAGGTTTTTGCATTGAAAAAAAACTGACGTAACATCAACACTTGATGAACAGGACACGTAACTGACGTGCATAAAATCTGATATCAATGTGAATAAATACCTCACTGAAACGCACATGAGAACTGATGTAAATGTGAAACCGAGTACGCAGAATTCACTTGCAGAGACACGAGTTTAGTTTTTATGCACATACAGTGCCTTGAAAAAGTATCCATACCCCTTGAAATTTTCCACATTTTGTCATGTTACAACCAAAAACGTAAAAGTATTTTATGTGATAGACCAACACAAAGTGGCACATAATTGTGAAGTGGAAGGAAAATGATAAATGGTTTTCAAAATGTTTTACAAATAAACATATAAAAGGTGTGGTGTTCATTTGTAGTCAGCCCCTCTGAGTCAATACTTTGTAGAACCACCTTTCGCTGCAAGTCTTTTTGGGGATGTCTCTACCAGCTTTGCACGTCTAGAGCAGGGTTTCTCAACTCCAGTCCTCAAGGCGCCCCCAAGAGGTCATGTTTTCAGGATTTCCCTCAGATGAAATGGCTGTGGTAATTACTAAGGCAGTGAAACTGATCAAATCACCTGTGCAAAAATAATGGAAAGCCTGAAAACATGACCTGTTGGGGCGCCTTGAGGACTGGAGTTGAGAAACACTGGTCTAGAGAGTGAAATGTTTGTCCATTCTTCTTTGTAAAATAGCTCAAGTTCTGTCAGATTGGATGGCGAGCATCTGAACAGCAATTTCCAAGTCTTTCCACAGACTCTCAATTGGATTTAGTTCTGCACTTTGACTGGGCCATTCTGACACATGAATATGCTTTGATCTAAACAATTCCTTTAACGGCCCTAAACACACAGTCAGAGCTACAGAGTCTGCAAAAGACTGCAGAAAGACTGATGCGGGGGTTCAACTTCCAACAGGTTTTCTTCTAAGATTGCCCTGTATTTGGCTCCATCCATCTTTCCACCAACTCTGACCAGCTTCCCTGTCCCTGCTAAAGAAAATCATCCCCATAAAAGGCTGCTACCACCACCATGTTTCACGGTGGGGATGGTGTGTTCAGGGTGATGTGCATGGCTTTATTTCAATAAAGGCTTTCTTCTTGCCACTCTTCCATAAAGGCCAGATTTGTGGAGTGCACGACTAATAGTTGTTCTGTGGACAGATTCTCCCAACTGAGCCGTGGATCTCTGCAGCTCCTCCAGAGTAACCATGGGCCTCTTGGCTGCTTCTCTGGTTTAATGCTCTCCTTGCCCAGCCTGTCAGTTTAGATGGGCAGCCATGTCTTGGTAGGTTTGCAGTTGTGCCATACTCTTTCCATTTTTGGATAATGAATTGAACAGTGCTCCGTGAGATGTTCAAAGCTTGGGATATTTTTTTATAACCTAACCCTGCATTAAAACTTCTCCAACATTATCCCTGACCTGTCTGGTGTGTTCCTTGGCCTTCATGATGCCGTTTGTTCACTAATGCTGGCCATACACTATACGAAAAATCGTCCGAACATTCGTTCTTCGAAAGTTCGTTCGGTCGTGAGCGCAAACGATAGTGCCATCATGTAATGACCGATGAATCGTTCAGTGGACATAAAAAAAAAAAAAAAAAAAAAAAAATTCACCCCCCCCCCCCCCCCATATACGTAGTGCAGAAAGTTCGGACGAGAAACACATTAACCTTCCGATTTATCGTTCGTTCGGCAGAAAATTTCCAAACTTGTCCTTCGTTTTTTTGGCTCAAAAACGTCCCAAAGATTATCGATTTTGTGCCCATTAACTGTTCGAAAAACTAAAGAACTGTCTGAATGACCGATTTTCGCCTGAATTTTCGTATAGTGTATGGCCAGCATTAGATTCTCTAACAAACCTCTGAGGGCTTCACAGAACAACTGTATTTATACTGAGATTAAAATTACACATAGGTGGACTCTATTTACCAATTAGGTGACTTCTGAAGGCAATTGGTTCCACAAGATTTCAGTAAGGGGTATCAGAGTAAAGGGGCTGAATACAAATGCAGGCCACACTTTACAGATATACATTTGTAAACATATAAAAAAAAAAAAAAAAACTTTTATGATTTTCCTTCCACTTCACAATTATGTGCCACTTTGTGTTGGTCCATCACATAAAATCCCAATAAAATACATTTACATTTTTGGTTGTAACAGGACAAAATGTGGAAAATGTCAAGGGGTATGAATAATTTTTCAAGGCACTGTATTGTGTGAACGAGCACTGGTGGGGTGCATTTGGTGGGAATTGCACTGGTGGGCTGCACATTTAGTGGGCACTGATAAGGCTGCATTGATCTCTTGCACCTGAGAGGTCAGCATCAGCTCCGCCAATCCAGTCTGAGATGGTGGTGGGGGGGTCAGTGATGTAAGGGGGGAGTGAATACAATAATGTAAAAGGGCACTGATATGAAGATTTCCCCCTTATCTTATTGTTCTTTCTGCGGAAAGTGGTCCCTGGCCACCAGAGATCCCCCACATTCCCAGAGTCCCTCTTGATACTTTTAACCAGAATTTGAGATTATATATATATATATATATATATATATATATATATAATGTGTGTAGCGGCCTCCACTCTCTCCCTCTAGTATCAATTCTTCTGTCTCTGGCTTTTGTCTAGGGGTACCTTGGAGGAGAGAGTCACGCCAATGTTCCCACTGCAGATGTGTGTGGTGTGAGACAATCCTCTTTTACCTTAGGGGCGGTGTTCTGCATCTGGAGCCTCCTCCTGGTTTCTCGAACAGTGTCTGCCAGTAAATGAGCCCCACACCAATAAAGTCCAACACTCCTTTATTCTTCTCAATGTAAAAGTGAACACAATCAGTTGGACTCCCTTAACGAACAGAACAGACAAGGGGGTGTGGATGCGAGTAGGCCCAGGCACAATGAACTCTTTTACTTCCTTCCTAGAAGTAGATTCCTGCTCCCAATCGAGGAAGACATCCCTCCGGGCGGTATCCGGAGGCTCACCCGTCACTGGCAATTTGCTGCACCAGGTCTTCAGGCAAGTACCCCCTCCGGTCCCTTACGCCACTGGATTTGGGTACCTACTCCCGGGGTCCCCTGGGAAGTCCATCCCTCGCGGAGCCTTAGTCCGGGACACTCAGTCCCAGACCTCCAGCCAAGTACCTCACCCCAGGCTAAAAGGTGCCTAGGATGGAACACGACCTCCGAACGTCCTTTAGGCCTAGGCCGCCTAGACTCCCGACACGAACCACCGTCCTCAGGCTGAAGGTGCCTGGGACTCGTCTTCCCCCACCAAAAATGGCCGCCCCTTTATACCCTCTCCCAGCAAGCACGGCGGGCTCCCCGCCCCACCATACACCCGCCGAGAGAGGCCAAAAAAGGTACCGCAACGATGGCTCAACCCCGGGCCCAAAGTGACAGCGCCACCCGGTGGGCCCCAGGGAACCATACATCACAGTTTCCCCACCAGATTCAAACAGAAAAGCACATACCCGCTACACATAAGATATATAGAGATATATATATATATATATATATATATATATAGATATACAGATATACACACACACACAATACACTCTTCAAATGTGCTGTAAAATGCAGGTTTTTCCCTTTTATGAACAAGAAAATTACATAATGCTGTTGAGCTGGTATAATAATACCATGGAGCTGGTTTGAATTTTTTTTTTTTCAGGGCTGATTTTTATTCCTAGTCCGGTTCTGTTCATATGCATTCTTTCTTTTCCCCCCAAAAGAAAAATAAAATCTTGTAGCTACTTAAATTTGCCGATGTTGCCCTTTTAACTGAATTTCGCAGACTAAACATTTAATAAAAACTAGACTAACTAAACTATTTACTAAAGGCAAATCCACTTTGCACTAAGTGCAAACTACAAGTGCAAAGTGCACTTGAAATTGCACTGAAGGTGCACTTGGAAGTTCAGTCGCTGGAGATCCGAGGGAGACATGCAAGGAAAATAAAACAGCATTTTAGCTTGCACATGATTGGATAATAAAATCAGCAGAGCTTCCCCTCATTTCAGATCTACCCCTCTGATTTACAATGCAACTTGTAGTGCAAAGTGGATTTGCCTTTCGTAAATAACCCCCCCCCCCCCCCATGTCCCTAAAGCCCGGTTCACACAGGGGCGGCACGACTTCGGGGGCGACCTCGGCGGCGCGATCTCAAGACGACTTGAGACGCCCGCCGAGGCGATTTGCATAATGACTTCTGTATAGAAGTCAATGCAAGTCGCCCTGCGTCGCCCCCAAAAGTAGTACAGGAACCTTTTTCTAAGTCGGAGCGACTCAGGTCACTCCTATTAGAACGGTTCCATAGCACAGACCGGGACGCGACTCCTCAGGCGAGTCGCCCCTATGTGAACCGGGCCTTAGTCCAACAACTCAGCTTGACCTTATCCATTATATAACTAAAGGCAGAATGGTGTCATGTTACCATATATACATCAGTGCCATGCTACAGGAGCGAAAGCAGTGTCGCGTAAAGAAAGGTATTCAAGGTTGGATCAGAGGTTTTTAGAGACAAAAAGCATGGGAACAAACTTTCAGCTTCCAGGTTTTGTAGACAGAAAGGCTGGGAGTCAGCTTCCAGATCCCAATTTAAAATTGGGATCCAACTTCTAGGTCCTAGATTAATAAAACAAAGACTGGATGTCAACTTCCAGGTCCCAGATTATAGGGGCAAAAAATAGTTGAAAGCCAACTTCTAGGACCCAAATTATGAACAGAAAGACTGGGAGTCAATTTCTACATTTAAAATTACAGAGACAGAAAGACTGCAAGATCTTCCAGGTCCCAGAGTTAGAGACAAAAGAATTGGAGGACAACTTCCCGGCCACAGATTGTAGAGACAGCGATTGAGGGGACCTAGAAGATGGCCAAAAATCTTTCTGTGTCTCATTCAGAATACAAAAGGGTGTTACAACACACTAGAGACTTGTTATATAGTGAAGTAGACAAACAACAAAACAGACAAAACTTCATCCTTTTTAACGAAAAACAGTGTTTGTAGGATGTAATATGTACTTACTGGCCATTGCAGACAACAGATCATCATCATGTGCCACCTCATTATGAATAACCTTCTTGATCCCCTTCAGTCTTGATTTCGCCTGCAACACTCCACAGAAACTGCTCTCCTAAAACTCACAAACCACCTACTTATGGCTAAAACCAATGGTCGCTATTCTGTACTCTTATGCCTTGTACACACGGTCGGATTTTCCGTTGGGAAAAAAATAAAAATAAAAATTGGATGTTTTTTTTCCGAAAGGAATTCCGCTCAAGCTTGGCTTGAATACACACAGTCACACCAAATTCCGTTCGTCAAGAACGCGGTGACGTACAACACTACGACGGGCAGAGAAAAATTAAGTGCAATGCTTCCGAGCATGCTTCGACTTAATTCTGAGCATGCATGGTTTTTAGTGTTTCGGAATTGCATACAGACAAATAGAATTTTTTTCCGTCTGAAAAAAAGAGAACATGTTCTCTATCTAATTCCGTCAGAATTTCCGATGGAAAAAGTCAGATGGGGCATACACAAGGTCGGAATATCCGATGAAAAACTCCCATCGGACTTTTTCCATCGGAAATTCCGACCGTGTGTACGCGGCATTAGTCTTGGACCTCTCTGCTGCCTGATGCAGTTGCCACCCCCCTCCTCCTAGGGGAAAAAAAAAAAAAAACTATTCCCTTGGTCTCCATGACTGAAGGTGTGGTGAGGTAGATAGGATGAGAACCAACAATGAGTACAGTGTCACAACACTACCACCTCCTCTCCTACTCCTTTTTCATTGGTGTCCCCCAAGGTTCTGTCTTTGGATCTCTCTTATTCTCGATCTACATCTCCATCCTGGGTCAGCTATCGCCTCCCATGGCTTCCAATATAATTTCTATGCCGACTATACCTTCATCGAATATGGTCACCTGAGAAGTTTGTAGTTCGCTTTTTAAAGGGTTTCAAGCTTTCATTATTTAAGCCATTGTATTTTTCAGTTGAGCAAATGGCAATAAATATCAGTTAATTGTTGATATGCGCTGCTTAGAACCTTGTCTCAAACACAGTTAGGGAAATCTCCAGCAGAATTTTCATGTTTAATCTGTAGTCAATAATTATCTTTACAGACATGGGTAAAATAAGGTTGCCACCTGTTTTATTGATAGGGCTTGTTGCCATCATTAACAGGACAGACATAGTAATAAAACAAACAAAAATCACTAAGGACAGTGTACCCCCACAAAAATGGCGACTCCAGGTACAAGCCTCGGCTCCGACCATTATAAATATGTACAAATCAAGTGCATGCAAATTGAAACTCACCTGAGAATCCGATAGAAAATTATCTTCTTGCATTAACTATACAAAGTACATTCCTATCTTAATTGGAATTTGGGAATTTTTGTCCATTTGTAATACAGAACAAAAATGGTTTTCAGCACAAACAAGAAAGCTTCATTATCGCCTTGTAAAAAGTCAAGTAAATATTTGTAGGCTTTGTTCAGTCATCATTTTTCACATTAGTTACAGAGCTTGGCCAGTCACTGAGGTGGCTGGGAGCTGGTGTCCCTACCGTCTGCTTTGGCACAGTAGCTGGCAGCTGCCATCGGCTTTCTATGGTCCCGGAGTGTGTGCGCATTCAGCATCTCTAGCAGCAGGTCATAGACAGGCACCACGTTCTTACACTTCATGCTAAGCAGATGCTCCATCCCTTTGTTACTGAAAACAACAAGGGACAAGGTTTAGGTGTGTTGCATACAGATATTTTAGTAACATATAGAAAATTTTAATTTTTCCTCTTTGGAGGAGACCATGAGATTTGTTCCAATGTTCTTAAACCTGCAAAATCTTCAAGAAAAATGTATTGGAAAAGAAAATTTATTTTAAAGGTTGGCACATACTGTACTGATCTAGGGATCGGCAGGTGGGATCACAGTATGTCATGAGGAATGTGGGCTTTTCAGCAAAGGAACAGTCTAAGTAAACACTCATCTAAGAGGTAAGTAATGAAGAGTCTTCTTTTGCAGAGGCCCTTTACCTTTAGTATAAAAAAAGTTCACCCCTGACCCACTTAAACTCATCTTTGCCAAGCTCTCCTGCCACTCTGTTTCTCTGACTAAGTAGGGAGTCATACCCTTTGTAAGCTTCAAGATGGATGATGTTGGAGCTTACACAGGGTTGCTGATGTCACTCTTCCTCATGGGGCAAAGTTCAGGATCAAGCACAGAATCATATGAGGGGATTATGTATTCCCCCATAACTGCAACAACCGAGTATGTTGCAAGGTACCAATGGAGGAATGGAGCAGCAGGAAAGTGTGATGAAGTGGAGTATAAGTTGGTTGGAAATGTGTACTTTTAGGTGGCAAAGTGCAAAGTGACAGAGTCTCTATAAAGCCAAAATTTAGGCAAATGGCTAAAAACAAAAAATACTATATGGGAGCTCCTGTTTACCTGTCAAAAGGATTTGTATTTCTGTTCATCTAGTTCTGATATTTCCACTGTTATGCTACACATTGCAACCTTATTGTAGCGCACCAACCCCAGACTTGACCTGCTATTCTTCTGCTTGGCTCCTCCGCAGGAAAGAATGAGGCACACCGCACCACAAGCCCGTACCCTCCTGGATGGGGAGGTTGAGCGGTGTTAGTTTCTCGGGCCTGCCTGCAGCCAGTGTTTAAAAGCCTCCAGTGCTGACCTCGTTTCTGTGGTAGTCAGAAACAAGCCCTTAGTTCTCCCCAGTAAGCAACTGTCCACACCAACTGAAAGGTCCAACTCTTATTTATTCTTCTCAGCACAATAAACAGTCTCTTTGAGAGCAGACAGGTTGGGACAAGACACAGGTCAGATAAGGTGGGAGGAGGTCCAGGCACAAACTTAAATTTGGGTTTTCTCCTGTTCTGATTAGCACGAACAGGCTTGGCGCACGGTCTCTGCCACAGATCATGAAGTTGGTCACTGCCACTGACCGGGTGAAAAAAAAAAGACGAAAGCCACTGCCACTGACCTTGTGTGCGTAGTGTCACTGCCACTGTGAAGAACAGGCACTTCCTTCCGTTAGTAAACTGGCCCCTTATAGGACAAGAACATCCCTCCGGAGAGTTACCAGAGGCCCCATCTGTCACCACGACTCTGCGCTGGGTCTTTAGAAAGGGTCACCTCCCTGGCCTCCTCGTCCTGGATACGGGTCCCTTCACAAGGCAGATCCCTGAGAGTCTCAGTCCCCAGCGGATCCCAGCCGAAGGCTGCTGGGCTCCGCGCCTTTCTCCAAAGTACCTCACCCCAGACTGAAGGTGTCTGAGATGGAACAGCAGCTCCGTCTCCGGGCCTAGGGCACCCAGAGACAACCCGACCAGGCCTCCGGGCCTAGGGCACCCAGAGGCGACACGCACGCACCCACCCAGGCCTAAGATGCCTGAGCGCGGAACCGACCTCGCTGGAAGATGGCCGCCCCCTTTTATATCCTCCCCCAACAGGCACAGCAGGTTCCCCGCCCTGCCATACTGCTGCCAAGAGGGGACAAAAAAAGGCACAACCCTGTACTGCGGTTCAACCCGGGCCCATGGCAACAGCGCCACCTATAGGCCCCTACACACCAGTCCCATCTCCCAGGGACAGAAATGGTCCATGAAACCTAACAATTAGTGCAAATTGAGCTAGTTACCACTCAGATGCTTCCCCCTAAATGTAACCACCCGCTACACTTACCTAGCAGGGTAGAATACCATTTTTTTTTGTGCTGCAAGTAAAGCCTGGTACACAGCCTGGTACACACTGGCTGAAAATTGTCCGTTTCTGCAGGAACCGGACAACTTTTAGTACATGTTTACTGCTATCTGTTTGACAGAACCCAGTTTAAAGCCGAACTATACTCATCTTTGATCCAGCTTCCTAGAGATCCCTGCCAGTCACTGACATCTTTGGGCGGCCATTTTCCAGGGTTCAACTGCTTTCATGTGTGGGAGTGCAGTCAGCTTTGGCAAATTTCTATAATGAGCGGTGCAGGAGGAGGGGGCTTGGGACTCTATGCAGTCAGAATTTAATAGAACAGCCAGGAAGATTACTGTACCAAAACAAGCAATTATTGGTGTGGTAATCAGGTTTTTTTTAACGTTTAACCTGCTGCTTGAATGGAAAAAAACAAAAAAACTATTAATTGTCCAATCACAATCTGGGTACACATTAAGAAGAGGCAGTACACCGATGAGCTGATCTCTCCGTCAGCCTGTTTTCTCCTCCTGTCAGCATGTGATGTTAGCATGAGGACTGCAGCACAACCGACCATTTTCTTGTGCTGCTTCTCCCTTTACCAATTTGAGCTCTCGGTACAAGGACTGCAGACAGCTGATTCCAAGCCAAATTCAAATCAAGGAAGGACAAATGTTCTGGTAACGTCTGTCCAATCTAGGAATAAACTGTCACTTCCGGTTGTGTTCCCAAACAAGAAGTCAAGGGAAAATAAATAATCTGATAGGTTATTCCCTAATCTATCCAAAACTATTCCCTAATCTATCCAAAACTAAAGAACTTTCTGGATATACATACACTCCAAACACTTTGTATGTTGTGCTAATCTTCTCAGACCTTTATCATTTCATACAAAGCTCTGGTTGATATCTGGTTCCACTACAGAGACCAATGTGATGTTTGGGAGTCAAATACTCAGAAATAAACCAAGTCAGCAATATAAAAATTGCCATAGAGCCCATGTTCCTTCCCTCTGATCAGTGCCTGGAGGCACCACCAGCGATCACAGTAGCTGGTTTAGGCTTCATACACATGGCCACAAGAGGGCGTATAGCATGCATGGAGTGTAAATAACTACCATAAGGCAGCCACAGATGCATTATTCAGCCTTTAATTGCAATGAATGGCTGTACTAGGGCAGTCTTTAATATTGATTAGACCCTGGGCAAACATTTTCTTGGGCCAACCCACCCCATGCAGTTTCGCTCTCCACCTGCTCTGAGCCATACAATAAATAGCAACTAAACTCAAAATCTGTTTACTAAATCAGATCAGGCAGCGATTGGTTGCCAGAGGTTAGAGTGTATCATTACCGCTCACATTAAGGATAACTTATTATTTGCTAGAGGTTACAACACATGACTTCTGCTTGTTGATTGGTTGCTAGAAATTACTGTATATCAACACTGCTTACTGATTGGTTGCTAGAGGTTACTGGACATCCTTACCACTCACCAATTGGTTATTAGAGGCTACTGCACATTATTACTGCTCACTGGTTGCTAGAGGTTGCTGCATATCCTTACCACTCAATGATTGGTTGCAAGAGGATAGTGCACATCATTACTGCTCACTGATTGGTTGCTAAAGGTTACAGCACATCATCTCCTCACTGCCTGCACACCATGGACTGGGGAGGTGAGGGGACCCATCAATAGACCAAAAACTCCTAGGTATCCTAGGACTCCTGGGATCAGTGGCAATGCTGGGGGGGGGGGGGTGTGATCAGTGGCAATGCTGGGGGGGTTGATGGGATCAGTGGCAGTGGTGAGGGGATGGGATTAGTTAGGAGGCAGTACACTGTGGCAAATTCTGAATCATGTAGAGCAAAGATGGAAATCTTTGGTAAGTATATAGTGGGGGATTCTACACTGATGACCACCAATGTGAGGGGGGAATTTGCACTGACCACCAATGTGAAGGGGGAATTTGCACTGACCACCAATGTGAAGGGGGAATTTGCACTGACCACCAATGTGAAGGGGGAATTTGCACTGACCACCAATATAAAGATGGATTTCTACACTGACACCAATGTATTAGGAGCATTAACACCAACCACCATTGTAAGGGGGAAAATACAATGACCTCCATGTAAGGGGGACTTAACACTGACAACCATCGTCGAGAAGATTTGTACTGACCACCAATGTAAAGGGGGATTTACACTGACCACCAGTGTATGGGCAATTCTGCACTTACCACCAATGTAAATGAAAATGTACAATGAAGAATTTACACTGACAACCAATGTAATGGGGGATTTTACATCAAGAATCAATAAAGGGGGATTTCTACACTGGCCACCAATGTAAGGAGGATTTACACTCACCACCAATTTAAAGGGGCTTCTACATGGACCACCAATGTTACGAAGGATTCAAAACTGACCACAAATCCAAGTATTTTTTTTACTGATTACCAATATAATGTGGAGTTTCTACACTGGCCATCAATGTAATGGGGACTTACACTGACCACTAATGTAATAGGAACATTCCCAGTAACCACCAATGTAAAGGGGACCTTCACACTGGTCACTAGTATGAATAACAGGATTGTACACCAAGCCCCAATGTAATGAGAAGATTTAAACTGACCACTAATGTAACAGACATTTAACCTGCGTTCACATTTGTGCGTGTCGGGAACGCATGCAAAATCGCTTTCCTGACACCACAGAAATGTGCTGCCCTTTAACAATTAATGGCACTGCTGTGTATCTGCTAAAGCATCTGGTGCATGTGAATACGCACATCTCAGCAAAGTTCATGGTGCTATGGCAGCATGTGATTTTGAAAAAGGGTTCCACCTCCAATTTGCTTACCTTTGCAGAACAGGCTTATGTTAGGCCTATTGACCACAGTTGTAGGCAGGACTTTCAAGCATGCTTACCTCCCCAGTGGGCAGCATTCAGCAGAAGTGATGGTGGATAGGACCTCAGGGGGGCATAACTGGACTTTCCAGCTTGGAAAACCCCCCAGGTCTCAAATGTATGATCTCATTCACCTGAGCAGAAAGTGGCTACAGCCAGAGACTTTGTCCGCACCAAAGATTGTGGAACGTGTTGTAATGGATCGGTTTTTGAGAGCTCTTCCTACTGCCATCCAAAAGTGGGTAAGCCATGGAGACCCAGAGACGGCCGATGGTCTTGTGGATCGTGTGGAGAAATACTTGGCTACAGAGAACCTGACGGCCTCTTCCAGAGACACTCGGACTTTCCACCCTAAGACCAGACCATCCCCAGGGGCGGATAAGAGGATTCCAAGGGGTGAGGGTGGAGAGAGTGAGAGGGTGGGAGCTCTACCCCAAGTTTGGCGAGAACAGCCTGGGAAATCAGCGGCTCAAGAGGCGGCAAGAAGGATCGTTTGCTACCGCTGCCGGCAAGCGGGACATATTGCAGCCAATTGCCCGGTTGTGGAGGAACCCATGCAGTGTGACTTTCTGACGGGCAGACGTCAGTCGCTGTGTGCGACAGTCGCATGCACTGCCATTCGAGGAACTGAGAAACATTTATGCAAAATGTGTGTTAATGGTAGAAATGTTGTGGTATTGCTGGATTCAGGTAGCCTTGTGACCCTGATAAAGGCTGAGTTAGTTAAAACAGAGGTCTCTGGGAATAGCAAGGTAGCTGTTATTTGTGTGCATGGGGACACCCGAGAGTATCCAGTGACTACAGTGTGTTTCGAGACCCCCAAAGGTACCCTCTCTCATCCAGTGGGCTTAGTATCTCAGTTACCGCATGACGCCATTGTGGGAAGGGATTTTCCGAAGTTCTGGGAACTGTGGGATGATCCTGAGCCCCTCACTGGTGCCCCTATGTACCAGAAATGTGATAGCCAGAACTCCCCTGAGAGTGGTGAGGACTCTCCGGAATTTCCCTTATCAGTATTGGCAGGGGAGACTCAAGAAACTGGAGAGGAGCCCACCTCCTCAGACGAAAACCTACCGTCTGTGGAGTTTTCTGATCTTGAGGTTCACAGGGAAAACTTTGCCACAGAACAGTTGAAAGACCCCGCCCTAATAAAGGCACGGGAAAACGTAGTGAAAATAGATGGCGAGTTAGTGAACCCAGATAATACCTGCACTTACCCATACTTCAGCGTAGAGAAGGACCTACTGTATCGGGTGGCAAAAAGGGCAGAAGAAACCGTTGAGCAGCTTGTGGTGCCCAAACCTTACAGGAAGTTGGTGTTGGAGTTGGCCCATGGGCACATTCTTGGAGGTCATCTGGGGACAGAGAAAACCCGAGAGAGGGTATTACAGAGATTCTATTGGCCGGGGGTGATGAAGGACGTAGAAAATTATTGTTCCTCCTGCCCTGTGTGTCAGAGGTTGGCCCCGATGCCACATTTCCGTAGCCCGCTGGTCCCTCTACCCATCATTGAGGTCCCGTTTGAGAGGATCGCCATGGATTTGGTAGGTCCTATAATCAAGTCCGCTAGGGGGCACCAGTACATATTAGTTATAATGGACTATGCCACCCGTTATCCAGAAGCGATCCCTCTCCGAAATACCTCGGCCAAAACCATAGCCAAAGAGCTATCTCTTGTTTTTAGCCGGGTGGGTATTTGTAAAGAACTGCTTACGGACCAAGGTACACCCTTTATGTCCCGGGTTATGAAAGAGCTGTGTAAATTGTTCAAAGTGACGCAATTGCGTACGTCTGTGTATCACCCCCAAACCGATGGGCTGGTTGAAAGATTCAACAAAACCCTAAAACAAATGTTGAAGAAAGTGGTGGATAGAGATGGAAAGGATTGGGACTGTTTACTTCCTTATTTGATGTTTGCTATTAGGGAGGTGCCCCAATCCTCTACGGGATTCTCCCCCTTTGAGTTACTGTATGGGAGACACCCAAGAGGGCTGTTGGATATTGCCAAGGAAACTTGGGAAAGTGAGAGTTCTCCCCACAGGAGTGTGATTGAGCATGTCGCCCTGATGCAAGATCGAATTGCACAGGTAATGCCCATCGTGAAGGAACATTTGGCCCAAGCGCAGTTGGCACAGCAGAGAGTGTACAACCGTGGAGCCAAGACCCGTACCTTTTCCCCGGGGGATAGGATATTGGTACTTGTCCCTACGGTTGAAAGTAAATTCCTTGCCAAATGGCAAGGCCCCTACGAGATAATGGAAAAAGTGAGCGAAGTGAATTACAAGGTCAGACAACCAGGAAGGCGAAAGCCCGAACAGATCTATCACGTTAATCTGTTGAAAGCCTGGAGGGATAGAGAGTCCCTAGTCGCAGACACTTGGTCACCAGCTCAAACTGGTTGCGTGATTCCTGAGGTTGGAATAGCAGCCACCTTGTCACAACCCCAACAACAGGAGGTTAAGGAGTTTGTGCTTCGCAACAAGGAGGTATTCTCTGAGCTGCCGGGACAAACATCTGGGGTAGAGCATGACATCATTACCCCGCCCGGTGAAAGGGTGAAGTTAAAACCCTATCGGATCCCAGAGGCTCGACGGGAGGCAATACGGGAGGAAGTACAGAAAATGCTGAACTTAGGGGTGATAGAGGAGTCCCAAAGTGATTGGTCTAGTCCCATCGTGTTGGTGCCTAAACCGGATGGGAGCTGGCGATTTTGTAACGATTTTCGTCAGTTGAACAAAGTTACAAAATTTGACACCTACCCCATGCCACGTATAGATGAGTTGATCGACCGGCTGGGAACAGCCCGATACATGACGACTCTTGACCTCACAAAAGGGTATTGGCAAATCCCCCTGGCCAAGTCGGCCAAAGAGAAAACCGCATTTGTAACCCCAGACGGGGCGTTCCAATATAAAAGAATGCCGTTCGGGTTACAGAATGCGCCGGCCACATTCCAGCGGAAAATGGACCAGATGCTGAGGCCCCATCGGAAGTATGCTGCGGCTTACCTGGATGACGTAATTGTCCACAGCACAGATTGGGCCTCACATCTGCCAAAAGTGCAAGCAGTCCTGGACTCTGTTCGGGAAGCGGGGTTTACGGCTAACCCCAAGAAGTGTACCATTGGGCAGGAGGAGGCCAAATATCTTGGGTACACCATTGGGAGGGGAGTAATAAAACCCCAACTCAACAAAGTCGAGGCCATCCAGAGTTGGCCACGTCCCAACAGCAAGAAGCAGGTACGAGCCTTTCTGGGAATCGCTGGGTATTATCGGCGATTCATTCCCCACTTTGCTTCTAAGGCTGTGCCCCTAACCAACCTGACGAAGGGGAAAGGGTCGGTCATGATTAAATGGACCCCCGAGGCTGAGGCAGCATTCCAATTCTTGAAACAAGCCTTATGTAGCCAGCCAGTGTTGTACTCACCCGACTTCTCTAAAGACTTTGTCGTACAAAGTGATGCGTCAGATGTGGGGTTAGGAGCAGTATTGTCCCAGGTCTGGAACGGGGAAGAGCACCCAGTCATTTACCTCAGCAGGAAGTTGAAGTCCCATGAGGTAAATTACGCCACCGTTGAAAAGGAATGTTTAGCGGTGAAGTGGGCTCTAGATTCCCTTCGGTACTACCTGCTAGGTAGGCACTTTGACATGGTTACGGATCACGCTCCGTTAAAGTGGATGGCTCAAAACAAGGAAACAAATAGAAGAGTGAATAGGTGGTTCCTGGCCCTCCAGGAATTCAACTTCACAGTAAAGCATCGCCCTGGCGTTCAAATGGGGAATGTGGATGCTTTGTCTCGAGTACATGAATGCCTGATTGCTGGTGTTCCAACCCCGAGGTTAAAACAAGAGGGGGGGGTATGTGACAGCAGGAAGGTAAAGTCACCTGGTTGCATCCAGGGGGGTAGATATATTTCGCCCAGATTCAGGCTTTACGCCGACTTATACAACTAGGTGGAGAGTTGTATAAGGCTAGTGGGCTCATGGATGACTCATACCTCTAGGGAGAGGGCTGGGCGTCGTGCAGACAGGGAGTTGATGAGACCAGCTGAAGCTTGTCAGCTCATTTAGGCCTCTATAAGAACTCCCAGATTCATTAGGTGTTAGCTCATGCCTGGAACCAGACCTGTGTGGACTGTCTAGGGAGAGTGAACCCCTGTGCGGTGAGACAAAGCCTGTGTGGCTATTTGCTTGGACATTTAAAACCAGGGACTTAGGGACTAGGACAGCACTAGGCTGATCCCAGTTGTTAGTTAGGAAACCTGTATGTTTAGTCAGAGGTCAACTTGACCAGGATTTATTTTGGTTATGTTTCTTTTGCTTTGCTGTGTTTTGTCACTGTAAATAGAAAATAAACCGCACCTTTTTGATTTTGAAAACCACAACCTCCGTTTGCTGGGCCTGTTTTGTGTGGGGAGCCCATCCCGGGGGTCACACACACCCGCTGCCGAGCTAACCCCCTCACAATATATATATATATTGTGAGGGGGTTAGCTCGGCAGCGGGTATGTGTGACCCCCGGGATGGGCTCCCCACCCAAAAACAGGCCCAGCAGACGGAGGTTGTGGTCTTCAAAATCAAAAAGGTGCGGTTTATTTTCTATTTACAGTGACAAAAACACAGCAAGGCAAAAAAAACATAAACAAAATAAATCCTGGTCAACTTGACCTCTGACTAAACTTACAGGTTTCCTAACTAACGACTGGGATCAGCCTAGTGCTGTCCTAGTCCCTGGTTTTAAATGTCCAAGCAAAATATAGCCACACAGGCTTTCTCTCACCGCACAGGGGTTCACTCTCCCTAGACAGTCCACACAGGTCTGCTTCCAGGCATGAGCTAACACCTAATGAATCTGGGAGTTTTTTATAGAGGCCTAAATGAGCTGACAAGCTTCAGCTGGCCTCATCAACTCCCTGTCTGCACGACGCCCAGCCCTCTCCCTAGAGGTATGAGTCATCAATGAGCCCACTAGTCTCAGCTGGGCTTATACAACTCTCCACCTAGCTGTATAAGTCGGCGTAAAGCCTGAATCTGGGCGAAATATATCTACCCCCCTGGATGCAACCAGGTGACTTTACCTTCCTGCTGTCACATACCCCCCCCTCTTGTTTTAACCTCGGGGTTGGAACACCAGCAATCAGGCATTCATGTACTCGAGACAAAGCATCCACATTCCCCATTTGAACGCCAGGGCGATGCTTTACTGTGAAGTTGAATTCCTGGAGGGCCAGGAACCACCTATTCACTCTTCTATTTGTTTCCTTGTTTTGAGCCATCCACTTTAACGGAGCGTGATCCGTAACCATGTCAAAGTGCCTACCTAGCAGGTAGTACCGAAGGGAATCTAGAGCCCACTTCACCGCTAAACACTCCTTTTCAACGGTGGCGTAATTTACCTCATGGGACTTCAACTTCCTGCTGAGGTAAATGACTGGGTGCTCTTCCCCGTTCCAGACCTGGGACAATACTGCTCCTAACCCCACATCTGACGCATCACTTTGTACGACAAAGTCTTTAGAGAAGTCGGGTGAGTACAACACTGGCTGGCTACATAAGGCTTGTTTCAAGAATTGGAATGCTGCCTCAGCCTCGGGGGTCCATTTAATCATGACCGACCCTTTCCCCTTCGTCAGGTTGGTTAGGGGCACAGCCTTAGAAGCAAAGTGGGGAATGAATCGCCGATAATACCCAGCGATTCCCAGAAAGGCTCGTACCTGCTTCTTGCTGTTGGGACGTGGCCAACTCTGGATGGCCTCGACTTTGTTGAGTTGGGGTTTTATTACTCCCCTCCCAATGGTGTACCCAAGATATTTGGCCTCCTCCTGCCCAATGGTACACTTCTTGGGGTTAGCCGTAAACCCTGCTTCCCGAACAGAGTCCAGGACTGCTTGCACTTTTGGCAGATGTGAGGCCCAATCTGTGCTATGGACAATTATGTCATCCAGGTAAGCCGCAGCATACTTCCGATGGGGCCTCAGCATCTGGTCCATTTTCCGCTGGAATGTGGCCGGCGCATTCTGTAACCCGAACGGCATTCTTTTATATTGGAACGCCCCGTCTGGGGTTACAAATGCGGTTTTCTCTTTGGCCGACTTGGCCAGGGGGATTTGCCAATACCCTTTTGTGAGGTCAAGAGTCGTCATGTATCGGGCTGTTCCCAGCCGGTCGATCAACTCATCTATACGTGGCATGGGGTAGGTGTCAAATTTTGTAACTTTGTTCAACTGACGAAAATCGTTACAAAATCGCCAGCTCCCATCCGGTTTAGGCACCAACACAATGGGACTAGACCAATCACTTTGGGACTCCTCTATCACCCCTAAGTTCAGCATTTTCTGTACTTCCTCCCGTATTGCCTCCCGTCGGGCCTCTGGGATCCGATAGGGTTTTAACTTCACCCTTTCACCGGGCGGGGTAATAATGTCATGCTCTACCCCAGATGTTTGTCCCGGCAGCTCAGAGAATACCTCCTTGTTGCGAAGCACAAACTCCTTAACCTCCTGTTGTTGGGGTTGTGACAAGGTGGCTGCGATTCCAACCTCAGGAATCACGCAACCAGTTTGAGCTGGTGACCAAGTGTCTGCGACTAGGGACTCTCTATCCCTCCAGGCTTTCAACAGATTAACGTGATAGATCTGTTCGGGCTTTCGCCTTCCTGGTTGTCTGACCTTGTAATTCACTTCGCTCACTTTTTCCATTATCTCGTAGGGGCCTTGCCATTTGGCAAGGAATTTACTTTCAACCGTAGGGACAAGTACCAATATCCTATCCCCCGGGGAAAAGGTACGGGTCTTGGCTCCACGGTTGTACACTCTCTGCTGTGCCAACTGCGCTTGGGCCAAATGTTCCTTCACGATGGGCATTACCTGTGCAATTCGATCTTGCATCAGGGCGACATGCTCAATCACACTCCTGTGGGGAGAACTCTCACTTTCCCAAGTTTCCTTGGCAATATCCAACAGCCCTCTTGGGTGTCTCCCATACAGTAACTCAAAGGGGGAGAATCCCGTAGAGGATTGGGGCACCTCCCTAATAGCAAACATCAAATAAGGAAGTAGACAGTCCCAATCCCTTCCATCTCTATCCACCACTTTCTTCAACATTTGTTTTAGGGTTTTGTTGAATCTTTCAACCAGCCCATCGGTTTGGGGGTGATACACAGATGTACGCAATTGCGTCACTTTGAACAATTTACACAGCTCTTTCATAACCCGGGACATAAAGGGTGTACCTTGGTCCGTAAGCAGTTCTTTACAAATACCCACCCGGCTAAAAACAAGAGATAGCTCTTTGGCTATGGTTTTGGCCGAGGTATTTCTGAGAGGGATCGCTTCTGGATAACGGGTGGCATAGTCCATTATAACCAATATGTACTGGTGCCCCCTAGCGGACTTGATTATAGGACCTACCAAATCCATTGCGATTCTCTCAAACGGGACCTCAATGATGGGTAGAGGGACCAGCGGGCTACGGAAATGTGGCATCGGGGCCGACCTCTGACACACAGGGCAGGAGGAACAATAATTTTCTATGTCCTTCATCACCCCAGGCCAATAGAATCTCTGTAATACCCTCTCTCGGGTTTTCTCTGTCCCCAGATGACCTCCAAGAATGTGCCCATGGGCCAACTCCAACACCAACTTCCTGTAAGGTTTGGGCACCACAAGCTGCTCAACGGTTTCTTCTGCCCTTTTTGCCACCCGATACAGTAGGTCCTTCTCTACGCTGAAGTATGGGTAAGTGCCGGTATTATCTGGGTTCACTAACTCGCCATCTATTTTCACTACGTTTTCCCGTGCCTTTATTAGGGCGGGGTCTTTCAACTGTTCTGTGGCAAAGTTTTCCCTGTGAACCTCAAGATCAGAAAACTCCACAGACGGTAGGTTTTCGTCTGAGGAGGTGGGCTCCTCTCCAGTTTCTTGAGTCTCCCCTGCCAATACTGACAAGGGAAATTCCGGAGAGTCCTCACCACTCTCAGGGGAGTTCTGGCTATCACATTCCTGGTACATAGGGGCACCAGTGGGGGGCTCAGGATCATCCCACAGTTCCCAGAACTTCGGAAAATCCCTTCCCACAATGGCGTCATGCGGTAACTGAGATACTAAGCCCACTGGATGAGAGAGGGTACCTTTGGGGGTCTCGAAACACACTGTAGTCACTGGATACTCTCGGGTGTCCCCATGCACACAAATAACGGCTACCTTGCTATTCCCAGAGACCTCTGTTTTAACTAACTCAGCCTTTATCAGGGTCACAAGGCTACCTGAATCCAGCAATACCACAACATTTCTACCATTAATACACATTTTGCATAAATGTTTCTCAGTTCCCCGAATGGCAGTGCATGCGACTGTCGCACACAGCGACTGACGTCTGCCCGTCAGAAAGTCACACTGCATGGGTTCCTCCACAACCGGGCAATTTGCTGCAATATGTCCCGCTTGCCGGCAGCGGTAGCAAACGATCCTTCTTGCGGCCTCTTGAGCCGCTGATTTCCCAGGCTGTTCTCGCCAAACTTGGGGTAGAGCTCCCACCCTCTCACTCTCTCCACCCTTACCCCTTGGAATCATCTTATCCGCCCCTGGGGATGGTCTGGTCTTAGGGTGGAAAGTCAGAGTGTCTCTGGAAGAGGCCGTCAGGTTCTCTGTAGCCAAGTATTTCTCCACACGATCCACAAGACCATCGGCCGTCTCTGGGTCTCCATGGCTTACCCACTTTTGGATGGCAGTAGGAAGAGCTCTCAAAAACCGATCCATTACAACACGTTCCACAATCTTTGGTGCGGACAAAGTCTCTGGCTGTAGCCACTTTCTGCTCAGGTGAATGAGATCATACATTTGAGACCTGGGGGGTTTTCCAAGCTGGAAAGTCCAGTTATGCACACGCTGAGCCCGGACAGCCAGGGTGACACCCAGCCTTGCCAATATTTCAGCTTTTAGCATCACATAGTCTTTTGCTTGGTTAGGCTCTAGGTCATAGTAAGCTTTCTGCGATTCACCAGTTAACAGAGGAGCCACTAGTCCAGCCCACTGCTCCTCAGGCCACTTTTCTCTTTCAGCGGTCCTTTCAAATGTGGTCAAAAATACCTCTGGATCATCCTCTCCAGTCATTTTTGTCAATAAACGACTCACCCCAAAGGACGCGGTATTAGTGGGACGGCTTTCCTCACTGGTCTGCGGACGTTGCTGCATTACTGCTTCCATCTGTTGTTGTAGTCTCTGCTCTTGCTTCTGCAACAGGTCTATGAAGCGGGCCTCAGATTGCTGTTGGGCTTGTTGCTGAGCCTCCAGACTCTGTTGTAAAGTTGCAAGGCTCTGTTGATGAGCTTGCTGCTGGGCTGCAAGGCTCCTTTGCAAACCTGCATTTGTCTGCTGTTGATTGGCATTTGCTAGAGCCAGCTGTTTCAGTATCTCCTCCATGCTGGCTTAAAAAAAAACTGCCACTGGTTCTCCACCAACTGTGAGGGGGTTAGCTCGGCAGCGGGTATGTGTGACCCCCGGGATGGGCTCCCCACCCAAAAACAGGCCCAGCAGACGGAGGTTGTGGTCTTCAAAATCAAAAAGGTGCGGTTTATTTTCTATTTACAGTGACAAAAACACAGCAAGGCAAAAAAAACATAAACAAAATAAATCCTGGTCAACTTGACCTCTGACTAAACTTACAGGTTTCCTAACTAACGACTGGGATCAGCCTAGTGCTGTCCTAGTCCCTGGTTTTAAATGTCCAAGCAAAATATAGCCACACAGGCTTTCTCTCACCGCACAGGGGTTCACTCTCCCTAGACAGTCCACACAGGTCTGCTTCCAGGCATGAGCTAACACCTAATGAATCTGGGAGTTTTTTATAGAGGCCTAAATGAGCTGACAAGCTTCAGCTGGCCTCATCAACTCCCTGTCTGCACGACGCCCAGCCCTCTCCCTAGAGGTATGAGTCATCAATGAGCCCACTAGTCTCAGCTGGGCTTATACAACTCTCCACCTAGCTGTATAAGTCGGCGTAAAGCCTGAATCTGGGCGAAATATATCTACCCCCCTGGATGCAACCAGGTGACTTTACCTTCCTGCTGTCACAATATATATATATATATATATATACATATATACACTGTATTCAATTTAGCTAGCTAGATCCGTTCCTGTTATTCTCTTCCTAATATACTGACAGGCAGGCAGGTGATTAAAAATACTGCAGCAACCACAGTTAGTGTACTGTGTCCTTTGCACAGTGTGCACCTAAAGCTACCTGAAGACAATTGCTGGTGTTCTCATACTAATAATACCACAGGCAGGGAGCTGCAGTATTTTCAGTTAGTGTTACAGGGGTGATAACCCTTCCCTATGTTTTCCAAAAAGCTTAAAAATAGATTTTTTGGCTGGAGCTACACTTTAAAAATGTACCTGTTCTAAATTACAAACAGGGACTGTAGGTTTGTTCTTAAGTAGAATCTGTCTTGTTTGCACCGCCTGTATACTGCTGTACAGAGTATATAGGGCCTGGGGGCCCCACGCCTTTCTTTTTTTTTATTTGGGTGCGGGGTTCCCCTTAATATCCATACAAGATCCAAATGGGCTGGGGGGGTACCCATGCCGATTTTCTCAATGATTTTCATCCATATTGCCGGGACCACACATTACATTAAAGCCGCAAGCAGTTTTAAATGACTTTTTTTCCTTTAGAAATGTCATTTTGTGCAGGGACAGTTCTAAACACGGGAAACACGTGCCACTTCACAGGCATACTATAGACACCCCCCAGGTACGATATTTAAAGGAATATTTCACATTTTTTTTCACTTTAAGCATCATTAAAATCACTGCTCCCCGAAAAAACTGCAGTTTTTAAAACTTTTTTTTTGCATTGATACATGTCCCCTGGGGCAGGACCCGGGTCTCCAAACCCTTTTTAGGACAATAACTTGCATATTAGCCTTTAAAATTAGCACTTTTCATTCCTAAAGTTCGAGTCCCATAGACTTTAACGGGGTTCGATAGTTTGCGCAAACTTTCGGTCCGTTCGCAGGTTCTGGTGCGAACCGAACCGGGGGGTGTTCGGCTCATCCCTAGTGTTGACATTTGCTGTGACAATATACATACTTTACTTATAGTATAAAGAAATAAGCACCAGACTGGTTTACTATAACATGGGAGCACACATAAATATCCTGCACACAACTATAAGTATGTGCAGCAATTCTTTGCTTAACCAGGAGTGTCAAAGGGGATTGGTTGTTCACAGACTGGAGGCAGAAAAACAGAGAGCCCAATATACCAAGCAGTTCCTGCAGGAGGAGCGTTTCAGTTGGTGTGCTGGACAAAGTAAGCCACGATCTCCTGCAATTGAGGTGACTGCCAGGAAGTGGGTAACATCATTCAGTAGCAAAGGTCTATTGTCCATACCTAATTTCCAATGCAAATTTGTTTTTAATGCATTAACAATCTTTTTTTTTTTTTAAATATGACAAAATAGGAAAAATCAGGAGCTATTGTATTGTAGTGGTTTTCAATGACAGTTGACAGATAAAATGTTTTTATTTTTTTATACTCAGCTTAAAGTGGTTCTAAGACCCCTTTCACACTGGAGGCGTTCTTCAGGCGCTTTAGCGCTAAAAAATAGCGCCTGTAAAGCGCCTGAAAAAAGCCTCAGCTGCAATCCCAGTTTGAAAGCCCGAGTGCTTTCACACTGGGGCGCTGCGCTAGCAGGGCGTCAAAAAAAAGTCCTGCCAGCAGCTTCTTTGCAGCGTTTTAGGAGCGGTGAATACACTGCTCCTAAAGCGCCCCTGCCCATTGAACTAACGGCAAAGCGCTTTGCAGGAGCTTTTAACACTTTTCCGGCCGCTGGCAGGGGTTAAAAGCACCCCACTAGCGGCCGAAAAAGCGCAGCAAAAACTACGGTAAAGCACCGCTAAAAATAGCAGCGTTTTACCGCCGACGCCCGGGCCCTTTCAGTGTGAAAGCACTCTAAAGCCTCATTTTTTTACCTTAATGCATTTTATGCATTAAGGTAAAAAACCTTCTCTGCTGCAAGATCCCCCCCAGCCCTATTCTTACCTGAGCCCGATAAGATCCAGCGCCATGCACAAGTGCAGCGGATCTCGCTGCTGTCTCTCTTCTCATTGGGCAGATTAATAGCTCCTGTCAATCAACTCGAGGGAGTGCGAGACAGGGCCGAGTCCAGCTGTCTGTGTCAATGGACGCAGCAGCGGGGTTTGAAAGCGAGCACACGCAAGTGCCCCCATGGGAAAGAGCTTCCCATGGGGGCACTGAACAGAGAGGAGGAGCCAGGAGTGCCAGCGTGGGACCCGAGAAGAGGAGGTTTGGGGCTGCTCTGTGCAATGCCATTGCACAGAGCAGGTAAGTATAGAGATATTTGATATTTTTGTACAAAATTTTTTTTTCCTTAACAATCGCTTTAACAAAGAACTCACACTATTGCACATGTTTATTAATGTTTAGGGCAGTGCAGTGGTTTAGTGGTTGTACTTCTGCCTTGAAGCACTGGGATGCCTTCTTTGAATCTTGGCTTGGACACTATCTGTATGGGAGTGTGCAGTGCTTGCATGGGTGTTCTCCCACACTCCAAAGATATGCAAGTGGTTTAAAGTAGGTTAAATGGCTCCTGTCTAAATTGGTCCTAGTATTTGTGTATGGTAGATCAACTTCTGTTTTAACCACAGTGTTTTAACCACAGAAATTCGACCAGTCCCTGCTGAACCGGCCAAATTTCTATCCATGTATGGATAGTTTAATTGAATAAAATGCCTGTTCCTGCTTTATCCAAACTGGATGTCAGGACGCTGCACTCCTGTGATACAAAACCCCATTCAAGATCTATTGGACAATCACATGGTCTCTAGAAACATTTCAATCCTGATTCCTGGATCACTGGATGGTTCAGGTTGCCTCTTCTACTTTTGTGACTTCAGTGTTTCTATCTGCTCTTCCTCCTTGAGGGTTGGGGAGGATTTATTTGCTGCCATTTGCTCGCTCTGGCTATAATACAGAGGACATATACAGTGGGTACGGAAAGTATTCAGACCCCCTTAAATTTTTCACTCTTTGTTATATTGCAGCCATTTGCTAAAATCATTTAAGTTCATTTTTTTCCTCATTAATGTACACACAGCACCCCATATTGACAGAAAAACACAGAATTGTTGAAATTTTTGCAGATTTATTAAAAAAGAAAAACTGAAATATCACATGGTCCTAAGTATTCAGACCCGTTGCTCAGAAGCTCAGAAGCACCCTTTTGATCTAATACAGCCATGAGTCTTTTTGGGAAAGATGCAGCAAGTTTTTCACACCTGGATTTGGGGATCCTCTGCCACAACAAAGAGTGAAAATTTTAAGGGGGTCTGAATACTTTCCGTACCCACTGTACCTCTGAGAGACCATAGAGATCACCCTTTGCGATATAGCTTATCCCACATCCTTACTTTGTTTTTAAGAAAAATTGATGGAATGTTCATCTTTATCCTTGACACCATTACAGCTTATATGTACACTTGTGTTTCCTATTAAACACCCCTGAGGAAAGAATCAAAACTGAAACGCGTTGGATAAAGGATCACACTCAGCTATCTGCTTGACTACTGGTGTCTTTTTATTCAGATCTGTATACATTCCATATACTGTTTTGTTATAAACATGTTTTTTTAAATGCTATATTTAATAAATACGTCTGTTATACTTTATACATTCTCTAGTACACTTTTTGTATAGATACCTATGCCTTAAAAGTCCGCTTAAAAGGGTACATCTTCTTGTTTTCGAAAATTCCTATTCAAGTCAAGGTAAAGTAACAGGTATACTTAAATTACCACCCACTAATATATTTACCTTTCAGTCACTATCCCCAGTAGGGGTGGGTTCTTTTACATGTGGACAGAAAGAAGGTCCTTAACCTTGTGTATGCTCCAGTCATACTGACTTGCAGCTTACATGGGACTGTTTTGACTTCAGCAAGCAAATTAGGCAGCAAATAAAAGGCAAGTATAAATAGCCAGGGCTGGCTGGTTGGTGGACTTTAAGGAAAAGGTCAATCTTGTTCATTTCTCCCAAAGTAACCATATGAAAGTAATTCTCCCTGTCAATTCACCCCTTCCTGTGTGTGTTTTAAAGGGCTCAAATTGAGGGTTTGTATGAACTGTGTGATTGTACCTGGCATGCCGCACATGGGAAAGCAGCATCAGTAAGTTGGCCAAGCGGGAGGACTGCTGCCGGAAGGGAATTCCACTCTTGGCTATGACCCAGACCAGTCCATCAGTGACTGTGTTTAAGAGGTGGTGTAGTTTCCTGCTGCTGTCCGATTCCTCATCAGAACTTGATAGTGGGAACATGTCTATGAGTGATACAAAGCAAAAATGTCTTACACTTCTTTATAATATTGTAATTTATTTCGTTTTGGATATAATACACATAGGGCACCATAATATTTACCTGCACCCCATAATGGTGCCCAGTGTTAATCTATTTGTTAGTATGCTTATAAAACAGACTAATTTAGGTCTGTGAGGGTTTTTGTGAAACTTTTCTACAGATTCCTGCCTACCTTAAGGGGGCTTTAACACTGGGAGGTCATGTAGTGAACATATGATCACTGTGATTGGCTCTCACTGCAGTTACATGTAGGCTGTGTTCATGTTAGCCAGATTAGTGTAGCTCAGTGTTTCTCAACTCCAGTCCTCAAGGCGCCCCAACAGGTTATGTTTTCAGGATTTTCCTCAGATGAAACAGCTGTGGTAATTACGAAGGCAGTGAAACTGATCAAATCATCTGTGCAAAATAATGTAAAGCCTGAAAACATGACCTGTTGGGGCGCCTTGAGGACTGGTGTTGAGAAACACTGGTGTAGCTGACCAGGGGAGAAGAGGTATCTTTGCTTTGCTTTCTTGCTCACAATAATGGGCTTTTGGGGTCCAGCCTCCTGGCAGAGGCTCGGGTCTTAAGAGTGCACAGGTCAGCGGGCTGAAGAACCTTACAGATGGTGAGACTTGCAATTCATCAGCGGAGCACTGGCCTTTGGAATAAACCCAAGTCATGAACTTCTCCCAACGAGTCGTGCCAGCAATGGACTTTACCCACAAGGACTTTAACACTTATAGTGGGTGCCCCAGGGTACCTGTATAGGTAGATAGGGTAAGGATTTTCTGCCAGTTGTGTTTATCATGCTGAACCTTTAGTAAAAGCTGTTAACTGCACAAAGCCGGGTCTGAAGTTACTCAAGGCGTGCACATGGGGTCCTGGCGCACACACACACTCAAGCATCTGAATTTACTACTGCACACCAAAGGTTCTAGTAACATCACAGCAAGAATAGGTTAACTGCAACCAGTCGTTGGTATGGTACCTAGTAAGGTGACAGGTTCTCCGGTTGCAAGGGGTCCGGTGTTACGGCTCCCTCCCTAGCTGTCTGTTTCTGTTGGTCCCCAGGGGCAGATTAGTGTTACGGAGGTTACGGCCTGATCACTGGGTACGGGGGAACAAACGTTAAGTGAGCGCGTATGAGGTCCGTGCTATTTGCTCAAGGGGACCCATTCTGTTACCGGGAGTGAGGTACGCTGACTCGTGGAGTGGGCATAGGCTCTGCGTGTTCCTCCTAATGCAACACAAGCACCTATTCAAGTATGTAGAATTCGGAACGCTATCCTTAGAAGAACTCTAATTAACATTACACACAAGTGGCTCATCTGAGTTGGAGGACTGCCTTAATGTTTGACTTTCACATGACAGCAGCCCTTGTTTGGTCCCAGCACTGATGAGCACACCTTCAGGCAAGGTGTAATCCCTCTGTTATAACAACTGACCCTTCTTGCACCTGGTGTAGCTCAGAAGAACCCACCCCGGGGTAGGAATCCTGTGTAACCCACACTTGGCACCCAACAAGTTAATGGGGAGAAGTTCTTCCTCTTGGCGCCAGGGCGAGAGGGAGAGCAGAACATCTCTATCTGAGTATTCCCCTGCCTGAGACCAAGAGTGAGGACACCCAGGGGCAGCACAGCACCGCCCACATCAGAGATCCTTCACCGCTGCTGCAAAAGGTTGGCACATCCACTCACCCTCTGGTGATCAGCTGTGGGAAGCAGAGGGTTTCAGGAAAAGATTGAGGGGCCCCCTTCTACAGTGAGCATCCACAGCAGCATCCTAGGTGAGAGAGATATCCACCCATTATTGACACTGCTAGCAGAAAGTGAGCCACTGAGAGCAAGACACCAAGTGTACCCAATCCATACAGCACCCATACTGCACCCTATACCACGCTTATTCCAGACTTAGACTGCACCTATACAAACCCTATACTGCATTATACTGAACCTTTACCACATCTGCACCACATTTACCTTACACTGGTGCTGAGATTATACTGCACCTATACTGCATGCAGGTTACCTGGGACTGTTAAGTGCAAAAATGTTCTTAAAGAATCCTAACAATAGCCGGCAGAGGAACATCTCAAAGTACTTCCCCATCTGTAATAATTATTCTGCAAGCCCTCTTTGCTACCCTGCCCCTACTGCTACCATCCTCCTTTTCTTTTGGATAGTGCATACCTAGTCGGTCTAGGACTAGCACTGCCACCACAAATGCGCTCTGGCAGTATAGTTCCAGCATACGGTAGATTAAACTTTACTACTGCTCACTGCTACGCTTGAGGTGGCCTTGCTACTGTTTATGGTGATCTGGATGCCAAATGTCATCCTACGCCTAGTCCTAATTTTTAAACCATGTTGTATGCTAAATTGTGTTACCATGAGGGGGACCAAGTGTCGTACTCCCCCCCCCCCGCCCGGCCTGGAGGTCATTCGCCTCCCCCCCCTCCAGCCCCGCGCCGGACTCTGTTAGCTGCATGCAATCAGAATAACTCACTCTTCCTTTGGTACCTAGTAAGATTGCCTGACCGCACCAAACAGTCTCTTACGGGAAAGTGATGGTATATCCTAATGTTTTCGGAGGGAGGGTATTGGAGGGGAATATACTTAGAAGCCTCTGATGGAGAAATGGTAGACAGCAGTCATACTGGACTTGCATGATGATAAATTTGAAATTAATATCTTAGTCTGACTATGTACTGAGAAACACCTGAATGTCGAATGTTGGATCTATTGTAATGCTGATTTGTCAATAAAACAAAAGTTTTCTGTTAAAAAAAATTGTGTTACCATTGTTAATTCATTTCATGCTTGCCTAGTTCCTAACCATATTGGGTGACAATATATTAAGTTTGCCTTTACTACCGGGTTTAGTGCCTGTTTTCTTTGATATAGCACTACTGTTGGGTACTAAGTATTACTTTCAGGGATTTCCTATGATATTGTATGTTTGTACACTCAACCTGGCGTGTCAGATGGGCTGAGGATCTTGAGAAGGTTGAGGCAAAGTACAGGACCCATCCTATCCAGTGGTTCCTATGGGGGAAGGGCTACAGACACAATCTACAGTATGGTGCACCCTTTACTCACTAGAATTCAGCAGGATCATGACCTTCAGGCAAAGGTACTCTCTGTGTTGCAGTTTTAGCTCTCGAAATCTTGAAGTTGTAGCCAGTAGCATGTCAAAGATTTCCAAAATTCCTTCCACACATTTGCCTTCCTCCCTGTAAATACAAAAATCAGTCTTCACCCACTGCTTTCACACTGTGCCATGAGTAAATCCTACTGACCTCTCTCTAACTTTATTTACTGCAGGGTAAGCGACAAGGTAAGCAATAAGTATTGAGGGTGGACACAACCAGGCAAGCAGCATTTTTAGAAGGAGGTCAGCAATAGCAGCCACTATATTTTTCGAAGGACAGGTGTAATTAATTATTTTTAATTTAGATAGCACCAACATCACCAATTTACAGAGTGCTTTACAGAGATCACTGAACAGTCCTTGCCCCAGAGCAGTCTACGGTTTACATAAAATATTTTTAGCATTTTAACCCCTTGTGAAAAGGTTAGTTGTCTGTTTTTATATTATTCTTTTTTTTTTTTGCTTCAAAGTGATAGTATACAGTATAAGTGTGTACATATCTTGTTTTGATTCTGGTCCAGTCTGGTCAGGTGATTCAGCAGCTCTGACTCCCCTGTATAAAGGAGCGATTGACAATGACTGTGAATTCCCATTGCCGTGATGCCACCTATAGACTCCCATGGCCCGGCTGTTGTCTTCTCTCCCTCCGCTTCCCTGCAGCAGCTGCTCTCTGACACTGGGAAGCCGAAGCTACAGGATCATATGCAGTGGCAGCTGGTGCTCAAAAATTCGGGGGGTGGGGACAGCAAACCATCCCCCCCTCCGCGGGAGAGGGACGGCCTCCTTACCTTAGGAGGCAGATGTCCTGCCTGGGATGACTCTGATCTCCCCTCCTCCTGTCCGAGCCGGGGAATGCTGAATGCTGGATGGCTGAGCCGCTGCGGGTGAGCCATACCTGGAGTCACAGTGGCAGCTGGTGGGTCGGTCGGGCTTCCCCTGCGTCTCCCTGGCCCTGCGTCTCCTTCGGCCGTGGTCTCCTCCCTCCTCCTCCTAGGCCAATTGAAACACTTCCTCTTTTGGCCAATTAGGAAACAGGTCTCACGACCCGCTTCCTGATGGGCTGGGAGGAGAATCAGTGTGACAATAGTGAATATTCATTCGCTATTGTCACACAACTGGGTGGGCTTAGGGCGCAGTGCTCTGCGCCCCGAGCCCACCCTTTTTTGAAGCCTATTAGAGCCTCTGGCTCTAATCACGTTCTTAAAAAAAAACAAAAAACATTGTAATCCATGTGTCCGGGCCCCGCATGTAGATTAGGGAGCCAGACGCATGGATGGGGAGGCAGCGCCCAAGTGGAAACCAGAAGCCCTTAATCTGAGTTATATGTAATAAACACACATGCAGTTGCATAAGAGGATCAGTAGGGGCAGCAAAAAATGTAATTCCTGAAGTCTAATCCAGGTACCGTCATCTCTTTGTGCTACCTTTACCTCCAATCACATTCAAATATGCAAGGCAGGACTGAAGTGGAATTCCAGGTTTTAATACACTTTAACCCCTTCACCTCTGGAAGATTTACCCCCCTTCCTGACCAGGCCATCTTTTGCGATACGGCACTGCGTTACTTTAACTAACAATTGAGCGGTCGTGCAACACTGTACCCAAATAAAATGTATGTCCTTTTTTCTCACAAATAGAGCTTTATTTTGGTGGTTTTCTTTTTTTTGCACTATAAACAAAAAAACGACCTACAATTTTGAAAAAACAATATTTTTTACTTTCTGCTATAAAACATATCCAATAATTTTTTTTTTTATAAAATCAAATTTCTTTATCAATTTAGGCCAATATTTATTCTGCTACATGTTTTTGACCAAAAAAAAAAAATATCCCAATAAGCGTATATTGATTGGTTTGCGCAGAAGTTATAGCATCTACAAACTATGGGATATATTTATGGAATTTTTATTTATTTAATTTTTTTAACTAGTAGTGGTGGAGAACAGCGACTTATAGCAGGACTGTGATATAGCGGTGGATAAATCGGACACCTTGCTGACACTTTTGACACTATTTTGGAGACCAGAGACATTATTACAGTTATCAGTGCTAAAAATATGCACTGTCATGCCTCGTACACACGACCAGTTTTCAAAAAACGTCCGTGTGTATGCTCCTGGCAGGAAAACTGCAGGAAAAATAATGTCAACTTGTTCTCTATTTTCCTGTCGGAAAAAAAAAAACGGCCGAGAAAATCGGTCGTCTGTATGGTTTCCTGAGGGAAAAAATACTGTGCATGCTCGTAAACAATTCGACGCATGCACGGAAGCATAGAAAGCCATTTTGACGGCTCATTGTAGTCTTTGACGTCACCGCATTCTTGAAATTCAAAAGTTCAGCGGTATTTGGCCTGAACGTGTGTTTGCAAGGCGGGCTTGGCAGGAATCTTGGCAGGAAAAATTTCATTTTTTTCCTGCTGGGAAAAATGGTCGTGTGTACAAGCCATCACTGTACTAATGAGGTTAATTGTGTGCCTAGCTGGTGAATCAGTGTAGTGGGGAGGTGCTTTTACTAGTGGAAGGCATGAATCAGTGTTCCTGCTTTACAGGAACACAGGATCATGTCTTCTGTACTGGCAGAATGGCAACCTGCCTTGTTTACATAGGCAGACTGCCATTCTGCCTGTTTACCAAACAATCAGTGGGTGACGGCGGACATCAGGTCCATGGGTCCCACTGTGTAAAATCAAAGCAGGAGGGAGCTGCCGGCGGCGCACACTCGTACCTGATACCCGCATATATACGTGATCCTGTGATCATGTAAAGCAGGGATATGCAATTAGCTGACCTCCAGCTGTTGCCAAACTACAAGTCCCATGAGGCATAGCGAGACTCTGACAGCATCAAGCATGACAACCAGAGGGAGAGGCATGATGGGACTTGTAGTTTTGCAACAGCTGGAGGTCCGCTAATTGCATATCCCTGATGTAAAGCATGCTTGTTATACTCACTGTGGAACCTAAGGGGTTAATCCCCTGCATTGTGTAAAAAGGCTGTTTGATCCTGTATGCACAGATCCTCCCTTCCTTCCACTGTCCCCTAATATTTTACTGACAACACAGAGCCTATGGAGTCAGGCTTCACATGCTCAGTTTGGTGTGTATTGCTTTCTTGAGAGAGTGCATGTGATCAGCACAGGGCCAATCAGCACTGTCCAGACAGAGGGTCAGGGGCCTTGCAGGACAGTGAGAAAACTCCCCCTACAAGCTTTAACCAGTGCTTGGCTGAACACTGATAGAAGTCACGAGACTGCTATATACTGCTGATGAGAAAAGGTATTTAGCCTTTTATATTTACTAAAATAATTGCATTTCCATGTTCTGTGTACTGTCGGAGACCAGATATAGTGAATGCAGGGTGCTGGGTTTAGTAATTAAAGAGTCGGGCTGAGGGCTTCTTCTCCATTTAGGAGAAGTCTTGTATTTTTATTAATGAATATAAAGATGCCTCTGATTGGCTGAGGTGGAAATTGAGACATCATCCACACGCCTCACCTCGGTCAATCAGTGGAAGCTTTGTATTCCATCTTGGCCCAGACAAATTATTTAAAGTGCACCAGAACCTGTAATTTTACTTTAAACTTTATGAATGGCTGCAAGAAGCAACAAGGGTGTTTCAGCATCACCAGCAGATGTGTTTCAGGAGCAACGGGTTATATATAGTAAAAGGAGAAAGGTTGACTGGTGTAGTACAGCAATGTCTGGGACTCGACCACTTAGCAAGCCTGCAATACTACCTGTAGGCATCTCAAGATTAGTTTTTCAGTTTGAATGACGTGTACCTTTAAATATTTCCAGTAATGTATGAGTGGCCACAAATACGTTATATTAAAATCAAAGCAGTAGCTAGTTTTAATCACAAAAAATGTTCTGCGATTTACCCAATGTTCCCTCCTTAAAAAGATGCCTTAATAAATATTTACTAAACAACAGCTGCCAAATCGGTTTTGACCTGCTTGTTAACTGCGCCGTGAGCAAGAAGAATATTTTACATAATTCTCAGTCACAGGAGGGTTCACGTGAGGAAACCATTTACAAACAACCACAAAAAAAAGGGAAAAAAATTATAATTTGCAAGTCATTCCAAAGAAATTGAAATATTTAGTGAAGAGCGGAGAGAGACGTGGTACATTTAGGAGCAAATTAAAAAATAATGAGTCAACTCGTACAGACTCTCACTGTTTAAACCTGTTTGAAGATTTGTTGTCCTGACACAGCGCCCTGGGTGTCAGGCACAAAATGTATGTTTAAAGAGAATATGATTTCAGCTACAGGGCAATGGGGGGAAAAAAAAGCAAGTCTGAATTTGAAACCAAAACAACAACAAGGCCGCAATTGTCTGCTAAAAAAAAAGAAAGAAAAAAAGGCATAAAAGAAGTTCCAGAAGTCTTTGAGAAAAAAATATTCTGGTACATGGTTCAAAAGCTGTCCTCAAACTTTATCAACAGTTGATGTTCTGCGGTTCTGAACGCCCAGGTGGTTTAACATAAACCTGTGATGACAGAAATATGGGAGATATCATTGCCAACTTTGTTGTTAACAGGTGCCAGGGCGGTTATACTATACAGATCCTGGCGTCAATACCTTGTGAGTCACTGACCCATGACAAACATGTTCCAAGGGTAGGCAACCTCGGCCCTCCAGCTGTGGTGAAACTACAAGTCCCATGAGACATTGCAAGACCCTGACAATCACAGGCATGACTCCTAGAGGCAGAGGCATGATGGTATCTGTAGTTTCACCACAGCTGGAGTGAAGAGGTTGCCTACCCCTGAAAAACAGTAAAGACCAAAAAGTCTGAGCTAAAAGTCAGGATGAAAAATCGTGTTCTACATGTTTATTTCAGTTTAGTAACTTTTTAACTAAAAGACAAAATCAAAACTTTTTAATGCCTTCCTGCGAGACACTACTGTCCCGGCGGATATGCAGCGCTCCTTCATCACCCTGATCCCCAATCCCGATAGAGACCCTGTTCTGTGTGCCAACTACAGACCTATCGCCCTCCTGAACTCAGACCTAAAAATCTTTACAAAACTACTCTCTATCCGCTTAAATATGGTCCTCCCCTCCCTCATCCACAAGGACCAGGTGGGCTTTGTACCACTCCGGCAGGCAGGAGACAACACTAGGAGGGTGATTGATCTGGTGGACGTGGCGAACAGGGAGAAATCGGCGTCCCTGCTCCTTAGCCTGGACGCCGAGAAGGCCTTTGACCGGCTTGGGTGGCCCTTCCTGTTTGTGACGCTCCGCCATGTTGGGTTCCGGGGTCCTTTTTTGCGAGCAATCCAACACCTCTACTCCAACCCGTCCTCGCAGGTAAAAACTCCCTTTGCCCTCTCGCCCTCGTTCTCTGTAACCAATGGCACACGGCAGGGGTGTCCGCTCTCACCCCTGCTATTCGCGCTTTGCGTTGAACCCTTGGCAGCCTCCATCCGAGGTAACTCGGCTATCCGGGGAATCTCGGTACGGGGCGGGAATTTAAAGTCTCCATGTTCGCAGACGATGTTATTCTTTCACTGACGCAGCCTAGGATCTCCCTTCCAAATCTCCACGCGGAACTGACCCACTATGGAGCCCTTTCGGGATTCAAAATTAACACCTCCAAGTCAGAGGCCCTACCTATTAATATTCCTGAAACGGAAATCGCTCACTTGAAGGCCAACTTCCCCTATCACTGGAAAAATAATACCTTGAAATATCTTAGGAATACACATCACCCCAAAATTCTCTACTCTATACCAGGAGAACTTCCCCCCACTCTTCCGTTCGATTAGAACCTTGATCACGCAATGGAAGCAGCATCGCATTTCTCTACTCGGTCGGATCGCCTCAGTTAAGATGGCGATTCTCCCGAAGCTCCTTTACCTCTTCCAAACACTGCCCATCCCAGTCCCCTACAAACACCTGAGAAGCCTCCAATCTGACCTTATTAAATTTATCTGGAACTACAAGAGACATAGGGTCCCTCAGGCGGTACTATTGGCGGCTCGTTCGGATGGGGGCTTGGCGGTCCCTGACCTAATCGGGTATTACCAGGCGACCCAGCTACGTGCTATAGCCTCATGGTTCACTCAACGGTCCTATAACAAGTGGACGGAGATCGAGAAAATATGGCTAGCCCCGACCCATCCAAATAGCCTGCTTTGGAGTGCGGGTGCGGAGGTCCCCCCCGACCGATTGTTGGGGTCCTTGTCTCAGCTAAGACGACTCTGGCGCAGGGTGGCGGGTCCATATGGGTTGAACTCTGAACGTTCGCTCTTGACTTCGTTCGTCTGTAATCCCAAAGTGCCGGATAGCCTCTCCCACCAAATGTCGCACCCCTGGACATCCCGGAATCTATTTCATTTCGGGAACCTAGTGGATCCCGTGAAGCGCACATTATTACCCTTCCCTAGACTTCAGACCAAATTTGGTCTACCGCGCCAGGCATTTTATAGCTACCTACAAATCCGCCACTATGCTCTGACCATAGCTCCCGACTTACACTTCTCCCCCCCAACCCCCTTTGAGTCCTTGGTCCTGGCAGGCTCTGCCCAGAAGGGCTTAATCTCATCCATTTATAAAATACTTAACGCCTATTCCATGGACTGGAGGGGTAAACATTCCTACATGACTAGGTGGGAGAAGGCCCTCAATGAGGAAATTCCTTTAGAACAGTGGCGGATCATATGGTCTCGGGCGGCGAAGAGCTCCCTCTGTACTCTGTACAAGGAAAACACTTACAAAATCCTTCTTTTTTGGTACATGACCCCTGACGTGCTCCACACCATATACCCCTCCAGCTCAGACCACTGTTGGCGCTGCCAGAAAGACAGGGGGTCCCTCCTTCACATTTATTGGAGTTGCACTCTACTCACTCCCTACTGGACTGAAGTACAGCAGCTGTTGTCACGGTTGTTGGAAATGCCGATCCCCATGACTCCCAAGTTCTTCTTGCTAGGCCTCTGGCCGCTGCGGCTTCTCCCACCCTACAAAAAACTGACATGCCATATCCTCACAGCCGCACGCTGTCTCATAGCCCTAAACTGGAAAAAACAATCCCCCCCTACTCCCGAGGCCTTGCACGCTAGAATCAAAGACGTGGAGCTGATGGAGAAAATGACGGCCAGGATGCAGGATAAGCTGGACACCCACGACAAAGTCTGGGAGCTGTGGCACCTTCGGGAGGATCCACCGTGACCGGGTGACTGAGCTACCATGATGATCTTTCTTCTTTTCTTTCCTCTTTCCCTCTTTCTTGCTCTCCCCTGAGAGTATTCTAAGGACTCCCTTTGTCCCGAATAGTTTGCTGGATGTTTTTTTTTTATGACGCATTTCTGCATCACTTCCATCTTTGGTTGGGTGCCTGCTATTGCTTACAAGTATATGGATAAAACCTTACTGTATCTATTTGACAACCTGGAAACGTAATGTACTCCATATTTTGAAGTCTTACATCCCTTTGTATTTTCTTTGTAGAAAAACACAATAAAAATTGTTATTTGAAAAAAAAAAAAATTTATTCACAGAAGGAAATAAATATTTAAATGCAAACGGAAATTAAGTAGTGGTCCAGGCAAGAGGTATTTGTGGAATGTGTACTGGTTGTTAAGAATACAGTGGCTGCTTGCTCCTTAACAACCGATGAGTCATCAGCTGTCAGCAGGGTTCCCCGCTGACAGCTGAATGTAAAAAAAACAATTTCCGGCAATTAAAAAATGTGAAAAAAAACGGCATGGGGTCCCCCCCAAAATCCATACCAGACCCTTATCAGAGCATGCAGCCCAGCAGATCAGGAAAGGGAGAGGACAAGAAAGTGCCCCCCTTCTGAACCATACCAGGTCAATTGCGCTCAACATGGGGGAGATGATTTGGGGCAGGGAAGCTCCCCCCCCCAAAGCACCCTGTCCCCATGTTGATGGGGACAAGGGTCTCTTCCCCATGACCCTGGCTAGTGGTTGTGACGGTTTGCAGGTGGGGGCTTATCGGCATATGGAAGCCCCCTTTAACAACGGGGCCCCCAGATTTCTCCCCCTATGTGAATGAGTAGGGGTACATAGTACTCCTACTCATTCACCAAAAAAAAATGTATAGTGTAAAAAAAGACATTAGACAAGTCCTTGTCAAAATAAAAATAAAAAAGTCCCCTGGTGTAGATGCATCACCAATCATGACGCCTGCTGCAACCGCTGACCCGAAAAAGAAAACAAAAATGGTCCGCTTGCGCTGAAGGCTCCAGTTGTCTGCACGCTACATCGTCTGACAGTTCTTAAATAACCAAGGGTGACATTAATGACCCAGAATGCTTCTGTCCGATGGTGTCACAAGGGGGCAGGGTCTCACAGTGATATCACCAGGTGACCCTGCACCTTAGTTATTTAAGAAAAATTACATAGTTACATGGACACAAGTCCATGTAGTTCAACTCGTAGAAAAACAAAAAAACAAACAAACAAACGCAAATAGAAACCTCCATTTTCACAATCCTATACCCACAGTATATCCAGACAACATAGGATAATACACTACCATGCGTTGTGGTGTTCCATTTTAAAAGAAATGGGGCATGTCTATTTTTATTGGCTTAGCATTATACATGATGACATATGAAAGCCTGCGACCAGTGGAGCAGCAAAGGGAAGCCGCTTCAGGGGACCGCTTGCACAGCGTGCTGAAAACCTGCGTTCTAAAGTGAAATTCTAAAGCAAAGCATGATAATACACGGAAAATCGCAACTCGTATACAATATGTTACTGGGCTCCTAAGTTTAAGGTTTAGGGGTACTTTACCTTGCCATTATTTGCGGGACTACTCCCAAATAAACTGTCAATTGTGCAATAAATTTACACATGATAATAACAGTGTTATGGGACAGTACTCACATGCAGGACAAACAATACTTTTTTTTTGCATTCATTGTGACCTCACATAGTGAAGAGAAAATGGACTGTTAGTGCCAAGATGTGCGTTGTACTCTGGGTAAGAAGCAAAAAACGTGTGAGAGCTCCTGAGAGACATTAGGGCCCATTTTTTTTAAACTGTCCCACGTTATAAGGCTTCACACCTTTAATAATTGTATTATAAGACATAAAATGTCTCACTGCTGTGAAAATGGACAGAGCTTAATGAATGTTTAATGTGAGCAAGTAGAAAAGTACATTATCTTAACACAATCCTTCAAAGTGGCTGTAGTCCTCTTGCATGAAAAATTAACAAAGGGTTTCCCTCTATAATGTGTTCTTGACCCAATCCAAAGCACCAGGTGTGTTTTCTGTCTGCAGTCACGTTCCTCTGCTATCTGCACGAGTCATTTCTAACAGGTTGTGCTGACTTTGTGTAATTGATGGGGACGAGGAAAGGGGCCTCTGAAACAAAGACTGTAATTGACAGCCACAGGTGTGCATGTTTCCTTATGAGATTGTGTAGAGGGGGTGTGTCTAATCCCTCCACTCAGGTCTCAGATTACACTCAACTCTCCTCTCTGAGCTGTGCAGTGTATAACATTAGATCTCCGCCCCCTGCCTCTGGAAGCTCAGAAAAGCTGTGTAATATATGGACTTTAAACGGATGTAGAGAAGAGATGGCTGTAGAAATGTAGGTGCAACTTATGTATTAGCCTCAGGTGACACCAACTGATTAAACAAATCCTATTTACTTAACATGCATCTTGTAAATGACGAATTTTGCACAGAAGAATTGGTCAAAAATTTCTGGTACCAAACATTTTTTTTCAGCGATATACAATATTTTAGCTAAAAGGATACAATGTAGTTGCATAATATTATAGATCAGTGCCTACAGAATTTTAAAGGCAGATTGGATACTGTATACTAAAATATTCAGTAAGCAATCATATTGTCATTAGGCATAAAAACAAGAAATGAATGTCGGCTCTAAGTATATTACATACAGTGCAAACAATAGTGATCAACAAAAACCGCCCTAATGATCACCACCACTGCGCTGTCTGAGGAAGTGATTAACCAAAAATAATAATAAAGAAATTTACCTAAACAGCAGCCACCCTAAATGATGAAATATGTAAATAATATATAGTGGTCACAACAAAATGGTGAAGTGAAAACTAAAAGTGGCGCATATATATAAATGTGATATTAAACACAATCCTATAAATTAATATATGAAAAAAATCAAGTGATTAAATCCTGAGAAAAAACATATATATGATTGAAACAAAATAGAAAAGAATCCCGTGTGTAAAGGTGATTTGAGTGATCCAAAAAGTTCATAAATATAACAAAAAGTGTCCAAAAGAAATCTTCTTCTCTTCCACCGCACCAAAAAGTGTTCAAGTTAAACCTCCCCCTTCAGATGCAACACTCACCGCAATAATATGCCTCACACTCTCGTGTTCGGCGTGTAAACAAAACTGCACCTCTCAGGCAGGTGAATCAATTCAGCTCAGTGATCTTCAAATCAGCTCCATATAAATATAGAAACAGAAAGTGCACAATAGTGTAATATTGCAAAATTCAGTTTATTAAAAATCTCACTCCCTCAAACATTACACTCACATGGAAGCCAATAAAAACATGTAATGTTTGAGGGAGTGAGATTTTTAATAAACTGAATTTTGCAATATTACACTATTGTGCACTTTCTGTTTCTATATTTATATGGAGCTGATTTGAAGATCACTGAGCTGAATTGATTCACCTGCCTGAGAGGTGCAGTTTTGTTTACACGCCGAACACGAGAGTGTGAGGCATATTATTGCGGTGAGTGTTGCATCTGAAGGGGGAGGTTTCACTTGAACACTTTTTGGTGCGGTGGAAGAGAAGAAGATTTCTTTTGGACACTTTTTGTTATATTTATGAACTTTTTGGATCACTCAAATCACCTTTACACACGGGATTCTTTTCTATTTTGTTTCAATCATATATATGTTTTTTCTCAGGATTTAATCACTTGATTTTTTTCATATATTAATTTATAGGATTGTGTTTAATATCACATTTATATATATGCGCCACTTTTAGTTTTCACTTCACCATTTTGTTGTGACCACTATATATTATTTACATATTACATACAGTGCCTTAAAAAAGTATTCATGCCCCTTGAAATTTTCCACATTTTGTCATGTTACAACCAAAAACGTAAATGTATTTTATTGAGATTTTATGTGATAGACCAACACAAAGTGGTAGGAAAATGATAAATGGTTTTCATTTTTTTTTTTACAAATAAATATGTGAAAAATGTGGGGTGAATTTGTATTCAGCCACCATGAGTAAATACTTTGTAGAACCACCTTTTGCTGCAATCACAGCTGCAAGTCTTTTTGGGGATGTCTCTACCAGCTTTGCACATCTAGAGAGTGACATTTTTGGCCATTCTTCTTTGCAAAATCGCTCAAGCTCTGTCAGATTGGATGGAGAGCGTCTGTGAACAGCAATTTTCAAGTCTTGCCACAGATTCTCAGTTGGATTTAGGTCTGGACTTTGACTGGGCCAGTCTAACACATGAATATGCTTTGATCTTTTCATTCCATTGTAGCTCTGGCTGTATGTTTAGGGTCGTTGTCCTGCTGGAAGGTGAACCTCCGCCCCAGTCTCAAGTCTTTTGCAGACTCTAACAGGTTTTCTTCTAAGATTGCCCTGTATTTGGCTCCATCGATCTTTCCCATCAACACCGATCAGGTTCCCTGTCCCAGCTGAAGAAAAGCATCCACACAACATGATGCTGCCACCGCCATGTTTCACGGTGGGGATGGTGTGTTCAGGGTGATGTGCAGTGTTAGTTTTCGCCACACATAGCGTTTTGCTTTTAGGCCAAAAAGTAACATTTTGATCTCATCTGACCAGAGCACCTTCTTTCACATGTTTGCTGTGTCCCCCACATGGCTTCTTGGACTACTTATGGCTTTCTTTCAACAATGGCTTTCTTCTTGCCACTCTTCCATAAAGGCCAGATTTGTGGAGTGCACGACTAATAGTTGTCCTGTCGACAGATTCTCCCACCTAAGCTGTGTATCTCTGCAGCTCCTCCAGAGTTACCATGGCCCTCTTGGCTGCTTCTCTGATTAATGCTCTCCTTGCACGGCCTGTCAGGTAAGGTGGACGGCCAGGTCTTGGAAAGAGTATGGCACAACTGCAAACCTACCATTTTCGGATGATGGATTGAACAATCCTCCGTGAGATGTTCAAAGCTTGGAATATTTTTTTATAACCTAACCCTGCTTTAAACTTCTCCACAACTTTATCCCTGACCTGTCTGGTGTGTTTCTTGGCCTTCATGATGCTGTCTGTTCACTAATGTTCTCTAACAAACCTCTTAGGACTTCGCAGAACAGCTGTATTTATACCAAGATTAAATTGCACACAGGTGGACTCTATTTACTAATTCGGTGACTTTTGAAGGCAATTGGTTCCTCTAGAGTAAAGGGAGCTGAATACAAATGCATGCCACACTTTTCAGATATTTATTTGTAAAAAAAGTTGAAAACAATTTAGAATTTTCCTTCCACAATTATGTGCCACTTTGTGTTGGTCTATCACATAAAATCCCAATAAAATTCATTTACATTTTTGGTTGTAACATGACAAAATGTGGAAAAATTCAAGGGGTGTGAATACTTTTTCAAGGCACGGTAAGCATGTCTATGAGCACTATGGACTTCTCCTAAGCACATGTGACAATATTAGCCGGTAAGACAATTTGAATAAGTATGTAAATGGTAAGGGAAGTTCCCCCCACTGAGTTTCAAAATGGTAGAGCTGTGGGTTCAATACTGAAAAAAGGGAGTGGCGTTGAATGAAAAAGAAAATAAGGAAAAGGAAAAGGTAGGCTTACAGAGAACAAGTGAGGAAAAGCCAAGTAGGGTTTAAGAGGTGAGGACTCGAGGAAGGGAGTGTTTAGACAAGGAAAGAGGAGGGGAAAGGGAATGACAGAGGCTGCTAGCATTATTGCATGGAAAGAGAGAACATTGGCCCTCAAATTTCAAACTTGTAGGGGCATGAAGTTTGTTAAGAGAGGGGGGAATAGTTATGCAATGGTTGCCGGATTGAAATTAATTTGTAATGCGTGTTGTATAGAAGGTCTGTAATTGGTCCCTTTAAGGGGAAAGATAAAAGATATTTTGGGGTTCTCACCCATCCAGGGTGAGGGGTTGCAGTAAACGCATTTACAGTTCTCTCAGTATTGGTAAGTCTTCATTTGGAACCCAAGAATTTAGAGGCCTGGGTGGAAAAAACCCTCCAACTCTGACTTCAAGACTTTGATCCTGAAAAGGTCAACCTGCCTGAAAGGGAACAGGAAACCATTAGTAGGTCTGTGAGGTGTAGTGAGAAACAGCAACAGTTGTGAGAGGACTGTAGGCTGTTGATTGCCAAGCTGGGTAGTGCCGTCTTAGCCAAAGTTCAAACTGAAGGAATCGGGCAGAATTAAAAGATGCAGTCGCTGTTCGGGTATTCTGACAACCACAGGAGCAGTGGCTGTCAGAAAACAATAGCCACAAGAGTAGATGCCTACGTGGATGGGGAAAATTAATAATTTCTCTCATTCAGACAGCAGTATTGAAAGAGAGAAATGTTAATGTAGCGGGGTTCCTTTAAAGACTCTTGAACTACTGTTCCCAGAACCCCACTGGTTCCCAGGATGTTTTGCTTCTGCCCCAGAGACTCATGGGTGCGGAGATATAAGGAAGGGGCGAGGCCTGGCTCGGCCTCTTTGAACACGGGACGGCAGAAACTGATACACCTGTGCGGACCTGCGCTGGGTAAGGCCCGAAGCCTGAGGCCTTCCGGAGCGGACCAAAGAGCCTTCCGCCCCACTGCGAGCCTGGGTGGCATCCGACATCTCTACCTGCAGCCTAGATTGGATCGGGGACCCGATCGCAGCGACCGCTGTGTGCGAGTGAAGACACAGCCGGTGGAAGTCCCGGACTGAGATCGCGTCCGGCGGGTGAGCGAGCGTAAGCTCATTCCATAACCTGTTTGATAGTACTGTGCCTATAGACTGCCGAGGCCTACTACCTCATGTTAAAGACTCTCACTGGAGATCCACAGCAGGACTGATCCAGAGGATCTCCAGTGAAGTGTTGCCAGTTATCAACTTTCCCCTTTCTTGGATTACAAATGTTGTTTATTCTTATGTGCACCACCTCTACAGATTGCCGGTGAAGAATCCATCATCCATACAGGACTGAGTTCTAGGATTAGGAATCAGGCCTGATTCATTAGGTACCTAGTTTAGTTATTGCGCCACAGGGCGCCTAGTTAACGGTCGCCCCACGTGGGGTTCCCTTTCCACCCCCCCCCCTTCTCTATGGTGTAGTGTGACTGATATTGCAGGGCTCTGCATATAATCTAGAGCAGCCTTTCTCAACCTTTTCAACACAGAGGAACCCTTGAAATAGTTCTCTGGTCTCGGGGAACCCCTGCTAAAAATGTGAAATCTACAACTCATGATACATTAGTGTGATGGTCAGTGGGAAGAATGGTCCTTACACTTGTGGTCATTGGGAAGAATTACCTCCTTACAGATAGCTAAAAAGATCAATGGTGTCAGTGGGAACTTACCTGAGAGGCAGAAATTGCCCAATGCTGAAGGAACCCCTAGCAACCTCTGGAGGAACCCTGGTTGAGAATCACTGATCTAGAGGTTAAGTTGTCATCACTGTTCATTCTCTTTGCATAGCCGAAAGTAAAATCTGTTATTCCTTTACAACTATTCTGTGTCTGAGTCTCTCATAGAGTATAAGTATTAAATGTGTATACCCCTAGACTAACTGAACCAGAAAGGGTTGAGTAGATTGCCGGGGGTTGGCGGAGCTGTATTCAGGGCCCAAGCCAAATCTGCAGCCCTCTTAGTTGAGGGTATCGCTACACATGGGGGTTCTCGTCCGGGATCCTGATACAGCGGGAAAACCCGCCAAGAGGTACCGGCATGGACCCGAAAGACATCAGAACGTGGTGTGGAGTAGCTAAGACAGATCCAAGCCAGTCAGTGGTCATTAGCATGCCGGGTCAGGAATGGTTGACCGAAACGGTGGAAGGATTAATGAAGTCAGTGACTCCAGATTGTACACCGTGGGTGATGGGAACAAAGTTAGACCCAGACACCTCACACCAGTATGCGCTAGTGGAGTATTCAGATGGGAAGCCAGAGGCTTGTAAGCGCAAATATACGCAGACGTCAGATAACAGATCTTATAGTCTGGCGCACGCTATTAAGAAAGAGCCACCACAAACGGGACCACCGCAGACTGCGGCCCGTACCTCACCAGAGAGGAAAGACGGAGCGACACCTCCGGTGATGCCTGCACCGGCCACGGCCATATCACCCGAATTGATAAAGGTGTTAGGGGACCTACTAACAAACTGTCAGAAGACAAGCACGGTGCACGTAGAGACTAGCTACCGGAGACTAAAGACATTCTCGGGGAAGCTTCCCGTCCCTGCGGGGGAGGAAGATTTTGACACTTGGGTGGAACAGGCATTACAGGCAGTAGAGGCATGGGAGGTGCCTGAGGCACAGAAGAGACAGCGAGTCTTGGAAAGTCTGAAAGGTGCCGCGGCAGAAGCGGTGAAGAGCTTCCGGTTTGGAAATGAAAACTGTACAGCTCAAGATTGTCTGGCCATGCTGCAGGAAGAGTTTGGTCAGCTGGAGAAGGTGACAGAGATGATCTATCAATTTGAACACACTTTCCAGCAGCCGAATGAGAAACTGTCAGAATATGTTAGAAGGCTGAACAGGCTGTTATGCAAGATTGTTCTGAAGAAGGGAATGCTGCCCAAAGATGCAGATGAAGCACGAATGAAGCAGATCATGAAGGGAGCGTGGCGCTCAGACCCGGTTTGGCTGCACCTGAAAACCTCAGGAGGAGGAATGTCACTAACCTACTCTGATCTAATAAAAATTATTAGAGACGAAGAGGCGCTGCAGAAAGATCAGCAGGTGGCCAGGGCGAATGTCACCCCTGTGCCAGTATTGGTCAATTCGGTCAAGAGCCCGGAAAGAGATGCAGAGGTCGACACTTTGAAATCGCAAATGGCCCAAGTGTTGGAGATGCTGACCTCTTTGATGGAGAAAGATCAAAGAAGACCAGAGAAACCAAGTCCAAGAAAGGAGTTGTTTCCGAACACCTCAGCACCGGCCTCCTTACAGGACCGAGAAGAGATGATTTGCTATAACTGCGGAGGGAGTGGCCACTTTGCTAACACATGCGCCAGCCCAAAGAAGAAGAGAACAGATAATTACAAGCCGGCGGGAAACTCCAAAGGGCCCCGGTGAAGGAGTCAACTGGGTGCCCATCATCTTCAGTGCGCTCCAAACTGAATAAAAAGGCCAAGAATGGAGGAGACAAAACTCCTAGGAGGAGATATAGTACCCCCCCACCAGGATATACCCCAGAGGGAGGGGGCAAGACCCCTCAGTGGAAATACAGCACCCAAAAGAAGGAACATTCACCTCAGAGGAACAATAACATCCCTCAGCGGGTTTGTACCCCATTGAGAGGGGGAAGATCAATGCATACCAGGCTCAGGAAAGAATAAAGTCCAAAAGGAGCTGGGCGAGGAAAAGTCCAAAGAAGAAGGTGACCCCAGTCCGGCCATATCCAGAGGAACTGGTGGGCCCATCTCCTACTGTGCCCATTCAAGTGGAAGGAGTCTATACTAAAGCTCTTTTGGACACCGGAGCACAGGTGACTTTACTATACCGAGACTTCTATGATAGGCACTTGAGTCATCTGCCTATCCAGAAGATAGAAGAGCTGGAGATATGGGGACTTGGAACCCAGAGTTTCCCTTACGATGGTTACCTGCCCATAAAGATGACTTTCGACCCATCCGTAGCTGGGAAGGCTGAAGTGTTTGACACCCTGGCAGTTGTGTGTCCTCGGCCGCCTGGAGCCAGCAAGAATTCCCTGATTATAGGGACAAACACGGATCTAGTCCGGAGACTCCTGACCCCTCTAGTGAAAGAGAGAAACCATTCAGCCACCAAAATCCATCCCATGCTAAAGACGGCCTACCAACGACTGGTCTTAGAGCAGAAGACCCCGGGAGAGGGGATAGGGAAGGTGTGGAGACTTGGCAGAGAAGGAGTAGTGCTGCATCCCGGAGAAGTAACCTGTCTTAGGGCCACTGTGAAGCTTACGTGGGAACAACCTGGCCCCTTTGTTATGCTGGAATCCGACCCAAGGGAAGAGTCCTCAGGCCTGGAAGTGATACCAGAAGTGATCCCGCTCAAGGCCCTGAAGAAGGCCCATGTCAGAGTTCCGGTGAGTGTGAGGAACACTACGGGAGGGCCCATGGAGATCCCTGCCAGAATGTTGCTGGGCCAGGTGAGCCCTGCTGCCCCGGTCACTCTGTCAGAAGTCAAGGGGACGGGTTATGGAGAAGATGTTTGGGAGAAGCTGTCCATGGAAAACCCGAACCTACCCAGGGCTTGGAAAGAAAGAGCCAAGGCCCAGCTGACTAGATGGGAGAAGATCTTTTCCGAAGATGAATTCGATGTGGGGTGTGCAAGAAGTGGCACCCATCGAATCCGCCTCCAAGAAGATAAGCCCTTCCGAGAGAGGGTCAGGCGGGTTCCCCTGGCAGATCTGGAGGATCTGAGGGAACAACTTGCAGAACTGAAGAAGACTGGTGTGATCCGGGAGTCTAGAAGCCCCTATGCCTCCCCAATAGTGGTGGTCAGAAAGAAGAATGGATCGTTGAGGCTTTGTATCGATTACAGGACCCTCAACAGGAGAACCATCCCTGACCAATACACCACGCCAAGGATAGAAGATGCCTTACAGAGTTTGTCTGGAGCCAAATGGTTCAGTGTGATGGACCTCAAGAGTGGGTACTATAAAATCCCTATGCACCCAGAAGACAGAGAGAAGACAGCCTTCATAACCCCGGTGGGATTCTTCGAATTCAATAGGATGCCTCAGGGTCTGTCTGGAGCTCCTGCTACCTTTCAACGCCTTATGGAGAAGACTTTTGGAGACATGAATCTTATAGAAGTCTTTGTGTACTTGGACAATGTCATTGTCTTCGGGAGAACCTTGGAAGAACATGAAGCCAGGCTGGAGAAAGTATTGAGAAGACTCAGTGAGGAGGGACTTAAGCTTTCTCCTGAGAAGTGTCGGTTCTACCAGTCTTCTGTGAACTAGCTGGGGCACATAGTGTCTGAAGAAGGGGTGGCCACAGATCCCGAGAAGTTGGAAGCAGTCACCTCCTGGCCACGACCCACCACAGTAACAGAGCTCCGATCCTTCCTGGGGTTCTGCTCCTATTATAAGAGGTTTGTGGAGGGGTTTGCTCGGATTGCCCGCCCGTTGAATGAATTACTAAAGGCAGAAGGGGAAGAGGATGACTCAGGGCCCAGGAGGCCTGGTGAGTCAGTTCAAGATCAGTGGAACTAAAGGTGTGAAGAGGCCTTCCAGGCCCTGAAGAGGAGCTTAACCACTGCCCCAGTCCTGGCCTACGCCGACCCTACCAGACCTTATGAATTACATGTGGATGCCAGCCATGAGGGCCTAGGCGGAGTGCTCTACCAAGGACATGAAGGACAACTGCGACCAGTGGCCTATGTGAGCAGGAGCCTGACCCCCTCAGAAAAGAACTACCCCACTCATAAGCTGAAATTCCTGGCTCTCAAATGGGCAGTAGTAGACAAGCTAAAAGACTACCTCTATGGGGCGGAATTTACTGTGAAGACAGATAACAACCCCCTGACCTACCTCTTCACCACCGCAAAACTAGATGCAACCGGACACAGGTGGTTGGCTGCCTTGTCTGGATTCAACTTCAGTCTGAAGTGCAGACCAGGGGCTGGAAATAGGGATGCAGATGCCCTGTCCCAGAGATCTCATGCCATGACCAATGACTTTGAAGACTGGACCCAAGTAGCACCCGAGGGAGTACGGGCCCTTTGTCAAGGAGCTGAATTTCAAGCCAGAGGAGGCTCCAGGGCAGAGGAGATAGGAGTTACAATGGTAGGAGTCCCTAAACACTATTGTGGAGTAACGCAGCTAGAAGAAGATAACCTGCCGAAGCTATCCAAGAGGGAGTTGAGGTGTGACCAACTGGAAGACCCCATGGGGAGATTGGTCCTCGAAGCCCTGGAGAATCAGGATCCCAACAAACTCTTACATCACCCCTCAAAGGAGGCCCGCCTGTTGAGGAAGGAATGGGACAGGCTGCAGGTGCATCAGGGAGTGGTCTACCGAAGGGGCCCCTCTGATGACTCAGAAGATAAGTGGCAGTTGTTCCTCCCAGAGAATCACCGAGAGACTGTACTAATTGCTCTGCATGACCATCATGGTCACCTAGGGGCAGAAAGGACCTTCCAGCTTGTCAGAAGTTGGTTCTATTGGCCCTGCATGAGGGCAGAAGTAGAGGAGTATTGCCATTCCTGTGCACGATGCATTCAGAGAAAGACTCTACCCCATCAAGCTGCCCCAATGGGCCACTTACAGAGTCAAGGCCCAATGGATCTGGTATGCATTGATTTTCTCTGCCTCGAACCCGACCTGAGTGGATTGGGGAATGTTCTGGTAATAACCGACCATTTCAGCCGCTATGCCCAGGCTTTCCCAACCAAAGATCAGAAGGCATCCACCGTGGCCAAGATACTTATGGAGAAGTATTTTGTCCATTACGGACTACCACAGAGACTTCACTCAGATCAAGGAAGGGACTTTGAGAGTCGGTTGATCCGGAAACTTCTGGACTCATTGGGAATAAAGAAGACCAGAACCACACCTTACCACCCACAAGGAGATGCTCAGCCGGAGAGGTTTAACCGGACCCTGCTTAACATGTTGGGAACTTTAGAAACAGAGAAGAAGCAACACTGGAGCCAACATATATCCGCCCTAGTGCATGCCTATAACTGTAACACAAGTGATGCTACTGGCTACTCCCCTTATCGACTCATGTTTGGGAGAGAAGCAAGGCTGCCCGTGGATCTGGCCTTTGGCACTTCTTTAGATCATACCTCAGCTACATCTCACAAGGGATACGTGGACAGACTTAGACGCAGCTTGCAGGTGGCCTATGAACAGGCCCAGGCGGCCTCGGATCAAAGGGGAGCCCGCAACAAGAGAAATTTCGATCTGAAGGTTCGAGAGCAGGATCTGCAGCCCGGGGACCGAGTACTGCTACGCAATCTGGGGGTCCCTGGAAAACACAAGCTTGCAGACAGATGGAGATCGGAACCCTATGTCATCTGTAGGAAGTTGCCCGGTTTGCCTGTTTACAAACTAAAGCCAGAGGGGAAGGTGGGACCCCTGAAGACGTGGCATCGAAACCACCTGCTCCCACTTGCTGAAGCAGTCAGGATACCCCCAGCAAGGGATCCCCCGGAATCAGTCTCTATCCTGGATATTCCCAGGCCGAGCACTCGGTCTCAGACCTCTCGAGCTGAAGATGGGGAGGCCTCTCAACTGAGTACAGATGAAGGAGGAGAACTGGACTGGCTGTGGCCTTCTTCGACTCCGGGGACGTCCGCCATAGATCTCCCAAATACAAGGGATACTCCAGATGCAACGCTGAATCCGGAGGCCACTGAATTCATACCCTTCAGTCCCTCAGCTGATTACTGGGAAGATGTTCCTGATACTTGTTCAGAGGAGGATCCTAGAGATTCCAATTATCAGTCAACTTCTGAATCAGAGGTTCCAGAACCAGCAATGTTACCTGAACTTACTCCTGAAGAAGAGCCTGTGGCACCAGAAGCCCCAAGAGAGCAGAGGGCTCGCAGAGTTATCAGGCCTCCCAAGAAACTAACTTACCCCCAAATGGGGACGAGCTCAGAGGACTCTGTTGTAACGGCTAGGAGAAGTGTTGAGCATCCTGATCCCTCCACTGTCCATTTGGTGGAGGGCAACCCCAGCTCACTCTCTGGCACAGTTAGGCAGGCCACTCATGGTAGTGTGACCTGTGGGCAAGAGAGTTCCATCCCAAAATTCTGGTGGGAATTCCCTATGCCAACATCATACTAGACACTGTCCAAAATTGTACATAGCATTTGTTGAAGTTTATCTTTGGGGACCAAAGAGTTTAAGTGGGGGGAGTGTGTAGCGGGGTTCCTTTAAAGACTCTTGAACTACTGTTCCCAGAACCCCACTGGTTCCCAGGATGTTTTGCTTCTGCCCCAGAGACTCATGGGTGCGGAGATATAAGGAAGGGGCGAGGCCTGGCTCGGCCTCTTTGGACACGGGACGGCAGAGACTGATAGACCTGTGCGGACCTGCGCTAGGTAAGGCCCGAAGCCTGAGGCCTTCCGGAGCAGACCAAAGAGCCGTCCGCCCCACTGCGAGCCTGGGTGGCATCCGACATCTCTACCTACAGCCTAGATTGGATCGGGGACCCGATCGCAGCGACCGCTGTGTGCGAGTGAAGACACAGCCGGTGGAAGTCCCGGACTGAGATCGCGTCCGGCGGGTGAGCGAGCGTAAGCTCATTCCATAACCTGTTTGATAGTACTGTGCCTATAGACTGCCGAGGCCTACTACCTCATGTTAAAGACTCTCACTGGAGATCCACAGCAGGACTGATCCAGAGGATCTCCAGTGAAGTGTTGCCAGTTATCAACTTTCCCCTTTCTTGGATTACAAATGTTGTTTATTCTTACGCGGTGACGTCATCGAATACAACGAGCATGCGCTCGTCACATTCGATGCCGTCGCCGCCATCTTGGTTCACCCTACCTATGCCTAGGAAGCTACCGCGCATGCGTCAAAGTCATTTCGAGCATGCGCGGCTTCCCGGCGAACAGGTAAGTGTACACACACACAATTTTCCCGTAGAGAAACAGGCTGACGAGAATCTCGACGAGAAAATAGAGAGCAGGTTCTCTATTTTCTCGTTGAGATTCTTGTCGCTTTTCTTGACTAGAAACCATACACACGAACGAATTTCTCGGCAAGAAATCTCTGCCAGCAAGTTCCTTGCTGGTTCTTTCCGAGAAACTCGGTCGTGTGTACGAGGCTTTAGACCAGGAGTCTCCAAAAACGTTTGAAACCAAGGGCCAGTTTGATGTCCTTTAAACTTTAATGGGGGCTGGACTGTAGCCAGTGGCAGTAGAAAATGCACCAGTGTCAGTGGGAGTAAACAATGCTATAGGCTTGGGGGTCAGTGGGAGTAAAAAAAAGGACATAATTGGTGTCAGTGGGAGAATTAGTTCCCCATCAATGGTGTCAGTGGGAGGAATAGTGCCCCATTATTGGCATCAGTGGGAGAAATAATGCTCTGGCTTTGGTGTCAGTGGAAGGAATAGTGCCCCAAGGGCCGGATAAAGGCAAGCATAGGGCCACATCCAGCCCAAAAGCTGCAGTTTGAAGACCCCTGGCTTAGACTACAGATGCTATTTACAGTTTATTTGCTTTAAGCTCCCCCTGAGGGTTGCAGATTGGACATGCCTGTTCTATACCCTCACTCTCTCTTTTTATAAATTTTAGCAAAGTCCAGCCCGCGGGCCAATCGTGGCCCACGTTCTGGTTTTGGATGACCCGCCTGGTAATTTTGACATAGGGATTTGTTGGGGGTCACAAAAGATATATGAGTGCCACAAAAGATATATATGCTGGCTGCCTTGGAGGGGACGAGTGCCGTACACACAGGAGAGGAGTATTTCCTGTTTACACGGCGTCCTGTGTAAAAGGACGTCCTGTCTCCTGCGCTGCAATTGGATGACTGTTTTGTCCATCATAGGAGGCGGGACTTTCCTGTTTTCTCGGCTGCCTCTTTAATAGAGTTTCTCCTGTATGTCTGTTGGAGCTCGTCCCGCCCCCTCCCTGTCTCCTCCAAGGCTGCAGATGGGCATGAATCAAGCTGCACTGACGGCAATAGTGTGTCTGCATTCATGTCAATGTGGGTGCTGCATTAATGACAATGGGGTGCTGCATTCATGGCAATGTGGTGCTGCATTCATTGCAGTGGAGTGCTGCATTAATGGCAATGGAGTGCTGCATTAATGGCAATGGGGTGCTGCATTAATGGCAATGGGGTGCTGCAATTATGGCAATGGGGTGCTGCATTCATGGCAATGGGGTGCTGCATTCATGGCAATGGGGTGCTGCATTCATGGCAATGGAGTGCTGCATTAATGGCAATGGAGTGCTGCATTAACGGCAATGGAGTGCTGCATTCATGGCAATGAGGTGCTGCATTAATGGCAATGGGGTGCTGCATTAATGGCAATGTGGGTTCCGCATTAATGGCAATAGGGTGCTGCATTAATGGCAATGGAGTGCTGCATTCATGGCAATGGGGTGCTGCATTCATGGCAATGGAGTGTGACATCAATGGCAATATGGGTGCTGCATTAATGGCAAAGTGGGTGCTGCATTAATGGCAATGGGGGTGCTGCATTAATGGCAATGGGGGTGCTGCATTAATGGCAATGGGGTGCTGCATTAATGGCAATGTGGGTGCTGCATTCATGGCAATGTGGGTGCTGCATTCATGGCAATGTGGGTGCTGCATTCATGGCAATGGGGGTGCTGCATTCATGGCAATGTGGGTGCTGCATTCATGGCAATGTGTGTGCTGCATTCATGGCAATGTGTGTGCTGCATTCATGGCAATGGGGTTTGTGGCATTAATGGCAATGGGGTTTGCTGCATGCATGGCAACAGTGGGTGCTCCATTCATGGCAACAGTGGGTGCTCCATTCATGGCAACAGTGGGTGCTCCATTCATGGCAACGGTGGGTGCTCCATTCATGGCAACGGTGGGTGCTCCATTCATGGCAACAGTGGGTGCTCCATTCATGGCAACGTGGGGGCTGCAATCATGGCAATGGTGGGGCTGCAGATGGGCACTGAGAAGGCTGCATTGATAGGCACTGACCCTTAATTTGCTTCACAGTTCTTTTTTTAAAATTTAAGATTTTTTCCTGAAACTTCCTTTTTAAAGTTAAGGTGTGTGTTATAAGCCGATAAATACTGTATATCCAAAAAACACACCCAAGCTTATCTCTTCACCACACACAGCCACAAAGGCAGGAGAATTCTTGTTGGGCAGTGTATTAGTGCTCGGACGAACACACTTAGACCGAATTTTAATGGTTTAAAGAATATCAGGCAAAATGGTCGGCCCTCAAGCATGTTCACTTCATCAAATTTGGCCCTCTTTCCAAAAAGTTTGGTATTGAAGAAAAAGGGATTTTTATAACAGCTTACCTGTAAAATCCTTTTCTTGGAGTACATCACGGGACACAGAGCGACTTAGTCATTACTAATGGGTTATATAGATACCTTCAGGTGCTGGCACTGGCAACTTCCAAAACCGGAAGTACCCTCCCCTATATAAGCCCCTCCCATCCGGGAGCACCTCAGTTTTGTAGCAAAGCAATAAGTGTCCCAAAAAGAGGGGTGGGAGCTCTGTGTCCCGTGATGTACTCCAAGAAAAGGATTTTACAGGTAAGCTGTTATAAAAATCCCTTTTTCTTTTTCGTACATCACGGGACACAGAGCGACTTAGTCATTACTAATGGGACGTCCCAAAGCAATGCCAAATGAGGGGAGGGATACACTATACATAAGCTGGGCGCCATCAGGCATGAGGCTCTTTTGCGGCCTGCAACACACTGCGCCCAAAGGCGACATCCTCCTGACTTCTAACGTCTACCTGGTAGAATCTAGTAAACGTGTGTACTAAGGACCATGTTGTGGCCTTACAGACTTGAGCCAGGGAGGCTTGGTGATGCACTGCCCATGAAGTTCCAACTGCTCTTGTGGAGTGCGCTCTAACTTTGAACGGAGGCGGTCTCCTTTTCAAGCCATAGGCTTGTATTATGACCTGTCGAATCCACTTGGCTAAAGTAGATTTTTGATGCTGCCTGACCCTTTCTGGGGCCTTCCAGCGGAACAAACAAAGTATCCGTTCTGCGAATCTGAGCAGTGGCTTTTAGATAAGCTTTAACTGCTCTTACTACATCCAAAGAATGCAATAACTTTCCCTCTACCGAGCTAGGTTTGGGGAAAAAGGAAGGAAGAACCACATCTTGGTTCAAATGGAACCTCGATACCACCTTAGGAAGAAAGGCTGGATGAGGACGTAATACTACTCTGTCCTTATGGACAACCAGATATGGCTCCTTACAGGACAAGGCGGCTAATTCCGATACTCTTTTAGCCGAACAAATGGCTACTAAGAAAATCAATTTCCTGGTGAGAAGAACCAAGGAAATGTGCTGCAATGGTTCAAATGGTTGTTTCTGTAGAACCGACAGAACCAGGTTTAACTCCCATGGACATATGGGAATACTAACCGGAGGGCTAATACACATCACTCCTTGTATGAAAGCTTTGACTAGTGAATGCGAAGCCAAGGGCCTTTGAAAAAATATTGACAAGGCCGAAATCTGACCTTTGATAGTACTCAAGGCAAGCTTCCTATCCACAGCCCACTGTAGGAAGTCCAGAATCCTACCTATTACGTACTTACGTGGATGCCATTTCTTGGCCTCACACCACGCGATGTACGCCTTCCAGATCCTATAATAGATCTGCCTGGATACCGGCTTCCTGGCATTGATCATGGTAGATACCACAGGATTAGAGAGACCTCTCTTTTTTAGAATGTGGGCTTCAATAGCCAGGCCGTCAAACCTAGGGCTGGTAAGGAAGGGTGGTATATCGGTCCTTGCGAAAGCAGGTCCGGACGATGTGGGAGGGTCCAAGGACTCCCCACTGACATTTTTACAATCTCCGCGTACCATGCCCTTCGGGGCCATGCTGGAGCCACCAGAATCACCGGTTTCTTTTCTACCCGGATTCTGCGGATTAATCGTGGTAACAATTGTGGCGGTGGGAATGCATATATCAGCTTGAACTGATCCCAAGGGAACACTAGGGCATCCGAGCCGCAAGCTAGGGGATCCCTTGTGCGAGACACAAATCTGTCCACCTTTGCATTGAATCTGGATGCTAGCAGATCTACATCCGGTGTTCCCCACCGCTGGCATATTGCCTGGAAAACCTCGGGGTGAAGAGACCATTCCCCCGGGCATAATTGCTGGCGACTTAAAAAGTCCGCTCTCCAATTTTCCACTCCTGGGATGAAAACCGCGGATATGGCTGGGACATATCTTTCTGCCCATTCCAGGATGCAATTCGCTTCCCTCTGGGCTGCACGACTCCTGGTGCCACCCTGGTGATTGATATATGCCACTGCTGTGGCATTGTCTGATTGAATTCTGACAGGGGACCCTTGGAGTTTGGATGTCCATGCTACTAGGGCATACCGGGCTGCTCGTATCTCTAAGAAATTGATGGGCAGGGCCTTCTCTGCTTCTGACCACTTGCCCTGGAGAGACCATTGCTCCAGTACTGGCCCCCCAGCCTATGAGGCTGGCATCTGTAGTGACCACCTTCCAAGAAACCGGACTGAAGGGTTTCCCTTTTCCCAGATTCTGGGGCACCAACCACCAATGGAGGCTCTTGCGAACGGAAGGGGACAGGGACATTGGTAAGTCTAAAGCCTGAACTTTTTTGTTCCAGGCTGACAGTATGGCCCTCTGCAAGTTCCTTGAATGGAATTGACCGTAGGGTACTGCTTCGAATGAAGCCACCATTTTCCCAGCAGCCTCATGCACAGGCGTATGGATGGTTTTCTTTTTTGTACCCACTAAGTGGGTCAAATCTTTCAAAGACGACACCTTCTCTGGAGGTAAGAAAATCTTTCTCTGATTTGAATCCAGTCTTAGCCCCCAAGAATTCCAGACTTTTGACTGGTTTTTGGGGCTGACTTGTCTCGGTTGATAATGCAACCGTGAGATTCCAGATACTTGATTGTCTTGTGAACGACCACTACTAGTTTTTTCCACTGAGTGGTCTATCAGCAACAAGTCATCTAGATATGCCATTATCGTTACACCTTGTGTTCCTAGTTTGGCCAATCGTAGGGCCAGAATTTTTGTGAACACTCGTGGTGCTGTGGCCAGACCGAAAGGTAAGGCTCTGAACTGAAAATGGCGCCCTTCTACTGCAAAGCGTAGAAATTTCTGGTGGGCCGGACAGATGGGAATATGCAAATAAGCATCCCTTATGTCGATCGAGGCTGACCATTCCTGCCCTTGTAGGACGGTGGCCACCGATCGGATCGACTCCATCCGAAAAATCCTGATATGTAGGAACTTGTTTAGCCCTTTTATATTTAATATGGGCCTCACGTCCCCATTTGGTTTGGGGACTGTGACAAGGTTCGAGTAAAAACCCGAACCCGCTTTCTTCCAAGGGAACCTCATGATTACCCTTGGAGCAATAGTTGTTCTAGTGCCAGAAGGAGGGATCCTCTCTTCTGGGGATCGCTTGGCACGTTTGACCTCATAAGATGGGCAGGAGGAATGTCTTTTAACTCCAGCCTGTATCCCAGACTTACTGCGGAGATCACCCATCTGTCTCTGATGGTGTCCCGCCATGGTCTCTGTGAACAACTGAAGTCTTCCCCTCACCCGATTGAGTGGGGGCAACCCTTAATGACTTGGGGGGAGGTTTTGTACCTCTTTTGACCCAGGGTTTCTTGTTACCCTGTGATTGTCCCTGATTTCTGCCCCCTGGATTTGACCGCGGAGGCCGTCGGAACTGTTTCACAGCCGATGTGCCAGGGACTGGAGAAGTAGGCCTCTTAAAAGAAGGACTTCTACCCTTGTTCTTAACCGGCAAGAGTGTACTTTTACCGGCAGAAGTTTTCTGGATATATTTGTCCAGATCTTCTCCAGATAAGCGTTCTCCATGAAATGGGAAGCTAATCAGCAATTTCTTACAGGGAGCTTCAGCAGACCAGTTTTTGAGCCATAGAAGCCTACGCATATGTCTACAGACAGCGTAAAGCGGGAGGCCTGTTGGATTGTATCCTTTATGGCGTCCACCGCAACACAAGGCTCTAGGTAGGTCAGCTAGGGCAAGAGCCTGCTGATCTGGTAAGTCCCTTAAGACTTGTTTCAACTGATCTTTCATTGCTTGGCAGACTCCAATCGCTGCTACTGCAGGTTGTGTCACCATGCTTGCTGTAGAGAAAGCAGATTTTAGTAAAGACTCCAATTTTTTATCTATTGGGTCTTTGAACATTGGAACATTATCTACTGGACATGTCAGTGATTTATTTACACAAGAGATGGCTGTGTCCACTGTACGGACCCTCCATTTTTTTTATGAACTTATCCTCCATGGGATAGATCACTGGAAATCTCTTGCGGGGAGTAAATATTTTAACAGGATGCTCCCAATCCTGGTAAATAAGCCCTTCCAATAAAGGGTGGATTGGGAAGGAACAGACAGTCTGGGGAGCTTTCAGCGACCCCAGGCGAGGAAACAGTAGTGGTTGATGGTTCCGCCAGAGGCATTTAAAATGCTGCTCGGACCATGTTAGTCAGAGACTGAACCCATAATCTTTCAGCCTGAGATGCTGAGAAAGGTTCTTCCACTGTTGATTCCTCTATAACTGAATCAACCTCACCTGATCCCCTTCAGGTAGGTCGATCTCTGGGACTGTTCCTCCACTAACAGGCACTCTGCAGGAGGAGACGGAGATCGGACGCGCTTTTCCTGTGACAGGGAAGCAGCGATCAATGCTGTTAATCTCTCTTCCAATCCTCCCAGAGTTGAGGATAAAACCTCCTCTGTTATATATACAGGAGCAGGTGGACTGGGGACAGCCGCAGTACCAGGTACTCCTGCGGGGTTTCCTACGGCTACTGACCTCTGAAATTTCAGGGGAGATTGGCGCAGTACAGCATGCCCAAAATCCTCAGAGCCCGATGGAGACCCCTTTCGCTTCTTGGAAGACTTATTTCCAGAGCGTCTGGACGACATATCTATAAGCACAAAGCTGAGGTATTCCCGTCGTCATACACCAATTTTGCTGGTAATAGTCTAACACAGTTGCTGCTATATACCAGCTGTTGTCCACTAAAGTGTCTTTCTATGGGGATGCCTGCATCAACCGCCTCTGTGTGCCACCGTTTTGTTGCTAGCTCTGCTTGCATCCAGCTGACACTTGTACTGTGTCTTTTACACATGCTGGGACGCCTGCACATGCGCAGAAGCGCCGCGGCGCGCATCGAGCGTCATTCACCCGCCCCGCCCCTTTTTTTTCATAGGAGGCGCGTGCACGCGCCCGCGTGCGCGCCCGTGCGCCATTGGCGCCCTTTTCGAAACCAAGCAGGGACTAGGAGCCAGGGCCCTTTTTGCCGGAGGGCCTGTGCGGTGGATGAGCGCAGCAACAGGGCAGAGGAAGTGGATTCCCACAGAGAACTTACCAACTGCCTGGATCTTTTGACTTGAGAAAACCAAAGATCCACATGACAAGAAAAAATGGACCACAGCGGCCTCTAGTGGTTTAACACAGGTACCACGGTCCTCTTTTTTTTTTTTTTTTCTTGACTACTATCAAAATTTTACATTTTCCAGTAGTTACAGGCATACACAGATATTAGCGGGAATACCGTTAGGTAACAGACAGAAAGACAAATTAGGCTTGGGGGTCCCCCAATAGAACCAAGTTCCTGGGGGCCCCCACTTACCTGTTCCCCGCCGCAGGACTCTGTTTGGTCCACAGAAGCCCAAACTTCACCTATCACGGCAGGCATTGTAATTAAACCTTCAGGGACCGGGTTCCCAAGGATTCCACTCCCCTGGACCTGTATAGCACCCTGCACAGAAAACATCTTGGTCGTGGGTATGACCAGAGCTCTGGATCCCAGGGTCCAGCCCTCCTAAGAGAGGCATTACAGGCAAAACCTTGCTCTTCTGCTGCAAGGCCCGGGTACCGACCGTTTAGCTATGAAGCTTTTTTGGTGGGATCCGGAACAGCTTACTAAGGCCCGTAAAAGAACCTGTACACAAGCCCAGTGAAAACACATGTTTCTCTTTGGCCAACACCTTAGACACTGGCAAAAAACTGAGGTGCTCCCGGATGGGAGGGGCTTATATAGGGGAGGGTACTTCCGGTTTTGGAAGTTGCCAGTGCCAGCACCTGAAGGTATCTATATAACCCATTAGTAATGACTAAGTCGCTCTGTGTCCCGTGATGTACGAAAAAGAAAGTATATACTGTACTCTTTAACATCACAAAGGGCCAACTCACACTGCTGTGTTATCACACAGTAACACAAGAAAGGCTGGCAGGGTATTGCAGTGCTGGTCATATTGTAACTCGTATTGTAATTTTTTATTGCAACAATGTCTTGATTTTAATGGCACATCTATCCCCATCTTCTGAATCCTCTATGCACGTCAAATTAATTCTACAGGAGCAAATTGTGTTCTTTTTTTTTTTTTTTTTTATATCAAATTGCTGCAGCAGCTCAGAGGACACATCTAATGTCCTACCACTACGGCAATTTTACTCATCATTCGAAATATAAATATATAGCTGTTCTGAGCTGAACAACACTTTCAGGCATACTTATTGGAGCAGTTTACAAATAGCAATGATGACATGTAAAGTGCATAACAACCAATAAGGTTTCAGGTGTTTGAGCAGTGGCGGCCCGTCCATAGGTGGCGCCCGGGCGCCGCCCCCCCTCCTCCTGTGGTCACCAAAATATAATAAATAAATAAATAAATAAATAAAAAAACGGGCCCTTTAAGAGTTTTTTTTTTTTTTATGTCTTTATTTTACACATGGCGGCGCGACCATAGTGGGCGCAGAAGCGCCGCTACCGCTCGCTTCTGCGCCCGGCCGTCACTCACCACAACATTACATAGGTTCATGCATTGCATGAACCTATGTATTGCTGCCGCCCACTATTCAGATGGCCGACCCCTTGAGCGCCGGCCATCTGAGTCACAGCGTCTGATTGGCCTTTAGAAGTGCCTATCAGAGCCAGCAGGCTCTGATAGGCTTCCCGACTACAGCCTGAGGGCTGTAATCGGCTTCTAAATACCTAATGAGAGGACGCACAGGGGTGCGTTCCCTGGCCAATCAGGTTCACCGGGTCTGGTTACCGGTAACCTGATTGACTGAAGTGACATCGAGGGCGGGAGAAGACATCGAGGACGGAAGAAGGATGGCGCTGACTCGAGGAAGGTAAGTGCAGGGCTGGGGGGGGGGGACAAACTGGCTGCATTATGGGGGAGAAACTGGCTGCATTATGGGGAGAAACTGGCTGCATATGGGGGAGAAACTGGCTGCATTATGGGGGAGAAACTGGCTGTATATAGGGGAGAAACTGGCTGCATTATGGGGGAGAAACTGGCTGCATTATGGGGGAGAAACTGGCTGTATTATGGGGGAGAAACTGGCCGTATTATGGGGGAGAAACTGGCTGTATTATGGGGGAGAAACTGGCTGCATTATGGGGGAGAAACTGGCTGCATATGGGGGAGAAACTGGCTGCATATGCGGAAGAAACTGGCTGTATTATGGGGGAGAAACTGGCTGTATATTGGGGGAGAAACTGGCTGCATATAGGGGAGAATCTGGCTGCATATGGGGGAGAAACTGGCTGCATATGGGGGAGAAACTGGCTGCATTATGGGGGAGAAACTGGCTGCATTATGGGGGAGAAACTGGCTGCATATAGGGGAGAAACTGGCTGCATTATGGGGGAGAAACTGGCTGTATATGGGGGAGAAACTGGCTGTATATTGGGGGGAAACTGGCTGCATTATGGGGGAGAAACTGGCTGCATATGGGGGAGAAACTGGCTGCATATGGGGGGAAACTGGCTGCATTATGGGGGAGAAACTGGCTGCATTATGGGGGAGAAACTGGCTGCATATGGGGGAGAAATTGGCTGCATTATGGGGGAGAAACTGGCTGTATATAGGGGAGAAACTGGCTGCATTATGGGGGAGAAGCTGGCTGTATATGGGGGAGAAACTGGCTGTATATTGGGGGGAAACTGGCTGCATTATGGGGGAGAAACTGGCTGCATATGGGGGAGAAACTGGCTGCATATGGGGGAGAAACTGGCTGCATTATGGGGGAGAAACTGGCTGCATATGGGGGAGAAACTGGCTGCATTATGGGGGAGAAACTGGCTGCATTTGGGGAGAAACTGGCTGCATTATGGGGGAGAAACTGGCTGCATTATGGGGGAGAAACTGGCTGCATTATGGGGGAGAAACTGGCTGTATTATGAGGGCAAACTGGCTGCATTATGGGGGAGAAACTGGCTGCATTATGGGGGGAAACTGACTGTATTATGGGGGAGAAACTGGCTGTATTATGGGGGAGAAACTGGCTGTATTTTGGGGGAGAAACTGGCTACATTATGGGGGAGAAACTGGCTGCATTATGGGGGAGAAACTGGCTGCATATAGGGGAGAAACTGGCTGCATATAGGGGAGAAACTGGCTGCATTATGGGGAGAAACTGGCTGCATTATGGGGGAGAAACTGGCTGCATTATGGGGGAGAAACTGGCTGTATATTGGGGGAGAAACTGGCTGTATATTGGGGGAGAAACTGGCTGCATTATGGGGGAGAAACTGGCTGTATATTGGGGGAGAAACTGGCTGTATGATGGGGGAGAAACTGGCTGTATATGGGGGGGAAACTGGCTGCATTATGGGGGAGAAACTGGCTGCATATGGGGGAGAAACTGGCTGCATATGGGGGAGAAACTGGCTGCATATGGGGGAGAAACTGGCTGCATATGGGGGAGAAACTGGCTGCATTATGGGGGAGAAACTGGCTGCATTATGGGGGAGAAACTGGCTGCATTATGGGGGAGAAACTGGCTGCATTATGGGGGAGAAACTGGCTGCATATGGGGGAGAAACTGGCTGCATTATGGGGGAGAAACTGGCTGCATTTGGGAGGGAAACTGGCTGCATTATGGGGGAGAAACTGGCTGCATTATGGGGGAGAAACTGGCTGTATTATGAGGGCAAACTGGCTGTATTATGGGGGAGAAACTGGCTGCATTATGGGGGGAAACTGGCTGTATTATGGGGGAGAAACTGGCTGTATTATGGGGGAGAAACTGGCTACATTATGGGGGAGAAACTGGCTGCATTATGGGGGAGAAACTGGCTGCATATAGGGGAGAAACTGGCTGCATTTGGGGGAGAAACTGGCTGCATATAGGGGACAAACTGGCTGTATTATGAGGACAAACTGGCTGTATTATGAGGACAAACTGGCTGCATTATGGGGGAGAAACTGGCTGTATTATGAGGACAAACTGGCTGCATTATGGGCGAGAAACTGGCTGCATTATGGGGGAGAAACTGGCTGCATTATGGGGGAGAAACTGGCTGCATTATGGGGGAGAAACTGGCTGTATTATGGGGGAGAAACTGGCTGTATTATGGGGGAGAAACTGGCTGCATTATGGGGGAGAAACTGGCTGCATTATGGGGTAGAAACTGGCTGCATATAGGGGAGAAACTGGCTGCATTATGGGGGAGAAACTGGCTGTATATTGGGGGAGAAACTGGCTGCATATAGGGGAGAAACTGGCTGCATTATGGGGGAGAAACTGGCTACATTATGGGGGAGAAACTGGCTGCATATGGGGGAGAAACTGGCTGCATATAGGGGAGAAACTGGCTGCATTTGGGGGAGAAACTGGCTGCATATAGGGGACAAACTGGCTGTATATAGGGGAGAAACTGGCTGCATTTGGGGGAGAAACTGGCTGCATATAGGGGACAAACTGGCTGTATTATGAGGACAAACTGGCTGCATTATGGGGGAGAAACTGGCTGCATTATGGGGGAGAAACTGGCTGCATTATGGGGGGGGAAACTGGCTGCATTATGGGGGAGAAACTGGCTGCATTATGGGGGAGAAACTGGCTGCATATAGGGGACAAACTGGGTGCATTATGGGGGAGAAACTGGCTGCATTATGGGGGAGAAACTGGCTGCATTATGGGGGAGAAACTGGCTGTATTATGGGGGAGAAACTGGCTGTATTATGGGGGAGAAACTGTCTGCATTATGGGGGACAAACTGGCTGTATTATGAGGACAAACTGGCAGCATTATGGGGGAGAAACTGGCTGCATTATGGGGAGAAACTGGCTGCATTATGGGGGAGAAACTGGCTGCATTATGGGGGAGAAACTGCCTGTATTATGGGGGAGAAACTGGCTGCATTATGGGGGAGAAACTGGCTGCATTATGGGGGAGAAACTGGCTGCATATAGGGGAGAAACTGGCTGCATATAGGGGAGAAACTGGCTGCATTATGGGGGAGAAACTGGCTGTATATTGGGGGAGAAACTGGCTGCATTATGGGGGAGAAACTGGCTGTATATTGGGGGAGAAACTGGCTGCATTATGGGGGAGAAACTGGCTGCATTATGGGGGAGAAACTGGCTGCATTATGGGGGAGAAACTGGCTGCATTTAGGGGAGAAACTGGCTGCATATAGGGGACAAACTGACTGTATTATGAGGACAAACTGGCTGCATTATGGGGGAGAAACTGGCTGTATTATGAGGACAAACTGGCTGCATTATGGGGAGAAAAACTGGCTGCATTATGGGGGAGAAACTGGCTGCATTATGGGGGAGAAACTGGCTGCATTATGGGGGAGAAACTGGCTGCATTATGGGGGAGAAACTGGCTGCATTATGGGGGAGAAACTGGCTGTATTATGGGGGAGAAACTGGCTGCATTATGGGGGAGAAACTGGCTGCATTATGGGGGAGAAACTGGTTGCATTATGGGGGAGAAACTGGCTGCATATAGGGGAGAAACTGGCTGCATTATGGGGGAGAACTGGCTGTATATTGGGGGAGAAACTGGCTGCATTATGGGGGAGAAACTGGCTGCATATGGGGGAGAAACTGGCTGCATATAGGGGAGAAACTGGCTGCATTTGGGGGAGAAACTGGCTGCATATAGGGGACAAACTGGCTGCATATAGGGGAGAAACTGGCTGCATTTGGGGGAGAAACTGGCTGCATATAGGGGACAAACTGGCTGTATTATGAGGACAAACTGGCTGCATTATGGGGGAGAAAATGGCTGCATTATGGGGGAGAAACTGGCTGCATTATGGGGGAGAAACTGGCTGTATATTGGGGGAGAAACTGGCTGCATTTGGGGGAGAAACTGGCTGCATATAGGGGACAAACTGGCTGCATATAGGGGAGAAACTGGCTGCATTTGGGGGAGAAACTGGCTGCATATAGGGGACAAACTGGCTGTATTATGAGGACAAAATGGCTGCATTATGGGGGGGAACTGGCTGCATTATGGGGGAGAAACTGGCTGTATTATGGGGAAGAAACTGGCTGTATTATGGGGGAGAAACTGGCTGTATTACGGGGGAGAAACTGGCTGCATTACGGGGGAGAAACTGGCTGCATTATGGGGGAGAAACTGGCTGTATTATGGGGGGGGGGGGGAAACTGGCTGTATTATGGGGGAGAAACTGGCTGCATTATTGGGAAGAAACTGGCTGCATTATGTGGGGGAAACTGGCTGCATTATGGGGGAGAAACTGGCTGCATTATGGGGGAGAAACTGGCTGCATTATGGGGGATTAACTGGCTGCATTATGGGGGAGAAACTGGCTGCATTATGGGGGAGAAACTGGCTGCATTATGGGGGAGAAACTGGCTGCATATGGGGGGGGGAAACTGGCTGCATTTGGGGACAAACTAGTGGTGTTTGGGCACAGTGGCTGCGTTTAATGGGCACAGTGGCGGCAATTGATGATTTTTTTTTTTTCAGTTTGTTTGCGCCCCCCAAAAAATTTGAGCACCAGCCGCCACTGTGTTTGAGGTTAGATAATTGGTTGCTGTTGGTTAGAGCTTTCATTCTTTATGGTGCTTTATTTGCAAGACAGAATATAACTATACTGTACCAACAAAGCAATGGTTATCCTGCCAGTAAAACACGTCCTGTCCTACAGTGAAAAGGCTCAGTCACTGTACTGTATTGTATCTATGGAGGAGCAGCACGGTCATTTGCTATGCTCAATAAAAATAACTAATGCAGATATCTTAAAGAATATCTATTTCTTTCAGCTTTTCTGTGCTTTTCTGCACAGATATCTATTAAAATCACACCCCGGAGTCACCAAAAGTAGTACAGAAACTACTTTTGAGAATCAGACGGTGCCATTTCCGGCAATGGCCGCCGATTTGGCATGAGATTTGACATGTCTAAATTCCACTTACAGTAAGGTGACCAGATTTTTAAAATGAAATCCGGGGACATATTTTTTTTTTACAAGTAATGGCGGCAATCAACGACTCTGCCCATCGCCGCTGCCACCCACCTCACAGCCTCTCAAGTCTCACTCTCCGGGCCCCGGCTACTACTGGGTGGGGAGCGGAGAAAGATCACTCCGCCAAGGAAGGCAAGGAGATAAACAGGCAGGCGGCTGGCCAGGACTTGAGCCAAGGCAGAAGAACATGCGAGCGGAGCTGAATGGGCATGCGACCGAAACTGAAGAAATGGTCCCTCTGCTCCGACCAGCAAATGATCATCAGAAAGGGACACAGATAAAGGAAAGAAATACACCCCCTAAGCTAGTAGGAGAGGCGGAGCGAGGGTGTGTAATTCAGAATTAGTTTTTTTAATTCTGCACTGACTGTCTTTGAAATTGCCCCAGCCCCTGTTCAAATCCAATCCGGGGACAAAACCGGGGACAGACTTGGTCCGGGGACAGTGTCCTCAATCCGGGGACTGTCCCCTGAAACCGGGGATGTCTGGTCACCCTAACTTACAGTGGTCACCAAGTCAAGTAGAGAGGCTGCATCTGCTCAGGGGAGACACAGGCAACTATGAAACCACCATCTGGAGCAATCATACTGATTACCCCTCAGGTTTCCTCTAGCTGTATCAGTTCAGTGCATGCTTTGTTAAGGAATACTAAAGTCCTGATGAAGGGGGGCCCTTTGAACCCCTGAAACATGTTGGAATTTATGATACAAGGTTCTGAATAAGATTAAATATGGACTTCATACAGTAGGTTCTCTTTTTAGTGCTTTCTTCCTTACACATCTAGCAATAAAAATTTGAGAGAGGTTAAGGTATTTCCCTACAAACAAAAAAAATGGGGCTTTAGATAAACTTTAAAAAAAATAAACTTAATTTATTCCCATAATTAGACTATTTTAACTAACATTTAACATTTAATAACATTAGAATAAATCGTAGGTTTCAGTGTTTCTTTAAATATCTGACAACGAACCTATGGACATTTTTTCCCATTATATAACTCACCGGTCAACAGTGAGATCAGGCGCAAAGATAAGCTTTCCAGGTTGTTCTATTGACCTCCACATGAGTCCCATCATTAGAACTTCCAGCCAGCAGCTCTCCAACAAGCGAACTTGATCATATAGACTCAATTCCACGAAGCCTGGAAATAGTATGACTTTTTAAGAAGTTTACTAAGTGTATACGAAGAATCATTGGTTAAGCAATTGCACACACATTTGCAATTGCACTCGCACGCACACACTCAACACTTACTTGCACCTCTCCTACATAACTTACCTGGTATTTTTTTTGCCCATGCTATCATGTGAACCAATTCCTTGTCAGCAAGCTTAGTCAGTGACATCATCATGGACGCCTCAGTGAAAGGTTTGCAGGGGCGATTCATTAATAAAACATTGGGGGGTTCTGCTTCAATTAATGATAACACAAACTGCTCTGGGCCCAAGGCACAGGGAAGAACTTCTTTTACTCGGCTTATGTTTTCAATTATTTTCTTGTTTTTTCCAAGACAATGCATCTGATCCTCTGAGTGGCGGCGATGTCGTATGATGCGGTACCCACAACGTTCACGCCTTGTTCCTAAAAATGTTAAATGCAGTCATGCCACCTGGGTAAAGAACACTTTAAAGACCGTGACAGAAAGAATAAAGGATTTTGATGAATGTGTTATTTGACACAGAGTGGGAGATTTACTGAAACTGTCGTGCACAGAACCTGGTGCAGCTGTGAATAGTAACCAATTAGCTTCTAACTTCAGATTGTTCAAGTAAACTTTGACAATACAACCTGGAAGCTGATTGGTTACTATGCATAGCTGCACCAGATTCTGTGTTCTCCTGTTTTAGTAAATCTCCCCCAGATTGTCTGAGGTTTTAGAAGTGAAAAGTTAGGACACAAAAAACCTTCTATTCCTTTTTTTGTTAACACTCTTTATTTTACAATTTGACATAGATAGGAATGCCTCAAGACTTCTATTCATTTTTATATACAGTATCTCACAAAAGTGAGTACACCCTCAAATTTTTGTAAATATTTTATTTACTGAAGAAATTACACTTTGCTACAATGTAAAGTAGTGAGTGTACAGCTTGTATAACAGTGTAAATTTGCTGTCCCCTCAAAATAACTCAACACACAGCCATTAATGTTTAAACCGCTGGCAACAAAAGTGAGTACACCCCTAAATGAAAATATCCAAATTGGGCCCAATTAGCCATTTTTCCTCCCCGGTGTCATGTAACTGGTTTGTGTTATAAGGTCTCAAGTGTGAATAAGGAGCAGGTGTGTTAAATTTGATGTTATCGCTCTCACTCTCTCATACTGGTCACTGGAAGTTCAACATGGCACCTCATGGCAAAGAACTCTCTGAAGATCTGAAAAAAATTATTATTGCTCTACATAAAGATGGCTTAGGCTATAAGAAGATTGCCAAGACCCTGAAACTGAGCTGCAGCACGGTGTCCGAGACCATACAGCGGTTTAACAGGACAGGATCCACTCAGAACAGGCCTCGCCATGGTCGACCAAAGAAGTTGAGTGCACGTGGTCAGCTTCATATCCAGAGGTTGTCTTTGGGAAATAGATGTATGAGTGCTGCCAGCATTGCTGCAGAGGTTGAAGGGGTGTGGGGTCAGCCTCTCAGTGCTCAGACCATACACTGCACACTGCATCAAATTGGTCTGCATGGCTGTCGTCCCAGAAGGAAGCCTCTTCTAAAGATGATGCACAAGGAAGCCTCCAAACAGTTTGCTGAAGATAAGCAGACTAAGGACATGGATTACTGGAACCATGTCCTGTAGTCTGATGAGACCAAGATGAACTTATTTGGTTCAGATGGTGTCAAGCGTGTGTGGTGGCAACCAGGTGAGGAGTACAAAAACAAGTGTGTCTTGCCTACAGTCATGCATGGTGGTGGGAGTGTCATGGTCTGGGGCTGCATGAGTGCTGCCGGCACTGGGGAGCTACAGTTCATTGAGGTAACCATGAATGCCAACATGTACTGTGACATACTGAAGCAGAGCATGATCCCCTCCCTTCAGGGACTGGGCCGCAGGGCAGTATTCCAACAAAACGACCCAAAACACACCTCCAAGAGGGGTACTGCCTTGCTAAAGAAGCTGAGGGTAAAGGTGATGGACTGGTAAAGCATGTCTCCAGACCTAAACCCTATTGAATGTCTGTGGTGCATCCTCAAATGAAAGGTGGAGGAGCGCAAGGTCTCTAACATCCACCAGCTCCGTGATGTCGTCATGGAGGAGTGGAAGAGGACTTCAGAGGCAACCTGTGAAGCTCTGGTGAACTCCATGCCCAAGAGGGTTAAGGCAGTGCTGGGAAATAATGGTGGGCACACAAAATATTGACACTTTGGGCCCAATTTGGACATTTTCACTTAGGGGTGTACTCACTTTTTTTGCCAGCGGTTTAGACATTAATGGCTGTGTGTTGAGTTATTTTGAGGGGAAAGCAAATTTACACTTTTATACAAGTTGTACACTCAGTACCTTACATTGTAGCAAAGTGTAATTTCTTCAGTGTTGTCACATGAAAAGATAAAAAAATATTTTTTTAAATGTGAGGGGAGTACTCACTTTTGTGAGATACTGGTGATACAGATCTGGTGTGCAGACTGCCAAAAAAACAAGTTTGGAATCCAATTGTACTAAAAATACTAATATTAAAGGGTCAGTCCACACAAAGGTAATATTTTAGTTAAAGATACAATGTGTTGGCCCAAAATAGTCCTGGCTTATTACATTTTTATATGGTCCAACACAGAGATCCCCATGCGACAATTTATGGCTTCTAGAAGTTTTGGGTATTCCTGCCCACCACAAAAGTTTTTGGATAACTTACCATCATACTTACCTAGAACACCAAAAATAGGACTATTCATTTCAGGATAGTGGGCAGAGCTATGGAAATCATTCCTTGTTGCCCCAATAGTCAACTGTTCATCCAGAACTACTAGTGTATTGTGCAGATACAACCTAATCTTACAGAGTCACGTATTTCAAACTGTGTACACATTGTATTCTTTGAACAGAAGGTATTTGCAAGTCTTATTACATCACAAGTCCCAAATATAAATGAGGACTATTCCTCCTTTCAGGTTAGGTTCAGGCTTACTGCAACCTACAAAGAATTGCTTCTGCAATTTTGGGCTGAACACTGATTGTGAGTCAGGTCTTCTCGTCCAACATGAGTCTTGATCTTACAAATGCTGCTATGGTTAAATAGGCACAAATTCTTGCAGACACACTCCAAATTGTTATGGAAAGTCTTGACAGAAAAGTAGTTGCAACGTGATCTTGGAATGGGTTGTTCAACACATATAAGTACAATGGTCAGGTGTGAACATTTGGCCTTGTAGTATATATAAAACCCAGCAGGCACAGTGGCACCCCATTACAATAATCCCGAGTGATACTGAAGGCAATAGTGTTTGACAAGTGTTCCTTCTTTTCAGCTTGCAAAATCTTATCAATTGCGCAGCTTGCAAAATCGTACAAATTGCTTTAATGATGACCAATAATGGCATACAGTAGCCTTATAGAACCAGAAATATTAACTAAAGCATCATCATGTCTTCTGCATAGCATTGGCAATACCTTGAATTGTCTTTTATGCATTTCCCTATGGGCACAGTGGGGTTGGTTTACTAAAGGCTGTTGTTCTCTTTGCAAGGGAAGATTATTGAATGTGGTGGAAATGTCTTTTGCAAAGAATACCCAATCATATGCGTGCACATGTTTGGATGACTAAAATCAATACAGCTTTGTCTTGTTTACTAAGTTAAGAGAAAATTCCCTTTCAAACAGCTTTTTGACATTACTATATCAACCCCAATGGGCCTACACGCTATAAGGGAGCCAAGAGTAGGTGAAGCGCAATATACATAATTTACAAAGTTAATATTGCCTTGTCATATAAATGTATCTGGATGGTGGAAAACAGACTTTGCTGAGGTTCAGCAGCTGGTACGGTAGACTTCATAATGGGTATTACATATAACAGTTTTAAAATCCCACCAACACAATACAATGAACCAGTCTCATGCTGATTGTCAAGATGTAAGAAAACATTCAAGTATTTGAAATTGTGCTGTCTGCTGATGTGATAATAAGACTGGAAAGCAAAAACAAAAAAGAAAGTGACTATCAAACATGAAGGAATACAATCTCACCACATTTCATCATTCCCACTTCAAAACACTTGCGCAGTCGACATGCTTGACAGCTTTTTCGCCTGTTTTTGTCTATGGTGCACTGGTTTGTAGCAGGGCAGATATAGTCATTGTGTCCTTCCATATAAAAAAAAAAATAAGAAACATATAGCATGAAGTAATAATAATAATCAACATAATAACCCCTTCATAACATCAGCAAAGCTATCATCTGTGAAAGGCACCATAAAGACATAATATTTCTAACCCCTTTGGCACTTCACTAACTCGTGATATTTTTGGTACCAAGAAATATTGGCTAACTTTTATGTTAACAAATATGTTTTTCATTTCGTGTCTGTACCGATAAGGTGGCGGTCCGCTCATTTTCTGTCCTGGAGACACAGCTTGAAGTGAGAAGAAAACTCTCCAAAGTAAGAGGAAAATCCTTCAATCATCACTGGAACACCTATTCTGCAGTGAACACCTGTGATCCAGAGCTGCAATATGTTCCGTCCCCTTCCTGTGATTTCACCCCACCCCTTGCAATATTCTAGAGCCCGAGAGGACCCTTTCACTATATAGCCTATATAGCAAGTGTCCACATGAACCAGTCAGTGATGTGGGAACCAGATGAAGAACCCCCCCGCCCCATTTCTGTAGTTAGGAAAACAGAAGATTCAGAAGCCAGCAATTCAGATGAACATGCAGTTATGTTACTAAAGTAGATTTTGGGTGGATTTTTTTTCTAACCCAGCATTAGAGAGCAGTGGGGGTAAAAAGTTGTGGGATGTTGACATTTCTGGAGATCAGCTTTAAAATGCAATTATTTCCAGGATGGGGTTACCTGAGTTTTTTTAAATGCCTGCTGAGGACAACACTTACTTACCTACCCCTCATAACAATGATTCCTGAGATCAAATAAAAAAAATGACAGCATGTGTGATTGCCCTGTTTACAATCAAGTAGGGCAATGATGTCTTAAATACTACCTCTTCAAAAAAAGTAATAAGCACAGGAGACATTTGCTGCTTGCAATTTCCAAACAAGGACCAAGGTAACCTAGCCCACTAGCCAGGCCAAGCCAAGGCCACTTCCAATGCAGGTAGGAACTGGATGTCTTCTGAGAAAAACTGGGAACCTAGCACCATCCCATCTGTAGAACCATGAGTTTGCTGGCGTGTAACTAACCCCTTTCTATGATGCATAGAGGGCCTACATTTTCCAAGGGTAAAGTGACAATTGGCAAAGTTATCTGAGCTGTTTCGTGTTGGTAATTTAACCTACTCCTCACAACATCTACCGCTTTTAAGTCAGGTAACCTACCCCCCACATTTCCTTGGATAAAAACATACAAGTTGGCCCAATGTGACTTTACCTGCTTATAAAATAATTGCTTGGCAACCAAATCACACACGAACAATTAGGCAACCTCTACCATTTTTAGGCTCCTTAAAATGAATAGATAAACCACTAAAGAGCTTGTGGGCAGGACCAGTTGCTTGATACCCATGATAGAATAAAGGTACACTGAAATCAAGTAAGCTGGCACATATATTATTTGGATAAGTATAAGTAACAAATAACTTGTGGAAGACAGCTGCAAGGTGCTCACTTCACAGTTCCAGACAATATGGCAATAGAGCCCTAATATCACAGGCAACCCGGGTACAATAGCTCTTACCAACATTGGCAGTACTTCAGCACAGTCTCTTCAATTGAGAGGATGCTCTGATAGGCTTACGTTTCTGCAGCAACATCTGATGGCTGATAGGCAGAACAGTGCAGGCACCTTTAGAAAATTGATAAGAAGCTCCCTGTCCCAACTCTCTAGTGTTCCTAGATAGCCGAGCCAGGCATGGTATCCCTGCACTATCCCACTTCAATTGGAACCTCTCCCTAGCACTAGATACACTGTCCCAGCTATAGTAGGAATTATGTCACTACACTATCCACATCACGAATTCACGCCAACCACAAAGCGACAGTGCTATTTATTAGCATTGGACTCACTAAAGATAGCTACGGGGGTCAGCCAGGGCAGCAGCACCCAATCTGACCGCTGCTCCCCTGATGACAAATGCAGAGGCTTCAGAGGAACTAAGCTCCTCTCAACCTCCATTCCCTGCCGCACAGCGACCAGCAGCACCTGCTACAGAAGTTAGCACAAACTACAACTGCCTATAAGCCAATTTATAATAGAGAGCGGATATCACTATTCTCTCTCCGCTGTGCACTATTGCAAACAGCTAAGCCAAAGTAGGTCCCAGATCACCAGATTACTGACAAAAAAGATTGAGGAGGACTGGTGCCCTAGAGATTTGACTGAATGATGGACTGGAGCTCTCAGCAAGTAGGCCATAGGGGGGGATTTACTAAAACTGGCTACCATGCACAGCTGAACCAGATTTGGAGTGCCCTAATCAGTCTCTAACTTCAGGTTGCTCAATTAAGCTTTGATAATGAAACCTGAAAGATTATTGTGCAAAAGCTGGTGCAGCTCTGCATAGAAACCCCTCTAGTTTTAATAAGTAACCCCCAATGTCTCTTGTTATGCCCTGTACACACGATCGTTTTTTCCGATGGAAAAAAGTCAGATGGAATTTCTTCATCGGAAAAAACTATCGTGTGTGGGCCCCATCTGACTTTTTTCCATCGGTGTAAAAAAAAAAAAAAACATGTTTTAAATTTTTCCGATGGGAAAAAAAAAGATAGGAAATTCCGATCGTCTGTGTGGAACTCCATCGGAGAAAAATCCACGCATGCTCAGACTAAATTAGAAGACGGAAGCGCTCGTTCTGGTAAAACTAGCGTTCGTAATGAAGATAGCACATTCGTCATGCTGTAACGGACTGAAAAGCACGGAGACTGAAAAGCGTGAATCGGCTAACACCAAACTTTTACTTACACGCGGTAACACGAAATCAGCAAAAGCAGCCCAAAGGGTGGCGCCATTGGATTTATACTTTCCATTTATAGTGCCGCCGTACGTGTTGTACGTCACAGCATTTTGGACGGTCGGAATTTTGTCTGATGGACGTCAGCTTCATCGGAATTCCAAAGAACAATTCCATCGGATTTTATTACATCGGAAATCCGATCATGTGTACAGGGCATAAGCTTCTTGAAGTTGATTTTTAATTTTGACTGGAGCTTTAACATAAGCTTCCATGATGTTTTTAAAATCCTAACAGCTACCATCGGTCTACAAGTACTCCCGAACACACACCAGCTCTTTTTGCAAATTCCAAAATTGATAGGTTGCTAGCCTGGCTACACTTATAATATAAATAATGCTAATTTGAAATTTTGTCTGCTTTTCACAACTTGCAAAGCACAGAAGGCTTTAGCTGCACACAACAGTCATTATTAGGCCTCATTAATATTCTGAATACATTAATCAGTTCGGAACACTCAGCACCAGGGAATGGAGTGTCCTAAATCAACCTCAGCAACAAGATCCGAGAACTAAACATACCTTGGATGCTCCTCTTGAAGAAAGCTTTACATCCCTCACAAGACCAGACTCCATAGTGGTAACCGGAGGCGTAATCACTGCACACTGCACAGAAGTGGGTGTCTCTTTTAGAGCCTGGGTTACTTCCAATATGATTAGTACATTCACCTCCTATGGATTTTCTCTTCATGACTTCCCTGCAGTCAAAACAGAAGTAGTGATAAAGCAATTTACATATACCTGTAAATTTTACTTGCTTTTTGGATGTTAATAGATTGTGCCCAGCTATAAATGTTCTATTATGCTCATTAATTAAGAAATGTATACCTTTAAATTCTGAATTAGAAAGCCGGTTCCTCGACTGTTTTTGGTGTAGCAGTATTCAAAGTAACCTACAAGACAACAGGATTGCCGAAAGGTCCAAAGTGCACGAGACACTGACATATCTTGCCAATCTAGGAGTGGCATAATATGGTACGTATTAAAGACATGACTACTGAGTCAAGCTCAGACTGTAAACTGCGCAATAACTTCTATTCTCTGGATATTATATTATTATACACAGTGATCCGCAGACTAAACTTATCACAAAATCTGGCAATTCAGATTGTGCATATAATAAAGAATGCATAACAAAAAAGCAGTACTGGGACAAAGTCCTCTGGCACCCAAAGCGTAGATGCTAAAGTTTGCCCATTCCTGTGCTGAGATGAAGGAAGCTTGCACATACGCATCAACAACGGCCAGGCTGTCACAGTGTGGAGAAATGGAGGTTGCTGTCTTTTCGGCCTTAGGCCACCTTTAGGTCTATGAAAAACCAGAATGGAAGGCGGGAGGTGCTGCAATATAATTAAACCAGTGTCATATTCAGCATGTTAGAGTCAGCTTCCCATTTACATTTTTGGTAATCAAAATGCATTCTTTCATCTTCAAACTCGTTTATTATTCATGAAAAGCTCACATTTTATTCTGTGATAATTCCCTATTATATTGGTACTAGAATGATTCTGGTTAAAAGCATTTTTCTTAATTCGGTAGTATAAAAACCAATGAACACAAATAACATTTGCTATAAATGCATAAAAAAAATCAGCAAAACAAAACAAAAAAAGCTAAGGGAAGAAGGGAATGAAGGTGTTAATAAAACTAAATAGGGTTAACTAACTAAAATAGATTTTGACTTTATCCATGACAGTAACTTATAAATAAAGATTACAGCAATGAAGGTGACAGCTTTGCCCTATAATTTCTCACTGTGCCATTCAGTCTAGAGAGCCATAGAAAAACTAAATACATTTTTGACTCATGAGCACCATTTAAATGCAAAAAAGTATTTAGAATTAAATTTAAAACATATCTAAAACCTTTTTATTAGTGGTGATGGGTTATCATCCCTGCTATAGGCATGCGCCTTTGGCACACCCTAATCCGGTGGAACCAAACTGTATTTTCCTCCTGCGGCAGCTGAAAGCCTGCTTCTCCTCCTCTCCCTCCTGCTGGCATTCAGCTACCTCAGGAGGAAAATACAGGGTGTTGGTACCAGTAAATGCCACCCCCATGCCTCTCCTGTCCCTCTTTTTTCTGCTCCCAAAGCCCCCGTGTGCTCCCCTGGAACCCTGTCCCCATCATTTCAGGATGGGTAGCATGGAAATGGGCAGTAAATATGTGATTTCCTGGCCCCTTTCCTTTTCTGAATGAACATAGTGAGTGATTAGTACTAATTGCTTCTTTGTCCATTCATAACCGAAGCATAATAAATTGTATTTACTATGCTTAAGTTTGTGAATGAACAGGAAGCTGCTCAGCACAGAGCACTTCCTATTCATTCACTGTCAAGTGCAGCTGAGGTTGCAGAGAAAGGGACTAGGGAATCTCTGTCCTCATTCCTATTCTCTGTCTCAAGAGTGAGACAACAGGGTTCTCCTAATATTTCACTTTTTACATTTATTTTATAGGAGTGTGTGTGCCTGTGTGTACAGTATGTATATATATATATATATATATATATATAGTCAGGTCCATAAATATTGGGACATCGACACAATTCTTATCTTTTTGGCTCTATACACCACCACAATGGATTTGAAATGAAATGAACAAAATGTGCTTTAACTGCAGACTTTAAGATTTAATTTGAGGGTATTTACATCCAAATCAGGTGAACGGTGTAGCAATATGTGCATACAAACAGTTTGTATATGTGCCTCCCACTTTTTAAGGGACCAAAAGTAATGGGACAATTGGCTGCTCAGCTGTTCCATGGCCAGGTGTGTGTTATTCCCTCATTATACCATTTACAAGGAGCAGATAAAAGGTCCAGAGTTAATTTCAAGTGTGCTATTTGCATTTGAAATCTGTTGCTGTCAACTCTCAATAAGAGATCCAAAGAGCTGTCACTATCAGTGAAGCAAGCCATCATTAGGCTGAAAAAACAAAACAAACCCATCAGAGAGCTAGCAAAAACATTAGGTGTGGCCAAATCATCTGTTTGGAACATCCTTAAAAAGAAAGAACGCACCGGTGAGCTCAGCAACACCAAAAGACCCAGAAGACCACAGAAAACAACTGTGGTGAATGACCAAAGAATTATTTCCCTGGTGAAGTAAACACCCTTCACAACAGTTGGCCAGATCAAGCACACTCTCCAGGAGGTAGGTGTATGTGTGTCAAAGTCAACAATCAAGGGAAGACTTCACCAGAGTGAATACAGAGGGTTCACCACAAGATGTAAACCATTGGTGAGCCTCAAAAACAGGAAGGCCAGATTAGAGTTTGCCAAACAACATCTAAAAAAGCCTTCACAGTTCTGGAACAACATCCTATGGACAGATGAGACCAAGATCAATTTGTACTAGCGTGATGGGAAAAGAAGAGTATGGAGAAGGAAAGAAACTGCTCATGATCCAAAGCATACCACCTCATCAGTGAAGCATGGTGGTGGTAGTGTCATGGCGTGGGCATGTATGGCTGCCAATGGAACTTGTTCTCTTGTATTTATTGATGATGTGACTACTGACAAAAGCAGCAGGATAAATTCTGAAGTGTTTCGGGCAATATTATCGGCTCATATTCAGCCAAATGCTTCAGAACTCATTGGACAGCGCTTCACAGTGCAGATGGACAATGACCCGAAGCATACTGCGAAAGCAACCAAAGAGTTTTTTAAGGGAAAGAAGTGGAATGTTATGCAATGGCCAAGTCAATCACCTGACCTGAATCCGATTAAGCATGCATTTCACTTGAAGACAAAACTGAAGGGAAAATGCCCCAAGAACAAGCAGGAACTGAAGACATTTGCAGTAGAGGCCTGGCAGAGCATCACCAGGGATGAAACCCAGCGTCTGGTGATGTCTATGCGTCCCAGACTTCAGGCTGTAATTGACTGCAAAGGATTTGCAACCAAGTATTGAAAAGTGAAAGTTTGATTTATGATTGTTAATCTGTCCCATTACTTTTGGTCCCTTAAAAAGTGGGAGGCACATATACAAACTGTTGTAATTCCTACACCGTTCACCTGATTTGGATGTAAATACCCTCAAATTAAAGCTCATCTTGTTCGTTTAATTTCAAATCCATTGTGGTGGTGTATAGAGCCAAAAAGATTAGAATTGTGTCGATGTCCCAATATTTATGGACCTGACTATATATATATATATATATATATATATATACACATACATACATACATACATACACACACATGCATGTGTGTTTGAGCTTTGGGGTACATATCCTTAGGCACCTTTTACACCATTGGCCTGCATGTCCAGATCCGAGCGGGCCACCCATTGACTTCTATGGGCAGGCGGATGTGAGCGGACGTGTACAATCGCCATGCATCCAACGGATCGGATGAAAGTGGACATGCTGTTAGTTTTTATCCGATCTCCCCATAGAGAACAGCGGGGCTCTGACAGGTCCCTCCCTGCACAGTGAGCAGAGACGGACCTGTCATCCGCCTGCTCAGCGGGGATCAATTGAGCGATCCTCCATTGAGCTAGCGGAGTCCGTCTAGCGCATCCGCCCTATGTGAAAGGGGCCTAATGCAATAGGCTGCGCACACCTATGATCCCTATTTGATATTGCTGTCTATGTCTCCACTGGGTAGATTCCCTTTCTCTATTTGTCCTAGTGGCTGTTTTCACCAGAATTAGTGAGGGACAATCGAAAATATTTAGTTGACACTGGAACAAGAAAAAAAAATATCAACCTATCCTAGACATCTGTGCAACTTTGGGAACATCCTATACCAGCCTACACTTTTGAGAAAGCCCATTGGGCGCAACGCGCGAGGAAGGTGATGATGCGATCATGCTGGGAGGAGGCGGGTGGAGATTTGTGAATGCAGGAAGTTATCTGAGATATGCTGTTTTTTGACCTCTGAAATGTGAGTGTCTTTTACTTTGGAATACATTTTTATATGTGCAATCTACACTATGGGTCTTTTCTCTTATGTTTTATACAGTATGATTGACATCTCCCTGGGAGCTGTTGACTTTGAGTATCTAGCCAGTGGAAGCAGTGCCACTATACTAATGCAAAGCGCTATTGACCTTTTCTTACTGGCGAGGTCTATTCAAGCAGGTGAGAGGACACCCATAGGTGGGGTGAAGAGAACTGCGGTGTGTGTTTTCTGTTAAGCCAAGCCACCTGTTTTGGTGGATGGGATAGCACAAGAAGATCAACTATATTGAATTTTTATGGACTTTTTTTTCATGGACCGATGTTTATGATGTTTTATGATTTATTCACATAATATGCTGTGTGTTTTTTATCTGATGGTCATGCGTATATTGTTTTAAGCACTATAATATATATATATATATATATATATATATATATATTTTTTTTTTTCACATGAGAGGTGAGCGCTACACAGTTTTTTTATGAAATATACATTGTTTTGCGTTTTTTCACAGGTGGTTGAATGCAAGTGGTGTTAGCTGCCACCTTTACTATATAATAAGGTGTATACCAAGAATAATTAATTAATTCATTAATGATTGTCTATTTAATTTGTATAATTTTTTTATATATTTTTTTATTTACAGTATTTATTTACACTTAGCTATTGAAATCATCGTTTGAATCGAATAACTTAAAACTTTCCATGCTATAAAGTGTGTTCCCAAAGTTGCACATTAAATTGTGTGCTGAAGTTGTGATTCTCTCTCTGTTCTGAAGCCACTAGAGCTGATTTATACAACAATCAATTAATCCTAATTTTGGGGACATACCTTAAATAAAGGAATTCTTTGCTTTTCCTTTGGGGATGAACTAGGTCCAAATGGACTTTGGATTTTTCTCTCAAGGAGCCTTCTAAACCTCCTGTGTGGGGAACGATAAGGGCCAGGATGACTGTGAGATAGGCATTCCCTACACCTGTTGCCAAAAATGTTTTTAACAGTAATGAAACTGCTATCGTGTATGATATATGATATAATTTTTTTCTGTATATTTACAGAACCATCTTGTATAATATATAATATTCTCTTCTGGAGAAGGACCCCTATGGTCTCCTGACAATGTGGGCATTGGTCTAAGAAACGTGTAAAATGTTATGTTATGTCATCCCACCATATGTTCCTATCTGATATGGTGGGAGGTATTTGGGTAATGTGATATTATATGAAATGGAAATTGCAATCAACTTCAATCTGCAAGCTTATTTTTATCTTTGTTATAATAAAAATGTTTTGTATAAATGTTTTAGTAGACATTTCATGATTGATGTTTAAAAAGTACCATAAAATCAGATTTATGTAGAGATAAGAAGGCAACAGCATTTAATTAAACTATGCAGGGAAAACACAGAATCATTTTATGCTATTTATGTGTCTAAGCCTTACACTGGCTCAGCTACATAATATCAGTGGAAATTCTTTAAAATTGTAACTGTGGCCTGGGATGGGTTACTTGTGTACTGGTAGAACAGTCTCATGTGATGGTGTGTATCAACCCCTCTCTATACTAGGACTTATCTAAACAATATAGCTGCCCAACTGCCTCATCAGGGACTTCAGTATAATTTCTTGTTAGATAAATACGCTCTAGACAGTAATGTCGCACTACTTAATATAGAACTAAACTCTTCACTCTACTCCCATAAAACCGAACGTTTCTCATTGCAAGTCCAAGCTGCGAAAATACATAGAATAAGTTTGCTCATAAGGTAATGCAGGATGCGGCACACTTCTACCAATCTTGGCTAAATTCTGGCACTACCCTTTCTTGATGTTAGTTAGAAGCTGTCCACCGACAATGTGTCTATTAAATCCCAGTATTAAATATAAAAAAAATTCAAGTATCATGTAAAAAAAAATTGCTGTCATGGTGCCACAAGCCTTCTTTATGGCAAAGTGTTGCCTTAAGCTAGGAGCTTTACAGAGCGGGTATTCCTGCTAAAGGGTTTGGGACTAATGCCTCTCGAGCACAGAACAGAGAAAATTCAAACAATAGGAGAAAGCCAAGAAATCAGCAGTGACTGCACATGTGCCTCATGCCAGCCTGGCAAAGAAAAGTTGGCAGAGAATGGCAATGAGATGTTTTTTATGAAATTTCTCACTATCTAAGGACCACATGTAAGGTGAGCTTTTAAAACCTAATTTCAGGAATATTATGACTTTAAATGGTTTGTTTGGGCCAAGCTAGCCCTTACAAATTATTTCCTTACTAATCAAGGCACAGGTGTATGCGCTGTATAAACTTTGTGTACAGTAGCATCAGCTACATACAGTGTACAGCACTGTGCTTCAGCAGCAATACAGGGGCTTCCCATTTCATTCCCAGAAAAAAATAAAGTTGGGCTGAGTGCTGCTCAGCCATTCATCGGAAGCCTTGTATTTTTTATAAATGAATAAAAGGCTTTCTCTGATTGGTTGAGGTGGAGATAGTGACGTCATCCACCCCAGACAGAGGAAATCTTGTATTTATAAAAAAAAAAAAAAAGTCTTCTCGTGAATGGCTGAGCAGGATGGGAAACCCCTGTACCATGCCAGAACACAGCGTAGTATACCATATGTAGCTGATGCTACATACAGTTTATACAGTGCTGACAGCCAGCTGGGCATTGATTAGTAAAGGAAATAGTTTATTTGGGCCAGCTTGCACAAACAAACTATTTAACCGCTTACCGACCAGCCGGTGACGTTACACTGCGGCAAGGTGGCACGTTCCCACAAATAGCTCTGGAACTCGCTTTTGTGGGCGCACGCGCGCCGCTAGAGGCCAGCGAGGGAGTCAATCAATGGGTTCAGTGGACCCGATGTCCACCGGCCACCCGCGATCATTCCCTGCAGTGACAGAATGGGAATCTGCCTGTGTAAACAAGGCAGATCTCCGTTCTAACAGGGGAGATCACACAGATCCTGTCTTTCTGCTAAGCTGGAAGATGGTTCTACATGTTTCCCCAGTCACACCATCCCCCATACAGTTAGAAAACATCTGCAGGGAACACATTTAACCCCTTGATCGCCCCTGATGTTAACCCCTTCCCTGCCAGTGTCATTAATACAATAACAGTGCATATTTTTAGCACTGAATACTGTAATAATGTCACTGGTTCCCAAAAAAGGATCTGCGATCTGTCCGCTGCAATGTTACAGTCCCGCTAAAAATCACTGATCGTCGCCATTACTAGTAAAAGTGGTTAAAGTCATAGTATTCCTGGAGTCTTGCTTGCAGAAAGTTTCTGAGTAAAACACATGTGTGAGGTGTGTATAGTGCTTGGGTTTAGACACATAAACAACTGTATATGTTTATGTGCATTAAAGTTCCAGAATGCTTCTTCTAGCTCCCAGAATAAAAGCGGTTTAATTTACGTGTCTACACACATACAATGCGGAACAGTAAGGCTGCATTCACACCTGAGCGTTTTGTAGCCTGAAGCCTGAAGCTTCAAAACGCTAGAGGGGGAAAAAAACATTATTCTCTATGGAGATGGTTCATGCGCGAATCGGGCAGATTTGGGCGTTTTAGGAGTCATAGAATGTAATGGAAACGCTCGATTCAAGCGTTTAGCGCGACAACGAGCGTTTCGACGGGCGCAAATTTGCGCGACAAAACGTCTGTAAAAATGCTTGAAGCGCTACGCTCAGGTGTGAATGCAGTCTAACTCAGATTTTTGTATTTTATTTTACTCATCTGACTGCAGCCCAGAGAAGACAATTGGGTTGATTTACTAAACCCAGAGAGTGCAAAATCTGGTGCAGCTGTGCATAGAAACCAATCAGATTCCAGTTTTTTTGTCAAAGCAGCTTAATTGAACAAGCAGAAGTTAGAAGCTGATTGGCTACCATGCACAGCTGAACCAGATTTTGCACTCTCCAGTTTTAGTAAATCAACCCCAAAGAGTTGCATTCAGATCAGAAAAAGAAAAAAAAGCCCAAACACCTCCATTTTTGGCAAACGTGTGCAGGAGCCTTTAATTCATCTTAATTCACTGAGTTTAAAAAATGTAACAGACAAAACAGAGCATCAAGTGTGTTCAGTATATACTGCTATAAACCCATGCAGCAACTTTGGAAAAGCAGCAGATAACTCTGGAAAAGTGTGAATTATAAACTAGACACATACAGTACACGTAATTTACAGCTGTGCAGTTTCCATAAAGCTTTAGCTGTTCAATTTATAAGTGCTGTAGAACAAACGTAGCAGCAATTGCTTGCAAATCAGCAACAGCTCAGCAACATAATAAAGAAAACCACCCCATTTATGAAGCAGCCTTACAATGCCCATACAGTTACCTAAATAAAGTTGAGCATTTGGGAGTCCCAAGTGCCAGCAGAGTGCAGGCCACATTGTGGAGTAACTTTACAAACTTTGAGGTGTATAGCGGGAAGCGAATGGCAATATCCACTCTACATCTTTAGCATTTATGCACAAAATAACTTACATTTTCAGTCAGGGCTGCCATCAGGAATTTTGGGGCCCCTCACACAGCTTCAGGCATGGGCCCCCTGGAGCAGAGGTGAACCGGGAGGGGGGGGGTGCTGCCCTCGCAAATTGAGAAGCGAGGAGGGGCTGCCACGAGTTGAGAAGCGGGGGGTGCCATGAATTGGGAAGTGGGGTGTGCTGCCGCCGCAAATTGTTGAGATAGGGGGGGCTTTGGGTGCTGACGAAAAAAAAAAAAAAAGAGCAAAAAAAAGGGGGGGGGGTTGCCATCCGGGGCCCTGGGGACCTCTGGGCCCCTTACAAAAAAAAATTTAATTTAAAAGAACAATTTTTATTAAAAAAAAGGGGGGGTTTGCCACCCAGGGCCCTGGGGACCTCCGGACCTCTGGGCCCCTTACAAAGAAAAAAAAAAAGGGGGTTGCCATCCGGGGCCCTGGGGACCTCTGGGCCCCTTACAAAAAAAAATGTAATTTAAAAGAACAATTTTTATTTAAAAACAAGGGGGGGGTTTGCCACCCAGGGCCCTGGGGACCTCCGGACCTCTGGGCCCCTTACAAAGAAAAAAAAAAGTGGGGTTGCCATCCGGGGCCCTGGGGACCTCTGGGCCCCTTACAGGTTTACTGTCTGTACCCCCCTAATGGCGGCCCTGTTTTCAGTATCCACACCCCTTGCCTTGCTTTCTTTCTCATAATTCCCTCAAACCGGCAAACCGAATCTCAGTCTTTTCTGTACCTGTACACTCTACTCTGCTGCCTCTTATACAGTAATTTACCTCTTACCACTATTGGTTTTTCTTTCTCTTATGCTCTGACTCCCTTTCTTACCTTTTGTCTCTCACTACTTACTAGGCACGCACCCATAGCTGCATTCGAACATACAGGGCAAGCTCCTACGACTTCTACCTTGCCTATTTGTCCACTTCCCTGTATGTCACCAGGCAAAAGTAAAAAAAAAATATAATACTCTGCAATGACAAGTCGAAATTTACACTGACCACCATTATTTCAGGGACATTAGTGTAAATGCCCCACTTTATTGGTGGTCATTGTAAGTGCCCCTGTTACATTAGTGGTCAGTGTAAATGCCCCCGTCACATTTAGTGGTCAATGAAAAGGCCCCTGTTACATTAGTGGTCAATGTAAAGGCCCCTGTTACATAAGCGGTCAATGTAAAGGCCCCCGCTACATTAGTGGTCAATGTAAATGCCCCTGTTACATTAGTGGTCTGTGTAAATGCCCCTGTTACATTTGTGATGAATGTAAATGCCCCGGTTACATTTGTGATGAATGTAAATGCCCCAGTTACATTTGTGATCAATGTAAATGTCCCGGTTACATTTGTGATCAATGTAAATGCCCCCATTACATTTGTGATCAATATAAATGCCCCTGTTACATTTGTGATCAATTTAAATGCTCCTGTTAGATTTGTGATCAATGTAAATGCCCCTATTACATTAGTGGAAAGTGTACATGCTCCCATTACACTGGTGGTCAGTGTAATTGTCCCTATTACATTGGTGGTCAGTGTAAATGCCCATGTTACATTAGTGGAACATGTAAATTCCCCATAACATTTGTGGTCAGTGAAAATGTCTGTGTTACACTGTTAGTCAATGTAAATGTCCCTGTTACATTGGTGGCCAGTGTAAATACCCCTGTTACATTGGTGGAAAGTGTAAATGTCCCTGTTGCAATGGTGGTCATTGTAAAATGAGGAGCTTTTATTAGAACACTGAAGTTCCTAAATGGCTTTGCAGGGGCTGCATATTGCGGAGCATTGTTGGTGGCTGTACAGTATATGAATAGGCTGCACATTGGTGGTAGCTGTATATAGCAGTTGGGGGGTTCTTATGAGGGGAACTGGACGTGGATAATTGGGGGAGTGGCTGTACATAAGAGAGGCTGGGGATGAGCTGATTTGATGTTGTTAGTTAATAAAAATCATTGCTATTGTAATGCTACTGCAGTGTGACGTGGAATGCTTATGTGATATGACATATTTGGCTCAGTTTATTCTATCACATGATTATTTTTTGCATTGAAATGGTAATTTTCTTTTTTTTTAAATCAAAGATGTTGATTGTAACAAAGACAGAGAGTAAAAATACAGCATAACAAATAGAAAAACTTCACAGCACACATGTAGGACACAAAGTTAGTCGCACAGTGCTTTTAGTAGCGCAAGAGGTACATTCCGACAGTATGCATAACATCCCCCGCCATCACAAATTATACAAGTCAGGCAATGCTTCTAAAGGGACTGCTCTTTCAGGAGTCCGCCCTACCATCTGAAATGCATATATTAAGCGAGTCATATACATATTCCCTGCCCTCATTGCGTCTCAACCACTCACCCTCCACCTATCTCAACATCCTATCCATCACCAGATCTACCGGGGACAGGCCGGGGGTATCCAACCAAGGTTCCCATAGTCTATCAAACTTTCCAGAGTGACCCCTATGCTGGTAGATATATTTCTCCAGTCTTATGGTGTCACCCATATGGGCAATCCATTCCTTCAACGTTGGGGGCTCAACCGCCTTCCAACGTCGAAGGATCAGCTTACGGGCTTGAAACAGAGCTGTTAACGGTGGCTAAAACGCCTGTCCAGAATAAATTAAGTTTGGGGCACCGCCATAGCAGATGGATTAGGTCCCCATGATCTCTCGAACATCTGGGGCAGTTGGAGTCTGGTCTCACTCCCATCCTAAACAACCTGTCGGGCGTATAATGTACTCTAAGGACAATGTACAGTTGTGAAAGCCACAGTGCCACGTTTAAAGAGCAAAGTTGCACTGCCTGCAGTGCCTCCTCCCACTGTTCATCCTCGAATGTTCCCACATCCCTTTCCCATTTGCTGGATGCTGTAAGGGGAAATCCCTCCAGGTAGACATTGAGAATCATGGAGTAGGTTCTAGAAATGAAGCCCATAAACTGGGACACTTCAGCCATATACTTGAATATTGGTGTCTGGGAGAGAATCCACAGGGTCCCCCGCCTGTGCCCTCACTGCATGTTGCAACTGCATGTGATAGAAGAGCATGGATTGTGGGAGGTGAAATTGCTCCTTCAGTTCTGGGAAGAGGATCAGTTTACCCGCTGCAAAGATATGTCTCATATGTGTGACTCAGTGTCTCCTCCACCGCACTCTGCAATCCAACGAGAGCAGCTCCTCATAGTACCCATTATCCCATATCGGGCTGTAACCGGTGAATCCCTCTACCTCCTGCAGCTGCCTACGTTTATTCCATATTTTTTGCATCAGTACATACGTGGGAAATCGTTTGTTGGACATAGCGTACCCACGGGTATGGAAGCCATGGCGTATGCAGTCGAGGCCAGTGGCGTAACACATTAGGGCCCTAATGGGGTCAGATTGTACGCTACCCCCTCAATATCCTGATCTTCCGGCATAGTCCGGGCGATATTCTGCGCCTGAGCCGCTAGATAATAGACCCAAGGGTTAGGGAGGGCAAGGCCACCCACTGCCTTGGGTTTTTGTAGCTGTGCCAGCTTTACCCTAGGGGATTTGTCTTGCCATATGAAGGCCCTAAAAATAGAATTAATAATCCTGAACTTCTTTAGAGGGATAACCATAGGTGTGTTGTGTAGGATATATAAGAGCTGAGGCATGAAAATCATCTTTATGAGATTAACCCTTCCCACCAAGGACATCCTAAGATGGAACCATATTTTGGCTCTATCTCGGATTCTATTTAGCAGTGGGGTCAGGTTAAGTGAGATAAAGTGATCTGGACACCTAGATACTTGAAACCGGTAGACACCGGTACCTTGTGTATTGTCCGTTCCCCGCTGTCCGGAATAGCATCCAGCTGCAGAAGTGAGGACTTGGTCCAATTAATGACAAGGCTGGAGTATGACCCAAACCTGCCAACCACCGCCATGGCCTCCCTCAGGGAGTCATCTGTGTCCCCCATAAGCAGCATGGTGTCGTCGGCGTATAACATGAGTTTCTCCTGAATCCCTCCATATTGAAATCCATTTACCCTCTGGTTTTCTCTAATCAAGGCTGCCATGGACTCAATGGCGATGGCGAAGAGGAGTGGGGACAACGGGCACCCCTGGCGCATGCCCCTATGCAGGGTAAAAGGTTCAGAAACATGTCCCGCCTCTCTAATGACCGCCCTGGGTAAGCAGTACAGCAGCTTCACCCACAACAGGAACCGTTCGCCAAAGCCAAATTTGCCCATGACAGCCCAGAGGTACCCCCATTCTATGCTGTCAAATACATTGTGAGCATCTAGAGACAGTAGGGCCCTATTCCCCATGTTTTCCGACTGCATCTGGAGGTTTAAGTAGAGTCTACGGAGATTGATGGCCGTGGATTTCTGGGGCATAAAGCCTGACTGGTCCGAGTGGATAATGGAGGAGATGACCCCGTTGAGTCGCAGGGCCAGGACCTTCGCTAGAATTTTGATGTCGCTCTGTAAGAGCGATATTGGTCTGTATGAGCCCGGGTCCAGTGGATCTTTAGCCGGTTTTAATAGCAGCACAATGCTATCTTTAGTCATAGAGTCAGGCAGGCACTGGCTTTTCCTAGCAAAGTTAAGGGCTTTTAACAGACGCGGCAAGATAATTCCCCCATATTGTTTGAACACTTTAATGGGAAGGCCATCGTCCCCTGGGGCCTTAAACTTGAGGAATTACAAGAGGCTCCTAGCCTCTTTCCAAATTCTAATTGGGGAGTCCCGGAATGCCCGCTGGGACGTCGACAGACCAGGCAACTCAATTCCCTGCAGGTATTCCTGTAAATCTGTGGCCGAGTAAGTCACCCGGGACTTATACAAGTCAGAGTAGAACATGACCAATTCCTTCATGATATGTGCAGGGGCAATCGCCAGCCTTCCTCTCTCAGTGTGCAATGCGCCAATAGATGGAGACGTTTGGGAGGCCTTCACTATTCTTGCCAGCAAACGGCCCGTTTGCTCACCCTCCTCATAGAAGGCTTGATTATTGAAAAACCTTTTCCTGTCTGCCGCCTCCCTAGTGATCTGGTCCACTGCCTCTTGTGCTGCCAGCCACGCATCCCTAGCTGCATCAGAGGGGTCTGCAATAAATTCTGCCTCTAGCCTGCTCACTAACTGTTCAGTTTGTTCTCCAACGTCATTCGTTTTGGATTTAATACCTGAGACTTCTGTGATCAAGATTCCCCGGAGAAACGCTTTAAACGTCTCCCAGGTCAATCCCAAGTCAGAGTGACCCTCGTAACGCCTCTAGAACCCAGAAATCTCAGCCGCCACCCGTTTATGGGAAGGGAATAAGTTAAGCCAAAATGCGTTAAGCTTCCACGGAGCCATAGGCAGATCCGCGGCAGGCCTAGCAATTACGGAGACCAATAGGGGAGAGTGGTCTGACACCCCTCTCACCAGGTATCTAAGGTCCTCCAGCAGGTGTGTCGTTTGGGGTGTGCACAGACATAGGTCAATTCTGGACAGGGAAAGGTGAGTTTTTGAGAAACAGGAGAATAGCTTTTGTTGTGGGATACGGCTGCGCCAGGCGTCAGTCCAACCTACCTCCTCCGCGAGGCAGGTGTTTGTCCAAGACTGGATCCATATAACAGTTGAAGTCACCCACAATAATAAAAGGAACATCAGGGTGGCCCAATTGGTACATCAACAATATCCGTAATACCTCAGAGTCAAACGGTGGGGGCACATACACGGCTGCAAATATACATTTCAGTTGATAAATTTTGCACAATAAAATCACAAAACGCACTTCATCATCTACCAATTTGTCCAACAGTTGAAACTCCAGGGCGCAATGTACTATCACACTCACCCCCCTAATATAGGAGGTATGAGTGGAATGGTATGCCCAGCCCACCCAGGAAAAACCCAGGCAAGAGACCGTGTCCGGCACCAGGTGAGTTTCTTGCAGTACATAAATAGCGGGGGAATATTTCTTCAAGATAGTGGTAACCATGGTACGTTTTAGAGGGCACTGGACTCCTCTAATGTTCCATGAAAGCAAAGGGACAGTACTCATTAACAGGTATTCTTATGGCTATAGAAAGGTAAGGCAACATGTGTACCCTAGGCACTATAGGGTGTGCAGTGGTCCGATGTGCCAAGTGTGACGTAGAACATGATAGCATGGATGCGAGATCCTCTCATATCAAAGTTCCTCCTGTAAGCACGCTGATACCGTCTGGAGCTGAAGCTGTGATGATAGTAAATCAAAACAAGGGGAGCAAAAAAAGTGGAAAAACAAGTAGTCAAAACACCCCGGTTTTTGTATAGAGGGTGGCAGAGCCCCCAATGCGAGGGAGAGCCCTCAAGTCTGCAGGATAAAAGATGGGGGTTGTAGAGACAAAAGGAAAGAAATCAGGAAAAAACATAAACCAAGAAAAACTGTGGGTCAGTCATAACAACTCGACCCCAAACTCCAAGTACTGCTTGGGTTAAACTTCTGAAGGGGTAAGACCAAAAAGTCTCTGAACTGCTTTTTGGGTGAATTCACTTGCTCTCAACGCTGGTGGAATGTCAGTAGTTTGTGGCCTTCCAGCCAAATGTGGTTAAACTGTCTAGCGCGGTTCTGGAATCCGCATGGGCTTCAGATCAATCCCCCTCTGCTGCTCCTCTACCCGCTTGGTGGATAATATGCTCATTGGCGTCCAACCAGGAAGATGCATCAGTCGCTGACTCAAAGAAATGAGACTGGCCACCAGCTGTGATCCGGAGTTTCGCCGGGAACAGCATGGCATAAGTGGCACGGAGCCGTTGCAGACGTTTTTTGACATCATAGAATCTAGCTCTGCGTTTCTGTATCTCTGCGGAGTAATCAGGGTAAAATGAGATGAGGGCCCATGGCTGTGATTTGCATGTCTCTAAGGAGTGGTGTCAGTTTGTCTTCCAGCTCACTAATGCACCCTTCTGCAGCCGTAATGCGCTCCCTTGTCTTCTGTAAGTCATGTCTGATGAACCCCAGATCTTCTTTCAGGCCTCCACATTGTCCCTGCAGGGTGTGCACTGAGGCTGTGCACTTGTTCACCGCTCGCAGTATGTCTGCCAGGGAAGGCTGATCAGCATTCTCCCCCCCTTCATCATCCTCTATGTCTGGCAAGCTCCGACTAGGAGAGGCTGCAGGGCCCTGTGTGTCTGCCTCATCCTCTGCCTGGGTGCGGAAGGCTGCAGGAGTTGCTAACATGTCCTCCCCGCTCCCATGTGCCACTGAGCCTGCTAGCTTCTGAGCGTAATACAGCATATCCCTTGGGGGGTCTTTCCCTGTCCCACGAGGGGTTTTAGGGGGCTTACCCCCATCCTTCTCTCTCACAGCGCGCACGAGGCATGGAGAAAGTGGAAACCGCGCCATGTTGGATCTCTGGCGCTCCGGTCTCCATCTGTTTGCGGGTCATCATGGCTCTTGTGATCGCCGCCGATGTCAGCGGGGATGTCCAGGAAAGTTTCTGAGTCGGTTTTGACCCGATTCCGGGCGTTGTAGCTGGCTGGGAAGAGGATCATTGGAGGATCAGTGCGGGAGCTCCGTGATACACGTCCTCTAACATCACGCCCCCGAAATGGTAATTTTCTAATAAATAGTTTTTTTATCTTACCAAGAAGGTTCAATTCACCAAGCAATAATACATGTATTATTTACCATTATGATAGCTATTTTTAGCCATATGTCTGTTTAAGCTTTTAATGGTCCTCACTACTGTAAATACAAGTTGTTATAGCTTAGTGTGGGGGGCCTGAACATAACATTTGCACAGGGCCACCTTATTGACTTTGTCCACCACTAAGGAGATAATAATTTTTTGAGCTAGGCTATTGAAAAATCATTAAACAGCGCCACATCCCTTAATAGATACATAGTAAGGAAACAAGATTTGTGGGACTTTAAAGGTGCACAGGAAACCAAAAATGTAGAAAAATAGAAATTTAATAAGTAAAAATGTTATGATTGAATACATAAAACATTCATATATTAGATCATTGAAATATACAGACAAAGGTGCACATCTGATTAATCTGTACATGTTTTGCCATTTGGTGGCTTCTTCAGGAGACCTTTAACAGCAGGCACAGTATATAAGATGAAAACTAAAATAGAAAATACATATTTGAAAATGAGATACAAAAATTAAATACAAAAGAGTTATATGAAATTCCAGATTGGACAGAATGCAACACAGCTAACGCATTAGCTTGGACACTGACCTGTGTAATCAGTAGATGAACAGAAACCATAATATGGATGGATATATTGGATCAATTGGGAGTACCATAGAGAGGGATAATGAATACTAAGAGGATATATCATGGGTCCATCTAATGAATAAATATATATATCTATAAAAATAGTACCTCCAAATTTAAGTGCATGGAATGGAAAATTTGACTCAAATGGATGGTTGATTGGAAGGAAATCCAAAGAAAAGCTAGGTTGGCGCCCTCTGTTGAAATTCCAACGGATAGGCGCCTTGGATGTCCATATGGTACATCTGAACCAAAACCATTCCATGGCAAAAATTGCAATATTGAGAGAGAACATTTAAAAAAAAATTGGTTTACGGTATTTAATTTTTTCAATTATATAACACAGATTTGCTCCAAACCAGAACACAACAAGTGTGAATAAGCTGTCCAATCTGTTTACAGTTGATATCATCACAAAATATTTTTTTGTCAAACACATGATAATAATGAGAAAAATATCCCATTACATTACATTTTTGAACCCCTGTTTGTCTGGTTTAAGGAAAACCCGGGATACGAATGTGAAAGGGATTACCTTCTTCCCTCGCTGTTGTTTTCTCGGACAAGTTTGGAATCTATGCTCTAGCCCATGTATTCATTGTTGGTAAATCAAGGTATGCAATTTAAGTCAAATTTTCCATTCCATGCACTTAAATTTGGAGGTACCATTTTTAGATATATATATCTTTATTCATTAGATGGACCCATGATATATCCTCCTAGTATTCATTATCCCTCTCTATGTTACTCCCAATTGATACAATATATCCATCCATATTATGGTTTCTGTACATTTACTGATTACACAGGTCAGTGTCCAAGCTAGTGCATTAGCTGTATTGCATTCTGTCCAATCCGGAATTTCATATAACTTCTTTTGTATTTAATTTTTGTATCTCATTTTCAAATATGTATTTTCTATTTTAGTGATCATCTTATATACTGTGCCTGCTGTTAAAGGTCTCTTGAAGAAGCCACCAAATGGTGAAACATGTAGAGATTAATCAGATGTGCACCTTTGTCTGTATATTTCAATGATCCAATATATGAATGTTTTATGTATTAAATCATAAAATTGTAACTTATTACATTTTTCTACATTTTTGGTTTCCTATGTGCCTTTAAAGTCCCACAAATCTTGTTTCCTTACTTTTTCCACCACTACTTGAGTGCCTTGTATTGCTGTCACTATAGGAGCTGCATATTCTGCAATGGCCTTTGTTGTGCCTTTGTATGTGAAATGTTGGAGTTTTGTGATCTTACCGGTTAATTGGCAGAACATGCTCTTCTGGTTTGGCTTCAAACCATGGGCTCCTGGGTGGCTCTGCATACAACAGCGAGGACTGGCAATGTAAAGTTACTGGGGACATATGATCCGGAGCTGTCCACATTAAACTTGGGCTCATAGTTTGTCTCATAATGGAACTCTCAGAATCACTAGAATTTCCTGGTACGTTGTAGTTTATAACAGAAGGGCTGCAGAAAGCTATAGAGGAATAGTCATGTCTGTTTTCCATATATGGAGAAAGGTACACCGGGCTCTGGTCTACTGTCATGAGGTTCTGATTGGCACTGTACTCAGGAGATGACAAGGTGGCTGGAGAACTTTTGATGTCGCCCTTCATATGTCCACTATGCTGCATGGGCTGCAACTGACAGAACTCCTTGTGCATGTATGCCGACATGTTGATTGAAGATTAAATTCTGCTTCTTAAATAGTCATTGTTTCCAGTTCACTAGGATAGAAAACAGATTGTGTTATTAATAGAATAAACTTCCTGCATATAAAATCTCTAATAATGGCCACTGTAGGTGAACAGACCTGAGAAAACTTGTTATCTGGGTACCAGAATCCCAGAGCAAAATAAGACATAGGTCAATACTTTTTAAACATTTATTTTACCACAGACTGTAACCTCAGAGAAAGAGGCTTTAAAAAAGAACTCCAGGCAAACAGACAAATGCATGAATGGAATCGGTTTTACCTGCCAAAGGATTTGTATTTCTCTCCATCCAGTATATATTTAAAGGATATCTAATGGTAAAAAAAATTTTTTTTTTTTTTTAAAGACTTTTATTTTGAAAATAAGAAACCAAGTCATACAGTCACAGAGAAGTTGACAGGCGACAGAGAAACGTGGGCACAGCCGCCGAAAATAACAAACATGTGGTAATATACCATTTCAGACGGTGTATATCAAATGAATAAAGACAGAATAAAACCTAAAAAAAAAAGGTGTCGATATTCACTGCAACAGCTTGTCCTAAAAACATTACGGTACAAAAAACTATGAAATAGATTATGCATAACATTCGAGCACCTGTTTGGACCTCGCAGTCATCTAATTCGGGGTTGGTCATAGTCAAGTCGAGATCCGGTATAAGATGTATGGTCAGGATAGTATAGAGTAGAATAAAAGAAAGTAGAACATATTGTAGGTCAAAGTACTTGGTGATTGACTGGGATAGGATGATACTGGGGAAGTGAGGGAGGAGGCAGGGGGACCAGCCCCCCTTTACCTCCTTGCTACAGCTCTTGTGGTTCAATTAGATCGGGACTTTTTTGTATTCCTCCGTGGTAGTGAAGTGAATCCAGCATGACCATGTTTCGGTGAATTTGGCTGGGGTATCGCGTGCCTGATGTATTAAGTCCTCCATTTCCGACATTTTATGTATACGCCTAAACCAATCTGTTAACGATGGCGGGTCAGGGGAGCGCCACTTAGATGGTATACACATTCTTGCCGCATTCACCATGTGCATGGCCAGTGAGCGTAGGTAGGAGCGGGGTAGCGTCGGAGAGTGGTGGAGCAGATATTGTGCTGGCGTATAATCTAGTATGTACGTGGAAACTTGAGCAATGAGCCTGTGAACCTCAGACCAGAAGGGTTGAAGTTTGGGGCAAGTCCACCAGATATGCAAAAAAGACCCTATCTCCGTCTTGCATCTCCAGCACTGTTGGGTATGGGAAGGGTAAATGCGGTGTATTTGGAGAGGTGTTCTGTACCACCTGGAAAAGATTTTAAATGCATTCTCTTGTGCACTCACATTGACCGTTCCCTTGTGTATATGCGTGTAGATTTTTTCCCAATCCGTTGCCGCAAGGTCAGTTGTCAGGTCTCGTTCCCATGTCTGATTGACCCAGTGTAATTTGGGATTATGATCTGAAAAAAGTAAGGCATATGTGTACGAAACCAGATGCCTCTGGGGTTCTTCTTTTAAACAAAGAGATTCAAATGGGGTGGTACACCGAGACCACTCTGGTCTGGGTTTAGGATGGTCAAAATAATGTCTGAGTTGGACGTAAGTCCAGAAGGGGAATGCGGCTGTGGTCATTTTGGAGGATAAGTCTGTGTGGGATAGAAAACGGTCGTCTTCGAAGAAGTGTTCTGCTCTAATAGTCGGGTACGGCCATCCCTCTGCTAAAAAGGAGGTATGTGTCCCCGGGGAGAACTCAGGATTGTGTTTAAGTGGGGTCATCGGTCCATGTATCGAGGAAATCTTGTGCTTGGTGCACGCATCTCGGAAGGATGTAAGAGTAGGGTAGATGAGTGGGTGAAGTTTGCTTTCCGCAGGAGTGTGTTGAGGGGCTATCCAGGGGAGTTGCGCCAGTGGGAGGGCAGATAAAGCCTGTTCTAATCGGACCCAATCTTTCCGGTTGGCGTGTATGTTCCAATCTAATATTCTGGTGAGATAACAGGCCTGCTGATACTTGCGAATGTCAGGAAGGCCTATCCCCCCCTTGGGTTTGGGAGTGGTGAGTCTAAGGTAGCCTAATCGTGGACGAATTGCTCCCCATATAAAGTTAGTGCAAAATCTCCGATAGGTCGAGAAGAATGTTTGGGGAAGTGCGATAGGTATCGTCTGTAGGAGGTACAGGATCTTAGGCAGGATAGTCATTTTGACGATTGAGGCCCTCCCGAACCATGAAAACGTTCCAGAGGACCATTTTCCTAGATCTGTTATGATAGACCGTAGTAGCGGCGCATGGTTTTTGGAGTATAAGTCAGTCAGGGAGGTGGGAAGTTGTATGCCCAGGTATGTGATCGCAGTGCGTTGCCATGTGAACGGGAAATTTTCTTGACATTGTCGACAAATGTTAGGGGGTAGAGTGATGTTTAGGGTGTTGGATTTTGCGAAGTTTATTTGAAGGTTGGTGAGGATCTTAAAGGAATGAAACTCTTTGAGAAGATTAGGGATTGTCGTCAGTGGGTCTCTTAGGAAAAGTAGGATATCATCCGCGAATGCGGCTAGTTTATACATCCTTTGTTTAACTTCTATACCTTTGATGTCCTGCGCACCCCTGAGGCGTCTCAGTAAAGGTTCGAGCGTGAGGATGAAAATTATCGGGGAGAGGGGGCAGCCCTGGCGAGTTCCATTCGAGATGGAGAAGGCATCTGACAGGTAGCCGTTCACTCGGACTCTGGCTGTGGGATTAGAGTATAGTGCTGCAATAAAGTTCAGCATCCTGGTAGGTAAGCCTATGACCTCCAAGGTGTCTTTCATGTAATCCCAGGCCACCCTGTCAAATGCCTTCTCCGCATCCAGGGAAAGAAAGAATCCCTGCTGACTAGTGTGCGTAAGCCAATGGTGTATGTTGATAGCTTTAAGGGTATTATCCCTCGCCTCTCTACCTGGTACAAAGCCGACTTGGTCGAGGTCGATAAGTTGGGGTAGGAGTGGTAGAATCCGGTTTGCGATCGTTTTGGCGTACCATTTGAGATCGACGTTGAGTAACGAGATAGGCCTATAGCTGGCAACCAGAGCAGGGTCCTTACCCGGCTTTGGGATAACCGCAATGTGTGCAGTGAGTAGGTCACGTGGGGGTTTCAATGGGAGTTCGAAGGAGTTAAAGGCCGTGAGAAAAAAGGGAGTAAGGATATCAGCATATGATTTATAGTATCCTACACTCAGGCCGTCAGGGCCGGGACTTTTGCCTATTTTCAACTGTTTAAGCGCAAGGTCTACTTCTTCTTTTTGTAAAGGGACATCTAGATCTTGAGCCATAGAGGCTGAGATAGGGGCAGGGCTATGTTGCTTCAAGAAGTCTACAATCATTTGTTTCCTCGTGGATTCTGATATCGAGGGATCCGTCGGGGGGAGGTTATAAAGGTTAGAGTAGTACTGAACAAACTGTTTGGCAATGTGAGGGGTTGCATTGATTTTGCGGCCCGACGTGTCAGTTAAGGTATGTATTGTCGTGGTAGCTTTCCGCGTTTGAAGAGCTCTGGCGAGCCACTTACTGGCTTTGTTGCCATATTCATAGAAAGTTTTTTTTGTCAGAATATATTTACGTCTTACCTGTTTGCCCAGGAGGTCTAGCAGTTCGTTTCTAGTTTGGATAAGGTCTGTTAAAGTGTCTAGGGCCTGCGTATGTTTGTGTGTACTCTCTAGCTTACGTATTTTTTCGTACAGCGTTGTGTATAATTTCCGTCTCTCCCTATTGCGTCTAGCTGCCGCCGCTATGAGGATACCGCGTATCACACATTTGTGGGCTTCCCACGTGACAATGGTAGAGGTGTCCGCGGGGTCGTTTTCTGAAAAGAAATGTTTAATGTGTGTCCTGACTTCTTCAGCGATAGCTGGGTCAGTAAGTAGGGAGGAGTCCAGTTTCCAGGTCTGAAAGCGTGGGAGCGTTTCTGGGACAGTCAGTGTTACAGAAATGGGATGGTGATCTGACATGAACATCGGGTCGATAGAAGCGTTCTGGAGCAGGGGGAGGTCTTTTTGGGTGATAAATAGATAGTCTATTCTGGAATACCTCCCGTGAGGGGCTGAGTAGAAGGTATAGTCCTTGCCATTCGGGTTCAGTGTACGCCAGGTGTCATGTAGCAACAGGTTTTGTAGGCAGTTTCTAATTTTATGTAGAGCTGCATAAGGAAGAGCAGATGTTCCTTTGGAGGTATCCTGAACGGGGCTAAGCGGAACATTGAAGTCCCCCCCTAGTATAAGAGTACCTTCATGAAAAGTGGTCAGCGTGTCTGTGATAGCTCGGAAGAAAGGCACCTGACCCACATTTGGGGCATAAATATTAGCCAATGTAAATGTCCTACCGAGGCAGGATCCTTTAAGGAATATGTATCTTCCTTGTTTATCACATAGTTGGTCTGTCAGTTGGAAAGGGCAGTTGTTCCGTAGGAGGATGGATACCCCTTTCGTTTTGGCTAAGGGGTTGGTTGCATGGTATACTGTAGGAAAGTGGCGGGTTTGGAGTTTGGGTGTAGCATCAGTGCGGAAATGTGTTTCCTGCAGAAATATAATGTCCGCTTTGGAGCGTTGCATGGTTAAGAGGAGTCGGGACCGTTTTTCTGGAATATTAAGTCCTTTTACGTTAAGTGAGACAATTTTTAGAGGAGGTGTGGTGTTAGTTGGCGTGACTGGTGGCATGATTGACGTCAGTCGCTGTAGCTTCTGTTCGGTTGATCGAGTAATTTTTTAGAGCTGAGGCAAGGGGGTCGAAGGGGAGGGAGTGGGGTCAAAATATGGGTTGCCTGTTATAAATGAGTGTGTATAGTCGAGGGCCGTCTCCAGGCAAAAGTTCAAGGGTAGGGTGGGCGTTGGGCCGTAAAGGGTAGAGGGGACGATGGGATATAGGGGACGGGGGGAGTTCCGGCGGCAGGGAGTACCTGCTCTCCTGCTTTAAAGGGTGTGGCCCGTCGTCGGGTAGTCCGAAAAGAGTCAGTGGCAGGTTCTGTTTACGATAAGTTCTAAAAAGAAGGGCTATATTAAGTGTCACTGTGTGGGAGTTGGTCCGCCGAGAGAGAGCGATGAAGAGCAGCAAGATATGAAAGAAATGTGTAGAAAAGTATAGAAAGGGGTACGATAGAGTGGTAAAGAGATACCATGTGAACCGCCCAACCAGTGACCTATTCGTGCAAGAGTGGTAGCGGGTGGGGTAGTGGGAAGGGAGAAGGGGATGGATAGGGTATGCGTCGGGTTGGAGGATTAGTCTAGTGTGAGTTAGCTTGTATGGGTCCGTCCTGGTTAGGTCTGTTGTCAGGAAGACAGTAAACAGGGCTGCATGGAATAGTTCATGTTCATATGGTATCTGTATCCTATAGGCTCGGTAACATGTAGCAAATCCATATAGCATCCACAATAAGCACAATCAATTGGGAGGAAACATAATAGAGAAATCTAAAACATAAAACATGAAACATGCAGTCTGAGACTTCGTACCATTTCAAACTTATGGCATCCTTATCCTAAAGTCAGGGTATAGAATAATCCCTGTAAGATGAAACCCTGCATTAGGTAAAAAGGAACGATTGTCAACTGGACATCCGGATCCTAAGAACAGGACAGCAGCTACAACAGGTGTATCAGGTGTGGTGAGCTATGGGAGGGGGAGGTATGGGTCGTCTGAACGGATGTCAAGGCAAAGTTTTGCTCGCACCCTGGGAGTAGGTAGAGTATGCGTTAGGTGCGTGGGGTATGGTGTATGATGAGGTTCGTACTAGCGGTAGTGTGGAGAATTCAGGTGAACAATGTGTACCTTGCTTGGTTTAAGAAAACAAGCCCCCGTTGTGATATGTGTGTCAGAGGGTTATCTAGGGCAGCAATTATTAGTGAGGTCCTAAGTTAGCTTGGCGTACATCCTGAGATTACACTAGGTGGCGCTATAGGACCTCTGGAGAAGGTAATATTAGGAGCAGTGGTAAAAATGATCATGTCGCAATGGGTGCTTGTGATCATACCCATGGAGAGCAGACTAGGTAGAAAAGCAAGGAAATCAAAGAGACTGTTTTGTATGTGATTGGAAATGAGGGCTTATCTCTATGACTTCTAAGGGAAGGGGTATATGTTCACACAGAATCTAACATATAAAGGGGGAACATGGTCCCTAAAGCTTTACCAGCAGGCAGGTATATGAGGAAGATAACTCACATGAACAGTTCAGAAGTGATGCAGGTACCTTTGTATAGCCTCCGTCTATCATGCTAGGGGTAAACCTGTATGGATATAAGAGGTAAAGAGAGTCCCTTCAACTGGATTGAGCGGCATCACTGAATCGGATGAGAGAAGTTGGGGTGTCGGAGTCTGACAGCGTCCCAGGGGCCGGGGAAAGTCCGCACATCGTTCTGTAGGGCGCAGTGAAGGAGAGGTCCCAAGAACTAGGCAGCCGTGTGTTGTTTCAGTCAGGTGAATTGTTCGATTATCCTTGCTTGCTATCCTCCGATGGTATCCGCAACATCGGTGGGTTCGGTGGGGTGCTTGCTGTAAAAGGAGACAGCCTCGTGTCCGCAAAAAAATCCTCTTGGCAGGCTTGGAGAGTCAGGGACCATGGCATATCAGTTTTCCCCTACGTGGTCCGAGCAGGCTCCCAGGGTGCCGTAAAAGGGTGATATATAAACTTTGCGGTACATCATGCAGTCGTGGGTATGTGTGTTGCCGCACCAGACAAATAGACCCTGACAATGAAGGGAGGGGTGACAGAAAGTAAATCAAGCGTATTCACCTGGCTGTGGTACTGTGTTCCGTCTGCGGGCGCCAAGTTAGTGGTCCCGGCGCGCTCTCCGAGGCAGGGGGGCGGTTGTGGGGCTCGCAGGGTGAAGCCTACGTTGCGCCGTTGAGCTGGGTCTGGTGGACGAAGGGGAGCGGCGTCTTCGGTACCTTGTATCCTGTGTCTCCATCGGTTCTTCACTCGGTGAGTGGAAGTGGGGGTTGAGGAGATCAAAGTCCGCGTACCAGTTCGGCACATCCACGTAAGGTATGTCTAGGGCCCGGCAGAAATCATCCATTTCCTCGGGGACCCTAAGTAAAGCGGAGCGGTTCTGATGGGTGGCGAGGAGGCCGAATGGGAACTTCCACCGGTAGCGTATGCCTCTTTCACGTAGGACTTCAAGCAGGGGTCGCAAATCCTTGCGATGTTTCAGCGTGATTGCCGACAGATCCTGGAAGATGTGAACCATGCGGCCTTCAAACTCTAAGCCCTCCTTGTCGCTGACTTTCTTAAGGATAGCTTCCTTGAGGGAGTATTCATTAAGGAAGCAAATGATGTCCCTCGGAGGATCCGTTTCCTTGCCTCTGGGTCTCAGAGCCTTGTGTATGCGCTCCATCACTATAGGGGTTTGGGGAGCGCGATCCAGGAGGCTATTGAAGATGGAGGTAATAACGGGGAGTATCTGGTCCTGGTCGACCGATTCCGGGAGGCCTCTTACACGGAGGTTATGTCTCCTTCCCCTGTTATCTAAATCCTCCACGTGACGTTGGAAATCACGGAGCTGCAAGGTGTGGGTATCCACTCGGCCGTGGATCCTCCGGATTGCGGTCTGTTGATAAGCCGTTGTACGTTCAATGGATTGCACGCGTCCCGATATGGCTTGGAGTTCGTGGCGAAGGTCGGATATGGCCGCGGAGAGCGTATCTTTAATATCCGCAGCTACCATTCTGAGGTCAGTGAGACTAAGTTGCTGGGGTTCAGATCGGGTGGTTCCTGCCAGATTTTGGATTGGATTCGTGGGAGTCAGTACTATCTCACTGGAAGTAGGGCCCGGAGTTGAGGCGGGAAGAGGGGCCGCCATGTTGGTTCTCTGAGTTCGTTGAGATCTGAAAATCTCTGGGATATTCGGGTTTACCCGGTTGCTTTCATCCCTCGGTGAGCAGGATCGAGACTCAGAGTTCGAGCGGGATGAAGTTCCCATCCTGTGAGTCAAGCTGTCAGCAGTAGACCCCTATTCTAGTTTAGTATAGGCACTGGTTTGACGGAGCTCAGGGTTTAAGCGGCCATCTCCTCTCACGGCAGACCACGCCCCCCAAAATTTTTTAATCAAACATGTCATACTTACCTCCTCTGTGCAGTTGGTTTTGTACAGAGTGGCCCCGATCCTCCTCTTCTGGGGTCCCTCAGCAGCGCTCCTGGCTCCTCCTCTTCTCGAGTGCCCCCTCGGAAAAGCACTCACCCTCAGGGCACTCGTGCGGCCACGCTCCCGTGTCCTGCTGCTGCGTCTATTGACACAGACAGCAGGACTCAGCCCCGCCCCCAGCTCCCACATCATTGGATTTGATTGAAAGCAATGGGTGCCAATGGCTGCGCTGCTATCAATCTATCCAATCAGGACACGAGAAACTGGCTGGAGCTGATGTGCTCGTTCCCGGCGTGGGAAAGACAGGGTTCAGGTAAGTAAAATGGGAGCACTGGGGGGTTGCTACACTAAAGGAGGTTTTTCACCTTAATGCATAGAACCCTTTAAAGTGTTACTAATCCCAGGACCCTGCATTCACTATATCTGATCTCCCACAGTAGGAGTACACAGAACATGTAAATAAAATAATTTTAGTAAATATAAATATCTTTTCTCATCAGCAGTATATACAGTTGTGCTTGTGCTCATAAGTTTACATGGCAGAATTTATGATTTCTTGGCCATTTTTCAGAGAATATGAATGATAACACAAAAATTTTTCTTTCACTCATGGTTAGTGTTTGGCGGTTTATTATCAATCAACTGTGTTTACTCTTTTTAAATCATAATGACAACAGAAACTACCCAAATGACCCTGATCAAAAGTTTACAAACCCTGGTGATTTTGGCCTGATAACATGCACCCCTTAGGTTCCACAGTGAGTATAACAAGCATGCTTTACTGCATATACAGACTGATTTATTGTAGTGGGTTTAGTAACAGTTTAAACTGGCTATATACGGATGGAAATCTGACTGGCTCAGCAGGGATCGGCTGAATTTCTTTTCATGTGTAGCCGCACCTGTCAACGGAACTTGATCTGTGCACCTCTGTACAACTTACAGGTCTTGTCCTTCCCCCCTGGTCTGACGAATGAGAATTACTGCGCATGCTCTGAAACGCGTTACCGCTCCCTGATGTCACCTCTGCGCTGTGCGGTCCACGAGCGAGGCGTGCATTTCACCCCCGCCCCCGGGCAGTCTCTTTACTCAAGCTTGCTTTACCCTCCTCCCACTGCTGCTGGTCAGCTGGAGGAGCCTGAGCCACAGGGACAGGAGCAGAGCCACCGCCAGTGACAATCAGGCATGCCTGTTTTAACCTCCACACTGTAAGTGTGTTACTTCTTGTGCATTAATAAACATTGTGATTACTGCACTTAGAGGAGCCTTCTTCACTTCCTTTCTTCCCCCAGTCTATGACTGGGCAGTGAAAGGAGAAGTAGCACAAAGATGAGATTGCTCTTTATTACTCTGTGCTCTTCCAATATTATCATGATCCTTGTTAGCACATGAACACTACATCACATTAGATTTCCACCTCACACTTACCCTAGCCTACCTTAGTATCACAAGATTTCCTAGCCACACATGGCACTCTATGTTTTCAGCCTCTCTATTTCTAGACATGATTTACCCATTCTGCATAGGTTCATCTAAAATCAATGACTAAAAGATAAGGCAAACTGTCAACTTACAGAAATTTGGATCCAGAATAGTGGAACTCTAAGTACATAGTACAGTGCACTATTCTACAAACAAAAACAGGCAAAGTATGATGGGACAATGAGGTTACTAATGGCACCAAAGATACTTTGGCCCTAAGCTTTTTTATGGAAGGCTACAGAAGATATGTGGGGGGGTTGGGTATAAACTTGACTGCCAGTCTTGTAGAAATTATTCTGATATTCTGATAAACCTAAGAGGAACAATAAGCCAACCCCAAGAGAATTTCGAGAATTAATAATGATTCGCAAAATGATCGAACTTGGGTTTGTAAACATTTATTGAATCAGGAGTACCATGTTGCCAGAATGTATTGGAATAAATTGGCAAGGCTAAATCAAGAGTGATTTTGGTGGTTTTCACTGGGCTTTAAATGGCTCCTGGGGTTACAAACGCCCCTTTAAACTATCCTGGACCTGTACTTGAACTCTCATTATTTTACAGAACAAAAAGAACAGCTAGCGAAAAAGTTCAATAAAAAGGTGACAGGACACACATAATAATTGAACGCAGAAAAAAAAAAAAAAATCCAAAGAGCACTAGAATGGAAACAACTAAATTACTCTAAATACGCCATCCAGCAAAAAAAAACAAAAAAACGCTCTAAATAAAGAAAAAAAATATTTTTTTCTTTTCAAGCAGCTCAATGACCGATATTGCGAATTTTCTCTTTGGGGGAATACTGCCAATAGTAAAGTTATTGTCACCCAATTACTCAACCCTGATCAGGAAAATAAACTCTGGATTGTGCCATCCATGCAAGAGAACTGTACAAGGTGAGATAACGTTCCAAATCCCTAACGCAGCACAGTGGTACACCTACCTGTCCAGACTGCAGCCACTTCGGCCCAGGAGTACAGACTGCAATTACACTATGAGTAATCCTGTTCCAGGTTAACAGAACGTCAGTTAAAGAATAATTAACCCACTACTGATATATTAGCAGCTTTTATTAGGTTTTCATTTTAAATTGGTTCTTTCATCACAATTGAATGACTTCAAAATCCCCTTTTCACATTATAAAAATGATCCTTCTTCTAACCAAAAGCTTCTACAAATTTCAGAACTGAACAAATAAATAAGTCTAATTATTATAACTAGACAAGTCCATTTTATTGTTTACTTTCCTGTCTGAATCTGAGATGCCATGAACTGGATAGGCAATTGCTGTCCAAAATCAGAAATAATTTTTAGAAGCTCTGCAAACAAGCAATAGCAAGATAAAATGGAACAGAATAAAAGATAGATATTCTTTCGTTTTATGCTGGAATAAAAGGTTGTGTTTTGGTGTAATCGTCTCTAAATGCTACTATTAGACTAGACATGAATATCTGAGCTAATACCCACATACCCTCATCATTCTGGGACTAAAGCTAATGGAGTGTGTTTTATGTTTAATTTTGCAGAAAAAAACCCACTATAGGTCAATTCAGGTACTTGGAACAGAGACAGCATGTCCAGGACAATATATAAATAGGCATGTTAAAAAATACAAACTAAACTGCCATTGTCATTTCAAAGAAATGGTTAGGTATATTGCTAAAAACTAATAAACTCATAAAAGTGTCCTTCCTGTTAAGATGCCCATACATGGATGAAAATTCATCCAGTTCAGCAGAGACCAGCCAAATTTCGATCTATGTAAGTAATATATATATATATATATATATATATATATATATATATATATATGTGTAGCACACAGATCCCTGTCCTGCTTACCTCCACTTGCAGGATAGGACACACCATGCCACATGCCCGGTTTCCTCCGTTGCGGAGGGTGAGCAGTGTTAACAGTTTTGGGTCCTGCAGCAAATTACCTCCTTCCGTTGGTTCTCTTCCCTAGAGTGTAGGGAAAAGTCTATTTTCTCTAATAAAGAAGGCCAATGTCCGAACAGTGTTAAACTCAAACAGACAAGTTTATTTTCTCTTTGCTAGTAGTAACTTAGTAGGAAAGTTGAAGATAGAGATAGAGTTGGATAGGGAGGCAGGTTTAGGCACACGGCACTTATTTACCCTCGTCGCCACTCAAGCCTGAGTGGGTTTTGCTCACCCGGATAGATCCCTCTCACGGTCCTAGCAGCCGGAGTGGAGCACGAACAATTACTTTAGCTTTGTTTCCTCCTAGGGACGTGTTAGGAAGATCCTCTGCCACAGAACCTTTTTAGCTCCCAAGTCCCAAACTTTCCAGCACTTGTAACTAGAGACCATAGGTGCCAATGGGGCACGTTACAAGAGCTTAAGGTATATCACAGAATCCTTCCCTCTCACAGGTAACCAGGCCTCTCCCGAGACGGCGACATCCTTCACCAATCCCCTTAGAAAGGTCCTTCCCCGGTTGCCTCTCCTTCAGAGCGGGTCACCCTCCCACGGGCACCCTGGGATTCCGTTGCTTGGTTGTAGGCCTCAGTTAAAGGTACTGGGCCTACCTGGAATGATGGGGCCACGGGCTAAAGGTGCCCGGGACCCAGCACATTCACACGCACCCCTGGCCATGAGGGCCACCGAAGGTGGGGTACGTGCCGAGGACGAAGAAGAAGACCCCGCACCAATGGCGTCTGCCCCTTAAGTACCCTCTCCCGGCATGCACAACAGGTAGACCACACCCACTGTACACAGCCGCTGAGAGAGGACACCTAATCACACCACAATGCCACCTGTGGTTCGACCCGAGACCTGGGCAACAAAGCCACCTACAGGTCAAAGGGGAACTATACACCCAGGCAACACCACAGCAGAGAAGAGTCCAATTTAAGGAAATTCAACAGCCTGAGCCAAACTATTGCTCAGGCGACCCTCTAAATTTCAGGCATAGCGACCCCAAATTTGGGGGTCCGCTACATATATATATATATATATATATATATAAAAAGCCAACAAACGTGATGAACTTTTGCGGTACCAAAGAGGAACTTGTAAATAGAATATTTTACTAAATATTGTTATTAACAATGGTTAAAAATTGATTACATTGTTAAATTCATTGGATTGTAAGTGGATATCGTATATAGTTTAAAGATCTCTGTTACTGTGATTGTCAAGTGGTTGACGCGTTTCGCATTCTTGCTTCTTAAGAACCATAAATATATATATATATATATATATATATATATATATACATACATATATACCCACATATACCTGAGTGTAGTGCATAAACAAACTTTGTGAAAATTATGTGGAAAATATTAATATATTATTAATAAATGTTGGTGTGAGATTACTGCTCCTTTAAAGGTGTGGTGCCTTTAAATGATGCATATGTGTGAAAAGGGCACACTCACTGTGAATACTAGTACCAATAATCAATCACATTAAACTCATATATATATATATATATATATATATATATATATATATATATACACACACACAATAATTCAAATGCCCAAAAGTTATAATTCAAAAATTCCAAAAAACGTCCATCATTATTGGTGCTCTCAATCAAGTATTAAACTGCTGTAGTGCCAGATGCTGTAGACAAAATTGGTGCAATCCGTGCTCCCCTCCTAAGTGCCCACTCACTCACCAGCTGCTATGGACTCCCATAACAGAAGTCACGTGTGCTTTGCAAATCATCCGAAATGCTGGGATTAGTAACGGGTGGTGACGTCAGATCCGACCAGTGACACGCAAGGGACGGCGGACTTTCGCTTTCCAATTTTATGCTTGTTTTTACCTTGTACAAAGTGAGTGGAATACTGTCTTTTTTATTACCATTTTAATAAATGGAATTATGCAATATACTTTCCCTTTCTGCTGCCATTATACCACACATGGGGAGAATGTTTATCTATAAAGAAGGAGCCTCGTTGGAGGACTACTAAACTCAGGATTTCAGATGATTTGCAAAGCGCACATGACTTCTGTCATGGGTGTCCATAGCAGCTGGCTAGTGAGCGGGCACATAGGAGGGGAGCACGGATTGCAACGATTTTGTTTACAGCATCTGGCACTACAGCACTTTAACCACTTAACGACCACCCACCGCCGATTTACGTCGGCAGAATGGCACCGACAGGCAGAATCACGGACCCCCCTTCACTGCAGTGAGCGGCCGTTAAGTGTTCGGGAGCGATCAGGCATGAGGGGGGGGCGCTCGATTCCGCCCCCCCCCTCGCGATCGCTCCCGGCCAATGAAAATGCTTCCTCCGCCATGTGATGTAAACACATGCTGGAGGAAGTGATGTCATCTCCCTCGCCGCGGTCTTTTCGTTCCCGGCGCCGAGCAGAGAAGAAGCAGGTTAGTGCACCAACAGTCCACTGACACGTAGGTACACATAGGCACACAAATCACCCCCCAGTCACCCCCAGATCACTCCCCAGGTCACCCCCAAAGCCCCCAATCACAGTGTCACTGATTGCAGTGATCATTTATTTTACTGATCACTGCATTTAGTGTCATCTGTGATTGTAAAAAGTTGCAGGGCAGTTAGGATTAGGCCCCTTTAGGTCCAGGGTAGCCCCCTAACCCCCCCTAATAAAGGTTTAACCCCTTGATCACCCCCCAGGTAACCCTTTCACCCCCTAACTTCAGCGTCACTAAGCGATTGTTTTTCCGATCGCTGTATTCGTGTCGCTGGTGTTTTAGATAGGCAGTTATTTTTTTTTAGGTTCGCCGCAGGTTTTTATTAGTGTCAGGTACCCCCATATATTATTTTAACCCCCTGATTGCCCCTAGAGTTAACCCTTTCACCAGTGATCGCCGTATAAGCGTCACTGGTGTCACTGGTTAGCCAGTAAGTTATTTAGTTATTTAGGTTACCCGTCAGGTTTTTATATAGTGTCAGGTACCCCCATATTTAACCTAATAAAGGTTTTAACCCCCTGATTGCCCCTAGTTAACCCTTTCACCAGTGATCACCATATAAAGGTTACGGGTGACGCTGGTTGATTAGTTTGCTTTTTATAGCATCAGGGCACCCGCCGTATATAACCCAATAAAGGTTTAACCCCCCTGATCGCCCGGCGGGTGAGATCAATTAGGTTTTAGCGCCAGAGAGGGTCTGCGTTGCCCCAGGCAGTGTTAGGTTAGTGACAGTAACGCTAACACCCACGCGCAAAGCATACACCCCCCTTAGTGGTATAGTATCTGATCAGATCTGATCAGATCTATACTAGCATCCCCAGCGGTTTAGGGTTCCCAAAAACGCAGTGTTAGCGGGATCAGCCCAGATACCTGCTAGCACCTGCGTTTAGCCCCTCCGCCCAGCCCAGCCCACCCAAGTGCAGTATCGATCGATCACTGTCACTTACCAAACACAACACACATAACTGCAGCGTTCGCAGTGCTTGGTTTTTGGGGCCCTGTACGCGGCTAGGCTCCCAAAAAGTCCCACACATGTGGTATCCCCGTACTCAGGAAAAGCAGCAGAATGTATTTTGGGGTGCAATTCCACATATAACCATGGCATGTGTGAGCAATATATCATTTAGTGACAACTTTTTGTACATTTTTTTTTTTTCTTTTTGTCATTATTCAATCATTTGGGACAAAAAAAAAAAATATTCAATGGGGTCAACATGCCTCTCAGCAAATAGCTTGGGGTGTCTACTTTCCAAAATGGGGTCATTTGGGGGGGTTTTGTGCCATCTTGGCATTTTATGGCCTTCAAAACTGTGATAGGTAGTGAGGAGTGAAATCAAAAATTTATGCCCTTAGAAACCTTGAAGGCGGTGCTTGGTTTTTGGGGTCCCGTACGCGGCTAGGCTCCCAAAAAGTCCCACACATGTGGTATCCCCGTACTCAGGAGAAGCAGCAGAATGTATTTTGGGGTGTAATTTCACATATGCCCATGGCATGTGTGAGCAATATATCATTTAGTGACAACTTTGTGCAAAAAAAAAAAAGTTTGTCATATTCCCGCAACTTGTGGCAAAATATAAAATATTCCATGGACTGAACATGCCTCTCAGTAAATAGCTTGGGGTGTCTACTTTCCAAAATGGGGTCATTTGGGGGGTTTTGTGCTATTTTGGCATTTTATGGCCTTCGAAACTGTGATAGGTTGATAGGTAGTGAGGAGTGAAATCAAAAATTTGCGCCCTTAGAAATCCTGAAGGCGGTGCTTGGTTTCCGGGGTCCCGTACGTGGCTAGGCTCCTAAAAAGTCCCACACATGTGGTATCCCCGTACTCAGGAGAAGCAGCAGAGTGTATTTTGGGGTGCAATTCCACATATAACCATGGCATGTGTGAGCAATATATCATTTAGTGACAACTTTTTGTAATTTTTTTTTTTTTTTTTTTGTCATTATTCAATCACTTGGGACAAAAAAAAAATATTCAATGGGCTCAACATGCCTCTCAGCAATTTCCTTGGGGTGTCTACTTTCCAAAATGGGGTCATTTGGGGGGGTTTTGTACTGCCCTGCCATTTTAGCACCTCAAGAAATGAGATAGGCAGTCATAAATTTAAAGCTGTGTAAATTTCAGAAAATGTACCCTAGTTTGTAAACGCTATAACTTTTGCGCAAACCAATAAATATACGCTTATTGACATTTTTTTTACTAAAGACATGTGGCTGAATACATTTTGGCCTAAATGTATGACTAAAATTGAGTTTATTCGATTTTTCTTATAACAAAAAGTAGAAAATATCATTTTTTTTCAAAATTTTCGGTCTTTTTCCGTTTATATCGCAAAAAATAAAAATCGCAGAGGCAATCAAATACCATTAAAAGAAAGCTCTATTTGTGGGAAGAAAAGGACGCAAATTTCATTTGGGTACAACATTGCATGTCCGCACAATTTACAGTTAAAGCAGCGCAGTGCCGAATCCCCAAAACAGGCCTGGTCCTAATGGCCCGAAATGGTCCGGGGCTTAAGTGGTTAATACTTGATTGAAAACAACAATAATAATGGACTTTTTTTGTTTTTTGGAATTTATTAGAACTTTTGGACATTTGAATTATTGTTTGAATTATTATATATACAGTATCTCACAAAAGTGAGTACACCCCTCACATTTTTGTAAATATTTTATTACTGTATTTATTGGCGTATAACACTCACTTTTTTACCCTGAAAATAGAGGGTAAACTGTGCCTGCGTGTTATACGCAGGGTGCTGTGGAAAGTTTTTTTCCTAAAACTTCCCTCTTAAAGTTAGGGTGCGTGTTATACGCCTGTGCGTGTTATACGCCGTTAAATACGGTATATCTTTTCATGTGATGACACCTCTGCAGCAATGCTGGCAGCACTCATACATCTATTTCCCAAACACAACCTCTGGATATGACGCTGAGCACGTGCACTCAACTTCTTTCATCGACCATGGCAAGGCCTGTTCTGAGTGGAACCTGTCCTTTTAAACCGCTGTATGGTCTTGGCCACCATGCTGCAGCTCAGTTTCAGGGTCTTGGCAATCTTCTTATAGCCTAGGCCATCTTTATGTAGAGCAACAATTATTTTTTTCAGATCCTCAGAGAGTTCTTTGCCATGAGGTGCCATGTTGAACTTCCAGTGACCAGTATGAGAGAGTGAGAGCGATAACACCAAATTTAACACACCTGCTCCCCATTCACATCTGAGACCTTATAACACAAACGAGTCACATGACACCAGGGAGGGAAATGGCTAATTGGGCCCAATTTGGACATTTTCACTTAGGTGTGTACTCACTTTTGTTGCCAGCAGTTTAGACATTATAGGTTGTGTGTTGAGTTAATTTATGGGGACAGCAAATTTACACTGTTATACAAGCTGTACACTCACTACTTTACTTTGTAACAAAGTGTAATTTCCTCAGTGTTGGCATATGAAAAGATATAATAAAATATTTAGAAAAATGTGAGATACTGTATGTGTGGGCACCGTGGCTGAAGTGACGTCCGTTTACCGATCAACTCTTCAACCACCCTGTTGGAAAATATCTGCTCAGTTAGTGCTGCAGGCTATAGCCGGCATTACTGATCAGTATAGTCTGATGATGGGGAAGTCTCTCTGCTGTCAAAATACAAAGACACAGCGGGGAAGATTTCACCATGTATATATGGATGGAGGAATCAGGTCAGCTTTTTTTTTGTTGTGGTTCTACCTGCAGGCTGAATGAAAAAAAAACTGTAATTATTATTATTAAGAACGCGGTGACGTACAACACGTACGACGGCACTATAAAAGGGAAGTTAAATACCCAGTGCGGCACCCTTTTGGCTCCTTCTGCTAATCTCGTGTTAGTAGAAGTTTGGTGAGAGACGATTTGCGCTTTTCAGCCTTCGTGCTTTTCAGGCTGTTACTGCTATTCAGTTTGTGCTTGTGGGTTCGTATCTGTTTCTCAGTGCGTGTAGTCAGTTCGTATCTGGTTTTCAGTGCGTTCTTGTCCGCTCGTTTCTGATTTTCAGCTCACTCTTCACAGGCCTTTCTGTTCTTCAGTGCTTTCTGTTAGTTCGTTCTGACCAGCCGACCGTTTTCTAGCCATGTTGCAGCTACGTACTCGTCGTAGAGTTCGTGCTGTGTGGTGGCTTGGTGTTGGGGTTCCTGCTTTGACCCAAGCCCAGTCCATGAACAGGGTGGGGAGGAGTTCATGGACAAAGAATTGGTCCAGCGTGACCAATTCTGTCATTTGCCTTTGCTGCGGGAGATCCAGGAGAATAATCCTGATGATTTCGATATCCGATATCGGATGGTGGAGTCTTTGCCCACAGAGTTTCACACACGTCTCCAGAATGGTGGCTTGGGATTGCCACCTACAGAGGATAACGTGGCAGGACTGCCGTTTGTGTTTGTGGCTGATGAAGCGTTTGGGCTGGGTGAACACCTGATGAGGCCATTCCCCATGAGGACCCTTACCCCAGGCCAGAGGGTTTTTAATTACCGGCTGACCAGAGCCAGAAGAGTGGTCGAGAATACGTTGGCATAATGGCCAGCCGGTTCCGCCTATTCCTTCCACATAATAAATGTGGCGGAATATAAACTTAATCACATAGTTCTATCATCCTGCATACTCCATAACTATTTACGTAGAAATGCTACAAACTATGTGGCCTCAGTTGGGCCTGAGGCCGGAATTACAGAACAAAATTATTTGACGGCACTTGAAGCTGGCCGCCCTGGCTTGCCCCCCCCCCCCCCAAAGCTCCTGTGAAGTCCAGCAAAAATATTTCGAATATTTTACGGGTAGGGGGGCCATTGATATGCCAGCTTATTTCTGAATATTTTTTAAATAAAAAAATTTTTGGATCTGAAAAAATCTTGAATTTGATTTACTGCTTGTGTTTTTTTTAACTGTCTCCTAGGTTCTCCTAGTGCACTTGTAGTGGATTTTCCTTTAGTAAATACATTTTTGGTAAAAAAACAACATCTTTGTTTAATAAAGTTTTACATTTACATTTTTTTTTTTTTGCATAAACAGGCATGTTACAAAACATAAAACATACACAACTCTGGAACTTACAAAGTTCAACATTGAAAAGGTGAAGGCAATATCAGACATTATAGTATGTCAAAACTGTGTTGATCTTGCCTTCATCAGATGGGTATATCTACTTATATGTATAGATATATATTGCTATTTTACATGGATCAAGAGTGACGGCCTGGCGCCGTATACTTGGTTCCTGTGTATTTTTTACTATATGGTTGCTCTGCCCATTAGTTTGTTTGTTATGTTTATTTATGTTTTTTAAAGGTTTTAACTTAGCCTTTCATTTGTGGTATTTGGATTCCTGCCGTTAGGTGTTGTTAAGACAGATATTGGCAGGTTTCCCTCAGTTAGGATGGCGCTCGTAACCCAAATGCTGGCATCTCAGAACAAGGCTTGGTTTATCTATTTAAAGAGGTGAGTCACTGCGTGCCCTATCCCATTGAGAATGTTATTTATGACGAAACGCATCTGGGGGAAATGCAGTGACGTCACCACGCAGCTCTAATACGGAAGGGCAATTGTGCATGCCGGCCGGCACACTTTTTATGCTTATGGAAACTTAGTTCTTGTAAGTACACTACATATTTTTAATAAAGCCGATATTACGAGGATATCACCCTATGGTCTCCCCCCTCTCTTTTTTGGCATCCCACATGGAGCGATAAACAGCGCCAGTCTCTAACTGAAGACCTTCCTGGGATTTTTGTGTGTGGGTTGACTAAGATCGTGATACAGCTATAGGCCTAATCTCTACCTATGTCTGGTAAGGAGCCAATTTTTACATAGGTGGTGATCACTCTTTTTAATTGCGCACGGTGGTGTTGTCTACCTTGTGAATACGTTATTACCCTATGGTATATTTTTTCTGTTGTTTTCTTGCAACCGAGCCGTAAAGGGGGCCCCCCCGCTTCGTTTTGCTTACATTGGTGGACTGTCGGGGGACTTGGTTTGGATCTCTTCCCCGGGATAAAGGCCTTGGCTGGGCTAAAGCCACCTGCATGATATCATCCGTTTTGTGCTAAGGAGCCAATTCGTATGGTGATGACTATATTTAGTGTTTGTCTAATGAACTTTCAACACACTACAAGTTTGGATTCCATATGAGATTGGACTTTTCCCCTCTATTTTGGAATAAAACTTTGACTTTATGTGAATATTTTCCATTCATTTTCTATCCTTTAAATCACAACTCTGGCCTTTTAAAAGAAGCCTCAACCCAACTCCGACTGCAATACTTACCTTCTCTCCAGGGCTGTCCCTTGCAGACGTCCTGACCTGAGGTCCGGTACTGGTCCTCTCCTGGGTTGAATGGTTGCAGAGTTATGCAACCCCCTTCCTATAAGTGCAGAATGTCCTGGGACTGCCCCTGAGGTGCCATCTGCTGACGCAGGAACCCACACATTCTGTATCATTAAGAAGCAAAGAGGAAGAGGGCCCAGTGTATCATGTGACTGGCCCAAAGGACTTTGGAAAAAATAAGCATATAAAAGAAGAGCAAAAATTATATGTAGCGGGGTGCTATATTTAAGGGAAGTATCTGAGTGGTAATAAGGCTCAGATACAAAAATTGTTAGGGTTCATGGACCATTTCTGTCCTTGGGAGATAGTACTGCTGTACAGTTCCCTGGGGCCTATAGGTGGCGCTGTTGCCATAGGCCTGGGTTGAATCACAGTACAGGGTTGTGCTTTTTCTTGTCCCCTCTCAGCAGCAGTGCAGCGGGGCAGGGAACCTGCGGTGCCTGTCGGGAGAGGGTATAAAAAGGGGCGGCCCCAGAGGGGTTCATGGTTGGGCCCAGGCACCTTAGGCCTGGGGTGTGGGTCGTCTCTGGGTGCCCTAGGCCCGGAGGCCTGGATGTGTTGCCTCCAGGTGCCCTAGGCCTGGAGGCGAAGTTGCTGTTCCATCCCAGACACCTTCAGTCTGGGGTGAGGTACTAAAGAGGAGGCCCGGAGCCCAGCAACCTTCAGGAGGGGTCCGCCAGGGATCGAGGAGCTCCCAGGGCACCGCCTTGCGAGGGGACCCGTATCTTGGATCGAGGAGGCCAGGGAGGTGACCCTTTCTGAAGACCCAGCGCAGAGTCGTGGTGACAGTGAGGGCCTCTGGTAACTCTCCGGAGGGATGCTTTTCTCTTGACATGGGCCAAGTTCTTCAAGAAGGCAGTGCATGTTCTGTAGGTCATAGTGGCAGTGACTCTACGCACACCAAGTCCGTGGCAGTGACTTTCATGTTCATTAGGTCTGTGATAAAGATCACACGCCAAACCTGTTTGTGCATATCAGAACAGTAAGAGAACCAAGATTTGTGTTTGTGCCTGGACCTCCCTCCCACCTTATCTGACCTGTGTCTCGTCTCAACCTGTCTGCTCTTAAAGGGACTATTTATTATCCATGCAAAATAAATACAGAAGTTGGACTTTCAGTTGGTGTGGACAGTGGCTTTACTGGGGAGAATTAAGGACTTGTTTCTGGCCAAGGCAGAAGCGAGATCAGCTCGGGAGGATTCTAACACCAGCCGCAGGCAGGCCCGAGAAATCTAACAACGCTCAACCTCCCCATCCAGGAGGGTACGGGCTTGTAGTGCGGTGTGCCTCAGTCTTTCCTGCGGAGGAGCCAAATTAAGAAAAGCAGGTAAAGGCTGGGGTGAGTGCGCTATATATATGTTGAAGGTTTGGACTTGGAGGCAGAGTTGGAAACAGCTCTTTATCCATATACTGTACATATATCTGTCCTTCTCCCTGCATCCTCATCTTCTCCTACCAGGAGTACTAAGGAAATATGGGAAACAATACTGATGAAGATGGCCTTGGTTGCCCATGAACATTATCCTCAGGATGGTTATATTTTGTTACAGTTTTCACTCCCAGTGAAAAGGTTCAGAACAGGAACATTTTAATTGACTGAAGCATTATAAAACATATCCATTTTTGTTGGCATTTATCCTTACAAAATCAAGAGTGACCTTTCATAATAGTGGTGAGATGTGTGCCTGCTATCTCTGAATATGGATGTTGGTTGAGTATAAATAATGCTTGCCTTATTAATGGAACTCGACAGCAAGGCCGGTAACAACTGTGATTTTCCAGGTACAACTATCACAAAGCAATCAAGATCTCACATGTATATTATAAACCAATCAGAACCTCCAGAGTGACAAAAAGGAAATGAGCAGATATTTAATTTGATAAGATTTTTATTTCCTTTTGGTCCATGGATGACAGATGGGTAAGGAAGAACTGAGCTTTCTCTGCTAATGTAGACACATTGACTGTGTCCAATGGTGTCTATACTGTCTACGCAGCGTTATCCGACTCTGCCTTGTGCCTTAAAGCGACACTTCACTCTCTCAATCAACATTGACTATTTTTAATCCTTATGCTGCTAGTATTAGTAAATAGATTAGCAAGTATATCATATTTACTTGTTTTACATTTATTTTTATTTTTTTACATTTCTTTAGTTAATTCCTGGTTTCTAGGCCTAGGCAAATGATGTCATACATCCTAGGAGTCTTCAGGAAGGGTGGGGGAGGAGGGGTTTTCTCAGCTAAGCACACCCTCCTGCCTGCGTGCCTGAGGTAAGGGCAGATGGATTCCAGAAAGTAAATGTTACATGAATCATCTGCCCTTCCTCAAGATGGCCACAGAAATGCCTGGGGGGTGTTTTTCAAAGTGATTTCTCAGCATAAAGCATGGAGACATGGATGGATGGGGGAGTTTGCTATGAATATTATAAATAAATTAAAATAATGTTTTTGGTTTGCGGTGCTCAGATGCAGTGTAGTTCCATTTAAAGGTGGCCCCTGGTCTTTTAAAATCAGGCGCCTACTGTATATATCTCTACTTGATGGCTCACCACTTCTCCGTGCCTAATGGATCCCAAAAACTCCAGCACACTATTAGGCATTTACTACCTACCTACTACCTACTACCTATTAGGCTACTACCACCCCCTCCTCCTTCCCCAACACCATTTGCTGTTGAAGGCAATGGGAAGCTTCACTGGCCAAAAGGAAGTCAAGGAGGCAAAGGTGGACTTGCACCTGTCAGGTCCATACAATACAATGTAAAATAAATATTCACATACATGAATATAATGTGCACTAACATCCAGAACAAAAATATAATTGGTGATTGTGTTCCTTCAAGCAGAGCTTTAGTCATTTTTTCATCTTTCCATCTATTAAATCTTCTGCCCCTGTTGTTTTATTTTTTTTCTACCAGTAAATACCTTATACAGCCCACTTCCTGTTTCTTGTCTGATAAAAAACCAAGGCTTATGACATCATGCACCGCTCTCTCTCTCACTCTTGTGAGAGTTTGCCAGGAAGGGAGGGGGGGTGAGTCATAAGAGGGCCAATGGGAGCTGCAAAACTGGAGGTGTGCCTCTGTGTGTCTGTATAAATCCAGGAAGTGAACAGGCAGCAGCTTCAGCTGCCAACAGTTAAAATGGTTGCAGCCAGACTCAGTGGAGGGAGATTTCTGCAGCATATTTGGCAAGTACAGAAACACAGTATATATAAAATAGTTTGCAAAGTGGTTGGAGGGAAGCTTCAGAATGGCAAATATGTTTTTATTACAAATTATGTGAGCAGACTGTAGTTCCTCTTTAAAGACAGTCTATAATGAAGAAAATATTGTGTTCTATCAAATTAGAGCTGTAAGAAGATCTTGTCGTGTAAATGTTACTTTTCCATCCTTAGAGTCACCATACATGTTACAATCTGACCATACAATCTGTGTACAGTCAACTTTAGATGGCTTCGCTCATCTAGTCAGAAATGGAAGGACACAGAGTGAGTAATTTCCCCACACGTTTTAGTGATCCTGCTGCTGGACAATTCTGGTCATTGACTGGATCGCTAGTGTGACCAGATGTCCGAGCCTGGACGCAGCTGCCTTTAGCTGAGAGCATTGACCGGAGTATTCTGGTGTGGGGGGATGTCCCCCTATCTGAACACAATAGTACAGCAGGGGAGATCGCTGTACTAACATTGCATAGTTGGTACAGCGGCTCCTCTTGAGCTGTCAGTTTTTTTTTTCGTTCAGCCCTGCTGGGTTAAAAAAAAAATATATATATATATATACAGTGGAGCAAAAAAGTATTTAGTCAGCCATCAATTGTGCAAGTTCTCCCACTTAAAAAGATGAGAGAGGCCTGTAATTCTCATCATAGGTATACCTCAACTATGAGAGACAAAATGTGGAAACAAATCCAGACAATCACATTGTCTGATTTGGAAAGAATTTATTTTTGCAAATTATGGTGGAAAATAAGTATTTGGTCACCTACAAACAAGCAAGATTTCTGGCTCTCACAGACCTGTATCTTCTTCTTTAAGAGGCTCCTCTGTCCTCCACTCATTACCTGTATTAATGGCACCTGTTTGAACTTGTTATCAGTATAAAAGACACCTGTCCACAACCTCAAACAGTCACACTCCAAACTCCACTATGGTGAAGACCAAAGAGCTGTCGAAGGACACCAGAAACAAAATTGTAGACCTGCACCAGGCTGGGAAGACTGAATCTGCAATAGGCAAGCAGCTTGGTGTGAAGAAATCAACTGTGGGAACAATAATTAGAAAATGGAAGACATACAAGACCACTGATAATCTCCCTCGATCTGGGGCTCCACGCAAGATCTCACCCTGTGGGGTCAAAATGATCACAAGAACGGTGAGCAAAATTTCCAGAACCACACATGGGGACCTAGTGAATGACCTGCAGAGAGCTGGGACCAACGTAACAAAGGCTACCATCAGTAACACACTACGCCGCCAGGGACTCAGATCCTGCAGTGCCAGACGTGTCCCCCTGCTTAAGCCAGTACATGTCTGGGCCCATCTGAGGTTTGCTAGAGAGCATTTGGATGATCCAGAAGAGGATTGGGAGAATGTCATATGGTCAGATGAAACCAAAGTGCAACTGTTTGGTAGAAACACAACTCGTCGTGTTTGGAGGAGAGAGAATGCTGAGTTGCAACCATAGAACACCATACCTACTGTGAAGCATGGGGGTGGCAACATCATGCTTTGGGCTGTTTATCTGCAAAGGGAACAGGACGACTGATCCGTGTACATGAAAGAATGATTGGAGCCATGTATCGTGAGATTTTGAGTGCAAACCTCCTCCCATCAGCAAGGGCATTGAAGATGAAACGTGGCTGGGTCTTTCAGCATGACAATCATCCCAAACACACCACCCGGGCAACGAAGGAGTGGCTTCGTAAGAAGCATTTCAAGGTCCTGGAGTGGCCTAGCCAGTCTCCAGATCTCAACCCCATAGAAAACCTTCGGAGGGAGTTGAAAGTCCGTGTTGCCCAGCGACAGCCCCAAAACATCACTGCTCTAGAGGAGATCTGCATGGAGGAATGGGCCAACATACCAGCAACAGTGTGTGACAACCTTGTGAAGACTTACAGAAAACGTTTGACCTCTGTCATTGCCAACAAAGGATATATAACAAAGTATTGAGATGAACGTTTGATATTGACCAAATACTTATTTTCCACCACAATTTGCAAAAAAAAATCTTTCCAAATCAGACAATGTGATTGTCTGGATTTGTTTCCACATTTTGTCTCTCATAGTTGAGGTATAACTATGATGACAATTACAGGCCTCTCATCTTTTTAATTCGGAGAACTTGCACAATTGGTGGCTGACTAAATACTTTTTTGCCCCACTGTATAGTAGTGTGTACCAGGCTTTATGGTTTACATCTTCTTCTCATAAATGCAACAGCAATTAAAAAAGATTCCTACAGTATATGTAAGGGCTAATATTTTTGCGCACTGAAATAAAAGAATCTATGATTGTGATGCATATTAGATGTCTCAGACCCCACCAGTCCTCATATTACTGAACAACCTTTGAGAAGAATTATTATAATACAAGTAATAGTAATGCCTATTCTGTTTTTTTTTGCCCACGTAGAACCTGGTTTCAAACCCCCTGGTACTTTAGGCAGGTTCAAGAGGTTCTTCAGTCTGTTTCTGATAAAAAGGAAAAACATAATAGTTTACAGCAATTATCCAGACAAATCCATTAGGATATTTATGTTAAGAGTCAACATTTAAAGCTGTTGTTGAGCATGGTACATCGAATCTTGGGATGTGTTTGAGGATCTATTGGAAATTTACTTTGTATTCCTGCTGTTTAATCTTGTCATCCAGTTCACATGCTGATGATTGGTTGGCCATTTGCCAGCATGAGCTGCATACATCGATTCCAATTTACCTGTCCATCTGCTGATACTCTTCACTTTTTCATTTTAGTATACAGTATAATCCGTTGCAAGGATCTGCGGTCAGCTGCTTGATGAGGAAACTACATATACAAGACATTTATGCTGGATCCTCAAGCGTCCCCATATTATTGTGGGGTATAGGACTTTGACTATAAGGGAGGGGAGGCCACAGCAAGACTTTGTGTCCTTTTCCTTGGAAATTATGTTACTATAGCTTTCATCAATAAAAAGTACTCTATGAATAGAGGACAGCTGGATGAATAAAAGGTCTACCTCTTCCATTCATAGATTGCTTTCCACTAATGGAAGCTATATGACAGCTTCTATGAATGGAGGGGCGGGGGGGGGCAGAAAGGGCAGGCATAGTTGGCACATTTGAGGAGTGCCTATGACCAGGTCCAGTGGCTATAATAACTCTGGCAGTATCAGAAGATTACTGCTGCGGGGTATTGGAATTTCAACAGCTACCAGCACAAGAGACACTTCAGGCCAGGGGTGCATGTATGCATCGGTCCCAGGCACCTTTAATCTGGGGCTGCAACTTCGCCATTGAGCCCAGCACCTTTAGCTGGGGCTCAGCTCTAAGAGGAGGAATCCCAGGGGTGCCCCGAGAGAGGGGACCCGCTCTAAGAAGAAGAGACCGGGGGAGGACCTTTCTGAGGGACCGGTGAGAGTTTCACGGTGAAAGAGAGGCCCGGTAAACTTCTGGAGGGATTCCGCTAGTCAGCTAAGGCCTTGTAATGTGCAGCAACTTGCACCTGTTCTTGAATTACAAGAGCTAAGAGGTTCGGGGCTCAGAGATTCTGTGGCAGAGGATCTCCCGATCGTATCTCCAAAGAAACTTAAGTGAAGTAAAGTTTGTGCATCACTCCGGCTGCTAGGACCGTGAGAGGGGACTATCCGGGTGAGCAGAGTCCACTCGGGATTGAGTGGTGATACCAAGTGTCTGAACCTGCCTCCCTGTTTCTTTATTCTTCAACTCCAACTTTCCTATCCAGTTATCAGCATAAAGAAAATAAACCTTCCTTCATTAAGGTTTAAAGGGGTTGTAAAGGTTCGTTTTTTATTTTCTAAATAGGTTCCTTTAAGCTTGTGCATTGTTGGTTCACTTACCTTTTCCTTTGATTTTCCTTCTATTTGTTTTCTTTCTTTGTTTTCTTTGTCTGAATTTCTCACTTCCTGTTCCTCCTCAGTAAGCTGTTCAGTAAGCTGTTCTGGCTGACTCCACACCACTCGGATGATGGTGTGAAGTTTAGTGAGGAGAAACAGGAAGTGAAAAATTCAGACAAAGAAAAAAAACATTTAGAAGGGAAATCAAAGGAAAAGGTAAGTGAACCAACAATGCACTAGCTTAAAGGAACCTATTTAGAAAATAAAAGATGAACCTTTACAACCCCTTTAACCTTGTCTGGACATTGGCCTTATTGGTGCACCAAAAACAGACTCTTCCCTACACTCTAGGGGTGAGAACCAGCCGAGGGAAGGTAACTCGCTGCAGGACCCAACAAATTCTGAACACCGCTCACCCTCTTAAGAAGAAGGAACCTGGGCATTGTGGTACGGTGTGTTTCCCGCCTTGAGGAGGTAAGGCCAGGGATCTGTGTGCTACATAAGTACTGTCACTTGTGCTGATTTGAAAAAATTAACTAAACATAAGCTGTGTTTAGAGGCATTTCCAGCGCCAAACGCGACTAAACGCGGCAACTCGTGTTTAGTAGAGTTTCGTTTACAGACTTTTTCATTTTAACCAAAAAATATATATATATTTTTTTCAAGCGCTTCTAGACGCAAACGCGCCCGTTTTTAGACACCGATTTCTAGCTGTCAAGTTAAATCGTTCAGGAGAGGTTGAACAACGTCCCGTGTACATGAAGCCTTAAAGCGGAGGTCCACCCAGAATTTTTTTTTTACAATAAAAATCCTATAAAAAAAAAAAAAAAAAATTAATAGAATTTTTTTTTTTCTATACTCACCCGAAATGCCCGTTGCTATGCGGAAGTCCCCTAATCTGCCTCTAATGTGCATCTTCTAATCCGCGGTGGGTCTCCTTCCGCTTCCTCTTCTTGTGAATGGGGCGCGCTGCCTTCTGGGAACTGTGTGTATCCCAGGAGGCAAGCCGCCTATTCACAAAGCGGCGTGCGAGTGGCGCATGCGCAGTAGGAAACAGGCAGTGAAGCCATAAGGCTTCACTGCCTGATTCCCTTAGTAAGGATGGAGGAGCGGGGACCTGCCAGCAGCGATCGATCGCTGTGGCGGGACCGACATCGCGGGCGAGTAGGACAGGTAAGTGTCCTTATTAAAAGTCAGCAGCTACACTATTAGTAGCTGCTGACTTTTAAAAAAAAAAAAAATCTGGCTGCACCTCCGCTTTAAAGTCTCAATGCTGCAATTACAACCTGGAAATATTTCAGAAACAAGTGAATTAGCAAACATGAAATCACACAGAGATAGAAAAAAATGTGTGAAAGTGACTGTATCTTATATACATGTAGGAGGTTCCTGTTAATTGGCGCTAAAACAAATGACATGCATTAACAGCAAAGTGTTGGCAGTTAGGTAGTAGACTGCTGCATAAAAAAATAATAATAATCCCGTGCAAGGTAAAGGCATAATGTGCTAAAACGCATCGCATACTAGCACATTATGAAACTCTGACTGTATGAGTGGTGAGGCCGTGATGACATCACTCATGGAAGCCCTCAGTTGTGGCTCTGAAGCTCTGAAGGTACCATGCATGCAGTGAGAATATCTCCTAAAAACTGCAAGTTTAGGATATATTTACTGTACCTACAGGTAAACCTTATTATAACAGAACACTAGTTCTGGTGACCTGGATGTCCCCAAGGAATTCCCTTAAAGTGGTTGTAAACCCACTATTTTTATTTATTTTCTCCCAACGACCTGTAAGAGAAAGGCATAATGAGCTAATATGACTAGCATAATAGCTCATTATGCATCACTTACCTTAGATCGGGGCCCCCGAAGCCGTCCTCGTCTCCCTCTTCAGCCGCATCCATCGCTGCGGCGATAGCCGGAATGTTACTTCCGGGTATCGCCGCACCAGCCAATCACAGCGCCGCTCCGGCGCTGTGATTGGCCGGAGCGGCGAAGACGTGACTCCGCGCATGCGCGCATGAGCCGTCGAATTCGGCTACGTCGTCGAATGCTGCGACCTAGCCAAATTTGTGAATGGGGTTAACCCCATGCGCATGCGCGTGACGTCAGTGTCGCCGCTTTTAAATGCAAAAATCTCCTTAACCGTGTAGGTTAGGGAGATATTTCATGCACCTACAGGTAAGCCTTAATCTAGGCTTACCTGTAGGTGTTTGTTTACAAAGTGGGTTTACAACCACTTTAATTTGCAGGGATTTCCTCTCACTTCCTGTTTGGTATGCGACAGGAAGTGAAGAGAAATCTTTGCAATGGGACACAGATGGCGGGAAAAAAAAAACTGTCAGGGGTTATGACCCTTCTATCTAAAATAAAATAAAACGTTTTGCCTATATTTTCTATTTTAACCCCTACTGCCTACATACTACCCCCTGAAACTCATCCCAGCCACACTCCATACCTCACAACTTTTTGAGATGGGAACAAGGGACACCTATTAGCAAAAGGAGAATTATACAAAAAAAGTTATTGGTTAAAAAAAATTTTTTATCACTACTATTCCCTTGTACTGGCTTTTGAAATTTACACATGCAGCAATTTAGAGTTTGGATGAAAGGTTTAGCACTGGGAAACACTTTTAAAAAAATGAATAGTGCATTTTATTTACAATAATATAGGTTAGAGCTAAATGAGGGACAAATGAGGAGGAAAGAAGCACAGGAGGGACTTTGTTCCAAATCAGGGACAGTTGGGAACTATGAACGCTCCCCTGCTGATCTGTTTGCTCAGCCAGCAGGACATGAAAGGGGGGAGGGCAGGGGTGGGGAGCATGTGACCCCCTTTTCTTCTTCCCAGGATGCAATGCTTGGGAATGAACAGCCAAACACCAGACTCTAAAGCCTCGTACACACGATCGGATTTTCCGACGGGAATTGTGTGATGACAAGCTGTTGGCGGAAAATCCGACCGTTTGTACGCTCCATCGGACAAATGTTGTTGGATTTTCCGCGGACAAATGTTGGGTAGCAGGCTTTAAATTTTTCCGCGAACAATGGTCCGTCGGACCTAAGTACAAACACACATGCTCGGAAGCAATGCTCACCAAACACAACATTAGCAGAAGGTGCCCAAAGGGTGGCGCTAAGGAGCTGAAAAAACACATAGTTTTGTGTTTGTTGGCTGACAATTGTGTGCCGTTTGTATGCAAGACAAATTCCTGGCCAACGCCCTTCGGACAAAAGTCCTACGCTTTGTCTGCGGAAAATCCGATCGTGTGTACGGGGCTGAAGAGTGTCATAAAACAGTGGTTCTCAACCTCAGTCCTTAAAGCGGAGGTTCACCCAAAAGTGATCCTCTGCTTTTCTGAACCCTCCCCCCCTCCGGTGTCACATTTGGCACCTTTCAGGGGGGGAGGGTAGGCAGATACCTGTAAAAACAGGTATTTGCACCACCTCCGGGTATAGACTTCCGCGGGAGTCCCGCCCCTTCGCGTCACCCCCACCCCACCCCCCCCGTTGTGTTCTGGGAAACACACGGCTCCCAGAACACAACGGGGACCAGTGAGGACGGCGCAGCGCGACTCACGCATGCGCCCGATTCCCTCACCGAGGATGGCGGCGGGGGAAGCCGAGCGGTAGCTCAGCTTCGGCTGCTGACGTCGTGGGCGACCTGGACAGGTAAGTGTAATTTTTTAAAAGTCAGCAGCTGCAGTATTTGTAGCTGCTGGCTTTTAAAAAAAAAAATCCGGTGAACCTCCGCTTTAAGTACCCCCCAACAGGCCATGTTTGCAGGTTTTCCTTAATCTTGCACGGGTGCTTTAAATCAGTCAATGGCTTGGTGTTTTAGCTCAGGTTCACACTGGGCTACGGGAGTGAAGCCGTGCGAGTTCAGCTGAACTCGCACAATTTCACTCTCGCTGGCAGTCCCGATTTCAGCCGCGATTACAAAGACATCTGACACAGATGTCAATGTAAATCGCAGCCGAAATCGCAAAAAGTTGTACAGAAACGACTTTTTGAAATCGGTGCAGCGCCGCAGATGCGGTGTCGCACCGATTAGGATGGTGCCATTGCCGGCAATTTGCGGCAAATATCGCTGAATTGACATGCGATTTGACATGTCAAATCGCATGTCAAATCGCACCAGTGTGAACCAGGGCTTAGACAGCTATTTTATCTAAGAGAAATTGCCAAAACATGGCCTGTTGAGGGTACTTGAGAATTGAGGTTGAGAACCACTGTCATAAAAGGAAGGGTTATTTGTGTGACTAGTTCACCAAGATGGCAACCCATACATTTACTATTAACAGGGATGGACTGGCCATCAGGACTACGGGGAGTTTTTTTTTTCTTTTGTGGGCCGTTTTTTATGCAGTTCGGCGGCAGCGGGAGCGTGGCAGCAAACAGCGGCAGGGATTCGGGGAAGGTGGCCAGCGAGGAGGGCAGTTGGATGTAAAAGCCGAGGAGGGAGAAGAGCTCCACCCCCTCCCTGTCCACCGAAGAGGCGAACAGAAGCGAGCGCGGCCATCCCTGCGCTCCCAGAACCTCGATTCCTTCACCTCCTCTCTGCTCCAGGAACCATGCGGCCTGGGCCGGAGGGCAGGCTGACTGGGAGCCCGGAGGAAGAGAACATGCGCCGCTGTAAGGAGCAGAGCAGCGTGAGCACCCCCCGGATCAAGAGGGAGACTCGGCGCTGCCGCTGATGGCCATCAGGTACCTGGCATCCTACACAAACATGCCAGAACACTGAGACAGCGGGGAGGTGAGCAGAGGAGGGACTGCAGAAAGGGACAGTGCTATGTGGTCTGTCTCAGCCCTCCCCTCTGTCTCTCTGCCCCCTCTGTCTCTCAGTCCCCCCTGTCTCTCAGTCCCCGTGCCTCTCAGTCCCCCCTCTTTCAGCCCCCTCCTCTGTCTCTCAGCCCCCCCACTATCTCTCAGACCCCCCTCTGTCTCTCAGACCCCTCCTCTGTCTCTCAGACCCCTCCTCTGTCTCTCAGACCCCCCCGTCTCAGACCCCCCCGTCTCTCAGTCCCCCCCTGTCTCTCAGTCCCCCCTCTGTCTCTCAGTCCCCCCTCTGTCTCTCAGTCCCCCCTCTGTCTCTCAGTCCCCCCTCTGTCTCTCAGTCCCCCCCTCTGTCTCTCAGTCCCCCCCTCTGTCTCTCAGTCCCCCCCTCTGTCTTTCAGTCCCAGTGTCTCTCAGTCCCCACCTCTTTTAGCCCCCTCTGTCTCTCAGACCCCCCTCTGTCTCTCAGACCCCCCCTCTGTCTCTCAGACCCCCTCTGTTTCTCAGACCCCTCCTCTGTCTCTCAGTCCCCTACCTCTGTCTCTCAGCTCTCCTCCTCTATCTCTCAGCTCCCCCCTCTATCTCTCAGCTCCCCCTCTATCTCTCAGCTCCCTCCCTCTGTCTCTCAGCTCCCCCTGTCTCTCAGCTCCCCCCTCTGTCTCTCAGACCCCCCTGTCTCTCAGCTCCCCCCTCTGCCTCTCAGACCCCCTCTCACACTAGTGCAAATTAGATGTGGATTTCCCCGCATCCAATTTGCATGACAGGAGATTGTGACCGGCTCTCTATGGAGTCGGTTCACACAGCTCCAGGGGCAGCTGCGAATTGGCTTGCACAGGAGTCCTGTGCGTCTTTGGCTCCATTTCAGGGGCAAATTCAGGCAAACATTTGGCTCTGAATCGTCCCTGAAACGGAGAACAGGGATGCACCGGACCCCTGCTGCGAGCCGGCAGCAGTGTGAACCCAGCCTTATGATGGTTTACCAAGCCCCCCCTTATTATTGTGAGGTATTGGACTTTGGATATAAAGGTCATAAGGAAATTAATAACCTTGGCACCAATATCGTACAACATGGAGCAAACACAAAGTTTGGACTTCCATACTTGTATTTTTTTAATATTACACACAATCATATGATTATTTACATCAAAGTGATTTATTTTACATAAAAATAGGAAAAAAGTACAAAATTGATGAATAATAATAGTCCAACCAATTCAATGCAAAGAAAAAACTGTGAAAGAATACAAAATAACCTGAAAAAATATATAAATTGAAAAAAAAGTCTCTCCAAGATGTGCAAAAATTTGCAAAGAAAGGAAAAGGGAAAGAGGAACAAAGTGTCGAAGTGCGGGGAAAATAAATTAACTGCGCTGTAGCCATCTTTCCACTATGGCGCGGCTAGGAAGTGATTGAAGCAGAAGTTTGGAGTTCCAAAGAACATTGTCCCTCATGCGCCAACTTCAGACAGAACCAATCACAGATCGTGGAAAAGAGCCAATCACAGCGGCCCTTTACCACGTGATCAGCTCTGTCCTATCACAGATGATCACAGTGTAAACAGAATTGCCAGTTATCTGCAGTACTTTCCTCATTCAGCAGAAGTGATAGTGGATAGGACCTCAGGGGGGCACGATATACATATGAATGCCGTTTCTATTTACATATCAATGACACTGGTCTGCGGCTATTTACATATTAGGGCCGCTGCTATTTATAAATCAATGTGGATCTTAACATGTAAACACAGGGGCTGCAGGTGAGTCATCTGTACACGATAATAGGGCAGCATTAGTAACAGAACTTCACACTAAGATATCGGGACACAGCACAGGACTAAAACGTCACGGGACAAGTGAATTCAAACTGGGATAGTTGGCAAGTAGGAAGCAGCTGCTTTATGCCCCACAATAATATTGGGGCCCAGGGCAGCTAGCCCTTTTACCCTGCCTTAAAAAAAGCCCTGCCCTTCAGTGAAAAATCAGTGCCATCAATGCTCCCATCTGTGCTGCCCATCATTGCCTCCAATTAGTGCCCATAAGTGCAGCCTCATCAGTGCACATCAGTGAAGGAGAAAAATGACTTATTTGCTAAGTTTTATAACAGAAACTAAGAAAAAAATATTTTTTTAGTTTTTCGTCTTTTTTCATTTGTTTAGTATTGGGCAGCGGGGGAGCCAATCAGCGGGTCCGGCAGACTCAATATCCGCCGGCCGCCTGCGATCGTTTCCTGCAGAGACAGAATGGGAATATGCCGAAGTAAACAAGGCAGATCTCCATTCTGTCAGAGGATGACACTGAGATCTGTCTTCCTGCTAAGCAGGAAGACAGATCTGTGCATTTCCCCAGTCACACAGTCCCCCATACAGTTAGTAATCACAAACAGGGAACACATTTAACCCCTTGATCGCCCCTGATGTTAACCCCTTCCCTGCCAGTGTCATTAGTACAATGTCAGTGTATATTTTTAGCACTGATCACTGTACTAATGTCACTGGTTCCCCAAAAAGTGTCAAAAATGTCAGTAAGGTGTCAGATCTGTCCGCCACAATGTCACAGTCCCGCTAAAAATCGCTGATCGCCACCATTACTAGTAAAAAAAAAAATAATAATAATACAAATGCCATAAATCTATCCCCTATTTTGTAGACGCTATAACTTTTGCGCAAACAAATCAATATACGCTTAGAGCCGGTTCACCCAGGGGCAACACAACTTCCAGCGCGACTTTGGGAGGCAACTTGGACACGACTTGAGCATGAATCACAGCGTGGCTCCAGGCAACTTACAAGGCAACTTCAAGTTGCCTCCAGGACAGGCGACTTTCCAGTGGCCAATCAAACAATAATCAGCTCTGTGGGAGGGGTTTGCATGGAAAACTATTTTTACTTCCTGGAAAGTTGCTTCAGTTAAAGCGGTTGTATGCCCGCTGCTGCTTTTTTTTTTGCATACCTGAAAGGCAAAAGTTATAATGAGCTAGTATGCACCGCATACTAGCTCATTATGAAATACGTACCTTAGAACGAGGCGTCGGTAACTTACCTGGTCCACACCGAGGGAGATGTCATCTTGCCTCGGCGTGTCTTCCGGGTATCGCCGCTCCAGCGCTGTGAGTGGCTGGAGCGGCGAGGTCGTCACTTCTTTCCGGCAAGGTCCGGCGGCTGCCGGGCTTAAGCCGATAATCCCCGCTGAGCATGCGCCGCTGCAGTCAGCGGCTCATTGCGAGGGGAATATCTCCTAAACCATACAGGTTTAGGAGATATTCTTTTTACCTACAGGTAAGCCTTATTATAGGCTTACCTGTAGGTAAAAGTGATAGTACAGAGTATACAACCGCTTTAAGACAGGGGATCCGACTTGGAGGCAACTTCCATTGAAATCAATGGGTACAAGTCACCTAGAAGTCGGATTGAAGTAGTACAGGAACCTTTTCTGAATTCGGAGCGACTGCAGTAGTGTGCATTAAGACGGCTCCATTCACTTCCATTTATTTTCTAAACCGTGCGACTCGGGGCGACTTGAAGTTGGATACCAGGACGCCCCTGTGTGAACCGGCTCTTTTTTTGTATATGTATTATAGCAGAAAGTAAAAAATATTGTTGTTTTTTTTCAAAATTTTCGGTCTTTTTTTATTTATAAATATAAAAAATAAAAACCGCAGAAGTGATCAAATGCCACCAAAAAAAGGCTCTATTTGTGGGGACATCAATTTTGTTTGGGTACAACGTCGCACGACCGCGAAATTGTCAGTTAAAGTAACGCAGTGCCGTATCACAAAAAATTACCTGGTCAAGAAGTGGGTAAATCCTTCTGGGGCTGAAGTGGTTAAATACCAGCAAAAGAAAGCTCTATCTGTCTCAAACAAATGGTAAAAATGTCTTATGGGTAGAGTGTTGCATGACTGTGCAATTGTTATTCAAAGTGCGGTAGCACTGAAAGCTGAAAATTGGCCTGGACAGGAAGGAGGTGTAAGTGCCAAGTAACCAAGTGGTAATGCATAGCTCACCACATTAAAATTGCAACAAAGCTCAGAAAAATGTGTTACCAACTTGCCTTGCATTGCTGTGCAATTTAAAACACTTTGCAGGGAATGGAAACTTATGAGGGGAAACACACATATGAAAAAAATCACTATAGTGTGAATGAGACAAATATGTGAGATGTGATCCCCTAAAGAGAACAAGAATATAATTAAGGAAACTCCAAAAACAAATACTAATATTATATATGCTATACTATGGAGTTTCGGAACTCTAGCCCTCAACTACCCAATCAGGAGTTCCTGCATCTTACACAAGTGACTTAATCAGGTTCATTGTTTCAGTAATAACCACAGCTGTACATAATGTGTGAATTATTAAACATCACCTGGTAGGGTACTTGAAAGCTTAACTTGAGAGTCCTGGCTGTACTATTTATAACATGGAAAGATAAATCATACTTGATATAACATATTATATAATGCTAAGGTTGTTTTTTTTTTTTAAATGCTGGATGAAACACTGCTTTACCCCTAGTCTAGCCTTCCTACACCAGGCCAGAAGAAGCCTTGAAATAATTTTCAGGTCTTAGGGAATCCCTGCTAAAATATATTATGCTTATGTAGCGGGGTGCTAAATTTAAGGGAAGTGTTTGAGAGGTAGTTAGCTCAAACACCCTAATTTGTCAGGGTTTTTAGAACCATTTTATCCACAGGGAGAGTACCGGTGTACAGTTCCCTGTGGCCTACAGGTGGCGCTGCCATAGTAGGCTAGGGTTGAACCGCTGATACTGTGCTGTGCCTTGTATGTCCCCTCTCAGCAGCCATACAGTGGGTGTGGTCTACCTGCTGGGCATGCTGGGAGAGGATATAAAATGGGAAGACGCTGCCTGTTTGGGGTCGTTCTGGTTCGGTCGTCGGGAGTCCTACTCCCAGGGAGTGTTCCTGTCCGCCCTGGGCACCTTAGGCCCAGGGGCGGGTGTTCCTGTTCCATCCTGGGCACCTTTAGCCCAGGGTGAGGTACTATCATGCTGTTCCAGTCCTCCCTGGGTATGTAAGCCCAGGGACCGCAGTGGAGGCCTGGGGCCCAGCACCTTCGGCTGGGGTCCACCAAGGATCGAGGACTCTCAGAGTGCCGCCTTGCGAGGGGACCCGTATCTAGGATGAGGAGGCCGGGAGGGAAATCTCCGAAGACCCAGTGCAGTGTCATGGTGACGGTAGGGTCCCGGTAACTCTCTGGAGGGATGTCTTCTCCTAAAAAGGGGCCATAGCTAAAGAAGGGGATCAGTTTCACCAGGTCTGTGGCAGAGACCGACTTCACGGTCTGTGGCAGAGACTGTGCGCCTAGTAAACTTGCTTGAGAATCTGAGCAAATATCTGTAACGTTTGTGCCTGGACCTCCTCCACACCTTGTACTGTTCTGTTTCTTGCTCCAACCTTTTCCTATCAGAGACTGTGTTATTTAGCTAAGAGAAAATAAACTCTAAGTTGGAGTTTCATCTGGTGTGGACATTCACTTTACTGGGAAGTCAAGGACTTGTCTCTACTTTAACATAGAGGTGAGAATCAGGCTCTGGAGGTTGTCATGTTCTGACCGTGGAAGACCCAACAACAACACCGCTCAACCTCTTCATACAGGAGGATACGGGCTTGTGGTGCGGTGTGCATCTCTCTTTCTGCGAGGAGCCAAAGTTAATGCAGGTAAAGAAAGGGGTCTGTGCGCTACACTAATTTGTGCGATCGGTAGGTTTTAGATATAATACAAAAATGAATACAATTTTTTTTTTTGCACTGCTCTTATTATTTTTGTAAAAATAATAATAATGACAGTGAAAATTGTAACATCTATTTACATTGGTGATCAGTAAAAGAAATGCCCATCTCGCACTGGTGGTCAGTAGAAAATCACACTCTTACATTGGTGGTCAGTGGAGACATAACCCCTTACATTGCTACATTGAGAGTCAATGAAGTAGTGACCTGTTTTTGGAGTTAGTGGTGGACTGGTGGTCAGTGGAGGAGTGCCCCTTACATTAGTGGTCAGTGGAGTAGTACCCTCTACACTGGTGGTTAGTGTACTGCCCTCTAACATCAGTGTAGTGCCCTATTACATTAACACTTAGTGCCCTGATACATTTGTTGTCAATGTATTGCCCTCTTACATTGGTGGTCAGTGCAGTGCCCTCTCACACTAGTGATCATTGGTATACTACCCCCTTACATTGTTGGTCAGTGTAGTGCCTTCTTATACTGATAGTGTAGCCTCTGGTGTACACTGGTGGTCACTGTTAATTGCAGTGCCCTCAAACATTGGCAATCAGTGTAGTCCCTCTTACACTGGTGATCAGTGTAGTGCCCTGTTACTTTTCAAGATCAGTGTAGTGCCCTCAAACATTGGTAGTCAATGTAGTTCCCTTTTGCATTGATAATCACTGTAGTGCCCTTATACATTGATGGTCAGTATAGTGCCCTTATACATTGGTGGTTAGTATAGTGCCCTCATACAAATATGGTCTGTATAGTGCCCTCATACATGTGTGGCGAATATAGTGCCCTTATACATTGGTGGTTGGTGTAGTGCCCTCTTACATTCGTGGTCAGTATACTGCCCTCTAACATTAGTGATCGGTGTATTGCCATCATACACTGGTGATCAATATAGTGCCATATTACAATAATAGTTAGTGCCCTCATACATTGGTGATCAATGTATTGCCCTCTTACATTGGTGGTCAGTGGATGAGACCTTTTTACATTGGTGGTCATTGCATTGCCCTCTCACGCAGGTGAACTATAGTGTTGTGCCCTCTTACATTATTGGTCATTGTAGCGCCTTCTGGTATTCATTGTAGCCCTTCATACATTGATGTCGTGTCCTTAAACACTGTTGATCAGTGTAGTGCTCTCATATATTGTAGTGTCCTAATACATTGGTGGTCAATATAATTCCCTCTTGCATTGATAGTCAGTGTAGTGCCCTCTTACACTGGTGATCAGTATAGTGTTCTATTACGTTGGTGATCAGTGTAGTGCCATATTACATTGGTGATCAGTGTAGTACCCTCTTACACTGATGATCAGTGAAGTGCCCTCTCACATTGGTAATCAGTGTGGAGTCCTATTACATTGGTGATCAGTGAAGTGCCCTCTTACATTGGTGATCAGTGTAGCATCCTATTACATTGGTGATCAGTGTCCTATAACATTGGGGATCAGTGTAGTGCCCTCTTACATTGGTGATCAGTGTAGTGCCCTCTTACATTGGTGATCAGTGTAGTGCCCTCTTACACTGGTGATTAGTGTAGCGTCCTATTACATTGGTGATCAGTGTAGTGTCCTATTACATTGGTAATCAGTGTAGTGCCCTCTTATACTGGTAATCAGTGTGGTGTCCTCTTACACTGGTGATTAGTGTAGCGTCCCACTGCATTGGTGATTAGTGTAGCATCCTATTACATCGGTGATCAATGTAGTGTCCTATTACATTGGTGATCAGTGTAGTGACCTCTTACATTGGTGATCAGCCTAGAGTCCTATTACATTGGTGATCAGTGTAGCGTCCTATTACATTGGTGATCAGTTTAGTGACCTCTTACATTGGTGATCAGTGTAGAGTCCTATTACATTGGTGATCAGTGTAGAGTCCTATTATATTGGTGATCAGTGTAGTGTCCTATTACATTGGTGATCAGTGTAGTGTCCTATTACATTGGTGATCAGTGTAGTGTCCTATTACATTGGTGATCAGTGTAGTGCCCTCTTACATTGGTGATCAGTGTAGAGTCCTATTACATTGGTGATCAGTGTAGTGCCCTCTTACATTGGTGATCAGTGTAGAGTCCTATTACATTGGTGATCAGTGTAGAGTCCTATTATATTGGTGATCAGTGTAGTGTCCTATTACATTGGTGATCAGTGTAGTGTCCTATTACATTGGTGATCAGTGAAGTGCCCTCTTACATTGGTGATCAGTGTAGCGTCCTATTACATTGGTGATCAGTGTCCTATAACATTGGGGATCAGTGTAGTGCCCTCTTACATTGGTGATCAGTGTAGTGCCCTCTTACATTGGTGATCAGTGTAGTGCCCTCTTACACTGGTGATTAGTGTAGCGTCCTATTACATTGGTGATCAGTGTAGTGTCCTATTACATTGGTAATCAGTGTAGTGCCCTCTTATACTGGTAATCAGTGTGGTGCCCTCTTACACTGGTGATTAGTGTAGCGTCCTATTACATTGGTGATCAGTGTAGTGTCCTATTACATTGGTAATCAGTGTAGTGCCCTCTTATACTGGTAATCAGTGTGGTGCCCTCTTATACTGGTAATTAGTGTAGTGCCCTCTTATACTGGTAATCAGTGTAGTGCCCTCTTATACTGGTAATCAGTGTAGTGCCCTCTTATACTGGTAATCAGTGTGGTGCCCTCTTACACTGGTGATTAGTATAGCGTCCTATTACATTGGTGATCAGTGTAGTGTCTTATTACATTGGTAATCAGTGTAGTGCCCTCTTATACTGGTAATCAGTGTGGTGCCCTCTTACACTGGTGATTAGTGTAGCGTCCCACTGCATTGGTGATTAGTGTAGCATCCTATTACATCGGTGATCAATGTAGTGTCCTCTTACATTGGTGATCAGTGTAGTGTCCTATTACATTGGTGATCAGTGTAGTGACCTCTTACATTGGTGATCAGTGTAGAGTCCTATTACATTGGTGATCAGTGTAGCGTCCTATTACATTGGTGATCAGTTTAGTGACCTCTTACATTGGTGATCAGTGTAGAGTCCTATTATATTGGTGATCAGTGCAGTCCCCTTTTACATTGGTAATCAGTGTAGTGCCCTCTTACATTGATGAACAATGTAGTTTCCTATTACACTCGTGATCAGTGTAGTGTTCTATTACATTGGGGATCAGTGTAGTGTCCTATTACACTCGTGATCAGTGTAGTGTTCTATTACATTGGGGATCAGTGTAGTGTCCTATTACACTCGTGATCAGTGTAGTGTTCTATTACATTGGGGATCAGTGTAGTACCCTCTTACACTGGGGATCAGTGTGGTGTCCTATTACATTGGTGATCAGTGTAGTACCCTCTTACACTAGTGATTAGTGTAGTGCCCTCATACATTGGTGGTCAGTGTAGTTCCCTCATACATTAGTATTTGGTATATTGCCCCTTTACACCAGTGGTGAGTGGAAAAGGGCCAACTTTACATTGTTGGTCAGTGTTGTGTTTCCTTATACTGGTGGTAAGTGGAGACAATCCGCTATACATTGGTGGTCAGCGGAGAAGATTTTGTTACATTGGTGGCCAGTATAGTGTTTCATTATATTCATGATCAGTGGAAACGAAACCCTATACATTGGTGGTAAGTGGAATAATGCCCTCTTGCACTGGTTATTAGTATAGTGATGATCATTGAAAATCAAACTACCTTACACTGGTGGTCAGTGGTTACTAACAAGCAGCTAAAAAGATCATTGGTGGTCAGTGGTTATTTACACGATCGTCAAGAGGAAAGGTTCCACCACAGGCTCGGGTGTGATGCCCTAGTCTATCACCTCTATTGTCTGCATCTTCTCCTTGATGTCACTGATGAAATGTCAGATGAATACAAGAAACTCTTATCCACACAGGGGTTTGCTATTTTAGATCATCATTCAATGAGGCAGCACTAAGAGTTGTAGCTTATTACTTTTTATTAATCAGCAGCTGTCAAAACAAAGGAAGATGGTTTCTGCACCTCACATATTGGGGTTGATTTAATAAAGGCAAATAGGCTGTGCACTTTTCAAAGTGCAGTTGCTCCAGAGCTTAGTAAATAAGCAGAAGCTCTGCTGACTTCCATCATCCAATCATGTCAAAGCAAAAATGCTTTTCTATTTTCCTTACACGTGATTGGATATTCTTTGCAAAGTGAAGCCTTGCCTCAATAAATAAGCTCTGGAGCTCTGGAGCAAACGCACTTGCAGGGGGCAACTGCACTTTGCAAAGTGCACAGTCTATTAGCCTTTAGTAAATCAACCCCATTGTTCTTTGTCTTATCAAATTCATTTATTAGGAAGTTGTATTGTATGCAAAGTGCAATTACAACCCTGAGCAATTCAAAAGACATTTCTTTATTGTTTGCTGTTAAATGGTAAAAGACAAAACCTGTGTGTTACCAGCAACTTGTTACCCTGCATTAAAGAGAACCTGCAAGGATGGTATTGTAGGAGCTGACATCTCTGTTCTGTTTTTAAAAGTATAGGCTTGGCTTTCATCCTGATCCTTGCTTAGTGAGTTTCTGACAGTGAAGTCTTATGTCGCGTACACACGAACAGATTTTCCGACGGAATTCCGCTCAAGCTTGGCTTGCATACACACGGTCACACAAAAGTTCTCGGAACTTTCGTCGGAATTTAGCACGTCGGAATTTGTGATCGGAATTTTTTCCGACTGAAAAATTGAGAACCTGCTCTCAAACTTTTGCTGGCGGAAATTCCGACGGAGCCTACACACAGTCGGAATTTCCGATGAAAGGCTCACATCAGACTTTTTCTGTCGGAATTTCCGATCGTGTGTATGCAGCATTATTGTTTGATCTCCCGTACTTTTCCCATGTCAGCAATTACCGTATTTATCAGCGTATAGCACGCACTTTTTTCCCCTTAGAATCAGGGGAAAATCGTGTGTGTGTGTTATACGCCGATCCCTGACGTCTCTGAGGGAAGAGGAGCGAGCACCACTGAATTACATAGAGCCACGATCTCCTGTGTACCGGCGCTCCGTCACGCACAGCCACGCCTCCTGGCCCCGCATTGGGCCACTGTTCTGTCTATCATATGAGCAGGGCCAGGAGGCGTGGCTGTGAGTGACGGAGCGCCGGGTACACAGGAGATCGCGGCTCTGTGTAAATTCAGCGGCACTCGCCCCTCCTCTTCCCTCTGAGACAGCAGGGATAATATGACACTGGCGAGGCTGCAATGATTCCAAGATATGACCACCATTGCTATAATTTTACTGTTCCATGGACAGAGCAGAAACCAGCTATTTATAAATCCAAGCATAATCTTCAATTCTCTGTCCTGCTCTCATTGTATTGGAGGCTCCTTTCAGCTTTGATGATAGGGTGAAAGAGAGACAGAGAAGAGATTTTTAAAGTTTCTCGACTTCTTTCATAAGTTATGGGATGGAAAGTAGAAGATAGAAACAATTCAGGGTGTTTGCAGAGGCTGATATACAGAAATCCACCGCACACTCATCTGATCCACAGCTGCCCTCGCCCTTCCTATAGTTAGCATAGGATAATATGGGAATATTTTTTCGGGGGCTTCAAAGTTCAAAGTTCTTTATTTAAAATGTTTTTTTCCTTAAACTTCCCTCCTAAAATTGGGGTGCGTGTTATACGCCTGTGCGTGTAATAAGCCGATAAATACGGTAACTAGGTCTTGGAGCTGTAATCAGCATGACAGCCCCAAAGCAATAAGTCAGCAATGGTACTTGGTATACTTTTATCCTGGTTTCATTCAAATGACCGTCTAAGACCTAGACATAGATATTCAACAGCATGGAGATAATCTGATCACTTAACAATAATCTTTCAAAACATAATTTCATAAACATATAAATTAATACTGCATGCTCACAAAGAACAGACTGCATGAGCTACTGGTCCTATCAAAGGAAAAAAAAGCTTCAGCCAAAAAACATTGAGAGCCTAGCGACACAGAGAATAATTGCTTGGTGGTGTCCACTGGTCCACCAATTATTGTGTCTAGTAGGTCAATTTAGTAAAATAAAATTTGGTCAAAGCTCTTTTGGCCATACTTCTGTGGGTCACAGGAGTGCTCTTAGTTCTGCACACCTGTGACCAAGATTCAGCAGACAGCAGCCTAAAGTCACAGAGCCGGTCCGGGCTCTGCAGGGATCCGGTTAATAATGTTGGAATCCACTCAGATGCCTGTCTGGTAGCTGGCTCAGCCTTTCAGCACACCACTGAGAGCCTGAGCCAGCCACTCCCTTCCCCCATGGCCCAGAGATCGAGTGAGCACTGGAGGGGCAGAGCAGAGAGCCGGTAGCTGACAGTCACTGCTCTGTACTTCAGAACCGATCCAAGAACTGAGCGATCATCGGTCTTTGATCGCCCAGTTCTCAGTGATGAGCAGGCGAGGGACAACTGCAGCATCGGATCGATAATGCAGCCATTTAGGCGAGTATAAATGTTTGCACAACTTTCACCCAAGAGTCACACATATTTCTACTTGACTTATAAGTACAAAATTTGTGACACTGAGGTGAAAGGTGATAAACAGACCTATAAGTGTACTTTTAGCATACTGTACTGATTTTTACAACAGGACAGTCACCTAAATTGACACTAAACAATAACCAAATTCTCCAAAAACCATTCATACGCATCCACTACATAATAGCCCTGTAATCTTTTTTTCATTAAATAGTTTCTTACTGTATGTATTCTCTTCCCTGAGCTCCCAAATCTCTATTTTTCCTCTCATTTTCGCTATTTATACTGGAATGAGCAGTGCATGTTAGTTGTAGTCAAGTGCAGTGCTATATGCACACTACACATCCCATAGTCTTGACCATCTTGAGAGTGAGAGAGAGAGAGAGGTTGGCTACGCTCCAACATACAGTGGGACCATGGAGAATGAACGTAGCCACCACCTAACAGGAAGTTGGATAGCAGCAGCAAAAAAAATGGAGATCTGGAGGAGGCTAAGAGCAATAGAAGGTACTCTTGAGTTAAGAATACTGTACATACTTGAATAAAAAAAAATATATTTTTTAAACTAGAGTTTAGTGTTACTTTATTGTGATCATTTTCTGCAGGATATATAAAAAAAAACTTGTAAACAGCGACTAGACTTAGCTCTTTGATCAGTCAGCATATCAAGTCCATATTGAAGAGATAAGAACAGGTTTACAGGCAGAGCAAAGGTTTTAACACAGCCCAGAATATGGCAGCTAGGACAAATGTCTAAGAAACATGGGTGGGCTTCTGTCACATTTGCGGGACATGAACTGTCTGCTCTTTCCTTGGAAAGCAGACTCGCCGCTATGTCTAGAGTTGCCACCTCATCCCTTTAAACCTGAACACATATGAATTACACAGGTTCTGAGGCTAATTTAATGTAGATAAGGCACCAAGTGAGTTTAATTACCACCTTAATGAGCCACAGAACCCGTGTAATTAATATGTGTTCGGTTTTAAAGGGACGAAGCGGCAACCCTAGCTACGTCCCATCATCTAGTATGCTGTCAGTCAAGAAAGAAACAAGATGCCCCAAACTAGTGTGGGACTACATGTCTCAGCTGCAACCCAACTTCACATCCACATACGGGAACACTGACACTTATAGATCAACAAATGGCACATGACTTTCTACGTTCCATAAGAACAACTGGCAATAAAAAAAAGTGCCAAAAAAGGGAATGAGCAATCATCTAACTGTTTTGACTCTCAAAAAGTAATTTGATTCTGATTGGTGGCTGTTCAGCATTGCACTTTGCACAACAACACAATGTTTAAAGGGAAAACAGTAACGATAGAATTATGAGGGCTGCCATTGCTGGCTTCCTTTTAAAGGAGCAGGTCACCCCGATCCTGGCTAAAAAAACGAATATCACTAACCTGTACCAAGATCCCAGCCAGAAAAGTCTAAACTTCCACCCTGAATACTCATTCCTGCTCCGAATGGCAAGTCTTGGAGCCCCAGTCTTTCAAAGTCAGGAATGGCAGCTCTTAGAATTTCTTTCCTCTTCAGTTTGCTTTAGAGCTAGATCCAAAAGTCTGTGGGTTTCGCATTGTCAACAAAAATAACAAAGATTGAGCAATAAGAGAAAAAAAATGCGATATAATAGCGCACACATTGCACTTCAGTTAAAATAATAAACAGGGAAGAATAGGTTCTTCTAAAAGGTTAGCCAGAAGCTATGATAAGTTCATATGATACCTCTGCTTTTGCAGCATAAAGTCCCAAAAAAGGGCAATACACTTTTCTTCCAATCTGCTTTTGCAGCTCGTCACTTTAAATAAATAGCTTATTCGTTGACGGCAAAGCGCTGCGGTGATGGAAAAGTGGCAACATCCCATAGCAACCAGTTCACATTTCAGTACACAGTAGTCAGGGCTGGCAAGGATCATTTCTAATCAGTTGCTATTGGTCACAGCACTTTGCAAGCTCTTTGCCGTACTGGACAAGCCCATTAGATTTACTCCCAAAGTGCAATACACTGGTAACCCATAGCAACCTTCACTGCTACCTTAAACTGAAGAATGCTGCAGTTTGATTGCTGCAGGCTACAGCACTTTCATTATCTTAGATCCATGCAGTGCTTCGAATGAGCCTAATCGTGTTTTGATAATTCCTCCCAGCAAGAATAACAATTCACTCTATTTATATCAAAGTTGCTTTCTAGCCAGGAGCTAAATACTTTTTTTTATTTTTTTATTTTTTTTACAAATTGGCATAACAGAGATTCTGCAGACAAGATCCAAAATGGTCACTTACCTTCTGGAGACAGCAGTTGTTCAACTCAAGCAAAGCTGTCCTCTTTCAGCCAGGCATGATATGCAATCTTTAAATATTTGTAATTTTCCTTTCCATCACTCTGCTGAATTTTACAACCACCTGTACACAGGAGCTGAGGGCTGCATGGCTTGTGGGTGGTTACTGATTTGGCTATTGCTATTTAGATCAAGGGGTGTGAGCACCATCTAGTGGATGTTCGGGAGAACTGACTCTGCAGCACTTAGCACATGTGTTTTTTTGGGAGTCTGATTCCAGTTACAGAATATTCTTTGGAAAAGAGACATAAATGCGTTGTCTCTAGTGTGATTTAGTATTTTACATTGGCAAGATAGTCAGCCCAGAAGTCTGAAAATTATTTATTTTCCTTAGTCTGTTTCTTTTCCTCTAAAACATATTTTTGTTATAGGTTGAGTAATCTTAACACACTGTCAAATAATACTGACCTGTTGATTGGCAAACTTCTTTGAAACTTACACGTGATAGAACGATTACAGAGTGTTCTAGTTGGATCCCATTAATCAAATTTAAATCAGAAAAAGTAAAATTAAAAAAAAACTTCTTTGTGCCATGTATTTTGAATGCATTAATGCATGTGTGTTTAATTTGCTGCTTTCAAATTTATTCCACCTTGTGTGCTGCTCTTGAATTGGAATTAATTTTCCATTAGCATTTATAACTGTTGGAACATTGAACTGAAAAAAGAAACTATGTACATTTTAAATCGTAATAAATTGTGCATATTAATGAAAAAAGCTGCAGACTAAAAGGTTCTCGATATCAATTCCATTGTTCTCGGAGAACTGCTGCACAACACCCCGCTATGTAATGGACAGTAGGAGATAGGTGGTGTTTCGTAGTTCATTCTTAATGTTGTCCTAATACAGCATGACAAGTAAGAGCCCATTCACACAGGGACGACTTTGGATCCGACTTCATGTCGCCCCAAGTCGCCCCTAGTCGTCTCAAGTCGCGCTGCATGAGAAAATCAATGTAAGTGAATGGAGCCGTCTTAATGCACACTACTGCAGTCGCTCCGACTACAGAAAAGGTTCCTGTACTAATTCAATCCGACTTCTAGGCGACTTGTAGACAACTTGTACCCATTGATTTCAATGGAAGTCGCCTCAGAAGTCGGATCACTGTCTTAACAGAAGCAACAATACAGGAAGAGAACATACATTTCTCAGGCAAACCCCCCCTCCCCCCTCCCTCCAACAGAGCTGATTCTTGTTTGATTGGCCACTGGAAAGCCTCCTGTCCTGGAGGCAACTTGAAGTTGCCTTTAAGTTGCCTCATGTCACGCTGTGATTCATACTCAAGTCGTGTCCAAGTTGCCTCCCAAAGTCGCGCTGGAAGTCGTGTTGCCCCTGTGTGAATGGAGTCTAAGTGTTGTCAGCCTAGGAAAGGAAGTACATTACTAGCAGAATTATTAGGTGAACATGAAGGGAAAAAAAACTTTGTAAAAAGAAAAGTGTTGGAATACAGAATTGTATTTTGCGCAACAACTACTATACATCAGTATAAGTATTATTAAAGTATTAGTAGAGATATATTCTTCAACCAGTAGATGGCATTGTTTATAGATTTGTAGCTGCATGTTCTATGTCTTTTCCCTGAACAAAGAAAAAAATCCTGTTTCCTGTCTGCAGTAAAGCAGCAAAGCCCATGTGGACTGTTCACTGTGTGTGCACTGTCTGTTCTGTAGGGCTATATACAGAATTTATAACAAAATCTAATTATCTAACCCAACCTAACCTAGTAAACTGCAATATATTACATTTTCGTTTCTAAGTTCACATAGGCTTTAGTAAAAGCAATCCCAAAAGTTGTAAAAGTAGTAGAGCCTTAGACATACATTGCACTAGTGATCTTATTCCTGGTGGGAAGGCACCAGTGGAAGGATCATTATGCAGTAGGGCGGTAAAACACAAATTTGTTCATATGTGTTGCTCCCTTAGTTGGCTCTCTCGCTGGCAATACTTTAGTCAGTGAGAAAGAAGTCCATTGTTCATCCACCTGACAAGCAGGTGAGCACATTAAATAATGCTGTCACTGACAAGTTCTCACAAGCGACAGGATTTCTAGTGTGACATGGACCTTACTGATGGAGGACAGCTGTTTGTCTTGATTCCCTCCTGAGAGATCATTCACAAAACTATAAAAACCTTATTTTTCTTCCGAGGGCCTATAAGAAAGGCACGTAGAATGGTACAAGCAGAGATGTGGTCTATAAGCCTGTACACGTACATGTAACATTTCTCTTGCATATGCAATAAATATCTTAACTTGACTCTCGAGGACGGTCTAAGACGGTATTTTGTTCCGTAACATGTTCTACCAGCATTTTTTTAAAATAAACATGCTTTCTTCTGCAGTCACCTGAGAAATGTTCAAGCAGAACCTAAAACTGCTTTTGTTCAGGATTTAGAATGACCATCTGTATTTCGTAAAGCATTTTCTTGTATACCAGTATTATAAATGTTCCTGAGAAACATTCAGATAGGACATAAGTCAGCCTTTGCGGGGGATTAAAGCATCTAGGAGGAACTAAATGAACGACACTTTCAACAAAAGCCTTCACCAAGTAGTGAGAGGCCAGTGGACCCTGGAAAAGCATAGCCAAGGCTGAAATGTGTCCCTTGAGGGTACTCAGGGCCAGATGCTGATCCAGACCTGACTGGAGAAAGGCCAAGATATGTCTCATGGAGTTTCATCAAGGACAAAAAACTTTATTTGCGGGCACTACACAAAGTAAGCTTCCAGATTTGTGACCTGGAAGAGGCCAGGGAAAGTCTGCCAGAAGCCAGAGAATGTCCCAGTACCAAGCCATCCTGAGCTAACTCGGTGCCACAAAAATCACTGGAATGCCCTCTGATTTTATCCTGCGGAGCAGTTGTGGGAGGGTCTTTAGCAGAGCAAAGCCATATATGAGGCAAAATTGATCCCACAGTGTTACCAGAGAGCCTAGTTTGTTGTTCAACCAGAATGAAAAAAGGGGGCACAATATGGGGCCACTTTCTTGAGATTGTGGCCTCCCCATCCCATGATTTAATAAAAATTATTAAGCAGCATTAGGTGTTAGTCAGTCAGGTTACTGCCTCTTTAAGAGGCTAGGGGGAGTTTTCAGGAGTAGCCAATGAGGTTTCAGGGAATACTCTGGAAGCAAGGGGTTGGGCTATTTAAGGGTAAGCAGGTGTGGGGCTCATCCTCTTGCCTGCAGGACAACTGAAGAAGATTGGAGCTGACAGCTGAAGAAGATTGGAGCTCTGCAGTTCGCCTACCTTTAATGATGGAAGCCCTGGTGAAGCAGTTACTTGAGAAGGCTGGCAGCACAGGCGGGGAAGCATGGCTACGTCAGTGCCTGGCTCTAGCTCCGGAGGAAGAGGTACGGCTGGAGGTCACTGAAGGAGGCGGCTTAGAGGTGGGCGGTGAGCATTCTCATACTAATGGCGCAGGGCGGGGAGTGCCTGTGCCCGCCCTGCGGGAGAGAGCGAGGAGGAGCGCAGCTCCTGAACGTTGCGGTCGGGCTGTGGAAGCAGCCGAAGAGGTTAGTGTGCCACACGGATGGTCTGATACAGATGGCGGCGTGACAACACGAGGCCGCCGCGGCAGCAAGAAGAGGCGGACCTGCTCACAGTCCCCAGCGGGAAGAGGAGCAAGATGGCGGGGTCAGCCACAGCAGCCCGCAAATGACTCTAGGGGGAGTCAGCCTGCGCTGCAGTCTCCCCAGCAGCATACAAGTAAATCTCAGCAAGGCACAGAGGTGCCTCAACAGTTATCAGTTGGGCAAGCTCTACAAGTCCCAGACCCCAGAGCACTGCTGGAGCAGGAGGTTCAACACCCTGTATCACAGCCTCCAGCAGTGGGTGAGTTAAATCAATTAACCATGTTAACTGGCTTAGTAGGTTCTCTGTCCTCTTTGGTTCATTCCTTAACTAAAATGTCAGTTCCTGCTGTTTCTCCTTCTGCTCTGGTCTCTATGCCAGTTAACCCTCTTGTTGCCTCTGCTTCTCCTGTACTGTCTGCTCCACATAGTAATTTGTTAACTGTTAATGATCTGTTACCTCCTGAGTCATTACACACAGCTAGTGTTAATGTCCCTGAGACATTGATGAAAGATGTCATGCCCTGTGAAATATCCCCTTTAGGATACCATTTGAATGCCGCAATTAAGGATAAAATCTGGAAAGGGGATTATGTAGACATTCTTTCTCTCCTGCCATTTCATAATAATTCCATGGTCAATAGGAGGGGTGATGAGAGAGGGGAGGATGAGCGGCGTAAGTTGATCCCCAGGTCTTTTAACAATTGGCTGCAGGCCTTTTGTATCTACTCTGGTATTATGGCAGAGAAGTACCCAGAACGGTGTGGGGGTCTTTTCCAGCACTTGGATCATATATTAGAGGCATATAAGAACGTTGGGGGCCTGGGTTGGTTTTATTATGACGAGTCCTTCCGTCAAAAATTGTCCATACACCAGTCCCTTAGGTGGGGAATGAAAGATGTGGGTCTGTGGCTCAACTTAATATTACCGCAGAAACCGGTTGCACCTAGACAACCCACGGTTACTCCTACAGCAGCAGTTTTTAGAAAAGGCTGCTGTTTCGCATTTAATGATAGTCAATGCCGATGGAACACGTCGTGCAAGTACCGACACGAATGTTCTGTCTGCGCTGGGGCGCATCCAGCAACTAAATGTTTTAAGCGGCACGCAAACGTAGGTCCGAGTTCGGCGCAGCATATTTTTCCCAAGAGCCTGCACTCCAGTGAGGCTGGAAAAAATGCGCCCGTGGCTGGACAACTACCCAAACAGGGAGAAGGCTCGTTTGCTCTTTGAGGGCTTTGCTCAGGGTTTTCCGCTACCTTCTTTTTTGGGGGAAGGGTGTAAAATGGTGGGGAATTTGAAGTCGGTAGATCATTTTCCTCAGGTAGTAAGAGATAAATTGTGTAAGGAACTTGTGGCTGGCAGGATTGCAGGACCTTTTGAAAAACCCCCTTTTTGTAATTTTCGTCTCTCCCCGTTGGGGGTGGTGCCCAAGCGTGAGCCTAATGAATTTAGGCTCATACACCATTTATCGTATCCAAAAGGTGATTCATTGAATGATGATATAAATAGTGATGCATGTTCAGTTTCTTATGCCACTTTTGAGGAGGCCATCAGTAAGATTAGGTCGTTTGGCCCTGGTGCATTGTTAGCAAAGGCCGACATAAAATCGGCATTTCGGCTCCTGCCTGTTTCCCCATCAGCTTTTAATTCTTTAGGTTTTTCTTTTGAAGGTCAGTACTTTTTTGACATGTGTCTCCCAATGGGATGTTCGCTGTCTTGCGCTTATTTTGAGACGTTTTCTACATTCCTCCATTGGGTTCTTTGTGTTCAGTCCAGTTCAGATAGCATAGTTCACTATTTAGACGACTTTTTATTTGTCGGTCCAGCAAGTTCTGGGATCTGTTCTGATTTGTTGCTATCATTTCAAGCGCTAGCTTTGGATTTTGGTGTCCCTCTGGCGGAAGAGAAAACTTGTCTCCCTAGCACAACTTTGGAATTTTTAGGTATTGAAATAGATACTTGTAAGTTGGAATTTCGTTTGCCAGTGGCAAAATTGGAGAAATTGAAATGGTTGATTGCGAGGGTGTTGCAAAAGAAAAAGATACAGTTGAAGGAGATGCAATCACTTTTGGGTATCCTGGCCTTTGCATGTCGAATCATGCCAGTTGGCAGGATTTTTTCACGTCGTCTTTACATGGCAATATCAGGTCTGAAATCGCCTCGGGCGCACATCAGACTGACGAGTCCGCTTAGAGAAGATTTGAAGGTTTGGTCTGGTTTTCTTGACTGCTATAATGGAAAGTCCTTTTTTCAATCTGATTTTGTGGTAGCACGAGATTTCTGTCTATTCACGGATGCTGCTGCCTCTAGAGGCTTCGGCGCTATATGGAAGACGCACTGGTGCTGTGCGGCTTGGCCGGAGTCTTGGGTAAGGTCAGGGGCCACCAAGAATGTGGTTCTCCTAGAGTTGTTCCCGATTTTGGTGGCTTTGGAGTTGTGGGGTTCAGAATTTGCGAACAGGCGCATATTGGTGGAATCCGATAACAAAGGAGTGATGTATGCGGTTAACTGTCTTTCGTCCAGTTCTTGGTTAGTGATAAAAGTACTGCGTCAGGTGGTTTTTAGGTGCCTCAAATTTAACATCTGGTTGAAAGTTAAGTATACTCCTGGTATCTTGAATAACATCGCCGATTCTCTGTCTCGCTTCCAGATGGACCGTTTTCGGATTCTGCTTCCAGAAGCGGACACAGAGGGCACCCCATGCCCGGACCATTTGTGGGTGATGATTTGATGACAGTGACGGACGCTATTAGAGGTTCCTTAGCTCCCAAGACCTGGTCCAGTTACACCGCTGCATGGAGCAGTTGGTTGTCCTTTGCTAGCACTGCAGGTTTTAATTTCAATAGGCCTTCTGAGGGCAATGTTCTGGCATTTTTGTCTATGTTAATGCGGCAGCGTTTTTCCAGTAGTCATGTGACGAAGACGCTAGCCGGCATTTCATTTTTCTTCAGATTGTTGGGTTTAAGGGCCTGTACTTCATATTTTTCTGTGAAACAGGCACTGAAGGGGTACAAGAGAGTGACGTATGTCTCGGATGATAGGAGGCCGATCTCTCTGGACATCCTCAGGGGCCTTTGCGAAAGTTTGGTAGTAGTTTGTTTTTCCCCGTATGAAGCTTTGCTATTTAAGACAGCCTTTGTGCTGGCCTTTTTTGGTGCTTTCCGCATCTCAGAGTTGGTGCCGGCAAATAAGCAGGGTAATTCAGGGATTCTTTTTGATCAGGTGTTGATGGATCAGTCGGGTGTTCACATTTGGCTACAACATTCAAAAACTGATCAATGTGGAAAAGGCCGTTGGGTCAATCTACGGGAGCACGATGAGGCATTCATGTGCCCGGTAGCCACGGTTAGGCAATTTATGGGGTTTAGGCCTTCCGGAGGTTTTTTTTTTCTAGTTCACGTCAATTTACATCCCCTGACCAAATACCAATTTGATGCTGTTTTAAAGAAATGTTTGGTTAGAATGGGTTTAAATAACTTTAAGTTTTCCTCCCACTCCTTTCGGATAGGCGCAGCCTCTGAGGCGGCCCGGTTAGGGTTCCCGGATTCTGATATTAAAGAAATGGGGAGGTGGAAGTCTCAATGTTTTAAGTTATATGTTCGTCCTAATTTATTTGTTTAAATTCTAGGTTCCCAGCTCACAGTTTGGATTCTGGGGCACTCATTTATCTACTGGGCCCACAAACGAGCAGCCCAACGCAGTTATACAACTAATTTATCTCTACATCCGGACTCTTTTAGGTTATTTTGGAAAGGTATCAGAGGCCTTCAGTGGTCCCAACTGTACTTTCATTTGAACAGGTTATGTCAAGTATGGCCGCCGCCTTCTATTTTGGTTGTGCATTTGGGAGGAAATGATTTGGGTAATGTAAAAACGTTGGATTTATTATACATGATCAAGCGTGACTTGCATAGTTTTATTGTTACTTCCCCAGGTACAACACTAGTTTTTTCCGAGGTAGTTGCTCGTCTTTCCTGGCTCTCCTCTGACCAGAGGAGGGTTATGGAAAAGATGAGAAAAAGAGTCAATAGGGCTCTGGAAAAGTTCATGCCTCAGATTGGTGGATTATCCTATCGGCATGTGGACCTGGAGGGTGGTTATCCGTGTCTATACAGGTCGGATGGTGTTCACTTGTCGGAAGTGGGTATGGATATCTTTAATTTAGGATTACAGAACAGCATTGAGTTGGCCGCGACGGTTGGGGTGGGACGGTCTTGATGCTCAAGACCGTCGTGTGGGGACTGTTATTGTTATTTTGAAGTTTGAGCTACTGCTCGAGTTCTAATAACTGAGCAGGTAGAAATCTGTTATGTGATTATATATCTGAAGTTATGAGTGATAATAAATATGAGTGATAATAAACAGTTATTGGAAATTAATTGTTTAAACCAATAAAGGTGTCGCGGCCAAAATTTTGCCAAATAATGGTTCTTGAGTGTTTATTTAATGATTTGTATCTGGGGAAGTTTTGGTCCGGGTGGGTGTGGCCTACAATCTCATGCCAACAGGTCCACATCCAGCATCCACCACTTGAGACAAAAGTCCCAAAACCCCTCTGGGTGAAATGGAACTACTGTCTTTGATCCAGACGTTGACAGCTCAACAAGTCACCTGCCAATTTCCCACACCCCGAATGTGTCCTGCAGTCAAGGCCAGAACATGATGCTCAGCCCAGCTCACAATCAATTCCACTTTCTTCTTGGCTGCTTGACTTCCTTGATGATTGATATAGGCCATGGCTGTGGAGTTGTCTAACTAAATTTTCATTGGGAGCCCCTGAAGTTTAGAAGTCCAGTGCTAAAAGGACAGTCAAATGGCCCTGAGTTCCAGCATGTTTATAGGAAGTTTTGGTTCTCTCTCCAACCAAGTTTCCTGAAACATCAACATTCCAAGGACCCCCATCCAACAAACTGGCATCCATTGTAAGTCTCTTCCAAGTTATTGGAAAAACTGACCCTAACGCCTGATCGGAAATCCGCAAAGTTGGGGAAAGATGGGCCGAGGGAGACAGAAGCGTGGGAGGGTTCAGGGTCTGTTTGTCCCATGCAGACAGGATGCTGAGTTGCAGCGTCTTGGAATAGAACTGGGCATTATGCACTGCCTTGAAAGACTTAAATTATATTTCCACACCAATGTGAATACAAGAAAAAATCTATAAAAATAGTGTTTTAGAGAAAAGTCCCTCAAAAGCTCAGCTTCTGTATTACAATATCAATAGATATTCACAATAAAACTAGTAGGAAATTATTACAGCACCACCACCTATGTGCTCTATAATTAAAGTGCTATATTTACTTTATTTACTTTTACCAAAAATTGCAATGAATACTAGGTGAACTATTTCATCTCTCTGTGATCACATATAACTCTGAGAAAGGGGAACGTCCCCTAAAACTCGCAAGCCTTTACATTAAGGGATTGACTGTGCTGTGTAAGATCATCCCATGCTGGAATGGAATACTATGTGATGCAATGCCCGTTTTTTCAGCCCAGTTGTGACAAGTTTTTTTTATGTCTCCTGTGTGTGTTTTTCACGGTTATCTGTCAAAATTCCCCTATCAGAGGAGGGCAGCACCAGTGGAGCATTCCCATGCTTGTACTGTATTGTGATACCGTTTTGGATGTCTATATTTCTGGAGTGCTGGAGAGTATGTCATATTAATGCTACATTATTATTGCTACATACAGTATATGTCCCAAGTTGGGACCTCAGATAGTTTCAAGATAGGCATCACATGTTCCAAGTTTGGAGCTTGGATAGTTTTGAGGTAGGTACCACACTTTACTGAGGTGCCTTGACAGGGCAGTGTGGCTTTTTATGTACAATATTTGCAAATGTATGCAACAAAAACCCTACGTCTTCATCTTCAATGTTGAAACAGTTTGTATACATAAGGCTGTTGTGCAGACTAGCTGGAAACCATGTTGGGGATTTTTTGTATTGTTCTATAAATTGCAAAGCCCATATTTCCTTTTGCAAGATCATATATTTATTTGAGTGGATGCCATTTTTGCTTTGTTGGATTTGATACAGACAAACACTGGGGGGTCCTTAGCTAACTATGAGCAAATCTGGGCTTCTCATGAAGGGCCTTGGGAGTAGGTTGGCTCTCTGCTCCACATCTTCTGGTCCTGTCGGCTTCTGAAGCCCTACTGGACTGAAGTACACCGTATTGTCCAAAAATTCACTGATAGAACCATACCAAAAGATCCCGCTTTTTTCCTCTTGCACCACCACGATATACCAAGTAAAGCATATAGGAAGTTTTGCCCCTCCTGATCACAGCCGCAAAGGGATGCGTCCCATTGTTCTGGAAGCAGATGCAGCCTCCGTCAATTGCCATCTGACTGAAAAAGACAGTTGATATTCATGCGATAGAAAATAGATTTGGTAGCCACAGAAAAGGGCCTTCACGAGAAATTTTCTAAAAGATGGTTTTATTGGCACGAGTTTGTCTACTCTGAGGAGTATGCGAGACAAGTCTTATGAACCCTCGCTAAATGCAAGCGTACTCGGAGAACCCTTTGGCCTGGATGAGGTTCGAGCGGATGGAACTTTACCCATGTCTCTGCCCTACCCTCACCCTCACCTGCCCTTTTATTTTTTTATATATATACAGTCAGGTCCATAAATATTGGGACATCGACACAATTCTTATCTTTTTGGCTCTATACACCACCACAATGGATTTAAAATGAAACACACAAAATGTGCTTTAACTGCAGACTTTCAGCTTTAATTTGAGGGTATTTACATCCAAATCAGGTGAACGGTGTAGGAATTACAACAGTTTGTATATGTGCCTCCCACTTTTTAAGGGACCAAAAGTAATGGGACAATTGGCTGCTCAGCTGTTCCATGGCCAGGTGTGTGTTATTCCCTCATTATCCCATTTACAAGGAGCAGATAAAAAGTCCAGAGTTAATTTCAAGTGTGCTATTTGCATTTGGAATCTGTTGCTGTCAACTCTCAATATGAGATCCAAAGAGCTGTCATTATCAGTGAAGCAAGCCATCATTAGGCTGAAGAAACAAAACAAACCCATCAGAGAGATAGCAAAAACATTAGGTGTGGCCAAATCAAATGTTTGGAACATCCTTAAAAAGAAAGAACGCACCGGTGAGCTCAGCAACACCAAAAGACCCAGAAGACCACGGAAAACAACTGTGGTGGATGACCGAATAATTCTTTCCCTGGTGAAGTAAACACCCTTCACAACAGTTGGCCAGATCAAGCACACTCTCCAGGAGGTAGGTGTATGTGTGTCAAAGTCAACAATCAACAGAAGACTTCATCAGAGTGAATACAGAGGGTTCACCACAAGATGTAAACCATTTGTGAGCCTCAAAAACAGGAAGGCCAAATTAGAGTTTGCCAAACAACATCTAAAAAAGCCTTCACAGTTCTGGAACAACTATGGACAGATGAAACCAAGATCAACTTGTACCAGAGTGATGGGAAGAGACGAGTATGGAGAAGGAAAATAACTGCTCATGATCCAAAGCATTCCATCTCATCAGTGAAGCATGGTGGTGGTAGTGTCATGGCGTGGACGGTTTAGGAGATATTCCCCTCGCAATGAGCCGCTGAATGCAGAGGCGCATGCGCAGCGGGGATTCTCAGCTAAAGGCCGGCAGCCGCCGGACCTTGCCAACGTGCGGGAGTGACGACACCGCCGCTCCAGCCACTCACAGAGCTGGAGCGGCGATACCCGGAAGACACGCCGAGGCAAGATGACATCTCCCTCGGCGTGGACCAGGTAAGTTCCCGACGCCCCGTTCTAAGGTAAGTATTTCATAATGAGCTAGTATGCGGTGCATACTAGCTCATTATGCCTTTTGCCTTACAGGTATAAAACAAATAAAAAATACAGCAGCGGGTATACAACCGCTTTAAGTTTTTGGAATCCAACACCTATGTATGGTCTCTATATTTACTATGTGTTTTCTTGCAAAATTAAAGTATTGGGGAAAAAAAAAAAAGGAAGGGCCATACTGTGTTCATAATATATGCATTGCTAAATACAGTACTGTGCAAAAGTTTTAAGCAGGTGTGAAAGAATGTTGTAAATGAAGAATGCTTTCAGAAATAGGAATGGAAACAGTTTATTTTTATCAATTACCAAAATGAAAAGTAAATGAACAGAAGTGAAACCCAAATCAAATTAATATTTGGTGTGCCCACCCTTTGCCTTCAAAACAGCATCAATTCCTCTAGGTACACTTGCATACAGTTTCTGAGGGAACTTGGCAGAGGTCTTGGAGAACTAACCACAGATCTTCTCTGGATGTAGGCTGCCTCATATCATTCTGTCTCTTCGTGTAATCCCAGACAGACCCGATGATGTTGAGATCAGGGCTCTGTGGGGGCCAAACCGTCACTTCCAGGACTCCTTGTTCTTCTTTACACTGAAGATAGATCCTAATGACATTGGCTGCATATTTGAGGTTGTTGACCTGCTGCAGAATAAATTTGGCGGCAATCACACGCCTCCCTGATAGTATGGCATGATGGATAAGTACTGTATTTGCGAGTATTTCTCAGTATTGAGGACACCATTTATCCCGACCAAATCTCCAACTCCATTTGCGGAAATGCAGCCTCACACTTGGAAGGAACCTCCACTATGTTTCACTGTTGCCTGCAGAAACGTCATATTGTACCGCTTTCCAGCCCTTCAGCGAACAAACGGTCTCCTGCTACAGCCAAATATTTCAGAATTTAACTAATCAGCCCAGAGCACCTGCTGCCATTTTTCTGCACCCCAGGTCCTATGTTTTTGTGCATTGTTGAGTCGCTTAACCTTGTTTCCTCGACAGGGGTATGGCTTTTTGGTCACAATTCTGTCACAAAGACCATGTCCTGCTACTGGTTTCCACCAGTTTTGTGCTGATGGCACTGCTGGACATATTCCAATGTTGAAGGGAAGTAAGCATGACGTGTCTTTCATCAGCTGCATCAGCTTGGCAGACCACTGCGTCTACGGTCCTCAGCGTTGCCTGTTTCTTTGTGGATCTTCAAAAGAGCTTGAACAGCACATCTTGAAACCTCAGTCTGCTTTGAAATCTTTGCCTGGGACAGACCTTGCTGATGCAGTATAACTACCTTGTGTCTTGTTTCTGTGCTCAGTCTTGCCATGGTGTATGACCTGTGACATTAAACTGTGTTTCACAACCTCACACCTCAACAGCCAAACTGTAAAAGAGTTTGGCTGTTCCCCATCCATTTTTAAGCCTCCTGCAGAGATGTTTCTGTTTCAGTTAATGACTGTATGTCAACCTACATATGAAACTGATGATCATTAGCCCCTGCTTGGTATAATTGGTTAATTATATACCAGACTCTAATCCTACAAAATCCCTGACACTGTGCAAGTGTGCAATTGTAAGAACTGATGCTGGTCTGAAGCCAAAGGGTGGTCACACCAAATATTACTTTGATTTAGATTTTTCTTTTGTTTTGCCACGTTGCAATTTGTAAATTGATAAAAATTAAACAATTCAAATATATATTCTTGGAAGCATTCTTACTTTACACTACAGCATTTCTTCACACCTGCCTGAAACATTTGCACAGTTCTGTATATGTCTATAGTTAGGATCTTAGATAGTTTAAAGAGTTACCACAACATATGCAACAAAAACCTCTTTTCTTAACTTGCTGGGGAGTTCTTGCATTGTTCTTTCAACTGCACTGCCCATGTGCAGCTTTTCTTGTGCTAGATTGTGATTTGACTTGAGTAGTTGCCATTTTTTGTCTACTGGGTGACTCAAAGCCTCTCTATCCTGAACTTTAAAAAATTCTGGAGAGCTGTCCCCATGCATTCATGCCATGGACTTCATTCATTTCATTGGAAAGTCTGTTGTCAAACTGACAGACTGTGGACTGGCTTTCCATTGTGAAAATGGATTATTTGGTTTGCATATTATGAAGGGAATAATAAAATCAAGATACCAGTGTAAAAAAATATGTTAATATTGTTGCTTTTTTTCAAATGCCCACTTATAACACTGATTGCTCATTTCTTTTCCCGAAATAAGATGGCAAATAGGCAGTACATTTTTCCAAATTATTTTATGACAATCGTTGACCTTTTTTAAACAGAAATTTCATTCTTTTTCAGGACAATCATCCTATAAAGAGAACAGGATGTTGAAAATGAACTGCGTAGGTGGGAGGTTGGAGAAATCATGGATGATGGATAATTGATAACATGACATGATGACAATAAAAGCACTTGGGAAGGGGTGGGTTCATGATATACCGTATTTATCGGCGTATAACACGCACAGGCATATAACACGCACCCTAACTTTAAGAGGGAAGTTTCAGGAAAAAAACTTTCCACAGCCCCCTGCGTATAACACGCAGGCACAGTTTACCCTCTATTTTCAGGGTAAAAAAGTGAGTGTTATACGCCAATAAATACAGTAGTTAAAGTAGGCCTTGCATGAAATCGTTTTCTTCTTTTTTTTCTTTTTTTGCCCACCTTCCCCATGTAAACATGCTTTGTTAACTATATAAAAAATATTCTTACTTTACATTTAGTTCTTTCTTGTTGCACCTAGGTGAGGGTGACATCACTAGACCTCAGCATGGGTTTCTGGGAAAGCTAAAGATTCCAAATCTTGCAAAAACATGCTTCTTCGCAGTGTGGAGCATCATATTTTAAGGTTTGGGGTCCTCAGCTTTCCCAGAATCCCACAGTGAGGCCCAGTGACATCATTGCTTGTTACAGGAAGTGGCCAAAAGCTTGGTCTGTGTTGTGTCCCCATTGAAAAAAAATTCATCTAATTTCCTCTGCGAGTGATAAGGGTCAGAAGGACATGAAGTGATAGGAAAGCTCTCCAATTAAGTCACAATCAGCTAAAAAAATTAAAAATAAAAGGCTTTTTTCAGAATAAAAAAAAAAAGGTTTTACCAGAGTCTATGGAGCAGTTCCTGGCAGCCAGGTCTTGGGAGTTTAAAGGAGTTGTAAAGGTACATTTTTTATTTTCTAAATAGGTTCCTTTAAGCTAGTGCATTGTTGCTTCACTTACCTTTTCCTTAGATTTCCCTTCTAAATATTTTTTTTCTTTGTTTTCTTTGTCTGAATTTCTCACTTCCTGTTTATCCTCAGTAAGCTGTTCAGTAAGCTGTTCTGGATGACTCCACACCACTCGGATGATGGTGTGGAGTTCAGTGAGGAGAAACAGGAAGTGAGAAATTCTGACAAAGAAAACAAACCTTTAGAAGGTAAATCAAAGGAAAAGGTAAGTGAAGCAACAATGCACTAGCTTAAAGGAACCTATTTAGAAAATAAAAAATGTACCTTTACAACTCCTTTAAATAACAGTCTCCAGGAATTGAAATGTACATGGAAGGTGCAGACTTCGAACCGTTAGCCTGGAGAAGGAGGGGAACAAAAACATATTTCTTTGTTCGAAGGTAATTGTACAACTCATAGTGTATGAATAAATGGACATAATGAAAGTTGGGTATTCCTAAATGACACACCTTTAAATATCATTCATTGTGGCTCCCAGTATTCAGTTACATGACATTGCAGAAACAGAGCTAGAAGAAATGCCCAGCATTTGTCACTGACTGTGGGTCCCAAAAATGGTGAAGCGTCTCCACCTGCTCAACAAATTTTATTAGTATTGGATCAGGGGGCAAATGTTTCCAGCCCTAACATATTCCTCAGCTTGCACAGCATGACTCCTAGATACTGAATGCCTCTTATACTGAGTGCCAAATTCACCTCCCATTAATATCATCATACCACTGGGTAACAATAGGAGTAGGGCATCTTAGGGCATCTCATGGTGTCTGTTATTAAGCCTGCACATACCTACAACAGCATTTATTACTGTTGTTACTGTGCATGAAGGACATGCAGCCAAGCTCTTAGTTAGACCATAACTCAACAAGTACATCTGGTGAAGGTGATTTCCCACATCTGCTGATCTCACTAATGGTGGCCATACATGCTTCAAGGACCAGGCGCGGCGAGGCATATTTGCGTACGGCCGGCGCCAAGGGGTTAAAGAGTAACTCCACTTTGGTTGAGAAAAAAAAACATTCCCCTCTGGATGAACTATTCACATTGCAGGGATTTTACCATACTTTGCTGCAGATTCCTACCTTTTGTTATTTTGAAGAAATAGCTTTTTCTCTGTGTCCATGTGGAAAGTGAATCTAATGGGCATAGTTTTATAATGATCAATCGGCTACTGCACTTGTAGTGTTCTAATGAGGAAGGTAGCAGGGACTGCATCCCTATAGACAGGATTTCCTTTTGGGAGTATCTCACCAAAAATAAGATTTTTGATGCAGGGAATGCCCAAAATCTGACTTGTATCGTAGTACAGACTTCTGTCAAAATTTGTATGCCAATCACACAAGCAGGACATATTTGGGGGGCATTCTGTACACCATCTGTGTACAGAGCACTTCCAGTTAGCCATATTGCATTGAATTATTTTTTTTTTTACAATGCTGCAGATTGAAATACGGAAGGTATTTTTTAATACCATTTAATTACAATATTACTATTACTTATTAAGTAAGTGTAGTAATTGTATATTTTATATAATTTTTTTTACTCTTTAAGATACGATCGTAAGCATCTATCACATCTCTGTTTCCATTATGTAATCGCATATTTTGTTCTATAATATAACTGTCAGCTGATTGTTGTTCAATCTCCTTAAAGTGGATGTAAACCCACTCTCATCCTTTCTAAACTACTGCCATAGTGCTGATCTATAAGGATATACATGCCTCCTGCATGTATCCTTACCTGTCAAATGTCTCCCCTCTGTCTGTTATAAGAACTGAAAAACTGCAGATTCTGTGGGTGGATCTGTTGTCTGGAGCTCGGTGGGTGGAGTTGTGATGTCAGTAGACTCCCCGCCCACCTCTACACTCCTCTTGTCAACATGCATTTTCTCATGTGTATTCCTTACACTGAACTTCTGCTATGAACACTAACATGCAGTCAAAATCCAGAAAAGTAACCACATGACTTCAGAAAAGGAGTGGGGGTGGGAATTAAAAAATAATGCCTGTCTAAAGCTAGTGCATGAGATATGTAAATAACCTGTCATTCACAGCAAGGGGGCGGAACGGATAAAAGTTCTCCTGTTTGTCCGTTTATCTTACTGAAAAAAGAAAAGAGGATTGCTCAGAGCTGGATTAACTTTTTGTGGCAAGACTGGGCACAGATGATAGGAAATCTTATACACTACATTGTGACAGCAAAAAATAAATAAAATAAATGTGGGTTTACATTCACTTTAAAGCATTTGAGCCTCCAGCACTTGGACGGCGAGAAGCTGAAACTATGGTGGTTGTAAAATTTGCGGCCATACTCTGGTAATCGCCGAAACTTCTGTGCATCGCCATTTACTTGCGCAAGTGCATGCACCGTATTTCTCAAACACTAATCTCCTCCTGAATTTGGGGAACACATTATAACTGCTGATGCAGATAGGCATTGGTATTTACAAGAGTACAGCCAAGTACAACCATTCACTTGTATGGTAGCATCAGCACCAGCAGCACCCAGGATGCAAGAAAAGGCCTGGCAAACTGATTAGAAACATTGTGCTAGGAAGCATTATGAACATTAAAAAGGGAGGACCGAAAATGGTATGAAAACAGAGACATAAAAGGAAATGCAGTTTGGTCCCATCATCTAATATAAGAAAATTCAACCAACAGAACTAATAATAATTAAATCTGGGATTATTTTAAAGGGTAACAGCTTACTGGTCCTTAGATGTGGTAGCTGCATTCTTTTAATTTTTTCAGGTCTTTTTTTTCATTGATTTTTCACCTAGTGATCCTGCAAACAACAAATACATAGCTCCCAATTGTCCCTGATTTCAAGGGACTGTCCCTTATTTGGAACAGAGTCCCTCTTTCCTCATCTTTTGACCCTCATTTTGTTCTAATCAACTGTATATAGTTGTATATAAAATGCACTTTTTTTCTTTTATAAAGTGTTTCCCAGTGCCAAACCTTTCATCCAATTTCCAAATTGCTGCATTTTTAAATTCCAAAAGCCAATATAAATAAATAGTAGTGGTAAAAAAAAAAGCAATTTTGGGTTTAACTAATAATTTTTTTGTATAATTCTCCTTTAAGGGGCATAACAGTGTGTGTGTCCTATGTTTACATACTTTTGTTAATAGGTGTTCCCATTGCAAAAAGTTGGGAGGTATGCAAATAGTTAAAGCCGAATTCCACGTATGGCAATTTTTGATCCAGCTTGGACCAATGTCAGTATGTATGTGCCATATCTGTAGGATCCCTCTAGAAGCTGGAAATAACTGTAGTAAGCACCGCTACTACAATGATCTCTACTAGCTTCTGGGTCACATGCCTGAAAAACAGGAGCTCACTCACTTGGCACCGGCGTCATTCAGGGAACACTTTGCATTTTTTAAATGAATGAAAAGAACTCTCTGATTGGAAAAGGTGGAGAGGTGGGGCAGTGACGTCACAATCTCCACCTCGCCCAATCAGAGTACATTTTGCATTCGATGAGAAAAATCTATGGCACCTGTGCCAAGTGACTAAAAAAAAGTTACTTACCTTGGGCCCTGACTGTTTCCTGACATTGCTGTGGCTCATTATACATTTCCTGGAAGAGCTGAGATTTGTCTGGGAGAGCTGGATTTTGGGTACTTAGCGTTCTGCACTTCAGCGCAGTGACAGTTTGTGATACCCCCAATTTGGCAAATGACCAGATGTGGGGTTTGAGGTTTCTTTTTGCCTTCTAATGGTTCAATTTTTTTTTTATTCTTTAATGAGACACAATATTAGAGGTCACCCAATGGCTGAAGAGGAAGGATACAGAATATGGAAGAAGAAGTAGAGAAAACTGTGGTGGCAGTGGCAACAGCGATTATTGACCTGCCAGCACTGGAGGAGAGCAGACTGGAGAGCAGACTAGAAGTTACGTCTGCCATAATCTGCTATAATATGGACCATATAGTATTTACATTTATGGCAAGAGTGAGATTTAGTAAGGTCACAACTGTGCTGTCAACAGTTCCTGGAGGTGAAGCGAGACCTAGTTACCTGCAATGCAGGGATATCCATACTTTTGATTCATCATTTCTGTGGATCTGTGCTTTCTTACCTTACCTTTGGTTCCTCAGGTCGCCAGTCATTAGAAAGTGGGCATTTCTGATATGAGGTAAGAAAGGTCTGCCTTTCGAAAGATGGCTGCCTCTGCAAAGTAACACACTGGAGAACAAGGCATAGTAAGTTAATGTGGAACATCACTCTCCCAATCAACATTGATTATTTGTAATCCTTATGCTGCTAGCATTAGTAAATAGACAGGAAAGTATATCATATTTGCTTGTTGTAAAGTTTTTTTTTTTCAAATTTTTTCAGTTACTTCCTGGTTTCTTGCCTAGGTAAAATATGTCATACATCTCAGGGTTCTTCAGGAGGGGAGGAGAGGTTTTCTGAGCTAAGCACCCTCTCCTACATGCATACTTGGGCAGAAAGTAAATGCTACATGAACCTACTCAAGATGCTCATGGCTAGAAATGCTAGGGGGTGTTTTTCAAAGAGTTTTCTCACCAAAATAAATCATGGAGACATGGATGGATGTGGGAGTTTGCTCTAAATAATAAAAATTAATCAGTGTTTTTGGTTTGTGTTCAGATGCAGTGAAGATCGGCTTTAATCCGAGTAAAAAAGAATAAGCTGCAAGGTGCCCACTGACAAAATCAGTAAATAGTTCTTTGCCCTCCGCTTGCCATTTTTGGACACAGCTTTTACAATTCTTGGAGTGGCAATATGTACGTCTGGCCAAAAGCAAAATGATAAAGTGATCAGTATGTGATTATTCTGATTTGATCATCATTAATGATAATGTGTTATTATTAAATGTGGTCAAACACACACATATACTCCATGTATATATTTTTTTTAAATACTCTTGATTTGGACTCTCTTTTCCTACCTTCCATAAAATATGCAACTCAACTGTATATCCTACAAAATGAGTCACACAAGAAAGAGTTTGGAAACTCAGCGTAAAGCCACCAACAAAAAAGGTTGGTCTTTAGAGAATCCAGGAAATATCTGCAAATGGGTTTCACAATGAAGATTCAAGAGGCCAAATGCAGCCTGCCATTGTTAGTTTGTTCACATAAATTTCTTCATTTTGCAAGAAAATGACCTTCAATGGTTACTTATTCACGGGAGGAGTGAACCCAACAACCTACAAAATCAGACATCTTCTTTCAAATTGAATATCATCCTAAGTAATTGAGGATCTTTTGTGCTTTTCCACTTTTTCTATATATTTTTTTGGAGCCGGTGCCATTTCGTGTTATATTTTTGCCTAATCATTTTTGGCCAGTGTGAAATATCACCATTACATCTGGAACATTTTCTTGTCAGACTTTGATCAATTTAACAAATTAGATTGTGAATTACAGGCCCGACAATTCATTGTTAACCACTCTTTAAAATATATCTCTTTAGCTAGATTTTTTTTTTCTTTATCATTACTATGCTCATACTAAATGAGAAATATCTACCGGTACTTCATGTAACTGGTTTCTGAAAGTTTGACTGTAACTTTCCCTATGTTTCCTGTAAAGTGGACCTGTCGTAATGTAGGAGGCAGAATGCAGAAAAGAAAAAGGACTGGAAATGTACTGTTGAGTGTGTTCTTACTGTTAATTCTCACACTGAAAAACCTAAAGGATAAATGTATTTTATTTTAAACTCAGTTCTTTTAAAGCTGAACTCCAAGCAAACAGCTATTTACAAAAGTATGCATATATATGTCATGGTCTGGGATCAGGCTCAGGGGCCAGTGGCTGTAGCAGTAGAGAGGTTTACGCAGTAGTTAGCTGGACTGGTACATTAGCAGATCCCCCTAGAGAATGACGCAGGCTCACCCAAAGCATGAAATCTAAGCACTAGCTGGTGTTTACCAGAGCTCCTGATGGTGGAGATGGGTTTCGCTGCCTGCTAATGCCAGAGACTTTCTGGATTACCCTAGAAGGATGAGAGAAAGCAGGGATCAGGTAGCAGATGAAGCAGATAGGGAAGAAGCAGAAGCACAGTCAATGAACAGGTCAAAAGGTCCATAACAAATAGTAGCTGGAGGGAAACAGGTAGAACTGTAGTCGATGAACAAGCAAAAAGTCAGTAACAAGTAGTAGCTGTATAGGATCAGGCTGGATAGGATCAGGCAAAAGCGAAGTTGATGAACAAGCCAATGGTCAATAATGAGTGGTAATGAAGGACAGCAGCAGGTATGCAAGGAGCAAGATTTTGGCTGAAGAGAGCACAATAATCTGGCAAACAGAAAGTGCAAGGACATAGCTTAAATAGGAAGTTCATATGGTATTTCCAAGCAGCAAGAATAGCGCAAATCTCCATGTGTACTCCAGACTTGAAAAACCGGACTGGATACAAATAGAGAGGTAGGCTGCCCCTACCTTCACCTTAGACTACCTTCTATGGGTCCCCTCCAGGGAGTGACCCCCAATACTGTCACCTATCCATTCGCAATCCCTGACTCTATGAGATAAAATGAGAACTGAGACCTCCTTGAACTTTATATGCCGGTGCCTTGCCCATATCTTCAACAATCCAGACTTCATCCCTGGCCAAGACATTAAATCCTTAAAAATAGGACAACTCATGCGTCCCCACATGTAGTTGCCATCATCCCAAGTAAATATAGGTGAAAAAAACTCTAATTGTTGGGGATTTTTAAGGCACCATGAAAAAAAGTTTTGTGCAAAAAATTATATTTATTAGAAAAATTACATAATTATATTAAATACACATGGTTGTGATCAATTCCATAAAATCTGTAACATGAAAGAATAGAATACAATCGCCTAGGTTGGTCACTCCAGGCCTTCCGGAGATGACTCAAAAGAGGCTTCACCAACGCGTTTCAAACAGTAGCATAAACGTCCTTCATCAGGGATATTGCATTCTTATCTAAAAGAGATCATAAAATTTCATTAATTACAGCATTTTCTTCTCACCTCCAAGAGGTGCATACCCAAAAAGAGGAGGAAGAAAGAAAAACCCAGACTTACTAAATCATATTCATTAAAATACATGCGCTTCATACTTCGATCATGTAGTTGGGGCGTACCCCTCTCCGATGTCCCCTCCCAGTGCTCTTGACCACCACTCCATGTTCACATAAGGAGTCACATAAGGAGTCAGGATATGACAAAAAATGTAATCCAACTGGATGGCGCCTTCCACAAAGAAAGAAAGAAGGGGGGGGGGGGGGAGAAAAGGAGAACCAAAGAAAAAGAAAAATAACAATTAGAATAAAAAAAATAAAAAATTATATTGAGAAATGGGAAAACATAAAGGAATTATATATGCTTCCCCATTCTCCTAAGAAAAAAAATCCCCTTAACTCACCAGCTAACACTGAGGATCCAGAAAGTAAAAAGGAATCCAACAATTCCTTATATCCGTTAGTTGTATGGGAGCTCCATATATGAGAGGAAATGGAATGACGCCTGGTGACTCCTCTGGCGTCCTTTTATATCTCTATGCCTAGTTTGATTGGTTCCCATAGGGTCACATGACTCACCGGCTGGTGACGCCGTGAGTCATGTTTCCATGGTGAAGCCGCATCGTCCGTGTTGAGTCAAACGTCAGTCACCCAGCACCACCGCACCAGTGAGCGGTGTGCTGTGATCGATGACGGACGCGGCACATCCGGGGGCGTGACGCGTCAGATGTACATCACCTGACACAGATATACCAAGGGCGTGTCCGTGATCGGCAAGGGACGCGGCACATCAGGACAGAGCCCCTTGTAACTTGCTGATAACAGCCGTCCCGTCTGTCTCGTGGTCAGCAGGGCTCCTCACCTGATCATGTAGAAACATATACCAGGAGAGGTAGCGCCACATCCACTGAGAGCCATAACCAAGATCCCGATCCGCATCACAGGAAATGCACAGTCGGCCATCTTGGAAAAGGGCAGGAAATGGAAAACCTGCTGGAAAACAGTACAGGGAAAATGTTAGATACAACAGGGGCCAATAGCAGCATAGAAAACTATCAAAGTAGATGGGCATGAATGAAATAAGAAACCCAAGATAATGATTCAAACATCCCCAATGGAAACCGGGGATGTTAAGAACCAGGGACAGAAAACCACCGGTGCCTGCAGGGAAACCGGGCCAATTCCAACTGCGTGGATGGCCCCCCCCTCCGGCACCGGATATGAACATGGAAAATGGTGGGAGAGCATATTCCAGGAGAAGAAGTAGAGATGGGAAATGATTCCCCCAAAACATGAAAGGATGTCTCAAAATAATATGGGGCGCATGTAGTTCATACATATTAGTCAAAATATCATAATAACGATACAAATTATGAACCGTCAAACAATACAGATGACAACATAAAAAGTGAAATTAAATCACAAAATACAAAAGAGGAAAAAATCCCCCCATACTGTGCATTTTCCTGTGTCTACAAACTTATCCCACCCCTAATTTCCCGCACGCAGATGGGGGCTGAGGGCCAGGGGTGGAAAGGTCAGCTTCAAAACAGGATGTAAATAAAGGAAGCCCGTCGGCATGGCATGCCAATAAGTACCACCAGGTAAACCCTAATCGGTCTTCTCTGAGCTGAAGCCCTCCAGAAAGGGACAAAAACTTTCCACCTCATTGAGCCCAGGGGGTGTGGTTGCCTTAAGGTACCTAATCCAGGGCATTTCTCGCTGGAGTAGGACCTTATTCCAATCTCCACCTCTGCGGGGAATATGGATCCTCTCCACCACTGAGAACAATACCCTAGGCATTCTATACCTATGTTTTTTGGCTACATGCCTACCAAGGGTTAAATAGAGGTTACCTATCCTCATGCTGTGCATATGTTTGTCCACCCTTTTACCTAATTCCTGTCGTGTCTTCCCTATATAGAAGGCCCCACACTGGCAAGCCATGAGGTAGACTACCCCCTGTGTCTTGCAGTTAGCAAAATGCTTGAGAGAAAAGGTCTCCCCATTCGGCAAGACCAGTGTGGGACCCCCCCAAAAATGACAGGACATTGTGAACAACCCCCACATGGGTAAGTCCCCAAGATTTTACATGGATCCTTTCTCGCCTCCCCTTTGTACTCGCTTTGGACCAGCATTCCCCCTATTGACCCCGCCTTTTTGAAGGTGATTTGGGGTTTAGATGGTACCAAACTCTTGAGAATTGGATCCTCTGTGAGGATGGGCCAATATTTTGTGAGGATCTGTCTAATCTTTTTATGTTCATTAGAATAATTTAAAATTATCCTAGAAACATTATCGTTTTTGGTCTTATTTTTCTTGGCATTAGATGTTTTAAAGACCAGATCATGCCTTTCGGTTTCTTTTACTCTGTTGAAAGCCTTTTTCAAAGTCGTCCTACTATAGCCTCTGGCTAGTAGGCGGTTGCTTAGTTCATTTGATTCGATTTGGAAGTCAGTATCTGATGTGCAGTTCCTTCTGATGCAAAGGAACTGGCTATAGGGTATGGACTTTTTAAGTGCCACAGGATGGAAACTCGCGGCGTGCAGCATGGTGTTGCCAGCGGTCTCCTTCCTGTAAAGTCTACTAGAAATTTTCCCCTGTGGATCCTTGGATATTTTAATGTCCAGGAAACTGACCATGATTGAATCAAAGGACATTGTGAAAAATAGATTTTGATCATTGGCGTTCATGAGTTCCAGAACCTTTTTTAGATCCTCCTCAGGCCCATCTCACACAATAAAGATGTCGTCTATGTAGCGTTGCCACATAAGAATGTGGCTAGCATACATAGATGCATCTTCTCCTAATAGGAAGTCCTTCTCCCATTCCCCCAGGTACAGGTTGGCGTATGAGGGTGCACAGCACGTCCCCATAGCCACCCCCTGTACCTGGAGGAAATTGGAGCCCTGGAACAGAAAGATGTTATTTTTTTCTTAGGAGAATGGGGAAGCATATACAATTCCTTTATGTTTTCCCATTTCTCAATATAATTTTATTTTATTTTTTATTCTAATTGTTATTTTTCTTTTTCTTTGGTTCTCCTTTTCTTCCCCCCCCCCCTTTTTCTTTCTTTCTTTGTGGAAGGCGCCATCCACTTGGATTACATTTTTTGTCATATCCTGACTCCTTATGTGAACATGGAGTGGTGGTCAAGAGCACTTGGAGGGGACAGCGGAGAGGGGTACGCCCCAACTACATGATCGAAGTATGAAGCGCATGTATTTTAATGAATATGATTTAGTAAGTCTGGGTTTTTCTTTCTTCCTCCTCTTTTTGGGTATGCACCTCTTGGAGGTGAGAAGAAAATGCTGTAATTAATGAAATTGTATGATCTGTTTTAGATAAGAATGCAATATCCCTGATGAAGGACGTTTATGCTACTGTTTGAAATGCGTTGGATGAAGCCTCTTTTGAGTCATCTCCGGAAGGCCTGGTGTGACCAACCTAGGCGATTGTATTCTATTCTTTCATGTTACAGATTTTATGGAATTGATCACAACCATGTGTATTTAATATAATTATGTAATTTTTCTAATAAATATAATTTTTTGTACAAAACATTTTTTCATGTTGCCTTAAAAATCCCCAACAATTAGAGTTTTTTTCACCTAGACATTAAATCCTTTAAATGGTGGTTGGACAAGGGGTTGTATCGAATCGGCCACTTTTTCATTTCCTCTGGACCAATTTCTCTGAATTTCTGTGCGCAGCAACTGGAGATCCTGACCTCTGAACATTTCAGATTTCAGCAAACACAACACTTTCTCCACAAAATCTGGAAGGGGGAACCCGCCCCACCAAGATTCACACCCTACGAAATATGGTGTAGACAGGCCACAGAACAGAGGGGTGGAATCTCCGTTATCTACCAGTCACTTGCCCACCAGTCTTGCAAAGCCCCATATATGGCGGCTTGGGAAAACGATCTTCAAATACATTGGGACTTTGAGAAATGGCAGGCATCCTTTTCTAGAGCCTTTAAGGGGATAAGGAATATTTCCCTAACTGAATCTAGCCTTAAAGTAATGACCAGATGGTACCTCACCCTTGCCAAGTTGGCTACCATGTACCTCACAGCAAACCCTCAGTGCTTTAGAGGATGCCAACTTATAGGCACAATGGCCCACATTTGGTGGGAGTGTCCCAGAATACGGAGGTCATTCTGGAACAGGATGTTTGCCTTGATCCAAAAAGTGACGAACTTCCAGATCCCAAGAACCCCAGCCATTGCTCTCCTTAACGCTAACCTCCCCAAGACTTCCAAAACCAAATTGATCCATTTTATCTTACTAGGTGCCAAGCTGACAATAGCCAAAGCATGGAAACAATCCAGGGTCTCCTTCTTAGCTGCCAAACGTAAAATATTGTGGATTATGTCCCAGGAGAAGTTGACCAGCATCTTATTGGATTCAACCGCTAAGTTTAAATCGAACTGGGAACACTGGGCCCTACACATGGGCATCTCTTTCATCCCTGGTGTACAGGCCTAACAAATATTCATCTTCACTTAACCTTCACCTCACTTCCTGTTGATTGGCTCTTCTTCCTTCTTTCTTCTATTCTCCTGACCAACTAATCTCTCCCCTCTCCTACCTTCTCTCCTACACCATTACAAGAACCAAAGTGACCCTTTGGATTAAGCACCTCTAGGATAATCTGACAAAGGGCCCTTCCCACGGGGCGTGAAGGCTTGGTACCAGTACTCCTTTTCCATATGCAAAGCTCAATGCTTACCCATGGTTATTGTTTTTCTCTGGTTATTTGGGGGTGGTCCTCCAGGCACAGTATGATCCCAATAGGGGTGCCGAGAGTACTACACCCAAATTCTGGCTACAGAGATCAAAAATCGTGAGTGTCATGCAAGGAATACAAAGCCGATCCAGAGCAATCGGCCTTACCTTACCTCAAGCGCTGATCTTACTTGTAATCACAATGGTTCTTATAATGCCCCGCTCGAAATAGTGTATTTCATGTATTCTTGTTTTGAACAAATAAAAATCTTTGAAAGTAACAAAAAAAAAATGGGAAGTTGAAGAAGCAAAGAGTTCAAGATGCAGCAGAGACAAGGTATAAAGCAGGAAATGTCCACATGATCAGAGAAGGCGTTGTCCAGCATTTCAGGTGGCACAACGAGAAGAGCCACATCCAGAAACTGCAGAGGTCCCAGTTTCCGATCTGGATCCTGACAATATAGGAGTGTTTTTTGCTGCTAAAGGATTTGTATTTTCCTTCTTCCAGTTTTGAGATATACACAGCTCTGTCACACAGCACAGCCCTGTCTAGCAGGGCAGGAGACCTTTTTTTTTTTGAGCAGTTCAGTAGCAGTTACAAGTCTTGTCACCGGACAGTGAAAAAATAGATGAGCTCTTGTCCTCCTATAAGCATTCCTTATTTGCACATAATCACTGCAGCTTTAGTGATTTGTTCCTTGTGCTATTTTTCCCAGTGTGAACTCTGCTGTACAAGGGATTGCAAAAGGCTGATACCAAGTCCGCTTTAGGAATGGTTGATCCCCATGATTAAGCTCAGAGGGGCGGAGTGAAACGTGTTGGGGCCGTGGCCTGTTTGGAGTTCAGGCTGAGGTTGCCACTAACACATTGGTCGGAGGGATTGTTCAGATGTGCAGCTGAAGGGAGACCTTTCTCATACTTAGGTATGTCAAATTAAGGTACTTACACTTCTTGTAGTAAAAAAAAAAAATTACTGATGTAAAAATGTGCTCATAACTTTAAATACTCCTGGCAGAACTTGTAAGACATGGACCATATATTAGGAAAACATGAGTGATTACTTTTCTCTGAATAGGCACTCTAGGATCCACTCATTGTATACTTGTTACCATATCAGCTCTAGTAAGTTATAGTCCTTTCAAAAGGCCATATCTACTTTGTTCAGCAGGAGATCTATGAACATATCTTCTGCAAAGTTGAAGCTGAATGGAACAGATGTCACTTTTACAACATCCATGCCCATTCGTTTTTTTTGTCCACATTTTGACAGAGGATGTTGGTAACCCCTAGATGGCTCGGTGGGTGGCTGGAGGTAAACGGACTTGCGTCCCCCCACCTAAAGACTTGCATAGGCCTGCCTGAAAAACTGACAGCCTGCCTAAAAAATTGCCAGACGGGCCTAATTGGAAAACCTGTGAGAAAGGGGCCTTAGGCTTTGGGAAACTTAGATGTAAGCCGTAAGGCCAATGTGGTGCCTATACTTAAAAAAGGGGTCAAAGTCTTTACCAAATCACTATAGATCTGTTAGTAGATGAGTTCATGCTTTGTAAAAAATATTTTAGGCTGAGTTCACACTTGATGCAGGCAGGGGTCTGGTGCGTCCCTGTTCTCCGTTTCAGGGACGAATCAGCCCCAAATTTTTGCCTGAATTCAGGCCTGAAACAGAGCCAAAGATGTACAGGACCCTTGTGCAATCTGCTCTGCAGCCGCTCTGGAGATGAGTGAACCGGCTCCATTGAGAGCTGGTCACAATTTCCTGTCATGCAAATTGGATGCGGGTAAATCCGCATCCAAATCGCACTAGTGTGAACCCAGCCTTAAGCAATAGTCAGCATGGGTTCGTAAAAGACAGACGTTTTCAAACAAATCTGAGTTCTTTTTATGAGGATTGAGGAGGTATATGTTTTCATTTGGATTTGACAGACCAAGTTTCGCCATACACAAACCGATCCCTCCAATTCTAATTTATGAGGAGGTAAGTAAAACCTTGGAGAAAGGGGTGGCTGTGATCATAGTGTACTTGTATTTTTTTAAAGTGGTTGAAACAGTTCCCCACACACAGCTAATGTGTAAGGTGAAGACTACAGAACTGGAAAAATCAGTTTGTAAATGGATAGAAAACTGGCTAAAATATAGCATTCAGAGAATAGTGCTTAATGATTCTTACTCTGAATGGTCTTATGCCTTGTACACACGATCGGATTTTCCGTCGGGATAAACTCCAACGGATTTTTCAGATGGAATTCCGTTCAAGCTGTCTTGCATTCCGACCAAATTCCGACCTTCAAGAACGTGGTGACATACAACACTACGACGAGCCGACAAAAAAGTTCAATGCTGCTGAGCATGCGTCGACTTGATTCTGAGCATTCGTGTTTTTTTCTCCGTCAGAGTTCCACACTGACGAATGGAATTTCTGATAGGAATTTTTTCCATCGAAAAAAAAGAGAACATGTTCTCTTTCTAAATTCCCATGGAAAAAAGTCCGATGGGACACACACACGGTCGAAATATCCGATGAAAAAATTCCGTCTGACTTTTTCCATCGGAAATTCCGATCGTGTGTACAAGGCATAAGGCAGCATTTTTCAACCAGGGTGCCCAGGCACAATGGTGTGCCTTGAGGTTTCTTCAGAGGTGCCTTGGCAAAATGTCTAAAAATTGCCCAAAAAGGTATACAAGCCAGCAGGTGGATCAGGCCTGCCTTATAGTGACACAAAGCCACAGGTTTTTATTGTGCACCATTTCAACCCTCCATCCACCGGCGTCCTAACAACCAGTGATGTCATCAGTGTTGATAAGAAGGGTGTTGATCGCCTGCACAGCATCTTTGTTTGAGACTCCCCTGCCCCTCTCCATCAACACTGGGGTCACATTAGTTGAGTGATGGAGAGAAAATAAGGGAGAGGAGAAACACTGGAACACTAGACGGTACTAGTGTGCAAAAGTGTATTTACTTTGGAAGAATAAATCCCCTCTAAGGTTGGGTGTCCTACATGTGTCGATGCTGCCGAATTATGTAAAACTATGGGTTGCCTTGAGACTGTCCATAATTTTATAAGGTGCCTTGAGATTGTCCAAAATTTTAAAGAGCGCCTTGACTGAAAAAAGGTTGAGAAACACTGGTCTAACTTTATTAGTGGTGTACCCCAAGATTCACTGTTGGGACCCTTACTTTTTTATATATTTATAAATGATATAGGGTTTTCGGATTAAAAGTACCATTTCAGTCTTTGTAGATGACACCAAGCTATGCAGTGGAATAACGTCCTTACAAGATGTCTCCAACTTACAAGCCAACCTCAATGCACTGTTTAACTGAGCAACTGTGTGGCAAAGGAGGTGTAGCCCCCGTTCACACTGAACACTGCTTTGAAATCGTGTGACTTCATCTGAAGCCACACGATTTCAAAGCAGCATGTCCATGCGAGTTCGGGTGCGACTTGAAAGACATCGGGCAGCCTCGAGCACAGATGTCTATTGAAATCGCACCCGAAATCGGCAAAAGTAGTGCAGGAACAGTGCCATAGGCTGCAACTTGTCATGCGATTTTACCTGTCAAATCGCATGACAAATCGGTTCAGTGTGAACACGAACGTTTGTTAACCCCAAAAAATAAAATAAAGATCCTGTTCCTTTAAAGTATATTATACAGCACGGTGCTTGTGCTGTGTCATTTGGCCCCCTCTATCACCTGAAATACCTGGCTGATCCTGCCAGTTTCTACCCTCCCCTTGGTACTCCTCCCTGGTTGACGTTAGCAGGGGAATTTTGGCCACGCCCACAGGAGATATCACACGGGGAGAGCTGAGAGCCTGGAGTCATGTGATCACTGGGAGATGCTGTTAAAACAGGTAGAATTTTTTTTTTTTTTATATAAAGCACAGGCACTAGGATTCAGCTTTTTATCTGACAATAGGGATGATATAAAGATTAGATAGTGGCTTAACAACCACTTTAAAGTTGATAAACGTAAAGTTATGTACCTGGGGGCTAAAAATATGCATGTGTCATACATACTAGGGGGAGTACAACTGGGGGAATCAATGGTGGAGAAGGATCTGGGTGCTCTGGTAGATCACAAGCTTAATAATAGCACACAATGCCAAGCTGTGGTTTCCAAAGCGAGTAAAATCCTTTCTTGTATTAAAAGAGGTATAGACTTCAAAGAGAGATATCATTTTGCCCCTGTACAAATCATTAGTAAGACCTCATCTGGGATATGCAGTTTAGTTTTGGGCACCATTTCACAAAAAGGATATCGGGGAGCTGGATAAAGCGCAGAGAAGGACAACCAAACTGATAAGGAGGCATGGAGAAGCTCAGATATGAGGAAAGATTAGAGGAACTGAATTTATTCTTTTTTGAGAAGAGGAGATTATATGTATAAATACATAAGTGGTCCATATAGTGAGCTTGGTGTAGAGTTATTCAATTTAAGGTCATCACAGAGGACAAGGGGGCACTCTTTATGTCTGGAGGAAAAAAAAAAAAAACTTTACATAGGGAAAGGCTTCTTCACAGTGTATATGGAGGTTTTGTATTTGAGTGTTTTCTTTTTTTTTCTCTGAGCGTTGAACTGGATGGATTTGTGTCTTTTTTCAGCCCGTTTAACTATGTAACTCTGTATGTAGTTACAATTATAGTATGTGATTGATGCTCATGCTCAGATAATCTGATAATAAGAAGTAAAGGGCTCCAAGCCGACATCAATATGGGGCGAGTTAGAGTAATACCAAACTCCTGGCAAGTCCCTATGTTCCTTCATGATGGCCTCTATGCATTTTGAATTTACCTTCTTAAACCTCTACCCGACCATGCGTGCGGCGTTAGATGCATTGTTAACATTATGCTCAGCCCCAACACAGGACTCTCTAGGTTTATCATTGACGATTCCTCTTTCCACTCTTTCCCTTCTGATACCCAATCTATCACTTAAAGATTGGCATGATTGTGGCGTACATTCGTTGGAAGATTTGTACACTGGTCCAAAGCTGAAATCCTTTTATACTTTAAAGGTAGAATTTAATCTAAAAGATAAGATGCTTTACACCTACCTGTGTACCTCATCTCATCTAATCTACATTCTCGTTTGACCTGTATCCTTCTCTGGCATATTGGACAATATGCCAGAGAACAACTACAACTACAACACAACTACAACACTCAATGATAAAGGGGTATACAGTATTATTATTATTATACAGGTTGTATATAGCGCCAACAGTTTGCGCAGCGCTTAACAAAATAAAGGCAGACATTACAGTTACATTACAATTTGGTACAAGAGGAATCAGAGGGCCCTGCTCATTAGAGCTTACAATCTAAAAATGGGAGGGTCAATTGATACAAAAAGGTAATAGCTGTGGGGGATGAGCTGATGGAGGAAGTAAAAGTGTTAGTTAGAAGCAGGATAGGCTTCTATAAAGAGTGGAGTTTTCAGGGATCGTCTAAAGATGGATAGATAAGGGGACAGATTGGGGTAGGGAGTTCCAAAGGATGGGAGAAGCTTTGGAGAAATCCTGGAGGCGAGCATGGGAGGAGGTGACAAGGGAGTTAGAGAGCAGGAGGACCGAAGAGAGCGGCTTGGTTGGTATTTTGGGACTAGGTTAGTGTTGTACAGTATATGTTTTTTATTACTATCACTAATGGCGAGTATGTCACTTTAAATGATGTTTTACTCTTATTGATCAAGAACCATTACCCCAAATAATCCACTTCTATTTTTAACTTTAACTAACTTTAACTATGATGCATAGGCCTTTATACATGCAATATTTCTATTAGCAAAATTAACTTCATTTGCTGACCTTCTACATCATATAGTATATACATTTGTGCGTACATTTGCAACTCATTCTTTGAGTTATTTGCCGCTACTCATTTAGTGAGTCATTTGTTCTTATTTTCTCCCTAGAATGTGTGTATGTTAGCATACATCTCATGCGCACATATATTAGCAATTACATATTACTATATACTATACTATACTATAGCCGCCAAATATGCTGTTTTTAAATATGTTGTTTCTTTTGTACTTGTAAATTGCACTCACATTCCATTCATCACTGCTTAGTGCACTAATTAAGTGTCTGCTCAGCTGGCCGTTGTTCTCAAGCAGAAGCATTTAAGTCCCGTCAACTTCTTCCCTTGTACACTTGGCAAAGGAGCGCGCATGCTCTATTCCAGACCCGCGCATGCTCTGAAACGCGTTGTGTTTCTCCCATTCATCTGATCCAGCTGACATCACACGCTGGTCCACGAGCACACAGTCGCCATCTCCATTCATGGACAGAGCCGGCTTCCTCTCCGGTACCTTACGGCTCTCATAGCCGGGAATTGGGACACCTCTGGATGCCAAAAAGGACCCTGGGTTATGCACCAGATACGGCATTGACCCCACTCCACATGAGCACCTCTTCATTTACCTCTATGTAAGTGTTGGATACATATTAGTGTTACTATATTAAAACAGCTTACTCAGAGGCGCTTTTTCTATTTGTTTTTCAAATAGGAGGAATGAGGGACAGAGGGACATTTCTCCAAATTAGGGACAGTCCCTCAAAATTAGGGACAGTTGGGAGCTATGCTCTTAGCCTTGTATTGGACTATACAGGAGTGGAACTTAACACAAGAATTAAACTTGAACCTTAAAGTGTATGTAAGCCCAAAAAATGGACTTCTCTTATTTACCTCAAATAGTGGGATCTTACAGCTTTACCAGGAAGAGTGTAAGGACTAAAGAACCTCCCCCTTATGTTATGGAGAGGAGGGGGTGGGGTGTTTTGTAGTCCTAACATACTTCCTGTCCTCCAGTGACAACCCTGTCTTTCCAGAGAGAGTACAACGGGTGAGTGTTGTTACCTTAAGATAGGAGATGTGTTACTAAAAGGATCACCTGGTAAAAATAAAGAAGAAAGAAAATGAATGCAACCACCATATTGAAGGACTGTAAGCTGCAATATATTACATGTTTTTACTAAGATTTAGACACAATTAAAAAGATCACTCAATCAAAAAAAGGGATTTTCTCACACCCATGTATAAATAACATGATTTTCATAAAGTCTTTTTACAATGAGCACAGATAAAAAAAAATATTTCTCAAACCAGGTTTTATTACATAATATATATTTTTAATACTGTAGCACTACCCTCGTAGGAGCTGCTGGTTTAAATTTGGGCATGCCGTTATATTACTGTTCCATATGCTCGTCTCAGGGGTTCTCCTTGAAGAGTTGTCCAGAAGAAGGTTCGCACCAACACAAACTCTCTTTCAAGGGTATTTATTGAATAAAAATTCCAAGTACCTTAGTTGCGGATCACAGGAATTTTCCTAGGTCCAGAGGAACAACTGTCTCCACGCTGGACTCAGCAAACACCGGATAGGCCCAATCTCACTGGCCTAGCAACCGATGCGTAGCTCGATCACATATAGTCTCTGCTACAGACTTTGTGAAAAAATGACAGTCTCTGCTACAGACTTTGTGAAAAAATGACAGTCTCTGCCACAGACTTTGTGAAAAAATGACAGTCTCTGCCACAGACTTGGTGAAAATAGGACAGTCTCTGCCACAGACTTGGTGAAAATAGGACAGTCTCTGCCACAGACTTGGTGAAAATAGGACAGTCTCTGCCACAGACTTGGTGAAAATAGGACAGTCTCTGCCACAGACTTGGTGAAAATAGGACAGTCTCTGCCACAGACTTGGTGAAAATAGGACAGTCTCTGCCACAGACTTGGTGAAAATAGGACAGTCTCTGCCACAGACTTGGTGAAAATAGGACAGTCTCTGCCACAGACTTGGTGAAAATAGGACAGTGTCTGCCACAGACTTGGTGAAAATAGGACAGTCTCTGCCACAGACTTGGTGAAAATAGGACAGTCTCTGCCACAGACTTGGTGAAAATAGGACAGTCTCTGCCACAGACTTGGTGAAAATAGGACAGTCTCTGCCACAGACTTGGTGAAAATAGGACAGTCTCTGCCACAGACTTGGTGAAAATAGGACAGTCTCTGCCACAGACTTGGTGAAAATAGGACAGTCTCTGCCACAGACTTGGTGAAAATAGGACAGTCTCTGCCACAGACTTGGTGAAAATAGGACAGTCTCTGCCACAGACTTGGTGAAAATAGGACAGTCTCTGCCACAGACTTGGTGAAAATAGGACAGTGTCTGCCACAGACTTGGTGAAAATAGGACAGTCTCTGCCACAGACTTGGTGAAAATAGGACAGTCTCTGCCACAGACTTGGTGAAAATAGGACAGTCTCTGCCACAGACTTGGTGAAAATAGGACAGTCTCTGCCACAGACTTGGTGAAAATAGGACAGTCTCTGCCACAGACTTGGTGAAAATAGGACAGTCTCTGCCACAGACTTGGTGAAAATAGGACAGTCTCTGCCACAGACTTGGTGAAACCCTTCCCTGGTTTACCTTTGGAATAAAGAACACAGCTCTCAGTGCCAGGATCTTCCAGCCATTCCAGCTGCACTGTGAGGTAGATTATGATCCGGATGCATCCTCCAATTGAGTCCTCAATTGCTTGGTCCCTTCCAGCAGGTAAGGCGACACAGGATCATCCCCAGATTGGTAGGCCCCAGTAACTCCTGGGCATACATGTCAGTAACAGAGCCTCAGGCCAACATGGCCCCGAGGCGGAAACTGCCAGCACCTCCCTGAAGCCATGAGGGCCCTCAGGTCGGGATCGGGCGGGTGGTGCCCACCACCAACGAATGACGACCACCTCACAAAATGGTGTCTGTCTCTTAAGTACCCTCTCCCAGCATGCACAGCGGGTTGACCACGCCCCTGAGCCGCTTCTGGAAAGAGATACCCAATGCATTCAGCCTGTTGTCTTTTCTATCCTGACCAGTGGTGGCAGCGACAACCACTGTCAGGAGGAAAATAATGCAACCAGCTGAACTGAAACAGAGTACAATTTGTAACATAATCCTTCTGAGCCAAACTATTGCTCAGACAACTATAATTGTAACACATAGCGCCCACTCATTGGGAGCAGGGCCCTTCAATACTATTTCGTTTCAAAATCCTATATAAAATGTACTGTAACAATTAGATTATTGGTTACATTTTGGCATTAGGACAAAGGCAAACGATTTATTAACAAACGTAAATATACATAAAATAAAATATACACAACATTAAGGAACATGCAATCACATATCCAAGAGCTTTCAGGGTTAAGCCCGCCCACTCAAATTCCTATCCAATGAGAGTGCTGCTCTTGACTGCTTACAAGCTGCAGTCTTTGAATAGTGAAATAGTGGGTGGGGCTTAGACCTGGTGGAATACCGTATTTCTTTAGTAGGAGAAGTCCAGGTCATAGTGCCATAGAGCACCTAGGATCCTAAAGCTACGCAGAAGAGAGTTTTCAGCTTAAAGCTGCATTAAACCCAAAACCCAAAATATATTATATTCCAGCTTACCAGTCATTAGATGTGGTTGCTGCATTCGTTTTCTTAGGCTGTTTTCAACTGGTGTCCTGACCAGTAACACATCTCCTGTATTAGGCCTGGTTCACACCAGTGCAATTTCAGATGTGACTTGAGTCGCACAGAATCGCTCGACAAGTGAAATCACATTGTTTTCAATGGTGTCTGTTCACATCAAAGCGACTCATGCCGCGTACACACGATCATTATTCACGGCGGTTAAAAAACCGCCGTGAATAATGACAGGAAAAACGAGGGAACCGCTTGGTTCCCTACACACGGTCGTTTTTCCCGTAATTTTTTCTCTTGACGAGAAAAACGACCGTCTGTGGGCTCCGCGGCAGTGTTTCCCTATGGGAAAACTGCCGCGGAAAAAAATGCTGGAAAAAACGATGAGAAAATTTAGAACATGTTCTAAATTTTCTCGTCGTTTTTTTATGCCGTTTTTCTAGACGAGAAAAACGACATAAAGCCCACAGACGATCGTTTTTCTCGGCGAAAAAAAAAATGCCGTTTTTCTCGTCGAGAAAAGCGGTCGTGTGTACGCGGCATCAGTCAAGGGCAATTTTGAAAAAGGTTTTCTGCACTATTTTGGTGCGATTCCAGTGCGGTTTGAATATACAAACCTTATAAAAGTTGCATCCAAGTGGCACTACATAAACGTACTGAAAGTCAGATCAGCAGCAGTTTTAACCTAGCCAAAGAATGCCCCCCACTCTGGATGAAGGAGCACAGGAGCACCTTTGGACAGAAGCATTGTCAGTCTGAGGGAAGGGGAGTGTTAGATATACTTGTAGATTTAGATACGCTAAAACATTGAAGCCAAATTTCAGCTCACACTGCAGTTACACAAGCAAGTACAGCAATAGTTTTTATTTTGGGATAAATGTTTTACATGAATAAAAAAAAGCTGATAATTGAGGCTGGGGTTCACACTTTAAACGGATGCGGCTGACAGCAGGGTTTCGGCACGTCCCTGTTCTCCATTTCAGGGATGAATCAGGCCCAAATTTTTGCCTGAATTTGGATCTGAAACGGAGCCAAAGACGCACAGGACTCCTGTGCACTTTGCTCTGCAGCCACCCCTGAAATGTGTGAACCGGCTCCATTAAGAGCCGGTCACAATCTCCTGTCATCCGAATTGGATGCATAAGTGTGAACCCAAGCCTGAAAGCACTTAACACTCTCTGCTACATCTGCAGGACAGCTTGAATTGTTGAAAAACAACAGACTTACTGGCTAGATCGCCAGATAAAAATTAAAGAATGAAAAACAGGAAAAGAAAGTTAATGCAGCCATCACATCTAAGAATTGGTAAGATGCAATATGATAAATGTTTGCTTTGGAGTTTATTACTGCTTTAATAAAGGTGAAAGAATGACCTTGTATTAGCTGCTCTAAGATAGGTCTATAAAACATTAGGAAGACGGAAAAGTTTGCTTTAAAATAAACTACGAGTGCGTTCAGACAACATTTTTGAGGTGTCATACTGTAGATCAGACTGCAATTTAAGCTGGCCATATGCTAGTAGATTTTGGAGCAAATGTTCATACAAAAGAACTGTACGAAAATTCTCATCAGTACATTACAAATGTCGTTTGAAAGTACTGTAAACACATTTGCTTTTAACATTTGACTTTGGAGTGAATAGAATTTCTTGAAGGAAAGCCACATTCACTGTTATAAATCTGTTTGTTCAAGAAAAAATTATTCATCCTGCTTCTTTTGAATGTTCTCAAAACTGCAAATGAAAATGAACGTCGAATTGACCCCACTAAGGATTACAAAAATAATACTTCAAATAAAAGTTTCAAACAAAATTCTACTAGCAACTAGTGTATACTTTACTTTGTTATATTTACTGCTTTCAGAAACTGTTTGTTTTTGTACTATCTCTGCTTTTTCATCGAATTTAATAAAATTTATAACAATTTTGTAAAAATCTGACATGGCAATAATACTGCATTACCCATGTAGTCATGTAAATATATTTTAAAGTTTCACATACGTTTTTAAAAAGTTGCCGACAGCCCTATAGCACTTTTACTGCTACAGGGCAGCCGCGCTGTGCAGGATCACGTGTATATATACACCGTATATACTCGAGTATAAGCCGACCCGAATATAAGCCGAGGCCCTAATTCTACCACCAAAAAACTGGGAAAACGTATTGACTCGAGTATAAGCCTAGGGTGAGAATGCAGCAGCTACTGTAAGTGGAAAAGGGGGTCAACAATGCCCATTTGCAGCTTCGCTGTGCCCATTTGCACGCCTCACTGTGCCCATTTGCAGCCTCACTGTGCCCATTTGCAGCCTCACTGTGCCCATTGCAACCTCACTATGCCCATTTGCAACCTCACTGTGCCCATTTGCAACCTCACTGTGCCCATTGCAACCTCACTGTGCCCATTGCAACCTCACTGTGCCCAACCTCACTGTGCCCATTGCAGCCTTACTGTGCCCATTGCAGCCTCACTGTGTCCGAGTCAGTGTACCTGTATTCTTGACAGGCTACGGGCGTCCATTTTTCAAAAGTCACGGCTTCCTCCCGGTCCCGTTCCGTTCTGTGATAGGCGTTTGACACTGTGTTCCACTACCGGCTATCACAGAGGTCCTCTCATCCTTGGACTCAGTTTCCCAGCAGACACTGTGTTCAGTGTTCCGCCAATCACGGACCTTCTTTCATCCTCGGACAAGAGGACGTCCGTGATAGGCAGAACACTGAACACAGTGTCTGCTGGGAAAGTCCGAGGATGAGAGGACCTCCGTGATAGGCGTTAGCGGAACACAGTGTCAAACGCCTATCACGGAACGGGACCAGGAGGAAGCCGTGACTTTTGAAAAACAGACGCCCGCAGTTCTTCAGGTACACTGACTCGAGTATAAGCTGAGGGGGCTATTTTCAGTCCTAAAAAAAGGGCTCAAAAACTTGGATTATACTAGAGTATATACGATATATATATATATATATATATATATATATATATATATATGTGATCCTGCATTTCCGGGTATCAGGCACGAGTGCACACCACCAGAGGCTTGCTCCCGCTGTGATTGTACACAGCGGGTCCCGAGGACCCGATTCCTGCTGGCACCAGCTGATCGTTCAGGATACAGGCAGAACGGCAGTCTGCCTATGTAAACAAGGCAGATCACCGTTCTGTCAGTAAGGAAGGCATTGATCCTGTGTTCCTGCAAAGCAGGGACACAGATCTATGCCTTCCCCTAGTACAAGCACCTCCCACACTACAGTAAAACTCCAGCTAGGCACAAAGTTAACTTTTTGATCACCCCTGATGTTAACCCCTTCCCTGCCAGTGTCATTAGTACAGTTACAGTGCATATTCTTAGCACTGACTACTGTATTAGTGTTGTCACTGGTCCCCAAAAAAGTGTCAAAAGTTTCAGTTAGTGTCCAATTTGTCTGCCGCAATAAGCCCAGTCCCGCTATAAGTTGCTGATCGCCCCCATTACTAGTAAAAAAATTAAATAATTCCATACATATATCCCATAGTTTGTAGACGCTATAACTTTTGCAGAAACCAATCAATATATGCTAGTTGGGATTTTGTAGCAGAATACATATTGGCCTAAATTGATGAAGAAATCTTATTTTTTAAAATATTTTTTATGGGATATGTTTTATAGCAGAAGGTAAAAAAAAATTTTCAAAATTGTCAGCTGTTTTTTGTTTATAGCGCAAAAAATACAAAAACGGAGATGTGATCAAATACCACCAAAAGAAAGCTCTATTAGTGGGAAAAAAGGACATCAATTTTATTTGGGTACAACGTCGCACAACCGCGCATTAGTCAGTTAAAGTAACGCATTGCCGTATAGCAAAAAATGGCCTGGTCAAAAGGGGGGTAAATCTTCTGCAGCTGAAGTGGTTAAATGAACTCAGAGTTATTCAGGGCAACATGACAAAGTCCCTTTATCTCCCCCCTATATACATCCTGCCTGTGCTCAATAATACTGGAGCTGCCGTAAAATGCCTACTGGGTGCTACTGGGTATGGTGAAGCATATAACCTCAACTTATGATACAACGCATGAACACGAGCAGCCAATCGCCAAGCCTGATCACTGTCACATGAGGTTGGGTGTGACATCATCCCTGCCTAAGCTTCGACAGCATCCAATGCAGAGGTTATTCAGGGAGAGGATAGAGGAGAAACAGATCAGTGATGGAGGGTGGTGAAAGTAAGTATTAGGCTCCATGTACACAGAAGCTCAAAAACGGTCGTTTTGAACGCCAGATTTCTGGCAGAAAAAGCTGCTTTAAAATATAGCTTTTATCAGCGTCTTTTACTAGCGTTTATTAGCGTTTTTCAGTGTAAGAGTTTTTTAGCTTTTTTTTTTTTCTTCAATGTATCAAAAAACGCTAAAAAAACGCTGGCGACCTGCGTTTTTCAGCGATTATTAGCGTTTTTCAGTGTTTTTTAGCGTTTTTTCCCGCCGAAAAACAGCACTTTGAACGCGAATTTCTTGCGTTCAGAAAAAAGCCTATTAACTCCACTGCTCATTAACGCTAAAAAACGCTATGTGTACATGAACACATAGGCTAACATAGAGTGCAGTTAATGGGCTTTTTAAAAAAACGCCAATAAACTGCAGTTTATCAGCTTCAGTGTACATGGAGCCTAAGTTAGTTAGTTGGCCTTTAAATAGACCCTTAACTAGCAAAGTGATAGTTTTTTTTTTTTACAAAAATATGTGCAGCCTAATAAATACAAATACTGGAAGTGTTAATTATACAACCACATATGTGTAACTATATATATATATATATATACACTAATACATGGGTACTACAAAGTAACAGAGTCTGTTTAATATTTTCAAAATTTTATTTGAATAAATGCTTAATGGTGAAATGTCTCTTAACCGCCCAAGCTAATATTTGGGATTCATGTGCTGTACGGTGTATTCGGGTATACCGTCCCCAGTCCGGAACCCATATGGCAACTTTGATCTATCAGTCCTGCTGACATCAACAGGCCCATGAGTCCGTAGAACTCTCTTGAGTTGGTCGAAGATCTCATGATCCGGCACGGCCATTGTGTTAATTTTAAAACCCATCATCCTGGTAATGGTTTCTCTGAAGTCAATAAGCTGTAGAACGGATGAGAGATCAATGAAGAACATTATACTATTATTTTCTAATATCTTTCCCCATGAGACACTTATGAAGAGTTACTTAAAAAAGGGAAAAGTATCCCTTTTTTTGACAACTTTCTAATTACCGGTAGTTTGTGAAAAAAGTCTTCACGGGTACTCATACTACCTGTTTAAAACACCTCCTAATTACATTTTTAGAAGACAAAAAAAAAAAAACAAGCAATTCTTGTTACAGTCCTTATAAAGACAAATTTTACACCCTTTTTTTCCAAAAAAAGACATCTCGCAAGAAGTACGGGACAAAAACCTTTTTCTATTTCCAGTTATTGTATAAAGTCTCTCAAAGTTCTCAAGTATCTGCAAGTTGCAGCCCCAAAAACTACTTAATGAGCTCTTTTTTTTTTTTAACGGGTTGCTAAAAAGATACTAATGATTTCCTTTAAAAGCAAAGTGTACCTGTTTTTCTCTCCTCGCCACTTCCTCGAGGGCTCTTTTGGCTGTGAGCAGCTCATTAGTAACTGCATCTACCATCTGCTGACACCTCGCTTTTTCCCCCACAGTTTCGTGTTCCGTGTAGTCCAGTTCTGTTTTCAAGCTAACCACCTTTTTAGCAGCTTTCTCTTTAATTTTCTCTAGTTTTTCTAAAGACTTGCTCAGCAGCTCAATGTTTTTTTTTTGCTGGTTGGTTTTTTCCTTAAAACAAAAAAAATAAAAAATGCAGACTGGAATGTCAAAGGAGTTCTAAGACAGCATATGGCCCTATATCATATACGTATACTAAACATAATAATAGAATATTGAACGTAAATAAATTGAAATGATAATAATGCAGATACATTGAATAATTGTCTCATTAGTAATCAAATAAATATTTAAATGATGTGTGTAATGCCAGCATTTTTCATAATAGAGTAAGGGAGTGTTGAACGGAGGGGGGGGTGTATGTTTGGTAGATTGGGGACAGCAAAAGGGGAGGCTATTGTTTGGCAGGCTGCTGAAAACAGGAAGGAGGGCATTTGGTGTAGTAGAGAGACTGGGTGAGGGGGGCCATATTCCAGAGTCGCAAGAAAGTGATACAGTAGTAGAAGCAGGACGGAAGGGTGTTTGGCAGAGTGGTCAGGGCAGGGGAGGGGGCATTAGGTTGAGTGGTGAGAGCCGGAGGGTGATGTTTGGCAGAGTGGTGGGGGTGGATGGGGCATATTCCAGAGTGTGGAGGGGGCACGTTTGGTAGAGTGGTAAGAGCAGGGAAGGATGTTTGGAAGAATGGTGAGATTGTGGGGGGTGGCATCTGGCAGTGGGAATTTGGCAGAGTAGAGTGAGCGCAGGAAAACAGATGCTAGCTGTACCCATTTGTCTGGCGTACATATCTGCTGGGAAACGTTAGGGGACACAGTTTGTAGCTGTCCAACTCCTTTAGCAGCATTGCTATGGGGCATGTACATTATCGGTATTCCAATATTGCCGCTTTGCCTCTCCCAACTGCCCATTCATGGACTTGTCCATGCTCACAGCAAATATAGCTGCATGCGTGGGTCATTGCCAGTGCCACCATATTTGCTGTGATCATACATACCAGACACCTCACATATTACTAAGAGCCTTATTTTACTGTATGTGTGGTAGGGATGTGCACATTTCCATGCATGTGCATGTAAACGCTACCATCATACACTATTGCCTGGAATGATATCAACTGCTCAAGACTGCGCATGCTGCCACCCACAACTTCATTATACTACAACCTTTTTAGCCATATTGTTAGAGGCAGGTGTAAAATTAAAAATGTCTTTATTACCATTGTAATGTAAATTTTACATCCATACACACACAAAATCGTCAGCTATAGCCACTTCTACTACTTACCGTTCTCTTTCTTTTTTTGACTCACGCATCTCTTTTTAAACCTGTAACTAAGGGGTAAGCTAAAACTCCATTTTACTTCTTATACTCTTATTTTACATTTAGTATGGCATTTTAGGATTTATAGTTGTTGATACAGGTGAGTGGTTCGGTATTCTCTGAAAAGCACTCCCGAATATGCCAGTGCTGTATATTTCTATATAATTGTCAATTGAGTTTCAGCAAGAATTATCTTGAAACTTCTAACTAGTGACTTTTTTACCTCTCACTGTAGATCTTAGAGATAGTGGCACTGCATAATTCTTCTCTAAACTTCCTAAAGTGGCGAGCTCACCTTTAAATCGTTCATATCGACAAGCTGAGCCGTCAGGTTCTGATTAGCAATTTTCATGTCAGTGAGCTGTCCTTGGAGTCTCTCGACCTTCTTCTGCAATTTTTGGGCTGTCACGTTGGCTGAATTTTCGAAGTTCAGTAATGCTTGATGCTCTTTTTCTCTCTCAAGCTGTTTGATCTTCGTCTCCAGTTTTTCAATCTGGGAAGATTTTAACTCTATTTTTTCTCTCTGGGAATTCACCTACAGGGATATAATGTGCTTAGCTTAGCAGAGTACAGAACTAATACAAAACTTGCTAGACAAAGTAACACAAATAAAAACAAAGTGATCATATAGATTTTGGAGAAATATTTATTTTAATGGTCATTTTCTTTTGTCTTGTTCCAATGGTATGAGCATACTTGGCTTGACAGCTCGGCAACCTCGCAACACATACAGAAAGGGCTGGTGAAAGCTAGTGGGAGTTCGGATTGACTGCTTTGCTTCATGGGTCCCCAATTTAATAAATCAGAAAAAACTGCTGCACCCTTTCCATATCCTACTAGCTACAGTCCCAGTTCAAGAACATCACTGCCCTTTGTTTATCAATATAGTCTTCCACCAAAGCCAGATGCATGTCAATAGCCTCCTGTAATAAGACAGTGCAAAGTTAATCTGACCTGTGCAAAGTAACCCTAAATCAACTAACCAAAATTCATCAGACTCGACAAAAATTAATAAGAGATTCATTCTGATTGGTTGCTATGGGTTTCACTGCTTTTGTACATAGGCACACGAGCACTGCACCTCGCATTACCTTTACAAGGTACGTGTAACTTGGGGCCTCTGTTGAAGAGAAATGGGCTTGTGTTGACGGCATTAGATGGAGACACTTTTGAGCTCATTTAGAATTCATTGACAGGTGCATTTTGACCTGCAGTTGACATCCTTCTTACCTGCAGTTTTGCATTCCGGTAGATGGGAATTCAAAAGTCACTTGAAGGGGACAAAAGCCTTAGTGTGTAGCTTTTGTTCTCCACTTAAAGTGTTTGTTACCCCAGCATTTCATATTCCTGATCTGTGCCTGCTGTACTATGTACTGTATCCTGTTCTCTTTGTATGCTTCCTTTATGTGAAATCCCTGGTGTTCCTGCCAGTCCCACTGTTTTCTTATTAAAAACTGACCACACTAAAAAGGAGAGCACACAGTGATCAGTTCTCTAGCTATGCTGGGAACGCTTTGTGCACTTCTCCAGTGATCAGACTTGTCCTGACATGGCCCCGCTGTACAGCCATTTACTGGGAAGCTGCTGCTTCTCCTCCCCCCAGCTCTTATGCAGCTGAGAACAGAGGGAATGTGATCACATAAAAAAAGGGAAAAAGGGTATTTAGAATGTATTTTTATATTTATACAAAGATGTTTTGCCTTTCATTTTTCTATTTTAAACTGAATAGGTTGTTTTACAAGGTGATCGTTTCCAATCACTTTAAGTCGCATAGCTGATCAAGGAACACAAAGTGACTTAACCGCTTGAGGACCGCCGCACGCTTGCGACCCAGTCCTCTTCTCCGTGACCATCCCCACGGGAGCAGCGGACACGATCGCCGCTGGTGTCCCGCGATCGGGACACAGAGAGGAAGAACAGGGAGAGGTGAGTGTAAACAAACCTCTCCCCGTACTTCCTAGTGAGCCTGTCACTGATCGTCTGTTCCCTGTAATAGGGAACGATGATCAGTCACGTCACATGCTAAGCCACGCCCCCCACAGTAAGAAACACAAATTAGGGCACACTTAACCCCTACAGCGCCCCCTCCTGGTTAACCCCTTCACTGCCAGTGTCATTTTTACAGTAACCAGTGCATTTTTATAGCATTGGTCGCTGTAAAAATGACAATGGTCCCAAAATAGTGTCAAAAGTGTCCGATGTGTCCGCCATAATGTCGCAGTCACGAAAAAAATCACTAATCGCCGCCATTACTAGTAAAAAAAATGTTTTTTTATAAAAATGCCATAAAACTATCCCCTAATTTGTAAACGCTATAACTTTTGCGCAAAGCAATCAATAAACGCCGATTGCAATTTTTTTACCAAAAATATGTAGAAGAATACGTATCGGCCTAAACTGAGGAAAAAAAATGTTTTTTTATATATTTTTTGGGGATAATTATTATAGCAAAAAGTAAAAAATATTGCATTTTTTCAAAATTGTCGCTCTATTTTTGTTTATAGCGCAAAAAATAAAAACTGCAGAGGTGATCAAATACCACCAAAAGAAAGCTCTATTTGTGGGAAAAAAAGGACGCCAATTTTGTTTGGGAACCACGTTGCACGACCGCGCAAATGTCAGTTAAAGCGACGCAGTGCCGAATCGCAAAAAGGGGCCTGGTCCTTATGCTGCATATTGGTCCGGGTCTTAAGTGGTTAAACTGATGGCATTCTACATTTTTGTTTCCAAGCATTGGTGTGCATTAGGCCCCATGCACACGAGACGCCGGTGTAAACTCTGCTGAACGCACGTTTTTAAAGGCTGAAAGCGGCGTTTAGAAACGCCCGTTTTGCCGCGATTTTAGCGGCGTTTTACCGCGTTTGCGTCTATAAGCGTTTAGTTAAGAAACATCATAAGACCCTCCCTAAGCTCAAAAAACAGTATTATTTAACCATTTCAGCCATTTTGTGAGACCAGAGTGAGTAGCAGCAGCTGAGAGAGCAGCAGTGTACTTGCCACATCACCTGCCACAAGCTGTGGGTTGTCCACTTGCCACGTCACCTGCCACAAGTTGTGGATTGTCCACTGGCCACTCACCTGGCCACGTCACCTGCCACAAGTTGTGGGTTGTCCAATTGTCACGTCACCTGGCCACAAGTTGTGGATTGTCCACTGGCCACGTCACCTGGCCACATCACCTGCCACGTCACCTTCCACAAGTTGTGTATTTTCCACTTGCCACGTCACCTGCCACAAGTTGTGGATTGTCCACTCGCTATGTCACCTGACCACGTCAACTGCCACATTACCTGGCCACAAGTTATGGATTGTCCACTTGCCACGTCACCTGCCACGTCACCTGCCACAAGTTGTGGATTGTCCATTTGCTACATCAACTGCCACAAGTTGTGGATTGTCCACTTGCCACAAGTTGTGGATTGTCCACTTGCCACGTCACCTGCCACAAGTTGTGGATTGTCCACAATGCAATGCAAGCAATAAAAAAAAAATTATATTTTTTTTTTTATGGTTTTTCATCATTTGCCATCATTTTTGAGATTCCTAATGTAAAAAAATAGGTCACCTTTAAAAATGCTTATAAACAAAATCACGGCAAAACGCCGGTACTGCGTTTAGCCGCGTTTTGTGTCTGAAACGTGGAAATTTTTGTGTCTGAACCCATTTTTTTGCTTTCAGAAAAACGAGGTTAAACGCAACTGCATATAAACGGCAATAAATGAGACAGTGTACATGGTCACATAGGATAACATTGAATGGGTTCAGGGGCAGTTGAAAAAAAGTGTCCAACTGCCTCTGAACGCGTGTTTACCAGCGTCTCGTGTGCATGGGGCCTTACAGACTGTCGTAGAGTGGTTGCTGCTGGGTAGATTTCTCATCAATTGCTGTTCTATCTGACATTGTGAGAGACACAGAGAGCAGTATTGAGTTGATAGTGGCTTAACTCTTCCCCGCTGCTGTATCCAGAACTAAAAAAAAGTTGTGTGGAGTTGAGCTTTAAATATTTTTCTATAAACCAACTGGATTAACTGGTAATTTGTTAATGGAGACTTTTTAAAGAACTTTTTAAAAGGACCCCATGGGAACAGTGTTCTTACCCCTATCTATTCTGCTTTCACATGCTGGAGCTGATTTTGGAAATGGTTAAATTTGTTTCGGTACCTTTTTTTGAAGGTTATAGATGAGAGTTTTATTGTCACTTAGAAATTCTTTATCCCTCTTAGAAATATCTTCTGCTCTCTTCAGTAGCATGTCGTACTGGGAAATCAGACTCTCACAGGATATATCTTGGCTGATATTTAACTTCTCTGCCATCTGCAGTAAGAACTTCTTGAACTATAAAAAGTAAATGGTGAATATACAAATGTTAGGATAATAGCACATTTAAGAGCAGCCAAATAGAACATTTAAAATATAAAAAAGTAAAACATAATATCTACACAACATATGCAACATTCAAAAGAGCTGAAATATAACCTTGAGCATTTGTATTACTTATACAGGTATTATTATTAGCTAAGCCACTTGCGCTAGAACAATTGTTCACGAATACGTCTCATCATTTGCCTGGGAACTGGTGGCTTCATTGTGAATTTGAAAATGGATTTTAAAGTTATATAACAAGTCTCAAAACCATAACTTGATTGAGATTTGTTTCACCAGCAGTTTTCCAATCCCTCCTCAACACAGCAGAGACCTAGTGGATACCTATTGCAATCTATTTATGAGGTTATGAAGCATGGTTTGGTTACAATAAAGAGGTTATAAACCTCCATGTATACTTTATACCTATAGGTGAGCCTAGAATAAGGCTTACCTATAGGTACTGTAAATACCTTCTAAACGTGCACCGTTTAGGAGATACTTACTGTTTACTGCGCCGATGATGTCATCAGCATATGCGCTCTGAAGAAATGGCCACCCGTGCCAGTTCTTCAGACGATAGTGCCGTGGCCAGCGGGTCCCGCGCACATGCGAGGGAGTGACGTTACGTGGCTCCAGCCAGTCACACAGCCGGAGTCTGCGGCCCTCAGAAGGAAGACGGGAGAAGATGGATGCGGCCTGCAGTGGGGACGACGTAGGCTTTGTTTGCAGGTAAGCGTCACATAATGTGCTAGTATGCGATGCATACTAGCACGTTATCCCTTTACTTTGCAGGGGAGGGAAAATATTATTTTTTCAAGAGTTTACTTTTTAAGGTATCAGATCCCTAAAGATACAAATAATGTAGTTATATTGTACAGAGCCTCTCAAATGCTAGTAGGAGACATGGAAGTAAAGTAAATCACTATGATTATCTTCCAACTCACTTATGTGACATTTGTTAATATGTAATAAATTTGTTTAACCCCTTTGCGTTTACTGTACAAACTGAGGTCTGTCGGCGTGGACCAAAGGGTGACTGAGCACTTGGATTGAAAACTGGCTACCGGGGCGAGTCCAAAGGGTGGTAATAAATGGCCAGTATTAGGAATGGTCTGGTGTGGAAATCGGGGTCCCTCAAGGACCAATCCTGTTTAATTTATTCATAAACAATCTAGAGGCTGGGATAAAACAGATCAATCTCAGTATTTGCAGATGATACTAAGCTAAGCAGGGCAATAACTTCTACGCAGGGTGTGGAAACCTTACAAGAAGACTTAAACAAAATAATGGGGTGGGCAACTACATGGCAAATGAGGTTTAATGTTGAAAAATGTAAGGAAATGCATTTGGGTGCCAAAAATATGAATGCAAGTTACTAACTAGGGGGAGAATAGGGATGAGCTTCGCGTTCGCGTCGAACACACGTTCGACTTGAACATCGGCCGTTCGATGAAGAACGAACTTTATGGTCCGTTCATGTTAAATTTGTGTTGCGCGACATGGCCCATAATTCACTGCGGCATCGCAGTGCATTGCTGGCTGATGATTGGCCAAGCATGCACTATGACCCGCATGCTTGGCCAATCACAGCGCGGAAAAAACGGAGAGCCATAATTGGCCAAAGCCAGGGTGGCTTTGGCCAATTATGGCTCAGGGGGTTTAGTACACGCCCCACACTATATAAGGCCGCCTGGAAGTCGGCCTTGTGTAGTGTGTTGGCATTTGTGAAAGAGGCAGTTTCAGAGAGATAGACAGTGTCATTTATATTGAGTTAGATAGAGCAGGCAGGCGAGTCTGATAGCTGCTGTTACAGTGTGTAGAGGATATATATGCATCCTAGGTGTTGTATATATATTTATACACTGTATTGAGTTTAGATAGATCCGTTCCTGTTAGTCTCTATACTGTGACAGGCAGGCAGGTGATTGTGCTAGCTGCAGACAGTCAGGCCCCTTTCACACTGGGGTGGTTTGCAGGCGTTATTGTGCTAAAATAAGCGCCTGCAAACCGAGCCTAAACAGCGGCTGCTGTCTTTCCAATGTGAAAGCCCGAGGGCTTTCACACTGGAGAGGTGCGCTAACAGGAAGTGAAAAAAAAGTCCTGCTAGCCGCATCTTTGGAGCGGTGAGAGGAGCGGTGTGTTTACCGCTCCTACACCGCTCCTTCCCATTGAAAGCAATGGGAAACCGCGGTAATACCGCCCGCAATGCGCCTCTACAGAGTGTTTCACTTAAGCTGGTTTCACACTGGGGCGGTGGGTGCGGTGGTGGTATAGCGCCGCTATTTTTAGCGGTGCTATACCGTCGGAATTGCGGAGGTATTCGGCCGCTAGTGGTGCGGTTTTAACCCCCGCTAGCGGCCAAAAAAGGGTTATTACCGCCGGCAATGTGCCTCTGTAGAGGCGCATTGCCGGCGGTATTACCGTGGTTTTCCATTGCTTTCAATGGGAAGGAGCGGTGTAGGAGCGGTAAACACACCGCTCCTCTCACCACTCCAAAGATGCGGCTAGCAGGACTTTTTTTCACGTCCTGTTAGCGCACCGCTCCAGTGTGAAAGCCCTCGGTCTTTCACATTGGAGAGACAGCAGCCGCTGTTTAGGCTCGGTTTGCAGGCGCTATTTTTAGCACAATAGCGCCTGCAAACCGCCCCAGTGTGAAAGGGGCCTTAGTGTACTACTGTGTCCTTTGCATAGCGATCACCTAAAGCTCACCTGGATACAGTTATTCTCTATACTGTGACAGGCAGGCCGGTGATTGTGCTAGCTGCAGACAGTCAGTGTTTCACTTAGTGTACTACTGTGTGCTTTGCATAGCATTCACCTAAAGCCTAAATTTTTGATGCAATTAAGTGTAGCTCCAGCCCAAAAATATATTTTTAAGCTTTTTGGAAAACATAGGTAAGGGTTATCACCCCTGTAACATTTGTTTTGCTGTCTGTGCCCCTTGTTCAGAACATTTCACTTCACTTTTCGTCCCAATGACAACTGTTTTTGAAAGTGTTTTTTTTTATTGAAACAAGGATTGGTGATAAAGCATCAGTAGAGAGGAGACACCTTTTTCCAATAGTAACTCTTACAGGAGAGAATTTGCCTTCCTAGGGGTAGATTTCCTCTCACTTCCTGTTGTATCCTTCCGTTTGCAAGTAGGAGTCGTTTGTAAGTTGGATGTTTGAAAGTAGGGGCCTGCCGTATATACTCTGCTGAAATTTGCCCCTTACATGTTGGTGTTGCCACCAGGGCCGGCCCTACCATGGGACCTGATGGGACCATGGTCCCAGGCGGCACTTTAAGAGGGGCGGCAACAGGGGCGCACTGCCTGAGGACCTGGGTTTCCCTCCATCTAGTGTGCAGTGTCATACTGTACTGCATCGCCGGCGCCGCTGTCACTGGCCGCAGTGGCAAGACCCACTTCAAGGGTCTCTCCAGCGGCCCCTGCTTCCCTGCCCAAACTGGTTGCTAGCCGCGGACCGCTTTGTGTCTAGCAACCAGTGACGTAAGGAGAGAGAGGCCCATCATTCATTGCAGAGAGTATTTCACTTCCTCCTCCTCCGCTAGCTCCACCCACCTCCTCCCTGTATGTAACAGCATGAGATCGGAGCGGCTGTGTGTGTGGAGAGAGAGCAGTTGCGGGCTCTTCTCCCCCCTCCTTCTCCTCCTCATGCTGCTGTTCCTAGGACAGCCACCGCTATGTTTCTTCCCCCTTTTTCTCCCATTGGCCAGGGAAAAAAACTAAAAGGAGAAAAGAGGATTATGGGATGTGTAGTGCAAATGGCTGGCCCATTGCAATTCTAGGGGGGAAACTGCAGCCCCCCAGCATGCCCATCTGAAGGGGAGGGAGAGAGAGCCAGGCTGAGTGACAGGCTGCATCTGGTGACAGGCATCAGTGGCAAGTGACAGGCTGCATCTGGTGACAGGCATCGGTGACAAGTGACAGGCTGCATCTGGTGACAGGCATCAGTGGCAAGTGACAGGCTGCATCTGGTGACAGGCATCGGTGACAAGTGACAGGCTGCATCTGGTGACAGGCATCAGTGGCAAGTGACAGGCTGCATCTGGTGACAGGCATCAGTGACAAGTGTCAGGCTGCATCTGGTGACAGGCAATGGTAACAAGTAACAGGCTGCATCTCTTGACAGGCATCAGTGACAAGTGACAGGCTGCATCTGGTGACAGTCAATGGTGACAAGTGACAGGCTGCATCTGGTGACAGGCATTGGTGACAAGTGACACGCTGCATCTTGTGACAGACATTGGTGACAAGTGACAGGCTACATCTGGTGACAGGCATCGGTGACAAGTGACAGGCTGCATCTGGTGACAGGCATCGGTGACAAGTGACAGGCTGCATCTGGTGACAGGCATTGGTGACAAGTGACAGGCTGCATCTGGTGACAGGCATTGGTAACAAGTGACAGGCTGCATGTTGTGGCAGGCTATGGGTGGCAAGTGGCACAGCTGCATCTGGTGGCAGGCAACGGTGGCAAGCAATAAGCTACATCTGGTGGCAAGCAATGGTGGCAAATGACAAGCTCAGGGTTCCCACTGATTCTGCATTATGGTGAGTTAAACTATTTCATTATATATTACAATGTAGTAATAGAAATAATGTGATTTGATCATCCTGACACCATATCAATCATAATGTTAGGATGATTTAAGTGCTAACACCAGCCATTCGCCGACAAATCACCCGCTGCCAAATTCCCTGTCAGCGAGACTACACCCGCCCCCCCCTCATCTTTTTTTGGGAAGGAAGGGTGGTATCCCTGAATGGCAGTTTGTAAATGTGGTCAATGCAGCGCTGTTGTTGCAGCATGTTGCATCACTGAGCTGGGATCAGAGCGTAGCTGGTCGGTGGCAGTGGAGAGAAAGGGGGGAGCTTTCGTGGTGCTACACAATACTCTTTGCAGGAAGGAGCTAGGGTGACCACATTTTTAAACTACCATTCAGGGACACCCCCCCCTTCCCAAACATCAGCTTGTTCTGTAACGAATCACAGCACAGTGATTGGACACAAGAGGTGGGATTTATGATTTCTCCAATCACAAGCAGGGGGCGGGGATTGTGCTCCTCCAGGCATTCCCGGCCAGAACAAGTACTGTCAGTGAGTAAAGAGGTGATGTGGCGGCCTTTTTTGGGGGCATCAGATTGGCACGGGGGGGTGGCTGTGTCAGTTTCATTCCGGGACACTGTATTGTCCTGGAATGAATGTGCCCGGGACAGACCTGCAAAATGCGTGGTCACCCTAGAAGGGGCATGTCTCTTTGCTGAATATATGGGATGTCTCTTGCTGAATATATTGGGCTGTCTCTTTGCTTTATGGAAACGTCTCTTTGCTGGATGGGCATAGGATTTTTTTTTTGGGGGGGGCAGCATTTCATTCTTGGGCCCAGGCAGCACAATGTCTTGGGCCAGCCCTGGTTGCCACAACACTGTGAGCCCTCACAGTTACTCTTGGTGGGCGCTGGAACGCTGTGAACTATTATATCAGGAATTGTAATTACATGCCATTGTTGAACAGTGGTAGGAAAAATTGGGCCTTTGGTGGTGGTGGTGGTGCTACAACACTGTAAGCCCTCACAGTTACTCTTGGTGGGCGCATGAATGGGCCCTGCTGTGAATTATTAGATCAAGAATTGTAATTGCATGCCCCTGTTGAAGAGGGGCAGAAAAATTGGGCCTTTGGTGGTGGTGGTGTTGCCACAACACTGTAAGCCCTCACAGTTACTCTTGGTGGGCGCAGGAATGGGCCCTGCTGTGAATTATTAGATCAAGAATTGTAATTGCATGCCCCTGTTGAAGAAGAAGCACACTACGCCCGCTGTAAGTGCTGCAGATGCCTGTTAGTGTAACACAAAAGAAAAAAAACTACGAGCAATAAGGGGTAGCTTCAGGTGTATAATGTGCAGGAGGCACACTACGCCCGCTGTAAGTGCTGCAGATGCCTGCCTGTGTTACACAACAGGAAAAAACAGCAATAAGGGCTAGCTTCAGGTGTATATTTTGCAGGAAGCACACTACGCCTGCTATAACTGCTGCAGATGCCTGCCTGTGTTACACAACAGGAAAACACAGCAATAAGGGCTAGCTTCAGGTGTATACTGTGCAGGAGGCTTAGCAAAAATATCACTGACACTGTCCCCTGCCTATCCTTCTCTCTCCCTGCACACAAGGTTTAGCAGAATATAACTGACACTGTCCCTGCCTATCCTTCTCTCTCCCTGCACACAAGGTTTAGCAGAATATCACTGACACTGTCCCTGCCTATCCTTCTCTCTCCCTACACACAAGGTAAATGAACAAATATCACTAACACTGTCCCTGCCTATCCTTCTCTCTCCCTGAACCGGAACACACTACACAAGGCCGCCGCGCTGGCGGCCTTTTATAGTGTGGGGCGTGTACTAAACCCCCCTGAGCTATAATTGGCCACAGGCATCCTGCCTGTGGCCAATTATGGCTCTCCTCGCTGCCGGCGCTGGGATTGGCCAAGCATGCGGGGTCACAGTGCATGCTTGGCCAATCACAGCGCCGGGATTGCACTGCGATGGCGCAGTGTATTGTGGGCCGTTCGCGTCACTCGAATTTGTCGTCGAACGATCGAACAGCCGAAGTTCGAGTCGACCGTATGTTCGACTCGAACACCGAGCTCATCCCTACTACAGAACTTCAAGTCCCCTGGTGGTGGTGTTCTGTAGTTCACATAGTTGAAATACGCACGGCTGTCTGCTTGAGAAAAGCCTGATATAACAACACACTTTCAATGGTATATTTACCAGGCTCAATTGTAGTAAATTTTAAAAAAAAAATTTGGAATTTAGATACATTTTAAATTGTACATAGAAATTAGTAAACTGTGAGTAAAAGCATATTTCAGTCTGTGGAAGTTTTTGTAAAACCCACATTTTAAGAGCTGAGTGGGTTAAACTTCAACATAAGAGATGCAATAATACAGGCTTTTTTCCTAAATCAATTACATGTTTCAGTTATACAGATATTCTTATGTGCATATTATTGAACAAAAAGTTAACTACAAAATGTAATTGTACATGAACATGAAATTTTGCATGAACTTGAAATTCAAACATTAAAATTAAGCAAGACTTGAGTCTATTATTTAACTGCTTTCATTAAAGGCCCTTTTAAAAAACTATTTTCTTGAGTATTATTTTGAGAATTCATTATAATTTTGATGTAAGAAAAGGTACTTTGTGAAAGTGGATTAAACCTTTTAGAGATGTTTAAAAGCATTGTAATTTCTCAGTGCTGTATATATTTATTTTGTAAATAAATGATTTCTCATTTTCAGTAACTACTTTTCGGTTTCATGTTAATAAATAAAGAATAAGTAGCGGGATTTTGGTTATGCATTTATGCACTTTGCATTGCTTAGTGCATTATCAAACATACACTTTATTACCAAAAGTATTGGGACACCTGCCTTTACACGCACATGAAATTTAATGGCATCCCAGTCTTCGTCCGTAGGGTTCAATATTGGAAGAGTCTTCTTCCAATGTGGCCCAGGAAGGTGAAAAGGTTGGACACCCCTGGAAGTGTTCATAAGTGGAGCCTGGTATAAGGTGTTGTGGATTATTTAAAGCTTCGCCTATAAGCAAATAATTCCATTACACTGAAAAGCACAATTTGCAGCTCTCTTGTATAATGCCGGTGTTCTGCTGAATAAGTTCCCCCCGGCGGATAAGTTCCTCCCTGTACTGCGCAGGCGTGAACTGAGCTCCGAAAATAGCCGAACATGTAGAGCTGAGAGTCAGCTCTAGACGGCGCTTGCGCAATGAAATAGTTATTACAGCAGGTCCAGGGCGACGTGGACCTTGCTGTAAGTGGCCAGTCAGCCTCACGTCCTCGCTTCGCTCGCTCGGCCTCCTGGCTCTTTTTTTATCATCTACATGTCCACGGGGATGGTAAGGAAAGAGCCTGGATGTCAGAAGTGTAGCAATTTGGTGTCTGCAGGCGCCGTCTAGAGCGGACTCTCAGCTCTACTCGGCTATTTTCGGAGGCTCAGTTCACGCCTGCGCAGGGGGAACTTTTTCGGCAAGACACCGGGAAAGCGTGCTTGTATATCTCCAAGTAACACAGGCAGACGCTGGTATCACGTTGAGCTTAGCAAAATCCTCCCTAGCAGCATCTGCTCTTTTAATCGATACTGTAAACATGAATAACAAAAGGAAGGTGGTGGCTTCAGAATCAGCCAATCAGACACTTGTATTCCTTCAAAAGAACCAATCACACACATGTATATATTCAAATAGAATTCCAGTAGTGACGTGTGCAGACCGTCGACTGCAGAGCCATGCGACCAGCTTAACACTACTTACAGGGCTCTAAACATGATTGTGTGCACATTCCCACCAATGACGCGAGCCATACTATATCATGGCTCAGTGGGCCATAATTTTTGTATGGTTATGCTATGGTTCCCATGTACACAGATCTGTTTGCTAGGAGCATTAATGCAATCACCATGAGGTGGCCAGTGTCTTGGTGAGGGATAAACGAACATCCCTAAAAGAGAAAACAGATCTGCCGTGTCCACGGGAAGGTTTCCGCAGCCAATGGTCTTCCACCAACGTCTGTATGTGCGAATACGCTCGCATGAGCAAAACTGAAACTGAGGGACATACATTAACAAAAATGTCCACAACAACGGTGTCACACCTTGGCTTCTTATGCTTCTTGATGACTCTAATGGTGAGAATCTCCTGCCATTGTTTTCGGCTCTGGTTTCTGGCTATGTTGAAGAGCTTTTAAAGTTTCCATAATATAAAATATTTGAAAGTATATGCCCAAACCAAATTTTTTTTGTTTAGTTTGATTGGGGGAAGGATTAGAACCCTCCGTTGAGCTTAATAGTAATCTGGGGTTCTCTTATGCCCTGTACACAGGATCGGAATTTCTGATGGGATAAAATCCGATGGAATTTTCCGTCGGAATTCCGTTCAAGGTGTCTTGCATACACACTGTCAGACCAAATTCCGACCGTCCGAAACGCGGTGACGTAAAACACTACGACGAGCTGAGAAAAATGAAGTTCAATGCTTCCGAGCATGCGTTGACTTGATTCTGAGCAGGCGTGTTTTTTTTTTTCGTCGGAGTTCCACACAGACGATTGGAATTTCCGATAGGATTTTTTTCCATCGGAAAAAAATAAAACATGTTCTATTTCTAAACTCCGACGGAAAAAAGTCAGATGGGGCCCACATGAAATAATTCCGTCTGACTTTTTTCATCGTAAATTCCGATCGTGTGTACAAGGCATTAGAGAGACCTAAAAACAGAATATTTCCCCCTCTATTTTTGTTCCCTACTAGAAATGCACTATACTTTTAGGTTTTGTAGAACAACCTAGTGCTGAATAATACCAAAATGTTAGAAATGTAATCACTTACCCTTTTTCTCTCAGTGTTAAAACCATCTTTAATCATCTCTTCTGAGGCTAGTTTGCCTTGTAAATGCTTCATGGAATCCTGCTGTTCTTGAAGCCATTCCTCAGATTTGTAGGACTTTGCCATGACCTCATGGTACAAATCCCGTTGTTGCTCGAGTTGCTTGCTGAGCTTGTTGATCTTCTGTTGAAGCTCCTCACATGTCTGTATGAATGCAAGTTTATATATTTATGCATGTATAGGCCAACAGCGAAGTAGACATTAAAGAAGCTCTTCCAACAAAGCTAGTCACTTCATATTTGGTAGGGTCTACTGAGAGTGATTATTTAAAACAAATGAAAGCCTGGTACACACTGCACGTTATTTTTTTTTTTCAAGGGTTGAACTAAAAAAAAAAAAATGACAGATCGCTATATCAACACAAGAAATATTGGTGCAGTGACCTCCCCCGCTGTGCTATTGTATGCTGACAGGGATAACTGGCTGGATCAGCAGGTGAAAATGAAGAGGGAAAAAGCCTCAAGCCTCGTACACACGACCGAGAATCTCGTCAGGAAAAAACCCGTTGTTTTTCCCTGATGAGATTCTTGACAAGAATCTTGTCCCGGCCGAGTGTACACACGCTCGATTCAAAAGAACCGCCGTTCTTTTGAATGGCACGAACGCGGTGACGTCATCGACTACGACGAGCGTGCGCTCGTCACATTCGATGCCGTCGCCGCCATCTTGCTACACCCTACCTATGCCTAGGAAGCTACCGCGCATGCGTCAAAGTCATTTCAAGCATGCGCAGGTTTCCACGGCGACAGGTAAGCGTACACACACTCGGGTTTCTCGTCGGGAAACAGGCCGACGAGAATCCCGACGAGAAAATAGAGAGCAGATTCTCTATTTTTCTCGTTGAGATTCTGGCCAGTTTTCTTGACGAGAAACCTGAAAGCCTCGTACACACGCACAATTTTCTTGCTGGTTCTTGCCGAGAAAACCGGTCGTGTGTACAAGGCTTAAAAGCAGAAAACCAATGCAGCCATCCCATTTGAGGATTAGTAAGCTGCAATATATACATTTTGTCGTTTTGGGTTTAATACCGTTTTAAGATTTTTTTGCTCTGCTTTAGCTGTTTAATTTGATGTTTAAAAGATGTGAAGAAATACATCTACATTTGTCTAGCACATAAAAGATACAATTATCACAACACATTTCAAACATGATGATGCCAGAGCTTTAGCTTGTCTTAATATTTACATCACTGCTTCCTTGGTGTATATATTATAGCTCTCAAGCCTCGTACACACGACCGGTTTTCTCGGCAAGAAACGACAAGAAAACTGTTGGGAGAGCTTTCTTGCCGAGAAAACCGTTTGTGTGTATGCTTTCTCGTCGAGAAAACTGTCCAAAATCTCGACGAGAAAAAAGACGACCTGCGGTCTTTTTTCTCGTCGGAATCTCAGTTTTTCTCGGCGTGATTCTCGTCAGACTGTTTTTGGACGAGAAAACCGTTTGTGTGTATGCTTTTCCGAGTCTTCAAAAACCGCGCATGCTCAGACTTAAGTATGAGACGGGAGCGCACCTTCTTGTAAAACTAGCATTCGTAATGGAGATAAAACATTCGTCACACTGTAAAGAAATGAAAGCACAAAGTCTGAAAAGCGCGAATCATCTCTTCCCAAACTTTTCCTAACAGGCAGTAACACGAGATCAGCAAAAGCAGCCCAGGGGGTGGCGCCGTGAGAATTGAACTTCCCCTTTATACTGCCGTCGTATGTGTTGTACGTCACCGCGCTTTAGACCGACAAGATTTTGGATTCACAGTGTGTATGCAAGGAAAGCTTCACAAGAATCTCGTCAAGCTTGACAAGAAACCCTTCGAGAAAAAAGTTTTTTTTTTTCCAATGAGATTCTCGGTCGTGTGTATGAGGCTTCAGATTTGAAACAGTGGAGCATCGGCTTAAAGAGGTTGTAAAGGCACAAGGTTTTTTACCTCCATGCATGAAGGTAAAAAACATTCTGTGTGCAGCAGCCCTCCCAGCCCCCCTAATACTTACCAGAGCCCCCTCTCGATCCAGCGATGTCCACGAGAGCCTTGCATCCAACGGGGACTGGCACTCCTGATTGGCTATTGGCAGCAGCGGGAGCCATTGACTCCTGCTGCTGTCAATCACAGCCAGTGAACCAGGAGACAGAGGGGGCAAGGCCAAATCAGGAGACAGAGGGGGCAGGGCCAAATCAGGAGACAGGGGGGCGGGGCGAAACTGCGGCTCCATGTGTGAATGGACACACAGAGCAGCGGCCAGCTCGGGTGCCCCCATAGCAAGCTGCTTGCTGTGGGGGCACCCGACAGGAGGGAGGAGCCAGGAGCGCCGGGGTGGGACCCCGAGAAGAGGAGTATCTGGGCTGCTCTGTGCAAAACCACTACACAGAACAGGTAAGTATAACATGTTTGTTATTTTATTGAAAAAAATAAGTAAAGCTTTACAATCACTTTAATTTAGCGTATGCCATGCTCTATAAATAGAAACTGGTGCATCTCTCAAGTGACATGATTTGGCGCTGGTGTCACAAAAGTGACCATAATTATGCCTTGCATGTTTGTTAATTTGGTGCACAGGATAACAGGGTCAGATTACACCATTGGTTTGGCGTTTAAGCCTTACTAAATTCCTCCCAGAGTATTAAAGAGGAACTGCAGTCTGTTCACATAATCTGTAATAAAAACATCTTTGCCATTCTGAAGCTTCCCTAGAACCACTTTGCATATTATTTTATATATATTGTGATTCTGTACTTGCCAAATATGCTGCAGAAATCTCTCTCCACTGAGTCTGGCTGCAACCATTTTAACTGTGGGCAGCTGAATCTGCTGCCTGTTCACTTCCTGGATTTACACAGACACACACCTCCAGCTCTGCAGCTCTCATTGGCCCTCTTATGACTCACCCCCCTCCCTTCCTGAGAGTGAGAGATAGAGCTGTGCACAATGTCATAAGCCTAGGCTTTTTACCAGACAAGAAACAGGAAGTGGGCTGTATGAGGTATTTACTGGCAGAAAAAAAAAATAATTACTATCCAAAGTTAAAACAACAAGGGCAGAAGATTTAATAGCTGGAAATATGAAAAAATGACTGAAGTTCCGCTTTAAATCCAGCATGAAGAAATTGCTCTGGTAATCCCTTATTTTATTTATTTCAGGTATTTAAATAGTACCAACAACTTTTCACAGCACTTTATATATACATGCATCAATGAGCCCTGGCTGACCATGACCCTGTCGCTGGTTCACCAGTTTTCTTTCCTTGAACCACTTTTGGTCGGCCTTGACCACTGCAGACCAGGAACATCCCACAGGAGCTATATGCAGTGACGGCCTGTCAATAGGAGGCGCATGGGCCCCGCCCTCCCCCCCTCCCCCAAGCTAGTCATTAAAAAATAAATAAAGTGGTCCTTTAAGTGTGTCCAGGCGCCGGACACACGGCTGTCTACAGGACACTTTACACCTTGCAATCAGCTGATCCTCTACTCCCAGTCATTCTCCACTGAGTGCAGACTGGGCCCAGGCCAGGGTGGATGACTGAGTGATCGTGCGGCTCTACTGGAGCATCAGGGTGTCAGTGAGTTTGCCACTGCCACATCATGTCTTGCTGGCTGCAAATAAATTTTGGGGATTTCTGCTATGTACTGACTACTGTGGGTCAATCAGGTGTCACTTGTCAGTCTTCCTGGATGCAGGGCCGATGCTACCACTAGGCAAACTAGGCAGCTGCCTAGGGCGCACTGCCGCCTAGGGCGCCCAGCCACTGGTTTCCCTACTCACCGTCTTCTGCCGGTCTCTGCGCTATGTAGGTTTTCAGTGAGGTGGTGACTGAATGCTAATTTGTGAGGCTGAGCTAAATACCCTGATCTGTAAGGCTGAGCTATATACCCTGATCTTTGAGGCTGAGTTGTATACCCTGTCCTGTGATGCTGAGCTGTATACTCCTGACACTATGGGTGGAAGCAAGTGGAATATAGGGGACGGAGTGGGTGGATTCTATAAGGGGTAGGGCTTATGAGAAGTGGGAGGGGTCCAAAAGTAAGGGCGGGGTCTGGCGCCCCACCATCCTAAAACTTCACCAGCTGCCACTGGCTAGAGGTTTGAAATTGCTCTCCCCCAGTCGTCTAGCCATTATAATTTGGCACTTGTGTGCCCATTTTTCCTACTTTGAACACATCACCTTTAGGGAAAACATGTTCGCTTGCTGTCTAATATATCCCACCGACTTTCAGATGTCATTGTCACAAGATAATCAATGTTATTCACTTCACCTGTCAGTGGTCATAATGTTATGGCTGCAGTGTATATATACAGTACTGTGCAAAAGTTTTAGGCAGGTTTGAAAAAATGCTTTTCTACTTACAGAAATAGAAGGTTAATAGTTTATCATTTATCAATTAAAAAAATGGAAAGTAAATGAACAGAAGAAAAATCCAAATCAATTCAATATTTGGTGCTTCCACACTTTGCCCTCAAAATAGACAATTCTTCTAGGAACAGTTGCACACAGATCTTCTGTGGATGTAGGCTGCCTCAAATCCTTCTGTCTGTTCATGTAATTCCAGACAGAAATGATGATGTTGAGATTAGGGCTCTGTGGGGGCCAACCCATCACTTCCAGTACTCCATGTTTTTTTACGCTGAAGATTTTTAAATTAAAAGAGTTTTAAATTACATTGGTTGTATGTTTGGGGTCGTTGTCCTGCTGCAGAATAAATTGGGGGCCTGTATTTCTCAGCATTGAGGACATCATTGATCCTGATGAAATCTCCAACTCCATTTGTGGAGATGCAGCCCCAAACTTGATAGGAACCTCAACCATGCGTCACTGTTTCCTGCAGACACTCATTATTGTAACACTCTCCAGACCTTCAGCGAACAAACTGCCTCCTGCTACAGCCAAATATTTCACATTTTGACTCATTAGTCAAGAGCACCTGCTGCCATTTTTCTGCACCCCAGTTTCTACATTTTCGTGCACAGTTGAGTCACTTATGCCTTGTACACACCATCGGAATTTCCGATGAAACAAGTCCGATGGACTTGTTTCATCGGAAATTCCGATCGTGTATGGGCCCCATTGGACACTTTTCCATCAGTGTTTAGAAATAGAACATGTTTTAAATTTTTCCGATGCAAAAAAAACTTCCTATCGTCTGTGTGGAACTCCGACTGAGAAAAAACCCACGCATGCTCGGAAGCATTGAACTTCATTTTTCTCGGCTCGTCAAAGTGCTTTACGTCACAGCGTTTTGGACAGTCAGAATTTAGTCTGACAGTGTGTATGCAAGACAGCTTGAACGGAATTCCGATGAAAAATTCCATCGGATTTTAGACCATCGGATACTCCGATCGTGTGTACAGGGCATTAGGCTTGTTTTCAGATCGGAGGTATGACTTTTTGGCAGCAATTCTTCCACGAAGACCAATTCTGGCCAGACTTTTCCGGACAGTAGATGGATGTACTGTACCTGGGTCCCACTGGTTACTGCCAGTTCTGTGCTGATGACACTGTCGGACAACTTCTGATGTCGAAGAGAAGTAAGCATGATGTGTCTTTCATCTGCTGCATTAAGTTTCCTTGGCCAACCGCTGCGTCTACGGTCCTCAACATTCCCCAATCAATGGTGTCCTCAATGCTGAGGAATACAGGCAGATACAGGACTTATCCATCATGCCATACCTTCAGGTATGCATGTGATTGGCCCAAAATGTATTCCTCAGCAGGACAATGACCCCAAACATAAAGCCAATATCATTAAGAACCATCTTCAGTGTAAAGAAGAACATGGAGTCCTGGAAGTGATGGTTTGGCCCCCACAGAGCCCTGATCTCAACATCGTCAAGTCTGTCTGGGAATAAATGAACAGACATAAGGATTTGAGGCAGCCTACATCCACAGGAGATCTGTGGCTAGTTCTCCAAGATGTTTGGAACAACCTACCTGCAGAGTTCCTTCAAAAACAAGTGTGCAGGTGTACCTAGAAGAATTGATACTGGTTTAAAGCCAAAGGGTTGTCACACCAAATATTGATTTGATTTAGATTTTTCTTCTGTTCGCTCACTTTGCATTTTGTAAATATTTTTTAACGCATTCTTACTTCACATCTGTCTAAAACTTTTGCACAGAATTGTTGTTTAAGACGGCAGCCATATAATGGGATGAATAGACTCCTTACATTACAGATACCAATAGCCACTGTGCAGTAGGGGGAGTGGAGACATTATTTTTAATAAAATGCATGGGAAATGTCCTCCTCATGACACTGAGGGAAATAGATAGATAGCACCTCTGTCTGGATATTCACCTGCCAACAGGAGACCATACCAGTGGAGATCTGAGACTGGGTGGTAGGGCATCCAGCACTGCCCTCATCACAGCACCTGCGCCGCTGTCGCAGGGAGACTGAAACATCCGCTCACCCTGCGTTTCCCATCTCTGATTCTCAAAGGTTTTCAGGGAGAGACCGAGGGGGACCCCTTCTACAGCGAGAGGTCACCGCAGCATGCTGGAGACTGGTGAGAGGGCTATTCGCCCATTGCTGATACTGCTAGCAGGGACTGTGCCACGGAGAGCAGGACAGGTGTACCAATCCATACTGCACGCTATACTGTACTCATTCCAAATCTAGACTGCACCTATACTAACCCTATACCTCATTATACTGAACATTTACCACATCTAACCACATCCACCGTGTACCTGTGCCAAGACTATACCGTACTTATACTACATGTAGGTTCAGGTTGACTAGGACTGTCATTAAGTGCACTGATGCTCCTAAAGGGCCCCAAATATAGCCGGAAGATGAGTCTTTCAAAGGGCTGCCCCTCCTGTAATAATTATACTGCAAGCCCCCTTTGTTCCCTGCTCCCTCTGTTACCATCCACCTTTTCTTTTGGACAGTGCATACCCAGTCAGCGTAGGACAAGCATCACCGCCATAAATGCGCTCTGGCAGTATAGTTCCAGCACTAAGTAGAAACTTTACTACTGCTCACTGCTGCACTTGATGTTTCCTTGCTATTATTTATGCTGATCTGGATGCCAAACATCATCTTATGCCTAGTTCCTACTGTTAATCACTTTGTACACTAAATTGTGTTATTACCTGTGTACAGGGGGTAATGTTACTGGCTCTGCAGGACTCTTTTTTTCCCACAAGGTGGCAGCACCTAGTGTCCCTGGGAAAACAACTACAATACCCAGTGACACCTGAGAAAAGGAGAGGCCTTAAAAATAGAAAAGCAAAAGAAAAGAAATAGAGTGGTGAGCTGGCCACAGACCCACAGTTAGTGTTGTCAGTTTCCACTTGCAAGAAGTTGGGATTATAAACTTCCCACATACCATTTGCTAACCATTTATTTTGCTGCTATGTTAGGCCCCACATGACCAGTTTGCCTAGTCTGCCCATCTAACTACTGCAACTGTGTACACCCAGACATCAAAGTGCTGCAGCTGTACCTACATTTCATCCAACTGTTATAGCGTTGTATACCCTGTGATCAAAGTTTTGCAATTGTGCCTGCCTCCATCTGAGTACTCAACTATATTTAGAGATTCCTCTCCATTACTCCAACTAATTTCTGAGGTGTAGTACTGTACCACCCAGTCTACAGACATATCCTTCTTTCCTTGCGTGTCAATGTCTTCAAGGGCCCCAACTTAGTTGGCAGAAGAATCACGTTAAGGACTATAGTCAGACAACTTTACCATGAGGGCAGACATGTGCATAACTTTAAATCCTTGCACTCAGGCCTAAACCTAGCCCCCTTTGTCTGAGAGCTCAAGTGACATAGTTGATCTCAATTGTTATTCTTTTTTTGGTCACTTGGGGCAATGTATCTCATATGGAGAGCTAATGTTTATGCAATTGGGTTCACAGTATATGCTGGAATCCAAAATCCCTGCAAGGGACCCTGTAAAGCGGATTGTGCACTCAATAATATGTTCATGCCAAAACATTATGTTATTCTTTCATAGACTTGTGAGCCTAGTTCTTGTGTGTCTAATAACATTTACAGAAAGGTATATTGGTGGGGTCAGTGAGGTTGGGGCCCACCTAGGGCTGGACAAAAGCAGATGACCCGAAATAAGCCAGCGGCTCCTGTGGGGGTAGTGCTACACCATTATTAATCCATTTTATGCTTGCCTAGTTACCAACCATATTGGGTGACAATATGTTTTCTTTGATTTAGCACTACTATTGGGTGCCAAGTGTTACTTTCAGTGAGTTCCTGTGATATTGTATGTTTGCACACTCAACCTGTTGTGTCAGAGGGCCTGAGGTTCTTGAGAAGGTTGAGGCAAAGAACAGAGGACCCATCCTATCCAACAGCTCCTATGGGGGTAGCAATATATACTGTATTTATTGGCGTATAACACTCACTTTTTTACCCTGAAAATAGAGGGTAAACTGTGCCTGCGTGTTATACGTAGGGGGCTGTGGAAAGTTTTTTTCCTTAAACTTCCCTCTTAAAGTTAGGGTGCGTGTTATATGCCTGTGCGTGTTATACGCCGATAAATACGGTATATACTGTATATATATATATATATATTACATTCACATTAGTTATCTCCTTGAAGTAATTCTGACATGTGTATGGTAATAATAGTGCCAAAATACAAAAACTTTTTGCAAGTGCTCCACATACACCATAAGGGACAGAATAAAATAACATGACAATTATACAAACTCTACAAGATCTCACTGAGAACCCTATAAGAGGAACTGTATAAAGCCGGGTCCTAGGATGCAAAGGGCTCCGCAGGGACACAATCTGAAGACTAAACCTGCATACACACTATATGAATTTCATCTGCCAAAAAGAATCTATGTGTGTTTATCCAGTTTAAAATTGGTCTCTGCATTAAGGTACAAAACACCCCTCTATCTGTCCTAGCCCCCCAGTCTCTAAACACTTACTTGGCTCTTGTCACCTTTCCAAGACTGCCTCTGACCGCAGTCCCCCTAGGGCCCTTTGCATCCTGCTTTCACAGGAGACACTGAAGGCAGCAGAGCCATAGATCCCTGCTGCTGTCAGTCAAACTTCTGTGAGCAACACAGTACCTCTATGGTTTCCTGGGTCATTGGGGAAACACCCAATTGGATGATGCTGCCCCATGTGATGCTGGAAACCATATTGGGTCAGGCAGAGCCTATTTAAGGCCCTGGCTCCCAGGTTTGGTGTGCATTATGCAAGTCAGCGGTGTAGGGAAAGGTTCTTGATGAGAAAGGAAAGCGTAGGGTCGCAACTCATTTGGACACCATCCCACTTGGGCGCGAGACAGCCAGGCCGCATTGCACTCTTTTAACAGATGTTGTCAACCCGCCTGATACCTGTCATCTTCACATTGTTGGAATCCGTTAGTCTACCCAGTTTGACAGGCGTCCCTCTGGGTTGTTGTGAACTGTCACTGCATTACTTCAATACATGTTTTCTATTGCACTTGACTGTGTGAATTATTGCCGTTGCACTACACTGTGATGCACAATTAGTAAAGGGCTGCAGGTTGGGCACCAGGGATAAAGAGCATTGGCAGAGGCTAATACCAAGTCAAATTCAGGTTGATTTTAATTGTTTTAAAAACACACAAAGTGGAATTTCAGGCTACACCCAACTAATCTTCCAAATGTTCCGACACCCCCTCTTAACACCTATGCTGACTAACCAGTGAAAGAAAGGTGTATATACAACAGTGGTGGCTGGTGTTCATAAGCAAATCCCCCCCGGTTAATCGATCGGTCACCAGCCCCGCACTTACCCCATCTAGGTCGCAGGCAGTGCTTCCGCAGGGCGTCGGCTTGACGGTGCGTCTCCTCCTCCTCAGCTTTGGTGGCTTCCCCTGTGTCTCCTCCCTCCTCCTCCTCCTCAGCAGCCAATAGAATCATTTCTCCTCTTGGCCAATCGGGTGACAGGTCTCTTGGCCGGGAAAGAATCCGGAAGACAATAGCAAATATTATTTTGCTATTGTCACACAACTGGGTGGGCACGGGGCGCAGTGCTCTGCGCCCTGAGCCCACCCTTTTTTGAAGCCAACTAGAGCCTCAGGCAATAATCACGTGCTTCTTACAAAAAAAATCCCTTTGGAATCTAGGCGTTCGGCGCCCTGCATGTAGATTAGGGGCCAGACGCATGGATTAGGGGGGCGGCGCTGATATACAACATGTACTTACCTATTTTTGGGCCACTCTGGACTGCTGAAAAGGAAAGAGCGCTCGACAACCGTTGGAATGCCTGGAAGTGGTGATGTTACCCATAGGCTCTTATAGTCCATCCGTTGGCAGCACTTCCTTCTCTCTACTGCAGCTGTTGCTGGCTGAGTGTGATCACATGACTGGACCAGAGTAGCCTGAAAATAGTATATACATGCTTCCTACAGAGGTCAGCATAGGTGTTAGGAGCAGGGTGTAGAGCACAGATTAGATAGGTGTAGCCTGGTATTCCACGTTAAGGTTTTTTTTTTTTTCATATATATATAAATACACCTGCAAGAATTGGTGTTTTAATCTGCCTAGAGTTTAGCTGTAACTTTTCCACCTATTATTCATATAGTACAGTTCAGTACATCTCACTCACAGACTTCCATGTGTGCTCACTGCGGCAGATTTCCTGGATCCGCTCCTTCACAGCTTCCTCAGTTCTCGGCACAGTTGTAAATCCATTGCCCAGGATGGTGGCCAGCTGACTTATAAAACTCTGGTGCAGGCTGTGAGCAGCTTTAGCTTCATAGCCGGAAGTTTGCTGAGTCCTATCCAGATCATTTATCTTCTGCTCCTTCTCGATCAGTTCCTGGCGAAGGCTCCCCCATTCCTTATGGTTATCCTTCAGTCTTTCTTGAAGAATTTCTTTCTCTCTCTCAGCATTTCTCTTGGCTAGGACGGCTTCATCTCGTTCCTAAATGCAAGATATAACACTGGGCAATAAAGGGAATGTATGGACCTCACTGCTTATAGACAAACAAGTAAAAGTGATCAGCTTGATGTAAATAACCTAATCAATAATGTTTTAAAAGAACATCCTTTTTCTGTGTTTATTTCATTTTACATAGGGGCAGCCATATTTCTACTTTACATGCTCATGCTCTGCTTTGCCGAGCTACACGTTGTTTGTGGCTGCAAAACAATAAAAAAAAATCAAATTTTAAAAATTTCGATTACGTGTTTGTTTAGTACAAGAAAAGCTGCCCTGTGTCAGCACACTGGAAAGCCCGACCGTGCAACCTGAGATTGCAGTGGCCTGACGTTCCACCTACACAACGCTCCAATAAACAATGCTGCTCAGGGGTAAGGCTCGGTTCACACAGGGGCAACACGACTTCCAGCGCGACTTTGAGAGGCAACTCAGACACAACTTGAGCATGAATCACAGGGCGACCTCAGGGCGACCTCAGCGCGACTTGTGGTGATTTAGAACAGGACTTGAAGTCGCTTCCAGGACAGGAGACATTCCAGTGGCCAATAAAACAAGAATCAGCTCTGTGGGAGGGAGGGGGGAGGGAGGGGTTTGCCTGAAAAATATGTGTTCTCTTCCTGGAGAGTTGCTCCTGTTAAGACAGGGAATACGACTTCTGAGCGACTTCCATTGAAATCAATGGGTACAGGTCACCTAGCAGTCGCCTAGGAGTCGGATTGAAGTAGTACAGGGACCTTTTTTGAAGTCGGAGCGACCGCAGTCGTGTGCATTAAAACATCTCCATTGACTTCAATTAGTTTTAAAAATAGCGCGACTTGGGGCAACTCAGGGCAACCTGAAGTCGCGTCCGGAGTCGCCCCTGTGTGAACCGAGCCTAAAGAGCATTATTGATTAAAGGAAAGTACAGGAGGGTTAACACTTCCCTACTCTACTTAAAACTAAAGGCATGAACAGCTTTTGTTTACAAAGATGAGCTGTACTGGTGGGAATCTATCTACAGTGCCTTGAAAACTTATTTATACCTCTTGAAATTCTCCACATTTTGTCATGTTACAACCAAAAACGTAAATGTATTTTATTGGGATTTTATGTGATAGACCAACACAAAGGGAGGACATAATTGTAAAGTTGAAGGAATATTATAAATGGTTTTCCAAATTTTTTACAAATAAATATCTGAAAAGTGTGGCGTGCATCAGGGGCGTACCTACAGCATTTGGCACCCGGGGCGGATCCTATATCTGGCACCCACCCCCCCACATTAAAATGTAAAAACACCCCACTGGGCCCCATGCATACCTCTGCAGCCTTTAATATCTCTTTGTCCCTACTGTGTACCCCCTCTCCACAACTGCACCTCTGGTCCCCTTTACATTACACAGCACCCTGCACCTCTTTACATTACACACAAACCTGCACCTCTGGTCCCCTTTACATTACACAGCACCCTTCACCTCTGGACCCCTTTACATTACACAGCACCCTGCACCTCTGGTCCCCTTTACATTACACAGCACCCTGCACCTCTGGACCCCTTTACATTACACAGCACCCTGCACCTCTGGGCCCCTTTACATTACACAGCACCCTGCACCTCTGGTCCCCTTTACATTACATAGCACCCTGCACCTCTGGTCCCCTTTACATTACATAGCACCCTGCACCCCTTTACATTACACAGCACCCTGCACCTCTGCACCCCTTTACATTACACATCACCATGCACCTCTGGTCCCCTTTACATTACACAACACCCTGCACCTCTGGACCACTTTACATTACACAGCACCCTGCACCTCTGGTCCCCTTTACATTACATAGCACTCTGCACCCCTTTACATTACACAGCACCCTGCACCCCTTTACATTACACAGCACCCTGCACCTCTGGTCCCCTTTACATTACACAGCCCCTTGCACCTCTGGACCCCATTACATTACACAGCACCTTGCACCTCTAGACCCCTTTACATTACACAGCACCCTGCATCTCTGGACCCCTTTACATTACACAGCACCCTGCACCTCTGGTCCCCTTTACATTACACAGCACCCTGCACCTCTGGACCCCTTTACATTACACAGCACCCTGCACCTCTGGGCCCCTTTACATTACACAGCACCCTGCACCTCTGGTCCCCTTTACATTACATAGCACCCTGCACCTCTGGTCCCCTTTACATTACATAGCACCCTGCACCCCTTTACATTACACAGCACCCTGCACCTCTGCACCCCTTTACATTACACATCACCCTGCACCTCTGGTCCCCTTTACATTACACAACACCCTGCACCTCTGGACCACTTTACATTACACATCACCCTGCACCTCTGGTCCCCTTTACATTACATAGCACTCTGCACCCCTTTACATTACACAGCACCCTGCACCCCTTTACATTACACAGCACCCTGCACCTCTGGTCCCCTTTACATTACACAGCACCTTGCACTTCTGGACCCCTTTACATTACACAGCACCTTGCACCTCTGGACCCCTTTACATTACACAGCACCCTGCATCTCTGGACCCCTTTACATTACACAGCACCCTGCACCTCTGGTCCCCTTTACACTACATAGCACCCTGCCCTTCTGGTCCCCTTTACATAACAGCACCCTGCATCTCTGGACCCCTTTACATTACACAGCACCCTGCATCTCTAGACCCCTTTACATTACACAGCACCCTGCAACTCTGGCCCCCTTTACATTACATAGCACCCTGCCCTTCTGGTCCCCTTTACTTAACAGCACCCTGCATCTCTGGACCCCTTTACCCCTTTACATTACACAGCACCTTGCACCTCTGGTCCCCTTTACATTACACAGCACCTTGCACCTCTGGACCCCTTTACATTACACAGCACCTTGCACCTCTGGACACCTTTACATTACACAGCCCCCTGCACCTCTAGACCACTTTACATAGCACCCTGCATCTCTGGACCCCTTTACATTACACAGCACCCTGCCCTTCTGGACCCCTTTACATTACAGAGCACCCTGCACCTCTGGACCCCTTTACATTACACAGCCCCTGCACCTCTGGGCCCCTTTACATTACACAGCACCCTGCATCTCTGGACCCCTTTATATTACACAGCACCCTGCATCTCTGGACCCCTTTATATTACACAGCACCCTGCATCTCTGGACCCCTTTATATTACACAGCACCCTGCATCTCTGGACCCCTTTACATTAAACAGCCCCCCACAGCTCTGGACCCCCTGCATGTTAAACAGACCCCCCCTTCAGTGTAGCCCCCCTTTAGTGCAGACCACCACTTCAGTGCAGACCTTCCCTTCAGTGTAGACCCTCGTTCAGTGCAGACCCCCATTTAGTGTAGCCCATGTTCAGTGCAGACCCCCCTTCAGTGTAGCCCCCCTTCAGTGTAGCCCCCCTCCAGTGCAGACCCCCCTTCAGTGCAGCCCCCTCCAGTGTAGACCACCCCTTCAGTGCAGACCACCCCTTCAGTGTAGACCCCCCTTCAGTGCAGACTCCCCCTTTAGTGTAGCCCCCCTCCAGTGTAGCCCACCCCTCCAGTCCAGACCACCCCTTCAGTGCAGACTCCCCCTTCAGTGTAGCCCCCCTCCAGTGCAGACCCACCTTCAGTGCAGACTCCCCCTTTAGTGTAGCCCCCCTTTAGTGTAGCCCCCCTCCAGTGCAGACCACCCCTTCAGTGCAGACTCCCCCTTCAGTGTAGCCCCCCTCCAGTGCAGACCCACCTTCAGTGCAGACTCCCCCTTTAGTGTAGCCCCCCTTTAGTGTAGCCCCCCTCCAGTGTAGCCCACCCCTTCAGTGCAGACCACCCCTTCAGTGCAGACTCCCCCTTCAGTGTAGCCCCCCTCCAGTGCAGACCCACCTTCAGTGCAGACTCCCCCTTTAGTGTAGCCCCCCTCCAGTGTAGCCCACCCCTTCAGTGCAGACCACCCCTTCAGTGCAGACTCCCCCTTCAGTGTAGACCCCCTTCAGTGCAGACCCTTCCTTTAGGGTACCCTGTTTAGTGCAGACCCTTTTCAGTGTAGCCCCCCCTTCAGTTTAGTCTGTTCAGTGCAGACCCCCCCCTCCCCCATTCAGTACCTCAGATCAGCGAGCGCGGCGGTGGCACATGCACAGCAGGTGAGGTCCGTCCCCTCCCCCTGTGTACACATAAACAGAGGAGGGAGGCGGCTTCACTCTGCACGGATGTGCCTGCCTTTGTAATATTCAGGACCGGGATCGCTCAGGGCGCTGTCATTGATTTAATCGCGAAGGGGGGTGCCGGCCTGACACCCCCCCCAGTGTGTGGCACCCGGGCCACCCCCCCCCCCCGCCCCCCACTTAGTACGCCACTGGCGTGTATTTGTATTCAGCCCCTTTACTCTGATACCCCTAACTAAAATTTTGTGGAACCGATTGCCTTCAGAATTCACCTAAGTAGCAAAATGAGTCCACTGTGTGTAATTTAATCTCAGTATACATACAGCTGTTCTGCGAAGCCCTCAGAGGTTTGTCAGAGAACCTTAGTGAACAAACAGCATCATGAAGGCCAAAGAACACACCAGACAGGTCAGGGATAAAGTTGTGGAGAAGTTTAAAGCAGGGTTATAAAAAAAATACAGGAACAAGGGGTTAATCGAGCGCACTCTGGATACGGGTGTATAGAGAACTGATATATAGAAGGGGGAGGGAAGGGGGGGGGAAGGATAGGAATGGATCTTTAAAAGGAAAATAATATTAAACAGTATGTATATACTTTATAGTCCATGACTGTCAGTCCATATGTAAAACTAAAAGACTAACTGATCAGCAGAGATGGCTGCCAGCTTGCAGATAGAAGAGATCTGAAACAGTAGAAGGAGAAAAAGCAGCGCCGTTCTAAGCGTAGCAGTATGTTGGTTTTATTTTAAAAATACATAATTATTAGAAATCAGAGCCTGATGAAGAAGCACGCATGCTTCGAACACGCTCCTCCCGCTGACCTTTTAACCCGGAAGTGACAACCACTGCTGCTGTGCTCCAGCGAACACCGTCTCCCGTCTCCATTGCCGTGAGTGCTGGGTTCCACCACCGCTGCCGACATCTGAGAAGACACCCGGAGACCCCGTCCCCTTACATCAGAACAAGCAGCCCCCGGGAAGAGCGGACAATCCTATTTACAGATAAGCCCAAATATCACGCTTGTTTGTGAGTGTATTTCTAATAATTGTGTATTTTTAAAATAAAACCAGCATACTGCTACGCTTAGAAAGGCGCTGCTTTTTCTCCTTCCTTATAAAAAAAAACACTGTTCAATCCTTCATCGGAAAATGGAAAGAATATGGCACAACTGCAAACCTACCAAGACATGGCCATCCACCTAAACTGACAGGCCGCACAAGGAGAGCGTAATTCAGAGAAGCAGCCAAGAGGCCCATGGTAACTCTGGAAGAGCTGCAGAGATCCACAGCTCAGGTGGGAGAATCTGTCCACAGGCAGGGCCGCCATCTGGGGGGTACAGGCAGTACACCTACCTGTAAGGGGCCCGGAGGTCCCCAGGGGAACATTTGTGGCAGTATTATACTTTAGTTAGGCCCCTTTCACTTGGGACTGCAAAGTCGCATGACAAGTCGTACCCTATGATTTTCAATGAGTACCATTCATATCTGTGCGACTTCAAGTCGCAGTGATTTAAAGTAGTCCCTGCACTACTTTGGTCTGACTTTGATGTGACTTGAGGTCCATAGACCTCAACATTACACAGGCATTGCTTTAAGTCGCATCAAAATTGCGCCAAAATCATTCCAAAAAATTGCAGTAAAATCGTGGCAACTTTCAGGTTGCACAAATGTGAAAGGGATTTAATAATAATTAGTTAATAAAGTTAATAATACTTTAAAACAACTACCAATAAAGCTGGGACCACATGCACCAACATCCCTGTGTATTACTTCAGACCAGAGTTTTTCAACCTATTTCCAGTCAAGGCACTCCTTAAAATCCTGCACATTCTCGGGGCACCCTGTTCTAAAATGTAAAAACAAAACCAAAAGTTTTACATAATGCAGCAACATCCACACAGTAGACACCCAATGTTAGAAGTGATTTATTCTTACAATGCAAATATACCTTTTCACGCTGGTACTGACTAGTATACCGATGTTTCTCTTCTCACTCACTCAACTAAAGTGACCCCAGTGCTGACAGAGAAGGGCAAGCAAGATGCTGTGCAGGTAGCCAACGTCCTCCTTATCAACCGATTAAGTTATTGGTTGTTAGGACATCGGCGGCTAGAAGGTTGTAATGGTGCATAATGAAACCCTTTGGCTTTGTGTAACTAAAAGGCTGGCTTGTACGCAATTTTTGGGCAATTTATTTACCTTTTTGCCCCAGCACCCTAGAAGAAACCTGAAGGCACCCTGGTTAAAAAAAGGCTGATCTGGACAATAGATACTGTAGACCTTTAAGATCATATAGAAGTTTATGACACAGACAATAATTATATAAAGCCCTTGTAGCTTTATTTTAGTTGATTAAAAACTAATCTTTTGATCCCTAAAATACACCATTTGTGAGCATCCACAAGTCTGTTGATAATATAATAAAATTTCCACAAAACATAAATTCTACAATCCATACATTTATAACTTCACAGCTTACCCCAGACGATGCAAGTTATTGCGAAACGCGTCGGGAGACTCCACTGCTGCCACTGAGTGTTTTGCAAAGCGCTATGTTCATGGATTGAATGTAAGTGTATTTACCCACATTTATTAAATATCCTTTACGGTATTACGCTATGTGCCCTCTCCTTCTTTTTTCCTCCATGACTCCTATGTGAGCCATTTTACTATCCATCGGGCTTGGATATCTGGTGTCATCACTTGTTCCGGATTTTGGATATACATGTGTGCAGTGCCAACTGGGATCCCATATGTACGGATATACATATACCAAGCCTGTTTGACCCTACGGACGTACGTCTATTGGGTCCATTTCATCCGGTAAGCCTCCCCTCCATGTGGTGGTGGTTACGTTACAAGTCACTTGTTTTTTGAAAGGTCACCATTCTGTTTTGGAAGTTTCAGCAACATCCACGTTTTGGTCATCAGAGACTTTTTCTAACTTACTATTTTTCACAGTTGGACTCATTTATAGAATCTTTGTGATTTAAGTCATTTAGAGCACTGCACTTGGGTGTTATTTTTATTTCTATTTTTACACATAGCGCTACATTTTTTGTATATTGTTTGTTTTTTGCCCTTCTCCACAGGTATTGTAGCTGCTTATATGTGTTAGTAGCGCGAATATTGTTTGTATTTTTGTTAAACCTCCAACTCCAGCCAAAACTTTTTATTTTGTTTTGTATAGAGAGGAAAGCAGGGCCGTCTTTTCGCATGGCACGCACCCAGCGACCCCAGCCAAGCATTTTACTGTGTGCTCCCCCATGGCGTAGCGTGGGGGGTGTGAGGGGGGCTGTGGCACCGGACACAACATTTGGGGGGGGCGATATCCCACGCCTGTGTATGTGTCACCCTCGTCTCCATCTTCCTAATTTCTATTTCCTGTGACCCCGCACTCCGGCTGCCATGTTAAGTCTCAGGCCGGCCCCTGGGGCCCTGTGATTGGGCGAAAGGGGTCATGTGTGGGCGGGGCTGGCCTGTTCTCAATCGCGGGTGAAAGTGTTGGAATCCTCAGTCCAGCACTGGGAAATCCCCCCCCCCCCCCAACTTCTTCCCCTATAGTTGGGAATGCCCTCACTTTCTGTGAGGGATGCAGGAAGCAGAGTCTAAAGCTGGTCACACAATGATACCTGCAGGCTAAACTAAAAAAGAGATTCTCCCATCCACGCTATAGAGTGCAGATGGATGAATGTCCCTGAGTGGCTATTGTGTTTTGATAGCTTGTCCCGCCAGCTGTCAAAACACCCAAACAGCACTGCATCTAATTGCAGTGGCTTTTTGGCTGTCAATTTTTGCCCGACTCCTCAGATTTTTTAAATTGAGCAATGTCAGACTAAAGTCGACCAATGAGGCGAATTTTGGACGGGTCCTCATAAACCAGCCAAAATTTGTACTGTGTATGGTCAGCTTAATTCTTTACCCACTCAACTACAAAATGGCTGGGGTTTAAATTGAAGAAGAATGTAAAGACCTTTTTAATAACTAAAACAGCATACAGCATGTACCCATCCTTTCCAAACAAAATCACATATTTCTGAAACAAGGGCAAGAAACTTTGGCGTTATAGTAACACAACATCCTCTATATTTTACTGGAAAACAACACATCAGATAAGAATGAAGTGTGACCCAACTCATGACAATGTGGGTCACAAGTGCAGTTATATCTGCAAGGCAATAAAATGACATGAAATGTGACCCTGGAATTTGTAGAAGAAACAGTCAAATTGATCATTTATCTCCAGACATCCACTGTAAAGGGTAACCTTGGGTTATGGAGACCCACTGTGTCACTCAACATGGAAACAAAGACGAGGAACAAATCTTGGTTTCATGTTGTGACTGTTGTGTGTCAGAGGACAAGAGACAAACACAGGAGCACGCTCTCACCTGTTTTAGCGATTTAAGCTCTGCTGGAAAGTGGCCTATGGCTTTCTTGTGTTTCTCGGTCTCTGAAACCAGCTTCACTATGGTATCCCGACTGGCTTTAAACTCCACTTGTTGGCTGGCCAAGGTGTCTTCAAGACTTGTCACTCTTGATTTTTGCAAAATATATTCTCTCACCATCTTTTCTGCCTGGAATCGAGCACACATAAAGTACCGGTAGGCTACAGGGAAACTTTTTCTGTTGCCCAAAGTAAGCAATTCGTTTTTAAATTTAATTGCTGCCACAAGCATTTGTATTAGTTATTATGAACATGAAAAATTGTTTTCTACTGCACAAATCTCATACATCGTCCCTATAGTTATTACTGCAAGGCATTACTCTTATTGGAAAGCCTTTTTGACTGAATTCATAGGGGCATATAGACAACTTAAAGCCTAACTGCAGGCAGCTAAAATATTCTAAACTTGTACTTGCCGAGCGGATGATGAATTCTTCCCTCATTTTAAGGGGACAATCTAAGAATGTGCAAAACTTCTCTTACTCATCCCTGGGTCAATCACCAATGTTAAAAAGGATCTTCTCTGATTCCTTTGATGTGCAGGCCACACTTTGATTCCTCGGCATTGCAGATCAACTACAGTACCCGCGTGAAACAATGGGAGACTGAGCTTAATCATATCATGAGGATGGAGGATTTACCAACTATCTTACAGGAATGCCATGCTTAATTTATGGAAATATGATGCACCTGGATTGAATTCTTAAACTCTAACCAACTTCAGTCCTTTCTCAAATTTTTTACACTTTGTTTTTGTAGTATATTGTTTTACGGTTACATGATAGTTTATGTTTTTTGGGGTTGTATTCGAGATGTGCAAAGAGAGATCACACAAATACTTAGAAGTATACCATTTAATTAAGTAATGACAGATACATATAACAAATGTAATAATATTAGAAAATACAAGGGTTCTTCAAAAAGTTTACACACTTTTTAACAGCAAGATATATATATAGAAGTGCAGAAACTTTTTGAAGACCACTTGCATAAAAAAGAATACTTAACTAAAGATGTATTTACTGCCATGGAGTCCCGCCCGCTTGCAAGGCATGGCACAGATAATCAGACCATATGCATGCATGATGCAGCTCCGATACTGAATATTCCAAGCCATAGTTGTAGTATATAGGACTTGTGTTTAAAGAAATGGCCAACTCTCCTTGCAACCACCATGACCTTTTAAGGACTTGGTCAGTTTTTAATGCCATTTCGTTAGGCATGAAGTCAGCTAAGGTAACTAGGCTTTTGGAGGCTTTATTAGATATTGTGAGACAACTTTAAGGGCACTTTCACACTGATGCAGGCGGGCGTTGGCCGCTAGTGGGGTGCTTTAAGCACCCGCAAAGCAGCGCTTCAGCGGCGCTGCCCCTTGATTTCAATGGGCAGGGGCGCTTTAGGAGCGGTGTATTAGAGCTGCACGATTAATCGTAATAAGATCGCAATCTCGATTCACCCCCCCCCCCCCCCCCGCACGCGCGATCTCCAGGATCCTGGATTAGCTTGATTTTTCTGATGTCCCCGTTGGAACCATGGAACCAGCGTGGAACGCAAATGGCGCCGATATCGGAACTGAGGTCAGCAACCGTAACTGACGTCAGTCAGCAGACAGCGTGATGCGACACTGGATGGATGACTGGGCGTAGGCGGTACCACGTTTCTCGGCTGGGAAACACCGCAGTGAGTGCGCAGTGCACCAGCATTGATCTGATGCCAGGCAGGCATTTCCAACACAAATGTGAGCATATAATATTATGAATATTACTACTTACTGCTTGACTGCTGCAGTGCTTGATATCCAGTCCTCCCTATGTCACCATGTCCTCCCTATGTCACCATGCTGCACAGTGCACACCACCCACAATTTACATTTCAAAATAGTTAATTTAAAAAAGAAAAAATCTATATTAAAGTGAAACTCAACAAGGAAAAAAGAAAAAATGTATGGATGGATGTACCGTATATACTCGAGTATAAGCCGACCCGAATATAAGCCGAGGCACCTAATTTTACCACAAAAAAATGGGAAAACGTATTGACTCGAGAATAAGCCTAGGGTGTCCATCTGCATGCCTCACTGTGTCCATGCCTCACTGTGCCCATGCCTCACTGTGTCCATGCCTCATTGTGTCCATGCCTCATTGTGTCCATGCCTCACCGTGTCCATGCCTCGCTGTGCCCATGCCTCATTGTGCCCATGCCTCACTGTGTCCATTACTAGACTGACGTTTAACATGGGAGTCTATGGAAGGGGTGCCGGCTTTGAAAAATCTGTGCTCCTCGGTCGTAGGTCCCCCAGACAACAATCTTTGCACACTTGTAGAGGAGAAATGGGGCTACATGTGTGCCAAGTTTGGGGTCCAGGTGACCTAGGGCCGGCCAGTACCAGGTCCCCAAAATCACCGGAAAAATTACCGTTTAACATAGGAGTCTATGGAAGGGGTGCCCGGCTTTGAAAAATCGCTGCTCCCCGGCCGTAGGTCCCCTGGACAACAAACTTTGCACAGTTGTAGAGGAAACTACCTGTGTGCCAAGTTTGGGGTCCAGGGGACTTACGGCCGGCGGGTACCAGGTCTCCAAAGTCCGGGAGATCAGGCGCAAAAAGGTGACTCGAGCATTTTCAGCACAAAAAAATGTGCTGAAAAACTCGGCTTATACTCGAGTATATACGGCATATACAGTATATATATATAGTTAGTTATTTTTTTCTTGTTGAGTTTAACTTTGATATAGATTTTTCTTTTTTAAATTAACCATTTTAAAATGTAGATCTGTGGGTGGTGCATGGTGACATAGGGAGGACTGAGAGAGACTGAGAGATATAATATATATATATATATATATATATATGTTGTAAATCTTTAAAATATTTTTTTTTTTTGAGAATCGTGAGAGAAACTAGGCGAAAGTGACGTGGTACCGGAAGTCCCCGCCCCTATGCATTTCGTCACATCCAGCACTTTATTTGCATTGGTCACACTTTATACGTATTGATTTAATCTTGTATACATATTTTGCACTACATAAAAAGGGTAAGCGCAGCTTTTATAACAACTAACATAATTCTGTAATTGGCATTGCTGCATGCGCTCTGGAATACTTCCAAAAATCACTGTCTGTGAGCACAATTCACCATGCCATCCAAAAATGTTAAACGTTAAAGTTCTATTAGTTCTGTGGTTGGACGAATCGAAATTTGACATTCTTTGTGGCAACCATGGGCGCCATGTCTTCCGGACTAAAGAGAAGAGGGACCTTCTGGCTTGTTATCAGCACTCAAGTCAAAAGTCTGCATCTCTGATGGTATGGGAGTGGGGCATTAGTGCATATGGAATGGGCAGCTTGTACATCAGGAAAGGCATCATCAATGCTGAAAGATATATCCAGAGCAGCAGTTGCTTTCTATCCAGATTATGTTTTTTTTTCAGGGAAGGCCTTGAACATTTCAGCAGAACCACATGCTGCATCTATGACAACAGCATGGCTTCCTCAGTTCCCAGATGTTTACAGAGGGCATGCTACACCATGGTAAACATGGCCCTTCTCACAACTTTTTTGAGATGTCATGCTGCCATCAATTTAAAAAATAAATCTTGTAATGGTACATTTTCTCAGTTTAAACATTCGATATATTTTCTAATGTACCGTAAATAAAATATGGGCTTATGAGATTTGCAAGAGAAAAACCCACCCAAGCTCTACCGCTATATAGTATAGTTGGTGTGTAGAGTAGTCGTGCTCTGACTAATTAGACCCCAGTCACACAGGGGCGACTCGTCAGGCGTCTCAGCCATCTGACAAGTCGCGTCCTATTCTGTACAATGGAACCATTCTAATAGGAGTGACTCAAGTCGCTCTGACTTAGAAAAAGGTTCCTGTACTACTTCAAGACGACTTCAGGGCGACTTCCATTGACTTCAATACAAAAGTCATTTTTGAAGTCACTTTTGAAGTCGTCTTCAGATCGCCAGGCACAGTCCCGGGACAAGTCGCGCCGCCCCTGTGTGAATGGGCTCTAAGCTCACAAGTGATCCAGAGAAAGTACAGGCCGGCAACTCGGCAGCTTCTCCATAGAAAATATTTATTGAAGCATTACAGCAGTAACATCATCCAAAAACTGACGCGTTTCAGCCAGATTTGCACGTCATTGCATTCTGTTTTATGTATATTTTACACAGTATCCCAAACTTTTTGGGAATTTTGGTTGTAAATGGCAAAAAAAAATTAAATATTACCATTCTTTATCCAAAATGACTTTGGGTAAACTTGAAAGCCCCAATTTAGCATTACCCACTGCACTGCAGTAGGGCTGTGTTTGCACTGCAATAGTTAATAGCTTCCTTTGTGTAGGGGAAAGGCGAAACAGTTTTAGTTACCTGATCCTCCACCCCTATATTTCGGCAGTGGACTGTCCCTCAGCATCATCACATTCAATGCAAGGCTATGGACCCTGCTTTGATCTTGATGATGTCAGGACCCTTGACAGCTAGAGCTTGGTTGAGAAAAAGTGGCAAGCACCTAGTTGCAGGAAGGAACCTAGCATTGGGTAAGTAAATCCTATTTGTTTTTGTTCCGCTAGACAAAAAAGAGCAATTAACTCTGGAAGTGATCATTTTTTAGTTGCCCGGAGTTGGGTTTTAAGCAGGCCATAGTTTGCCAATCTGGCCAGCCGTAATCTCATATCTATGAAAACAGGAAACACATAGACCAGACAGGCTGGGTCACCTGTATGATTATTACTCTTGTTGAAGAGAAGCTGGAACCAGCGGTAAATGGCCCCTCATACCCACTACATGTACATTAACATATATGATTGAGCTGGCTAAAAGTCAGGTCTTCGTGTAGTAGGATTGTATTACATATATATACACAACTGCTCTCTAAAGTCTGTGGCCAAACTTAGGCTATTTAATGCTCATTGGCGTAGTCCACAGATTTGTCCACCTGTTGTCGGACCCAGCCAATCACTAAGGAATATGCTGAATTGGGGTGGCCCTAATACTAAGCAAGCACTAGGTTCCTCTTATTTTTACTCTACAGAAACAACTGGCTTTTCTTGTATCATTTTATGACTGATGGAAAACAACAATCCCACTGATCAAATGAACAAAGATAGCTGCCTCAGGTTATCGGAATTACCTTTGTCACCAAAACATTGAGGGGATCTTCTTGTTCCTCAACATTCACACTCAGACAGGAGGACAACCTATCCATACTCTCCAGGAGCTTTTTCTCAAAGCTAAAACTTCTTTGTTCAGCCTTTTCTCGTTCCATCAAGTGTAACCTGTAGATTGTGGACACATTGAGAATTATTCTTGTATTATTTTAAGACAGCTTATACCTTAGGTATATGTCCAGGCATTAACCACATTTAACCCCCAAACCTCCTTCTCCCCCCTGTAGAGCATGTCCCAGCATGCATTTTTTTTATCCTGTTCCTGTTCCGGTCACAAGAAATAGCTTAAATTATTTCTGTAACATCATAAGGCTTGTAAAATTCTTGCAAGGGAAGCTGCTGGGAGGTCAGTTTCTACTGAAGTTGTCATGCCCCTACTCCATGTACTACATCTACCAAGTACCTTTTACACACAATGCGGGCAGACTCTTGGAAAGCAATGCAGCAGGATGTTTTTTGCTATAACAGTAATTAAAGTGGTTGTAAACACTACATATGGCCACTGAAGTGTCAATCCTGAGGTGATACAGAGAGATGAAACAAATCATACTACATAAGTTGTACCTGTTTATCTGCAGCTCTCTCTTTTCAACAGATGTTCAAAGTACATAGATAATTAAGTACTGTCCGTGATACTTTTTTTATTTGCACTAACATACAATTTTTCAGAACAAGCTTTCGGGGTATGTCCCCTTCTTCAAGGTCCAAGCAGTACTCAAGTACCTTGAAGAAGGGGACATACCCCGAAAGCTTGTCCTGAAAAATTGTATGTTAGTCTAAATAAAAAAAGTATCACGGACAGTACTCAATTTTCTCTGTCACAATTGCACTAATACGGCTACAATCACGTAAAGTACATAGATCAAAGACTATTTCTCAGCTACAGAAGACAGGGGGCAGGGATCTGATGTCACACACTGCAAAGCATAGGAGCAGGGAGCCAAGTGTAATCTGAGACCTGAGTGGAGGGAATGGGCACATGGGAAACATGCACAGCTGAGGCTGTCAATCACCTCCTATGTGCTGGAAGGGGTGTGTGAGCAACTCCCTGGATTATCTGGAGTAGGCTTTGGTACTGTGATGTTTCAGGAAACTACAGTATGTATAGCACACTGCCAGCCCCTCCTACCAGCCATGATCTGCTTGCATTGCATGGAGAAGCACAAAGGCCCAGTGGTGACATCACTGGGTCTAAAATATGGTACATAAGAAGAATAAAAAAAGATTTTTATTTAAAAATATAATTAGCATGTTGATGAGGGGGGAAAAGGAGGAACCGGGGAAGGCAGATTAAACTTCAGCTTCAAGGTAATCACATCCAGGTAGAACTCTGAACCAGGCATCAGTGTTTTTAGTGTTCTATTGGCGGCACTTAGTGGTTGAAAATTTTAAACTAAATAAGATTCTATTATTGATGAAAGATAAACTTCCTGATGGATTTTGCAGCTCAGTACTTCAGGGAATGCTATTGTCCCTTTCTCTTCAGGTAACATTTTATAAGTTGCAATTGTTACTAAAATGTCAATTACTGAAGTGCTTTACTTTTTCTGGAATTAAGTAGATGTGGTCCTCAGCAGGCATAATGGAACCCCTTGAAGATGAATTCCATTCGGTTCAGCCCACTGATTTGTTTGAGTCTGACAAGCCTGTTGTAAAAGCCTTTAAAGTGGTCCTTTAAGTAACTTTACAAGTCTGCTCGAATAAATGCATGACGTAAAAATAAACAGCAACTGAATCTTTTTTTTTTTTTTTAAATAGAATTCCAGCATAAACCTAGCTATTCTTAAAACTGTCCCTTCTCCCCCTTCTAACATCTATGCTTACTAACCTGTGTAAAAAAAAACATTTATACTTACCAATTTTCAGCCCGATACAGTCGAGTCATGTAGTCTTCTCCCTGTGTCAACCAGCGGAGGATGCAGGGGGGGGGGGGTGCAAGTGCTCAACAACAGATGGGAAATCCAGGAGCAGTGACCCATAGGCTTCCATGTCCCAGCTGTTGTCGGTGCTCCCACCTCTCCCCTGCAGCTGCTGCAGGCTGACACACGGGAGCCGGATCATGTGACTGGAGTGTCCTGAGAATAGGTAAGTATATACATCTTACTTACACGGGTTAGTCAGCATAGGTGTTAGGAGGGGAGAGGGAACAATTTTAAGATTAGTTAGGTTTAGGCTGGAATTCTTTTTTAAGGCTCTACTGTTTATCCCTAAAAGGCAGACCATGGGCTCCAGTGACTTTGCCCAGTGGCAGAACTACCAGAGTCGCAGCAGTCGCACTTTGCGACTGGGCCCTAGAGTTTCGCCACTGACTGTGGGGGGCCCCTGTCCACTCTGGCTCTGCCAGTGTGAGCGGCCCGGCCGCCTGTCTGCCAGTGTGAGGGGCCTGCCTACCCGTCTGCTAGTGTGAGGGGCCCACCTGCCTGTGTGAGGGGCCGCCTGCTCGTTCTGGCTGTGCTACTGTGAGGGGCCCGCCTGCTTGTCTGTTCGTTCTGCTGGGTGGGGCGGGCGGCCCGCCTTTCCTCTCCACTCCAGAGAGAAGCCACCTAGTGAGGTTGGAGGCAGAGGCAGAGGCGGACCCTGAAAGAGTAAGTCAGCTGACACCAATAGAGAGAAGGGGGAGCTCTCCCCTATGCGAGAAGACCCCATGACACAGAGTAGTGACAAATTGCCAGTGTCACTGATCCCAACCTCTACCACCTCTGCCTCTTACAGATCCCATCCCCCCACCACCACAGATCTCATCCCTATCCCAGAGTTGAGATCTGTGGTGGTGGTGGTGGGGGGATAGGATCAGTAAGAGGCAGAGGTGGTGGTGGGGGAGGATGGCACCACTTCTTCCTTTGATCCCACCCCTCTCACCCCCACCATTGTCACTGATCCCACCCCCCCTCAAAAGAGGCTTGTCAATTGGTCAGACTGCGTCTCTGGACACCTGCAAACCGGACCTGGTGTTGAGGGAATCAGACGATATCCCAAATAACTGACGCGTTTCAAGGGCGTTCTCTTTTCCTCAGAGCCTAGATGGTCAATGGCTCGTCTCTCCTAGTTGCCTCTATATGTATCTACGTGTCCCCCCTCCCCACCAGTACTTCCACTGATTCCATTTCCCCTCCCAACCAGCACTGTTACTGATCCCATTCCCCCTCCCCACCAGCACTTCCACTGATTCTATTCCCCTCTCCCCACCAGCACTGTTGTTTTTTCACATGATTGTGACCTGCCATGTGGCCATGTCCTATCCTGAAGCTTCCTCTCTTGACAGTTATGGTAAGTTGAAATCATACACAGAAATGTTTTACTATTTTTTACAGTGGAAAAAAAAGTATCAAAATCATGCTTTTTCTTGCACCGGGGCCCTGACGGTTCTTGTTACGCCTCTGACTTTGCCTATACTTATATGATGTTATCAGGCAGTTGCAGGCAGAGGAAAGGCCTTTCTCCAGCCACCACTCACCCAGTAATCATTGATACTTTTTATTGCGACTTTCTAGCAAGTCACAAGATGAGCAGCTACAGCAGGGGGGCTGACCTGTGTAAAATATTTGTGAACACAACCTAGAGATCTACAAGCATAAACAAATATAGCAGATGAAAGGTCCACTTTTAAGAAGCCTACTTCCAGCTGCTGCAGGAGGAAAATACAGATCGGTTTCACTAAATCCCACCCCACTTCCCCTCCTATCCAGATTCTGTGGGTCGGCAAGGAAGGATCACGGTTTACCTGTCACCTACCCATGATCGGCAGGTAGATCACGATTGACGGGTTGCCAACCTCAGGATTAGGGTGTGCCCAGGCACACCCGGCACACCCCTTGTGCATGCCTATGGATGCAACAAGAATACAGTGATGATGTACAGTTACACAAACCGAAAAAAAATAAAGTACATCTACTAAAATAGAAGAAAAATTTACTTGTCAGAATCCTCACAATCTCCAAGAAGTGCATACATTGCGCACATGTCTATGGAAATTCTGAGCATGTGTCACAGGGTATTGTAAACGGAAAGGATTAAGAATTTCTTTAAAAAAAAAAACATATACCGGTATATCCAATCAATAAAACATGGCTCTTAGTCCTTTTTGTAGTAATTGTTGACAGACAAAAGTTCTTGCTGAACTTTGGTTGTGAAATTTGGTTTTTGTATTTTCATTCTACCACCTACATTAGGAACTGTATTCCCTTCAGAATTATTTAGAACTATGTTTGATATATCACTTAGTAAATCAAAGCATGTAGATTTTGTGGTTTCTGTGTTCCTGTACACAATGTATACTTCTTTATTTAATAGACAATCAATTAACAATAAGATAATACATTTCATAGACAATATTCTTTTGGAACATTTATTACAGGTATTTATATAACGCCTACAATTTACACAGCGCTTCATATATATATATATATATATCTTGTACATTCGTTGTATACTATATTTATACTTGAATGTATTATTTACACTGGCTGCATTTAAAATGGTTGTAAACCCTTACAATCCACTTTTTACTACAGGTAAGCCTATAATAAGGCTTACCTGTAGCTAACCTGCATATCTCCTAAACCTGCACGGTTTAGGAGATATCCCCTGTATCAGCATGTGCTGACGTCATCGGCACACGCGCACTGAAGCAATGGCTTGTTGCTAGTGTCCTGGTACCGGCGGCTCCCACGCACATGCGCCAGAGTCACGTCATGACGGCTCCGGAGCCCACGATACACGGAAGTAACTCCGGGAGCGATGTCGCCAGCTGGAGCAGTGTACGGGGACCGCTGCGGGGGCTTCGATCTAAGGTGAGTATTTCATAATGAGCTAGTATGCTATGCATAGACCCAACTTTTGTCCGATGAAAACAAGAAAAAAGCAAAAAAAGTTTGTCCGATGGAGCGTACACACGGTCGGATTGTTGGTCCAACTTGCTCAAAATGAAGTTTGTTGGCCAAAAGTCCGACCGTGTGTACGGGGCTTAAGAGGCTTTCTATTTGATATCAGATATCAGCTTATTTCTGTATCGCATAAGAGGGAAAGGCAGTATAATGAGTGGTGAAAGCTGTGACGTTGCGAAGTATTTTTGAATGGCATTTTTATTGTCCTTCTCCACTGGCCTAGAACCCTTTCACCAAAAGACCAGAGAACTAATGACTCAGTCCTAACAGAGACGAAGAGGTGAGATGGGGAATTTCCATATCAGACATCCAAGCCCCAAGAGAATGCAGCAGAAAAACCGAGACTCTCATGCTGCGTACACACGATCGGAATTTCTGACAACAAATGTTCGATGTAAGCTTTTGGTCAGATATTCCGACCGTGTGTAGGCTCCATCGGACATTTGCTGTCGGAATTTCCGACAACAAATGTTTGAGAGCAGGTTCTCTATTTTTCCGACAACAAAAGTTCTTGTCGGAAATTCCGATCGTGTGTAGCCATTTCCGACACACAAAAGTGCTGCACATGCTCGGAACCAATTTGACGCATGCTCGGAATCATTGTACTTCATTTTTCTCGGCTCTTCGTAGTGGTGTACGTCTCCGCGTTCTTGACCATCGGAATTTCCGAGCAACATTTGTGAGACCGTGTGTATGCAAGACAAGTTTAGCGAAAATCCGACGGAAAAAAAAAACACGGTTTTGTTGTCGGAAATTCCGATCGTGTGTATATGCGGCATTATGCTTGGTTTCATCTTGGCCCCTGCACATTTGGAAGAACTACGAACTTTTCTCGAGGAAGCCTTGCCATGTTTGTTCTTAAGACATATAAGAACAGAGTACCTAATCAACCTACTGACATGACAACCTAAGGATCTGATTTCGGGTGCATTGTTCTGTTAATGTTCTACCCACCTTACTCTATTCTCCAGTTCAGTTTTCCTTTCATTTAGCTCCTTATTCTCTCTCCTCAAAGTATATATCTCAGCATTTGCTTCAGCCTTCCCACTGGTCACATGACTCAGTTCCTTTATGTGGTCTTTCAGGGATTTGATCTTAGAAGCCTGAAGAGCATTCTTCTCCTTGAAGCCTTCTAATTCTTCTTTAAGTTCTTTCAGAAAGACGTCCTTGGAAGACAATTTATGCTTCAGATCAGATACCTAAAGAGGGCAGAATTGTACACAGTCGTCATACTGTATATGATGTAGAGCTGCACGATTAATCATTAAAAAATCTCGATTCAACCCCCCTCACGATCTCTATGCAGCATTTACACGATTCATTCATGTAAGTGCAGAGATGTTCTCTACTCAGTCAGAGCTTTAAAAAAAAATAGCTGGCAAATGTTAATCAACATTGTCAGCGCTGGGAGATAACTATAACCAAAGTATCTTTTAGTTCTTTTAGATCAAAGGAATGAACTTCAGTCTGTTTAGCCACTTAAAGACTAAACCTTTTTCTGACACTTGTTGCTTACAAGTTAAAAGCCGCATTTTTTGCTAGAAAATTACTTACAACCCCCAAACATTATATATATTTTTTAGCAGAGCCCCTAGAGAATAAAATGGCAGTTGTTGCAATATTTTATGTCACACTGTATTTGCGCAGCGGTCTTTCAAACACAATTTTTGGGGGAAAAAATACACTTCAATTAATTTAAAAAAAACGAAACAGTAAAGTTAGCCCAATTTTTTTGTATAATGTGAAAGATGATGTTACGCCGCGAGAATCGTGATCTTTATTCTAAGCAAACAAATTGTGATTCTATTTTAGCCAGAATTGTGCAGCTCTAATATGATGTATTATAAACTGCACAAGTCACCTACACGAAGTGGAGAAGGTAGATGGCAAAATAATGGGCAAAATACTGGGTTGAGCTACTCTTAAGCCCTGTACACACGATCGGATTTCCGATGGAATCGAATCCGATGGATTTTTCCATCGGAATTCCGATGAAGCTGACTTCCATCAGTCTTGCCTACACACCATCAGACAAAATTTGGACCGTCCCAAACATCGTGACGTACAACACGTACGACGGCACAATAAATGGGAAGTTCAAATCCAATGGCGCCACCCTTTGGGCTGCTTTTGCTGATTTTGTGTTACCGCGTGTTAGTAAAAGTTTGGTGTTAGCGCGCTTTTCAGTCTCCGTGCTTTTCAGTCCGTTACAGCGTGACGAATGTGCTATCTCCATTACGAATGCTAGTTTTACCAGAACGAGCGCTCCCGTCTCCTAAATTAGTCTGAGCATGCGTGGGTTTTTTCTCCGATGGAGTTCCACACAGACGATCGGAATTTGCTATCGTTTTTTTTTCAATCGGAAAAATGTAAAACATGTTCTATTTTTTTTCACCGATGGAAAAAAGTCAGATGGGGCCCATACACGGTCGGTTTGTCCGATGAAAACAGTTCATTGGACTGTTTTTATTGGTAAAACCAATCGTGTGTACAGGGCTTTATACCAACCGTCAGCATTTTTACATGGATGAATAAACTGAGCATTTCAATTAAAGAGGGTAGCATCTTAAGATCAAGATCATGATAAAGCTTTGTAGTCTTTGTTGCTGCTTAAGGCTCTGTTCACATATACGTAAATCAGATGCGTTTTTTAACATCCAATTCGTATAACATGTGAATCGGAACGGCTTTCAATGAAGCCAGTTCACACATGTGCAGGGTGGTTTTAAAAAGGGTCCTGTTCGATTTTGGGTCTGGTCCAGGGGTGATTTCAGGTAAAAATTTGAACAGAACCCACACTGGACTCCCACGCTGAAACCGCAGCCACATATAATATATGTGAGAGCCTTAAATAGCATTCTGACAGATTAAAACCAACCCCTGGCGACTTCTTTATTGTGTGCTTGTTCGAAGTAAAAATCTTAGCAACTCAGCTTCCTTGGATGCTTGCAAAATTTCACCCTATTGAGATTCTGAAGGACTCCTTTTGACTCGAGTAGCATTTTTGCAACTTAATGTATATGTAAACTCAATCAATAAAATTTTATAGAAATTTTCACATGTTAAAGAAGTATAGCCAAAGCTATTTTGGCTATTCTTCTCCTGTAAGTCATGGCAATGCAGTTTGTTCTGCACTCCTGTGACCCCTTTTCAGCCAACAGTGGGCTAAAGTCCGCTGTCAGCTGATGTCACTCAGTCAGTCCAGGCTCTGGATTGATCTCAATTTTACATCTGCTCCAAAACTGGTCAACCTGTGGCCTGAACAAAGGAACAGATTCCGCCATCCAGGCTAATAGCATGTATGAATGAATCTCCCCTGCCGGGCTACTGTATTCTGAAAGCTAAATCCACCAGCAGTCTTAATACGCAAACAAAGCCTGCATCTGATTGGATGCATGCAGGAGCTGTTTGGCCAAAAAAAATTCAACAGTCTCCTTCGACAAAAGTTGACTGAACAATTAACTTTTGTGAAACAAAACGGTGCCGCAGGGACATACACTGCTCGAATTTTGGCAAAACCAACAAGAATCTGATAATATTCAAGCAGTGTACCTTCTTGAGTAGAGCACAATTATTTAGGAGACCAGCACACTGAGGAAAAGCAATGGAGAATGGTGGAAAGGAGGCCACTACAAGCACACATTTATCAGGGAGTTCTATCTGCATTAAATAGTTGTTAAATACATTAATATCCATTAAGAAATGTTTTTTTGGTGATAACTAGACATGAGATGTGTGATCCATTTCGATACAAAACAAAATTCAGACGAAATTTTCGTTAAATTAGACCGAAAACAACAAATTAATTTGTATTCATTCCTTTCATTCGTTTGCCACTTCAGGGGGTTTTGTAAGTTCAATAATATGTTGCAAAACATCAAAGTCGCAAAAAAGCCGCATTGAAGTCACAAGCAAGTGGCATCAAAGTCGTAAGCAAGTCAATGCACTGGAAACAATGCAAGTCAATGCACTGGAAACATAAGGAATGAATCCGAATCTTTCTAAAAATCTTTTCCAAAAATACGAATCAATTCGGAACAAACATACAAAGCAAGCTCCAAAAATATATCATTCTAATGCGGCGTACACACGATCGATTTTCTCGACGGTGAAAACACTGTCGAGAAAAACGACGGGAAAAACGAGGACCGGCTTGGTCCCCTACACACGGCTGTTTTTCCCATCATTTTTTCTCTTGGTCGAGAAAAAAGACCGTGTGTAGGCTCCCCCTATGGGAAAACTGCCGCGGAAAAAAATGCCGTGAATCACGACGAGAAAAATTAGAGCATGTTCTAATTTTTCTCGTCGTGATTAATGCCGTTTTTCTCGTCAGGAAAAATGACCAAAAGCCCACACACGGTCGTTTTTCTCGTCAAAGAGAAAAAATTTAATTTTTCCCGACGAGAAAAATGGTCGTGTGTACGCGGCATAACATAACAAATATAACTACATTTTTCACTTCTCTAGATATAATCCTTTCTATTTTCTTATGGCTTTTACAGCAAAACACAGTTGTGGCTTCTGTCATGCACAAATTTTACAGCTTCTTTACTGATTCCAAGTTATAGAAACCAACAAAATCATATTACCTGCAAAAGATTAATTTCATAAAAAAAGAACTTGTTGAGTGAGAAGGAAGATGAGATAGAACAATCTTAAATTATTGCCAAATGTTACATGGTTGATTTGGGTGGGCGTGGGCTTACAGAGCCCATTACATGATGAAAGGAAGTAAAGATGACACATTGCTCTCACTTGACATAGTAGAAGAGGCTCTGTTTTGGAACTAGTGGAAGGTCAAGGTACATTGTGTAGCTGGAAATTGCTCCTATTATAAGCAGCACTATCCCAGTTGGATAACAAACTGCATATAATCCAAGGCCATGTCCCTGAGCCTCACCTGACCATGCCAATTTCAGTGAATAAAATGACTGTTGTTAAAATTAATAGAGAGATATGGAGGACAATATTTCTGGCCTCCTTCCAAAATGCTAGTTGCCTGGCTTCAGTACATTTAAGTTTTAGGCTAAGAAAAAGCATTTTCAAAAGGCCTATGTATATTCTTACATGTGAAGCACCCTCCTAGTTTAGAGCCGGCTGCTAGGCACATTTAATTGGCTCCTCTGTAAGCAGAGGAGCAGGGGTTGCTTGTTTTGGGCTGTTCTGTGTCTCACAGGCTTCTGTTTTGCTACTTCCCCCTGTCTTCTGTACATTTCTAAAAGTATAGTGGGAATGAGGGCAGACAGCTTGAATATTTATGGATCTCCAGCCAATCCCTGGGGAGACGTGCTCAGTTGGTGGAGGGAGTGCCCATAAATGTTTTGAGGCCCTGCAGCCAAGGGGCAGAATTCCAGGGTCCAGCCTTAGCTTTCTGGAAGAGACCCCTGTGCTGGGGGCTCTGCTCCCAGTGGGGGGAGAGAGAGTGAGAGAAAGAGAGTGAGAGAGAGAGTGAGTGAGAGAAGCTTGTGGATTCCTTTTGGAGACATCAAGGTCCCAGCTAGGTTTAGCTGGGGGCCTACCAAAGAGAGCCTGGATCAGAGTCTGGATGGAGCCAAGAAAGCAGGTGTGAGGTAACTCCACTATTCTGGGACTGAGTGAGCACTTGACCCCGCTACACAGTGGAGAAGTGTCTCTAGGGTGTTTCACCTTACAACCTAATGCAGTGCAGCCAAGAGTTGTGCAAGAATGCCAGGAGCGTGCTATACTGCCTAAGTGTGTCCAGTGCAGCCAGGAGCTATGCAATACAGCCAGGAGTTGTGCAAGTCATCAAAGAGACAGTATAGTGCAGCCTAAGGCTGAGCAATACAGACAGTAATTTGTACAGAGCAGACAGAAACCTAGCAGTCCTCAAGTTCTACAGTTCGGGCTATCCCATGCTTCCCATCCTGGGTCTAGGTGTTGCTGGCTGAGGAAGTCTGCCTGACACTTTTCTATGCTTAAGATGTACATGGTGAACAAGGCTTGACCTCAAAGTTCTGCCCAGGATTGGATCGGATCTACCTTTCTTGCCACAAGACTTCTGGTTCCTGTCTGATGGCTGATATACGCCACTGCCATGGTGTTTTCTGACTGAATCAAGATCAAATGACCTTCCAGTAGGATAGTTCAATGCTGAAGAGAAAGTCAAATTGGCTAAAGTTCCAGCATGTTGACTGAGTGACGAGATTCTGATGACAACCAATTGCCCTGCATAGACAGGGTGCCCAGGAATCGTATCCAGCCTGACAGGCTGGCATCCATCTTAAGGATACTCCAGTAGGTGGTAAGGAAAGGCTTCCCCAACTTCAGAGCCAGATTCCTGAGCCACCAATCCAGGGACAGTCTGGTCCTCAAACAAACAAACAGGTCAGTCCAGAAATCTGATTGAAATTCCACAATGACAGAATTCTGAATTATAGAGGTCGTGAGTGAAACTCGGCAAAACGGGACTGCCTCAAAGGAGGCTATCATCAGGCCCATAACTCTTGTGCAAAATAGGAGAACTGAACAACTCCTGGACTCAGCACCGGCCCAAGACATGGTGCTGCCTGGGACCAAGAATGAAATGCTGCCCCCCCCCCCCCCCAAAAAAAAAATCACGCAAACCAAAACGCCCCCACATTCATTATTTTATATCATGATAATTAAATGTCATTTAAAAAGTTATAGCGCCTACAAAATAGGGGATAGAATTACATTTTTTTAATTATTTTTTTTTCCTAGTAATGACGGCGATCTGCGTTTTTTATTATGACTGCAACATTATGGCGGACACTTTTGACACATTTTTGGGAACATTCACACTTATACAGCGATCCGTGCTATAAATATGCACTGATTACTGTATAAATGTGACTGGCAGGAAGGGGTTAAATATGTTCCCTGCTAGGTGATTCTTACTGTGGGGGGAGGGGACTGACTGGGGGAGGTGACTGATGGTTGTCCTTATGTACAAGGGACACAGCATCGGTCTCCTCTCCCTGACAGGACGTGGATCTTTGTGTTTACACACAGAGATCCACGTCCCTGCTCTGTGACTGCCATTCGCGGGTACCTGGGAGACATCGCGGCCGCCAGGCAAGCGCATCGGCACCCGCGTGACACGGCGGGCACAGCTTTTCCCCGCATCGCGGATGTAAACAGGAGGACGTCCATGGACGCCCTCCCGGCAATTGAGCACCACGCGGCCCACGCTGTAGATGTCTTTTGTCTATAGCGTGGGCGCAAAGTGGTTAAAAGAATAAAGTTTTGCTTTAAATTACAGGGAAAACATGGGTACAAGACAAAGATCATCATCAGCCACCCACATTAAAAATCCCACTTAACTCACCCGTTTCCAGATAGGCAGAGAGGCTGCCCAGGCTCAGCTCACACTGTCACTGTCCAGGGCACAGCCACAGCCACACAGGCAGATTTCCTCAGACCCACACTGAAATCCAACCCTCACGCAGGAGATGGAAGATGGATGAGGTGTGTGGGCGGAGCAATAACAATTGATTGGCGCGGAGGCTGAGCGCTGTGAATGCTGGGGCGGCCGCGGCCTCCTGACGTCCCTGGTTGCTAGGCAACGATCGGGACTCGGCAGGCAATTTTAGCAACCAGAGCAGGAGACAGCGGCACCGCACAGGCACAGCGCACCGCCGACCAGCATCCGCTCAGCCTCCGCTCTGCTCTCTGCCCGACTGAAGTAAGTCTGCTAAAAATATGTTGCCGGCCGGACTGCCGCCCCCTCCTAAATGCCGCCTGGTACCATGGTCCCATTGGGTCCCATGGTAGGGCCGGCCCTGCCTGGACTTAACAGCTTGAATCTGAGATCAGAGATTTTTCCCCTGTTTAAGAAGCACTCAGCCTCAGCCATTTCCAGGACTAGACTCAGATACTGCAAACAAGGAGTTGGTTCCAGCGACGAATCCTGAAGGTTCAGGATCCACCAGCTGTAATATCTGTACAGTCATAGTCATGTTTTCCAATGCAGCCCATAACGACTGTTATCTTAACAAGAGGTCGTCCAAATATCCCACAATGGGGATGCCACAAAAGCACAGGTGATCAGGTTGCAATAAAATCTTTGAAACCGTTTTGCCAAAGGAATTGGGGCAAAGACACCTTGAACCAGAATTTATTTTGAGATACAAAACAGGGCCATTGGGGCATACCCTGGCCAACCGTTGCACATAACCACGTGCATAACAAAGTACAACTAACAGTTCATCTTAAAACTACGTATACCTAACTAAACACAACACAATCATCGCTCAGGTTACACATGATAGGATTATGATAGGAGATATTGTTTCTTGGTGGATCTCATCTCGCTCCTAGTCAGCACTGGACGCTAAAGGAACATTTAAGAATAAATCTGGTTATTTTGATTTCTAGGCTTACACCTTAATTTATCTACCTGGGGTATGGACCTCAGATCTTAGCAGAGCCAGATAGATACAGAGGAAATCTATCTGGGTTAATCCCCGGAGGGTTGATCATCTGTTGTGGACTCTGAGTCTGTCCACAAATGCCAGAATTTTTCATATTTTTTGGGGCATCCTTGAGACAGATATGTTGCTTTATAAAGGGGTATCATTGTGTTAAATAGTTTCTTCCATGATGACAAGGTGGGGGGATTGGCTGACTTCCACTTTAGTACTATGGCTTTTCTTGCATAAAAAAGGATACTTGGGGGCGTGGCTTGGCGCGCAACGAGCATGGACGCACAGTAGAAGAGCTCCGGTACACACACGGCCTGCACCTGCTAATCCACCCGACCCAGCGATCTTCGATGCCGGGCAAGCGGCTCTACAACACCCCAAACTCACGCTCGAGGCGAGGGTCCTCCGCTGCCACATCGCGGAACATCCCGGACCTATTTAAAGCCCATACAGAGACCCGCAGCAACAACGTGGGGAAATCCAAAATGGCGCCTGATCAGCTTGAGGAGGAATATAGTGAAGACTCCCAGTCTGCTCCAGAGGACTCAGGTAGGAGTTTAGCACTCCCTGACCAGCCCCTCACGCTCGCAGCAATGTCGGTCATTGCAGCGGACATCAAGTCCACGTTCTCCGCCGCCATTACGGACTTGAAATCCAACCTGATGTCCCTGAATGAGAAAATGGCGGCGGCGGAGTCCGCAGGGAAGCACAGGGACAAGGCGATCCGCCGATTAGAGACGATCAACCTTTCTCATAATCGCCGTTTTATTGAAATCAATAGGCACCTGGAGGACTTGGACAATAGGGGAAGGAGAAATAATGTCCGGGTGAGAGGGATCCCGGAGTCTGTAGAACCCCCCCATGTCATCCCTGCCCTCCAGAGAGTTTTTAATAGTGTGCTTGAACGACAGGAAGAAACAGAGATTGATTTCATAAGAGCACACAGGGCTCTCAGACCTAAGGGCCCAGACTCTGCACCTCCACGTGACATCATTTGCTGTCTTCAGAGTTTTACTCTGAAAGAAGAGATCATGCGCAAGGCCAGGAGGTCTGAACAAATTGTGTTCAATGGAGCGCACATCCTATTGTTTCAGGATCTCTCGCAGATCACCCTGCGAAACAGAAGAGCCTTGCGCCCTCTGCTGGAGAAACTGAGGGAGCGCGATATGAAATATACTTGGAAGTTCCCGTTTGCCTTAACAGTCCACTTCAATGGATACCAACATGTGCTGCGCGAGCCTGATGACTTACCTGCCTTCTGTGAAGCCCTAGGCCTGGACCCGATCTCTCTACCTGACTGGTATGCAGAATTCCAAGACCCACCTTGTGACAGATCACCCTCAAGATCCCCTCAATCCACTCCGGAGAAGAGGCTCTATAAGAAGCAGAAACCGCAGCGCGCAGGAGGCTCCACGGCTGGAACACCTAGATCTTCAAGGGAAGACCGCAGAGGACAAGCTGAAGCCTAAACCAGGACCCTCTGAGCTCCTCCCTGATGAGTGTGACACTTATATTTCTACTTATCAGTTCACCCCCTTTTTTTTTTTTTTTTTCTCAGGATTGCTCTGACTCAACTAATTTAGGAGTGATTAACTCCATATGCTCTGGGGTCGCATACCCCTCCTCCCTTTAGCTCTCGCCCCCCCTTTCTCCACCTACCCCTCCTCCCCCTCCTCCTCTCCCTCCCTCTCCCTCCCCCTCCCCCCCTCCTCACCTTTCCCCCCCACCCCCCTCCTCACCTTTCCCCCCCCCCCTTTTTTTTTTTTTTTTGTCATCTTCCTCTCCTTCTTCCTCCCTCCTCACCCACACCCACCCCCTTCGGGGGTAATAGCTCTGATGTATATGTGTAAAGAGGAGAGGGGACTCCTGATTAATACTGATCAACCCCCCTGTGTTGCGTACTGCCCATTGCTTACGCGGTGAACCCTTCCAATGGGTCGGGTGGACATGATATGTTCTGAACTCTGGTTCGAACCAGCCTATTTCAGTTTATTGTTTCTCAAGCAGGCTGTGTGTGTATATATGTGTTAGATTGCACTACATATTTCTGTTTTTCCTTTATCTCACTGTGTGCAACGTTTAAATTTTTATTTTTTTTGGTTTGGCATAATTGAGGGCTTTAGCCCAATCCAAACCCTAAAAGTTGGGCGTCTCCCGCTCTCCCCAACAAGTGTGTCCGGGACTGCCGGGTCAGCCCTGGACACACTAATTTACTCCTTATTCAGGACGACGTGTTCTGCCTGATCAGGGAATTCTCTGATTTTCTTTGCCATCTCTCATTCACCATCCCTCCCCCTTTTCTTTCTCTCTCTTTCCTTTCTGGCTCTGTATATATTTGGCCGCTGATTTGACTTGAGGCACTGCTGCTAACCTTATCGCGACAGTTTTGTCTTACAGGCACACTTCGACCCATCTCGCTCTGGCCCTTCAACATGGCCTACTCTGACCTTGGACGAGGTCCGCTCGTGATTTCACATAATGTTAAAGGTATGAATGTGCCCGAGAGACGCTCTACGCTCTTACGGGAACTCAAGAAATGTGGACCACACTTTGTGTTTTTACAGGAAACTCACTTTAAAACGCACCACGTCCCCAGTCTGACAAACGCCTTTTTCACAGAGGCATACCATGCGACCAATGACGACTCGAGGACCAAGGGTGTCACCATCTTGATTAGCAAACACGCCCCTTTTACCTTACAGGAAAAGCTGATAGACCCCAAGGGTAGATTTGTTTTTCTGAAGGGCCTTTACAATAATAGGCCTCTGACATTGGCCAACGTCTATTTTCCAAATAGGTCTCATGTGACCTTTTGTCAACACATTGTTAGGGAACTGTTGGGTTTTACTTCAGGCTGCCTGGTCTTAGGGGGCGACTTTAATATCCCCCTCAATCCGTCCGTAGACACCTCTAATGGTAAAACCTGCATTACATACAGGATCCTTAGAAGGATCAAGACCCTACTCCAAAGCTTGCAACTTATTGACGCTTGGCGGTTTGGCCATCCAGACGGACGAGACTACACGTTCTTTTCACCCCCACATAACAGACATTCCCGCATTGACTATCTCTTTATTTCCCAAAGGGACTTGACTCGTGTCTCAGGTTCACATATAGGCTTAAAAACTTTCTCGGACCATGCGCCGATTTCACTAACCTTGAATGTACACTCCCCCCTTCCACGCCCACAGTCGTGGTGTTTAAATGCGTCCTTACTAACAGACCCTGACTCACTGATGACCCTGACCGCCTCAATCAAAGACTTCTTTCATCGGAACTCCACCCCAGACACGGACCCACTCATGACCTGGGAGGCTCATAAATGTACCTTGAGAGGGGAACTTATCAAAATGGGGTCAATCCGCAAAAGAGAAAGAGAGGAACAAATGACTACCCTAACGGGCAAAATTAAACAATTGGAAAACCTCCATAAACAGTCTCTTAGTATGAAGACGGCGACTGACCTTCTAGATCTCAGGAAGAATCTCCAACAGCTCTTTGATAATAGATCAAGGCGACTATTATTTTTCAAAAAGAGAATTTACTATGAGTTCGGGAACAAACCTAGTAAGGTCCTTGCGAGGGCACTGAGAGAACAGAATGCCAGAAACCTAATATCGGGCATTAGGAGACCTGATGGTAAACTAGATATAACCACAGAGGCGATAGCGCAACATTTTCATGGTTTTTACACAAAGTTATATAACCTCCCACCTCAACACAAAGGGGGGACTATGGAGGGAGACAGGGCGGGGATTATTGAGGACTACTTAACTAAGAGTGGGATGCCCGCTCTTCCTGACTCGGACATTGCACTCTTGGAAGAGCCACTTACACCCTCAGAGGTTGAAACTGCCATTAAACAACTGAAATCGGGTAAAAGCCCGGGCCCAGACGGTTACACCTCTATCTATTATAAAACTTTCTCTCAGCTTCTAGTAGCGCCACTAACAGCTGCGTTGAACTCATTGTCTGATCCCAGACAGGTCACCCCAGACTTCCTCTCGGCCCATATCACAGTAATTCACAAACCAGGTAGAGACCCAGTGGAATGTGCCAGCTACCGTCCGATCTCACTACTAAACCTTGATGTCAAATTATACGCAAAGGTCCTGGCTACCAGGCTGAGCCCCTTGCTTTCGAATCTCATCGACCCAGATCAGGTGGGCTTTATGCCTGGCCGCGAGGCTAAAGACAACGTGATTAAGGCAATGCTATTGTCTAATGCGGCCTATACTGGGAAGATAGAGGGCCTTCTCCTGTCCACGGATGCGGAGAAGGCCTTCGACCGCGTGGCTTGGGACCTTATGCTAGCCACCTGTACGAAGATAGGGCTGGGGCCACGTATGCTAGCCAGGATCTCTGCTTTATATCAATCCCCAACGGCCCGATTGAAAATCAATGGTGCCCTATCAGATATCGTACGGATAACTAACGGCACAAGACAGGGCTGCCCCCTGTCTCCTCTTCTGTTCATTTTATCACTGGAGCCCTTTCTTAGAACGGTCAGAGCTAATGCAGACATTCGGGGCTTCAGAGTGTCAACTAAAGAATACAAAGTGGCCGCCTACGCGGATGATTTGCTTTTCTTTTTATCCAACCCCATAATTTCCTTGCCGAATTTGATGCAGGAATTTACCAAATTTGGCTACGTTTCCAATCTTAAGATAAATTACGCTAAGTCGGAAGCCCTGAATGTCTCCCTTCCTAGGCAATTGCTGGGGCAGGTGATGACAGCCTCTCCCTTCAGATGGGAACCGAAGGCCCTGAAGTACTTGGGGATTCGGCTCACCCCCAGATTAGGAAACATGTTTGGGTGCAATTTCCCGGAATTCCTTAAAAGAGTCAGAGAAGACTTACTCAGATGGCAGTCGGGCTATTTCTCCTGGTTTGGTCGGGCGGCAATAATTAAGATGACTATTCTTCCCAGACTGCTCTATTTATTGCACGCTCTCCCACTTCTGATACCTGCCTCCTTTTTCACGTCCCTTAGGAGCATCCTCCTAAAATTTCTATGGAACTCGCAAAAGCCCAGAATCAGGTTTTCGTACCTGATGAGGCCTAAAGATCAGGGTGGAATGGGCATACCAGACTTCAGGTCTTACTACCAAGCCACTCACCTGACTAGAATTGCTGATTGGCATTGCCATGAGGCAGCTAAAGACTGGGTCTCCCTAGAAAAAGCATTATCCCCTGTTCCCCTTAAATTTGCCCCATGGATTCCCTGGAACAGCCTACCACACAGCCTCAAACACCACCCCCTCACTGGTAGCACGTTGAGAATTTTCTATAACCTGACCAAACACCTACCCTTTTCCTCACAACCTGGCCCCCTGACGCCAGTAAAAGACAATCCCGACTTCGCTCCAGGTCTGAATAACCCACATTACCAATCAAAGACTCGCCTTCAACCCCTGCTGGCAGGGGAATGCATGGCGGGGGGAGTAGTGAAAGACTGGGCGACACTCAAAACTGACGCACAACTCCCACACATGTCCCTCTGGGAATACTTCCAATTACGTAGCTACCTAGGGACTAGGCCTGACAGGGGCAAATTACAGAGACCCCTTGAGGCCTTTGAGTCGATTTGTCAGCTGGGTGACACAAGTGCGAGAACTACGTCACTGACCTACTCGTACCTACAAAACCTAAAATACACGTCCGCAGATACACTCAGAGCGAGATGGGCGGAGGAGCTTCAGATGGAGATTTCCCCTAAACAATGGAGGTATGCATGTATCTTGACTCATAAATGCTCTTTAAGCACCAAGACGCAGGAGACTGCATATAAATTAATGACACATTGGTACAACACCCCGGCCAAGATGCACGGTTGGAACCCACAGATACCAGCCACTTGCTGGAGATGCCAGCAAGGGGTGGGCACATTGCTCCACATATGGTGGCTATGCCCGCAAATTTCTATATTTTGGGAGAAGGTCAAACTCCTAATTTCTCAAATCACCGAAACTAAGATCTTGCTGAATGCGGCCACTTGCCTGCTTCACGTCACGAATGTATCTCTGAGGAGGTATAAAAACTCCTTAACGCGACATCTGCTAAACGCGGCTAAGTCCTTGATCCCGCTCCATTGGAAATCACAGAGGGTTCCTTCCATTGCTGATTGGCTAAAAAAGGTGTCTGAGGTTTACGAAATGGAAGAGACCCTGACTCAAACCACTGATATGGTGGAAAAATTTCGCTCTACATGGCAACCATGGCTGATATTTAGATACTCTTCAGTTTACTCGGATATCATGTCCAACTCACCTTCTGGGGACCCCAACGTGAGGGCGGAGTAGGAGACCCATGATGGCCCTCCGACCCTACATTTCTCCACTGATATAAGGCGGTTTCCCTCAGGCCAAAACTTTTTCCCCTTTCTCTACCTTTTCTCTGGGCCGGGGCTCCGGCCCCACCACCCCCACCTCCTAGCACTTTCCCCTTTGTATTATACATATTTCTTTTGTCTTCTGATGTTGAGAACACAGTTGCCCTTCATAATTGATGTTGTACGACCACCACCCAGATTTACCATAAGTGTTATTATTAACAACTCATGTTACCAGCTACTCACGTAGCTATAGCTGAGCTTGAAACCAGATACTCTTCTTTGCTTTCCTTAGTGTTTTTTTTTACTCCCTGGTTTTTTTTTTTATGAGTTAGACTATTGTGGTCATAGAAACTATGCTGAATTATTACTTGCTCGATTTGTGCATAAACATATCTAACGTGCAGCTGCATCTGCAAATGCTATGTTCAGTTGTCCTTGTCTATATTATCTTCAATAAACCTATAATGTTAAAAAAAAAAAAAAAAAGGATACTTATTAGGGTGCGTGTTGCTTTAGCGAATGTCAGTTGTTCAACTAGGCCAAGGAGGCAGACACTAATTGTCAGAGCAATAGGAATGGTGGTTAAACCATGAATAAACTGAGTTACCTCCCGCCAATAGTATGGGGAAGATTTTTTTTAAGCATTTTTTAAATAGTATCAGTGTCAGTGTGTTTTAGGTAGGATTTGAGCTTTGGGGTGCACACCCTAAAGCAGTCCATACACGGTCGAATTTCGATCGAATTTTCTTTTCAAAATTAGAAAGTTCGTTTTTTTGTGATCCGATGATGCGACCATTGATTTTCGAAATTCAGCCGGGAATATTCTTTTCTCTCCGGGAATATTCTTTTCTCTCCGGGAATATTCTTTTCTTGCACATGCGCATTTTTTTTCTATTACATTTCTCGCACGATTCTCCCATCATTGATTAGAAAATCGTTCTTTTTTTTTAAAAAATCCAAAATGTCCGATTCCTCAAATTTGATTGCTGCACGAAAATCAGCTGTTGCTGCAGCCCACCAACGGTGCGAAATTCGTACGAAAATTCTTTAAAACGATATTCGAAAGAAAATTATTTCGAAATTCGAACTGTGTATGGCCGGCTTTATGTAATAGGCTGCACACACCTATGACTAACAGATTTAGATATGCTACACAAATTGAAGCCAAACTCCAGTTAATACTTTTTAAACAGTTACAGCAACAGTTTTTTTTTTCCATTTTGGAATAAAGGTCTGAGGACCCTTTCACACGGATGCCTTCGTGAAGCAGAATCCTCTTGTTCAGCGGGGGATCTCTCTGCTGATCCCCACTGAGCAGGTGGATGACAGGTCCACTCCACTATGCAGAGCAGACATCTCTCCTCTATAGGGCAATCGGATGGAAATGGACTGCCTGTCTGTTTCCATCCGATCCCCTGGACAGATGGAGAATAGGACCACCATCTGTCTGTTTTTGGTGGACAGGATCAGATCCGATGGCGGGTGGTGTCCGCTGACATCCGCCACTCCATAGAAGAGACTGGAGGGTCCGATCAGGTCCACCTGAAAAACAAACAGGCGGACCTGATCGGACAGCCTGTGGGAAAGGGGCCTTACATAAATAAAAACAGCTGATCATTTAAGCACCCCTGTCAGTGTTCAATGTTTTGTCTCCACCCTCTCTTACATCCCTGGGACAGCTTGTCCTGTGGAAAAAACAACAGACTTCCTAGATAGATCACCAGGGGAAAATAAAACAAGGACAGTTTTAATAAGTAAACAAATGCAGCCACCGCATCTAAAATAGGCCACAATATACTGTAATAAATGTTTGCTTTTTGGTTTATTACTGCTTTAAAGAGGAAGTAAACCCTGATGGGTTTACTTCCTCTTTGTTTCCCTGCAAAGGTAAAGCATAATGGGCTACTATGCATTGCATAGTAGCCCATTATGTGACACTTACCTGCAGAAGAAGCCCACGATGTCGCCGTCTTCCTCCATGCCAGCGAGCGTCCATCTTCACCCCTCTTCTTCCGGGGGCCGCGAACTCCGGCTCTGTGACTGGCCGGAGTCGCGTGACGTCACTCCCGTGCATGCGCGCGGGTGCCGCCACTCGTGGCTCCATTCACGGCTTCCTGACTTACGGTCAGTGCGCCTGCGCGCCGTTGTCTACGGCGCATGCGCCGTAGACAGCGGTGCCTTTCTTTTGCAAATATCTCCTAAACCGTGCGGGTTTAGGAGATATTTGTTGTACCTACAGGTTAGTCTTAATCTAGGCTTACCTGTAGGTTAAAGTGGTATGTAAGGGTTTACAACCACTTTTAAAGTTTATAAAGAGATATAGAAGCTGGCATATTACTGTATTTATTACATCTAACTCCACTAAAATCTCAAATATCTTTCTGGGATGCAACAAATCATTTAACATGTATTTCTTGCTCTCATTCAGTGATACCTATATGGACCTCACCTCAGCCAGCAAGCTTGTATTCCTCACCAGCAATGCAGCATGTTCACTCTGTGCAGCTTCAGCCATAATCTTGTAATTCCCAATCTGGTCTTTAATCCCAGAATTATAAGAAGTCTGAAAGAAAAAATGGTTCTCAACTAAAGTTTCTATTTAGTAAAAGAGAAAACAGCAATCAGGCATGTCTACTGCTGGTCTAGTAAGGAACTAAAACTACAAAATCTCCTTATTCACTTAATAAGTGTAATCTAAATCTAATTATACTTGCTGACCCCTAAACATACTTGCTGACCCCTTAGCCTTCCATCTTTTGCAGCCCATCTCCTACTCCAGTTGACTCTCATTGGTTAGTCTTCGTATGATGAAAAAAAGATCAGAAGTCATAAGCCTACAAGGCATGCTGAGACTCAAGGCACAAAACCAATTTTTCCGCTGTGCAGCTATTAGAGAGTGAAACAGAGTTTAATTGCCCTCCAAATTTTGTGAAATTCAAGAAGTTTTGGCAAAATTCAGACATTTGAAAAAGTGCATTGAAGTCGATGGAGCAGGTGTAAATAATTTGGCTTTTTAGAGATACAATTGTCTTTAACTTCTTTACGTCTGATGCCGCGTACACACGATCATTTTTCCCGTCGGGAAAAATTACATTTTTTTTTTTAACAAGAAAAACGACTGTGTGTGGGCTTTAATCACGACGAGAAAAATTAGAACATGCTCTAATTTTTCTCGTCGTGATTCCCGTCATTTTTTTCCGCGGCAGCTTTCCCATAGGGAAACACTGCCACGGAGCCCACATACGGTCGTTTTTCTCGACCAAGAAAAAAAATGTCGGGAAAAACGGCCGTGCGTAGGGAACCAAGCCGTTCCCTCGTTTTTCCCGTTGATTTTCTCGGCTGTGTTTTCACCGTCGAGAAAATCGATCGTGTGTACGCGGCATAAGGGTAAAACAAATCTTAATGCCTAAGCACAATTTTGACATGTGTTAGTAAAACACCGTACATATCATCACAACTACTTTGTGCATCCAGGTGGATTGATTATATCTGTTTTTTGGACAAATTGGGCTTTCATTTGGTAGTAAATGGTTATGGATAGCGCCTGATTTTTTTCTTTATTTTTATTATCAAAGGAAAACCTTGATTTAGGTATTTTTTCTTTATTTTTTTATTCTTTATTTATTTTTTACACACACTTTTTTTCCCTCTCTGCAAGGAAAGAGAAAGATACATTGTATCTTTATTCTCCATTCACAGAGAGAGAAAAACACAGGGGTGGGCTTCACGGTGACTGATCACTGTGGTAGCCAATCAGAGGCTTCCACAGCGTTTAGGTTTCCCAGAATTGGGAGATCCGGGTCCCGATCCTTAGTACGGGGCCCAGGGCTCTCAGTGAGCCCACCGGTCTCTGTGCTGGGAGCGCACTGTGTGGCACTCTCCCAGCACAAAGAGAGATGCGCATATATGCGGCCTCAAAAAAAAGCCTGGTGCTGTAGGGCTGCATATATACGTATCTTCTCTTTAGGGCAACCATTCTCAACTAGGGTTCCCCCAGAGGTGGCTAGGGGTTCCTTGAGCTGTGGCTGATTTACCTCCTGTTTGATGGTGCCTACATAGTTCTGAGCCAATTCCACTTGGAGGAGCCAGTGATATGACACCAATGATCTTTATAGCTCTCTGTAAAGGGGGCCATTCTTGCCACCACTGTAAAAAAGGGCATTCTTCTCACTGACCACCAAAGTAAGAGGCATTGTTCCCACTGACCCCCAATAAATACGTTTTATCAGGGGTCCACCGAGATCTGAAAATTATTTTAAAGGTTCCCTTGGAGTAAAGAGGTTGAGAAAGGCTGCTTTAGGGTCAAAGGAGTACACTTACCTTTGTTCTCCTGTGACCCAGAGTCAGCTGATAGCAAGCTATTGCCTGCTATCAGCTGACGGGGCACAGCCACGCCGGACTTGGGAAGGATCCCGACAATATTGTCAGGATTCATCCATCTTGTCTGATTGACTACTGGCTCCACCTTTCAGCACGCAGCTAGGAGCAAAAGCCAGATCTGCTTGCCCCCTCCTGAGCCTGACACTCCAGTGAGTGCTGAAGGAGCAGAATGGAGAGTGGTGACTGACAGTCAATCAGTGGTTATGCGATTATGTGATCGTTCAGTTCTTGGTCTTAGAGCTGGCAGGGGACAGCTGCAGTGTCACACCGATGCTGCAGCATGGAGGCAAGTATGTTCAGTATGTTCTTTTTTTTTTTATATAATCTGCTTTAAAATCCTCCTGAGGGTTACTGATGCTCCTGTTCCTTTGCCAAAAAGGGCTTCTAATTACCTGCATGATTAGATATTTTTAACTACAATAGGAGGGAAGTGCTTGCATTCCCAGAAACATCTTGTTCCTCTCCTGGTAGAGAGGTTTCAAAATAGACAAAGAGGACCATATTAAACTGTATGGATATATTGCATGGGGGATAATACAGTAGAATTAATAAAGCATAGTTGTGTGGTGTGTTGCAGTACCATTCATTGTGGCATACTGTGCACTGAGATGCACTGTACTGCCTGGCATAAAAGTTTCCAGTCCATTAATTTGTCTGTTGAAGTGAACAGGCTGCCTTTACATACAGTAATACATTAACGCTTCACAATGGACTGACAAGTTTGAATAGGATTAAAATGTTTTCCTAATGTATACATAACAGGAGTAAACAGTAAGAGCCCTTTCACACTGGTGCCGCCCATAGCGTCGGCAGGAAAATAGCGGTAAAACGCCGCTGTTTTACCATCGGATTTGCGGCGCATTTCGGCCGCTAGCGGGGTGCTTTTAACCCCCGCTAGCGGCCGAGAAAGGGTTAAAACTGCCCGCAATGCACCACTACAGCAGCGTCTTGCCGGCGGTACGGCGGCGCTGCCCATTGATTTCAATGGGCAGGAGCGCATTAGGAGCGGTGAGTTCACCGCTCCTAATGTGCTCCAAAGAAGCTGCTGGCAGGACTTTTTCTGACGCCCTGCCAGCGCACGGCTCCAGTGTGAAAGCCCTGGGGCTTTCACACTGGAGTGAATGGAGCAGCTGTTTAAGGGCGGATTGCAGGCGCTACTTTTAACGCTATAGTGCCTGCAATACGCCCTCAGTGTGAAAGGGGTCTAATAGTTCACTTTAACCACTTAAGCTCCAGAAAGGTTTTACCAAACCCTTTATGACCAGACCATTTTTTGCTATTTGGCACTGTGCGCCTTTAACTGGCAATTGTGTTAATGCAACACTGTATGCAAATTAAAATGAAGAGTCAAAAGGCTCTAGATCGGACGAGAGTAGAATAAAAAAAATATTTTATTAACAGTGATCATTTACAAACATATCAAGTATAGGAAGAATTAAAAAACATACACTTAACACAAAATATACAAAAACCTATGGTGTGAACAAAAGGTTGACACCAAATGGACAGCAGTGAGCCCCTGTACGTCAACGCGTTTCGCTATTTTGCTTCGTCAGGACACACTAAGGGATTGTTGGAAGGAACAGGTCTCACTATCTCGTCAGCACAAGGTTATCCCCATATGGGAAACTCCAGTATGGACCTCATGACTCATCGTATGGAAAATAAATAATAGTCTGCCAATGCTAGCGGCCATATATTATGTAGCAAAGGAGTACAAGGGTTTCCTCATGCAGGGTTTATTGCAGAGTATCATACATCAGAAATACACAGTGGGAACCAGGACGATTAAGGAAGGAAAACAAAAGGATGTGGGGGGTGGTATATCCAAAGCCTTTTAAACTGTGTTTGGTCCGTAATATTAGAGACTTGAAAATTCACCCATTTAGACAGGTATAAGTCTTATTAATACGGAACAGCCTAACCTACATCTACCAAAGAAAGGTGCGGCTGCATGTAGCCCAGGAATCTATTCGGACAGGTATGGATGGAGAAAAGTTCAGTGTACCCCCCAGGAAGGCAACAACCACGGTCTCTCATTTCTTGAGGCCCTAAAACACCAAGACAGTACAATTACCACCCAAATGACCCCTTTTTGGAAAGTAGAGTCTGAGGCATTTAGTAAGATGCCTGGTTGTTTTGTTTTTTTGTAATTTTTTTGTCACAATTTTTGGGAAAATTAAGACATTAAATACATACTGTATATATAATATATAGAAAATAGGGTCACCATCCATCTGGATTTCACCGTCAGAATCGGATCGGGGTCTATTTTTCGCTGGCGGGGTCTATTGTTAATGGGGGGTCTATTGTTTCTAGGAAGCATCTATTGTTCCTGGGGGGAGGGTCTATTGTTGGTGGGGGGGGGGGTCTTATGTTGATAGCTGCAGGGGATCTTACTGACTTTCTTGCTATCACTAACAAATTCCGTACAAATTACTTAGGGTACTACTGGGGGGTGGGTAGGAATTGGAACCAAAGGATGGAGCTTTGAGGTGGGTAGTAGGGGGCAGACACATGGGGCGACTCAGAGGGTGGAAGTACTTGCACCTATTCTATGTGAAAAAAGGGACACCTATTAGCAAAAGTATGTAGGCATAGGACACACACCCCCAGCACGCCCATCCGCCAAAAGAGAATTTTACAAAAAAAATGATTGGTTAAACCCACAAGTGCTTTATATGGGTGAAGTGGAGATTGTGGCTGTCCTGTAATGGAAATCATTTGTTTGGGCCAGCCTAGCCCTAACTATTTAAAGTGAAAGTAAACCTAGAATTTTCTTTTAAGAACAAATCTGATGATTATTGTGCATTGATCTGCTATGATCATTTGCACCTTCTATGGGTTACTTTAGCCCTAACTGCCCTCCTCCATGCGGCTAAGAGTTGGATAATACTAGCAGAGCGATTTAGCATGTGAGAAGACCATATAGCAAAGTAAAAAAAAGTACAGAACAGACTTCAGAATGGGATGAAGCATATTTTTCACCTCAATAAATAGAAAAAAACATTCTCCTTGGGTACACTGAATAATTCCCAAAAGAGGCCAACATAGAGTTCCACTGAAAAATACATAACTCATCATAGCGGCTTTGGGTAGATCCCTAACACTCAATAGTCATACGCCACTCAGCCATCTGTACCCAGGCCAGTGAGCACTTAGCTGGTTCAGACAACAACCATGAAATATCTCTTTGGTGATTTTTCTCCTGCCGCAATGATGCACATAAAATGAAAATTTATGGCCATGTTAAAGTTAATTTGCACCTTTTATAAAAATAAGTGTGCAGAATATATTTTTTTATTCTCTAATAATCCACCAGACTTAACTACTGGACATAGTGGCTGCGCTGCAACCCTGAACTGTGAAAGCTCTATATTTCATTTGTATTTACATTTTTAGATATCTTTTATATTTATTACAAGGGCTCCCTCTAGTGGTTCAACATTGACAGTACCAATTGACTTAAAGCGGAACTTCAGTCATTTTTTCAACTTTCCATCTATTAAATCTTCTGCCCTTGTTGTTTTAACTTTCAATATAAAAAAAATGCTGCCAGTAAATACCTTATACAGCCCACTCCCTGTTTCTTATCTGTTAAAAAGCCTAGGCTTATTACATCATGCACAGCTCTCTCTCTCACACTCGTGAGAGTTTGCCAAGAAGGCAGATGGGATGAGTCATAAGAGGGCCAATGAGAGCTGCAGAGTTGGAGGTGTAAATGCAGGAAGTGAACATGCAGCAGTTTCAGCTGCCCACAGTTAAAATGGCTTCAGCCAGACTCAGTGGAAAGAGTTGTCTGCATCCCAGATAGCAAGCAATTGTGCTGCAAGTTTGAAAATGACTTGCTAAGCTATTACTAGACTTGCCAGGCTTCCCAGGTTTGTTGCACAATTGCAGCAAGTCCGCATTGCATGACTTCAAAGCAACTTTCTTTGCCAACTTTCTGCAGTTCCGCTGCAAGTTCTGGTTCAGTTATGTTGTGCAAGAGTCATCCCACCACAGGGGTCACTGTGGCTAAATTTCCATGCTGTAGACTTGAAGAGCTCTTGCGGTAGACTCACCGCTGCAACTTTGCTCTTGCTAGAGACTTGCCACGCAAATTTACTACAAATTGGAAAAGTGTCAACTAGAACTTGTGCTTCAAGTGCTTTGCAAGTGTACAACATGCCAGTGAAAATGTGCAGCAAGTTAACAAGACTTAAGCCCTGTACACACGATCGGATATCCTATGGATTCTAATCCGATGGTTTTTGCCATCGGAAATCCGATGAAACTGTCTTCCATCAGTCTTACCCACACACCATCAGTCAAAAAACCGACCGTTTCAAACGCGGTGACGTAAAACACTCCGATGAGCCGAGAAAAATTAAGTTCAATGCTTCTGCGCATGCATCGACTAGATTCTGAGCATGCGTGGGTTTTTTATCCAATGGATTTCCACACAGACGATCGGATTTTGCTATCGTTTTTTTTCCCATCGGATAAATTTAAAACATGTTCTATTTTTTCACACCGATGGAAAAAAGACCGATGGGGCCCATACACGATCGGTTCGTCCGATGAAAACAGTCCATCGGACTGTTTTCATCGGTAAAACCGATCGTGTGTACAGGGCTTCACAATTCAACACTGCCACAAATTTGTGGCAAGTTATCCTTGCTGTCTGGGAGCATATTTGGCAAGTACAGAATCACAGTATATATAAAATAATATGCAAAGTGGTTGGAGGGAAGCTTTAGAATGGCAAAGATGTTTTTATTACAAATTATGTGAGCAGACTGCAGTTCCTCTTTAAAGTTGAACTAAACTCTCTCAATTAATATTAATCTATGTGTGTTCCTTTTGATACTGCTACTATTATACTTCCTTTTTTTAATTTTTTTAGTTGCTTCCTGGAGTCTGGCCTAGGCCAAAATAATGACATGGCACTACCTGCTCGGAGTTTGCATGTTTATAGCTCCCAATGGTCCCTGATTTCGAGGGACTTCCCCCGATTTGGAGCAATGTCTCTCTTTCCCTCATTCGACCCTCATTTTGGTCTGATCTATATAGTTGTATATAAAATGCACTTTTAGCTATCAAAAAGTGTTTTCTAGTGCTAAACCTTTCATCCAGTTTCTAAATTGCTGCATTTGTAAATTCCAAAAGCCAATATAAATGTAGCGATACCTCCAACTAAGAAGGCCGCAGATTTAGTTGGGCCCTGAAGACAGCTCCGCCAACCCCCGGCAATATGCTCAACCCCCTACTGGCACAGCTAGTAAGGGGAGATAGGACCGCGTGACCGCAACTCTAGGTGACGCAGTCCTATGGCAAACACACACAGTGATATACTTTAAAACTTCTATTAAAGTAAGTGAAACTGACACCAATGTACTTGACCCAGATATTTTACTGAGGCTAATGGGCAAGTAATAAACAACAGTATAACAAGTTGCAGATCCCTGCAATAAACAGTAATAAAGATAAACAGAGTAATCAGAATAATAAAGTATTGCTATGCAACTCTAGCGCTGCCCTTTTACAGCTACTTCCCCTCATGGGTAGACTAACACCCAGCAATGTCTACCTATGCAGTCAGGCCTGACTGATCTAAATGGAAGTTCAGTGAAACAATATTCGCTAGAAATCTCTCGGTGGTGCACTTGAAGAACAACTTTGTAATCCCAACGAATAGTAAAGATAAAGTATCTGTCTTTAAACAGCTCTCACCACCTGGACAAGTCCAAGTCCCTTTCCTCCATCGATTCGTCTAGGAACAGGAATCCACCGACATCCAAGTCTTCAATCCTTCTGGTGTACTGCAGCAAGGAGGATTAGATGTCTCTAAGGCTCTGCTAGGCTGGCAGAGGGCTCTTTGGAAAGGAGCACAAGGCCCAGGCTTCAGGCCTTGTGCACACAGCAGTTCAGCACAGAGATCCTCTTGCTAGGAGAGGGGTGTCCAAAGAGAGCGACCAAAACTCCGCCTCCCCTTTATAAAGTCTGCCCCAGCAGTCTCTGTTCCGGAGCAATGTACCCTGGGTGCTGCAAGATGTACTGGGAGATGTAGTCTCTCTCTCTCCTCTGCTTTCACTTCCATAATGTCTCTTTACTTCCTCCTGACTCACCTCTCACCTGGAACTTCTTGTCTCTCTGTCTTAAAGGGGAACACCCCGCTACATAAAGAAATAGTAGTGGTAAAAAAAAAGCACTTTTTAACCAATCTTGTTTTTTGTACAATTCGATTGTACATAGAACAATATCGGACCTCTGAAAAGTAGAAGCATGTAAATTTACTCAGGACTTGGTTTGGGCCCCTTTTGCAGCAATTACTGCCTCAATGCTGCGTGGCATGGAAGCCATCAGCCTGTGGCACTGCTGAGGTGTTATGGAAGACCAGGATGCTTCAATAGCGGCCTTCAGTTCTTCTGCATTGTTCGGTCTCATGTCTCTCATCTTTCTCTTGGCAATACCCCATAGATTCTCTATGGGGTTCAGGTCAGGCGAGTTTGCTGGCCAATCAAGCACAGTAATCCCACTGTCATTGAACCAGGTTTTGGTGCTTTTGGCAGTGTGGGCAGGTGCCAAGTCCTGCTGGAAAATGAAGTCAGCATCCCCATAGAGCTCGTCTGCGGAAGGAAGCATGAAGTGCTCCAAAATCTCCTGGTAGACGGCTGCGCTGACCCTGGACTTAAAGAGGAAGTAAAGCCATTTTAAAAACAAAAAAACAAAAAAAAAACCCTGCAAAAGAAAGGCATAATAAGCTAGTATGCATAGCATACTAGCCCATTATGAATGACTTACCTGAGATCGAAGCCCCCGCAGCGGTCCCCGGTCACCTCCGCCGCCATCTTGACTAGATGTCCCGTCACCGCCGTCAGTGTATCACCGCAATGACGTCACACACATGCGCGCTTGGTCCGGCAAGAGCCCATTCAGAAAACCGGCAATGAAGCCGGCCCGCTAGTGCGCATGCACATGACGTCATCGGCGCATCGCTTTATAGTAAATATCTCCTTAACCATGTAGGTTAAGGAGATATTTGTTGCACCTACAGGTAAGCCTTAATCTAGGCTTACCTGTAGGTGCAAGTTGACTAAGTGGGTTTACAATCACTTTAAAGAGGAAGTAAACCCTGATGGGTTTTACTTCCTCTTTAGTCCGCTGCAAAGCCTGCAAATGAAAAGCATAATGGGCTAGAATGCATCGCATACTAGCCCATTATGTGCCACTTACCTGCAAAAGAATCCAGCGATGTCCCCAGAGTAGGCAGCGTCCATCTCCTGTCTCCTCTTCCTTCCGGGCTGCTGACTCCGGCACTGTGATTCGCGTGACGTCACTCCTGCGCATGCGCACGGGAGCCGCAATTCACGGCGCAGGCTGGGGAAGAAACGGCACTTAGTTTTGTTTCTTCCCCGTGCATGCGCAGTGAAGATTTTCGGCGGACTACAAGTGAAATATCTCCTAAACGGCACACGTTTAGGATATATTTCCACTACCTATAGGTAAGCCTTATTCTAGGCTTACCTATAGGTAGAAGTCCAACAAGTGGGTTTACAACCACTTTAATGAAGCACAGTTGACCAACACCAGCAGATGACATGGCTCCCAAAATCAACACAGACTGTGGAAACTTCACACTGGACTTCAAGCATCTTGAATGCCTCTCCATTCTTCCTCCATACTCTGGGTCCTTGGTTTCCAAATGAGATGCAAAATTTGCTCTCATCAGAAAAGAGGACTTTGGACCACTGAGCACCAGACCAGGTCTGTTTTTCTTTAGCCCAGGTAAGACGCTTCTGACGTTGTTTGTTGTTCAGGAGTGGCTTTACAAGAGGAATACGACATTTGAAGCCCATGTCCAGGATCCGTCTGTGTGGTGGCTCTTGATGCACTGACTTCAGCCTCAGTCCACTCCTTGTGAAAGTCCCCAACACTTTTGAATGGCCTTTTCCTGACAATCCTCTCCAGGCTGCGGTAATCCCTGCTGCTTGTGCACCTTTTTCTTCCACACTTTTCCCTTCCACATAACTTTCTATTAATGTGCTTTGATGCAGCACTTTGGGAACATCCAACTTCTTTTGCAATTACCTTTTGTGGCCTTATGGAGGGTGTCAATGATGGTTTTCTGCACATCTGTCAGGTCAGCAGTCTTTCCCATGATTGTGATTCCTACTGAACCAGACGGAGAAACTATTTAAAGGCTCAGGAACCCTTTTCAGGTGTTATGGCTTAATTATCTGATTAGAGTGCGACACTTTGGGCCTAGAATATTGCACCTTTTCACAATATTCTAATTTTCTCAGAATGTGGATTTGGGGTTTTCATGAGCTGTAAGCCATAATCATCACAATTAGGTCAAATCACGGCTTGAGCTATCTTGCTTTGTATGTAATGAGTCTATCTCATATATTAGTTTCACCTTTTAAGTTGCATTAGTGAAATAAATGAACTTTTGCAAGATATTCAAATTTTTCAAATTTCACCTGTAAGTAAATGCTACATGAATCATCTGCCCTTACTCAAAATGGCAGCTGATAGAAATGCTGCACCCCAGTGTTTTTCAAAGGTTTTTCTTAACAAAATAAAGCATGGAGACATGGATGGATGGGATGAGTTTGCTTTGAATAATACGAATCAATCATTTTTAGTTTGTGGTGGCCAGATTCAGTTCTGCTTTCAGCTGGCCATACCCTAGTAGAACTTTGTTAGGAATGTTATGTTTTAAGAACGTTTGTTTGATTTTCTAATCATTAGAGGGTCAAATCGGTGTTTGTTTTCAACAAGCACTGTGGATAAAATTCTAATGCCGCGTACACACGACCATTTTTCTCGTCGGGAAAAATTACATTTTTTCTCTTTGACGAGAAAAACGACCGTGTGTGGGCTTTTGGTAATTTTTCCAGACGAGAAAAACGTCATTAATCACAATGAGAAAAATTAGAACATGCTCTAATTTTTCTCGTTGTGATTCACTGAATTTTTTTCCGCGACAGTTTTCCCATAGGGAAACACTGCCGGGGAGCCTACACACGGTCGTTTTTCTCGACCAAGAGAAAAAATGATGGGAAAAACGGCCGTGTGTAGGGGAACAAGCCGTTCCTCGTTTCTCCCGACGGTGTTTTCACCGTCGAGAAAATCGATCGTCATGATGGAAAATAAGGGTCATGATGGAAAATGTTTCTCAGACAAATGAACTTCTAACAGTGTAAATGATTTTCACATAAATGTACTTACAAATATGCTGGCCATAGATGGATAGAATTTCGAATGAAAATGCTTAGGAAAATTTGTATAAAAATTCTCAGAAAATTTGAATGGTTTTTAACATTTGATTTTAAAATGAATGGATTTTACCGAACATAAACCACATACACTGTTAGAAATTTGTGCATCCAAGAAAATTTTTCCATCCTGCTCTTTCAAATTTTCTCATCACTGCAGTCGAGAACCAACATTTGACCCACTAATGATTAAAAAAAAACATTCTTATTTTTATTTTTTATTTCTTCTGGTGATTCTGTTCATGCTATTCGTACATTATTTAGGTCTTATGTTACCTACGCCTCAGCTACTTGACTAAATAATAGGAGGTTACTTATAGCCTGCATGTTATTGGCTGACATTTTTCTGTAACCGGTACTGTATGCTGAGATGGACCAAAGAATGGACGTACTGTTTTGTACTTGCATGTCATTTTCGAAAACTTAATAAAAAAACATCAAAAAAAAAATAAAAAATCCTGGGAATTTTCGTTTCAAATTCTACCCATCTACGGCCAGGTTTAGGCTCTCCCAATCTCCCTGAATCCTTTGACAGGGAAAAAGACACGAAAACAGGAATATAAATGTAAACTTTAAACTCAAGGTACTTTATTTAAAAGGTACATTTAAGTGGAGCTAAAGTTTGATCAGTAACTTTTACCTATAGGTAAGCCTATAATAAGGTTTACCTATAGGTAGTGTAAATATCTTCTAAACCGGCACTGTTTAGGAGATATTTATATTACATGCAGCCAGTGACATCACTGGCGCATGGGCTCTGAAGGAACGGCCACCCGTGCGGTTCCTTCAGAGCCGTGTGCCCTACTCGGCGGCTCCCGCGTGCATGCACGGGAGTGACATCATCGCGGCTTCGGGTGGTCACCGAGGCAGAGTCTGCAAACCCAGAAGCAAGACGGGTGAAGATGGGAACCCCTGCAGCGCTGACATCTTGGCACTGGAAGAGTGTTATTTTAAGAGAAGTTTCACATGATGTGCTAGTGTAATGCTCCTGAACCGCCCCAAAATTGCTGCTTGCAGGACTTTTTTCTCGTCCTGCAAGCACACCGCTCCAGTGTGGAAGCACTAGGGCTTTCACACTGGGGCTGCAGGTGAGGCAGTTTTCAGGCACTTTACAGGTGCTACAGTATTTTTAGCGCTATAGCGCCTGAAAAAACGCCTCAGTGTGAAAGTAGCCTAAGGTGTATCTATAGCCAAAACTTTTTCTTTAAACTTGGGTAGAGAAGAGAAGGGTTAAAACCCCTGCCAGTTTATTTTTTGCCATTTGTGTACTAATTAGGAAATCTCTGTTCCTATTCCAGAAGTACTACAGGATGTTAAAGCAAGTCTGTTAACTAAGAGGAATCCCACTCTTAAGGTGGCTATAGATGGATCAAAATTTGGCCGGTTCAGCAGGGACTTGCCAAATTTTGATCCATGTGTTGCCACTGTCGCTCAACAGAAATCAATCTCTTGATCGACTTCTGTTGAACGGACCAGTTGGAAAAAAAGCTGCTTGATCAGTGGCGTCAGAGTACAACAGTGCAGTGGGGAGGCTTTCCCTATCCACCTTGATTGTGTGGATGGGGGGATTGCTTCAGGTTTTTTTGCATGGCCAGCTTTAGAGAGTTGTTCTTGGAACTGGTGTCTCCATTAGAAGATTTCCTCTACCTCCTTTTCTGGGGACAACTCTAAAATGTTGGACTTTCCCTCGCTCACACTTTCCGATGGAACCAAATCCGATGGATTTTTCCATCAGAATTCCGATGAAGCTGACTTCCATCAGTCTTGCCTACACACCATCAGACAAAATTCCGACCGTCCCAAGTGCCGTGACGTACAACACGTACGACGGCACTATAAATGGCAAGTTCAAATCCAATGGCGCCACCCTTTGGGCTGCTTTTGCTGATTTCGTGTTACCGCGTGTTAGTAAAAGTTTGGTGAGAGTCGATTTGCGCTTTTCAGTCTCCGTGCTTTTCAGTCCGTTACAGCATGACAAATGTGCTATCTCCATTACGAACGCTAGTTTTACCAGAACGAGCTCCCGTCTCTTAATTCAGTCTGAGCATGCGTGGGTTTTTTCTCCGATGGAGTTCCACACAGACGATCGGAATTTCCTATCGTTTTTTTTTTCCATCGGAAAAATTAAAACATGTTCTATTTTTTTTCACCGATGGAAATAAGTCTGATGGGGCCCACACACAATCGGTTTGTCCGATGAAAACAGTCCATCGAACTGTTTTCATCGGTAAAACCGATCGTATGTACAGGGCTTTACACTTCAGCCATTTTAAAAACTACAGGACGGCAGCCCAGAGATCCCTTATAGACATAAGAGGCCAGCCATTATTTCAAATGTCCTGCAACTACCGAAACAGGAAATTGTAGGGGTTTCATTGATTGTCGCTTCATGATCAAAATGTAAGCACTATCCACATTATGTAGGTTCACCCTGCATGAACTATCTAATACATGTTTATCAAATGCAAACCACAACTTACTCTAGCTTCTCCTCGGCCATCAGGAAGGTCATAGTAATGTCTGCAAAACAACACAATCAATGAGTTACAAAATGTACATTCTGTTTACAGACAACAATTGTTAGCTAGAATGAGGTTATTCAGGATCATGTCACCTTATAGTACCTGGGCTTTCACTGTACAACACCAAAAATAGTGTTTCCTACTATTATTAAGATATACCTTTTTTCTTTTTTTTTTGCAGGTTGCATTCCATTAGGGAGATTTCCCTTCGGCTGGCCATACATTATACAATTTTCTTATTAAATTTCCTTTTAATTTACCTTCAACTAAGTAGTGCAAGGACCTGCCTGATTGCATACAAATTGAAAGATTTAGGATTGACCTAATTTTATATGGTTTTGGCAAATCTAAAAGAAAATTGTACAAGAGATTTGTATAATGTATGGTCAGCATAGTTGCTAGACTTGCCAGGCATCACAAGTTTGTTGCACAATTGCAGCAATTCCGCGTTGCATGACCCATACCTCCCAACTTTCTGAGATGGGAATGAGGGACACCTATTAGCAAAAGTATGCAGGCATAGGACACACACCCTGCCACACCCCCCTTGAAGGAGAATTGTAAGATGATTGGTTAAACCCACAAGTGCTTTTTTACCACTACTATTCTTTTATGTTGGCTTTGGAATTTACAAATGCAGCAATTTAAAAATTGGGTGAAAGGTTTAGTACTGTAAAACACTTTTTGATAGCCAAGTAGTGCATTTTATATACAAATATATAAATGAGTCGAAAATTAGGGACAGTTGAGGAGGAAAGAGGGACAAAGGGACTTTGTTCCAAATCAGGGACAGTTGGGAGCTATGCATGACCCCAGATCAACTTTCTTTGCAAACATTCTGCAGGTCTGCTACAAATTCTGGTTCAGTTATGTTGTGCTATAGTCATCCCACCACAGGGGTCACTGTGACTTGCAGAGCTCTTGTTGTAGACTCACTGCTGCAACTTGCGACTTGCCACGCAAATTTGCTACAAATTGGAAAAGCGTCAACTAGAACTTGTGCTTTAATTTCTCTGCAAATGTACAAATTGCCAGTGACAATGTGCAGCAAGTTAAAGTGGAACATCAGTCATTTTTTCCTCTTTAAATCTTCTGCCCTTGTTGTTTTAACTTTGGATAGTAAAACATATTTTTTTCTGCCAGTAAATACCTTATACAGCCCACTTCCTCCTTTTTGTCTGGTCATTAGCCTAGGCTTATGACATATTGCACAGCTCTCTCTCTCTCACTCTCTCTCGTTTGCCAGGAAGGGAGGGGGGATGAGTCATAAGAGGGCAAATGAGGCCTGCAGAGCTGGAGGTGTGCCTTTGTGTGTCTGTGTAAATCCAGGAAGTAAACAGGCAGCAGCTTCAGCTGCCCATAGTTAAAATGGCTGCAGCCAGACTTAGTGGAGGGAGGTTTCTGCAGTATATTTGGCAGTACAGAATCACAGTATATATAAAATAATGTGGAAAGTGGTTGGAGGGAAGCTTCAGAATGGCAAGATGTTTTTATTAGAAATTATGTGAACAGACTGCAGTTCATCTTTAACAAGACTTACAATTCAACACTGCCACAAATTTGTGGCAAGTTATCCTTGCTCTCTGAGAAGTTCAATTTGACCCCACTTAGGCCCTGATCACACCTGAGCGATTTTCTGCTTGAAGCTTGTAACTCTAAAACGCTCAACAAGCCAAATCCCATTCATTTCAATGGCCCCTGTTCAAGTCTGAGCGTTCTGTCGCCTAAAGTAAAATGCCTGAAGCTCAAAAAAGTACATGAGCTTCTTTTTGGCAGAATACAAGCGTTTTTGGCCCTATAGGCTTCAGTAGAAATGCCTGACTTGAGCGTTATTACGAGCGTTTTGACGCTTGTTTTCTGCTCAAACAGCAGCTCTCCACCCCTAAGTTCCTCCCCCTCTCCTCCCTCTGGTGCTTTCTATCGGCTAAACAAAAATGCCCACAAAAGCTTGTAAAAAGATGCAAAACAAGCTTAAAAAAATGCCTGGAAAATGCCAGTAAGTCGATATGCTCAGGTGTGGATGAAAATCGAATTACATTTATAAAGCAACATTTTTTGAATAAAATTCTACTATTGTATGGATAGCTTTATCCAATTAACCCTTTAGGCCCCTCTAATACAGTCCTTCTGTGGTTTGGCCGCAGCACAGCGTACCCGCGGTTTTTCCGGGGTTATCTGTGCATTCCCATAGACTTTCTATTAGATCGTGAATTTTAGTGTGTTTTCTGAAAGCGCACCAAAGATGCAGCATGTTGGATTTTTGAGGCGCTTTCAGAAAATGCACCAAAAACACACAATGTGATGAAGTCTATGGGAAACCGTGGGTACACTGCGCCGCACCACCGCTGCGGCCAAACCACAGCAGGGCAGCGTGAAACTGCCCTTACCCTTGCTGACGCCTCATACAGTCCTGTGTCAAAAATGTAGCTGAGCTGAAAACAAATGCTCGATAAAAGGAACTTCTAATGCCGCATACACACAACCGTTTTTCCTGACGAGAAAAATGCAATTTTTTAAATTGCTCATTAAAAACGATTGTGTGTGGGCTTCAGAGCATTTTTCATGATGAGAAAATGGGCCATTCAAAATTTAGAACATGCTCTATTTTTTCTCGTCGTTTTTCACATCGTTGTTTTTCTCGTCGTGAAAAACGGCCGTGTGTACGCTTTAATGATGGGGAAAAAACGTGCATGCTCAGAAGCAAGTTATGAGATGGGAGCGCTCGTTCTGGTAAAACTAGCGTTCGTAATGGAGATAGCACAATCGTCACGCTGTAACGGACTGAAAAGCACGAATCGTCTCTCACCAAACTTTTACTAACACGCGGTAACATGAAATCAGCAAAAGCTGCCCAAAGGGTGGCGCCATCCGAATGGAACTTCCCCTTTATAGTGCCGTCTTACATGTTGTACGTCACCGCGCTTTGCTCCAGCATTTTTTTTAACGATAGTGTGTATGCAAGGCAGGCTTGAGAAGAATCACGTCGAGAAAAACGTTGTTTTTTTCCATGACTTTAAAAACGGTCGTGTGTATGCGGCATTAGGGTTTAAACTCACTGCCATCCATCCAAAACTGAATCAGATTGGGTTAGTTGACCATTTAAGTTTTGTTTGTCACCATCCGGCGGTCACCGTCTGACCTAAATTATAAAAGGTGTGTGTACATTTGTATCTAGCAGTAAGCAGCTGGCCTGACAACCCTTTGTTCACTATTACCGTCCCTAGAAAAGCCCCCGTGTCTGATAGCATGACAACCTCTGAGCAAAACAAATGTGTCTGCCAGAAATAAGTCACAGAGCTGGTTGGACGGGTGATCTCTTCCCTTTCAGGGTCATTAGGCTGCATAATGGTGTTCTTTCATTCTCAGTTATCACAGAGGATTTGGATTATTATAGTATTTAAACACAACATACAGGAATGGATTTACTTAAAAGATTAACATGCAAAGTCATTACGGTAATCCATAGGAATCAGATTTCATTGTTCTTTGATTTTATATTAGTAAGCTGATGTACATTATTGCACATCATCATTGCTCCAGGTACTGCCCTAATAAAAAAGCAAGAAGGCCCTACTACTTTAACCACTTGACCTCCGGAAGATTTAACCCCCCTCCATCCTTATGACCAGGCCATTTTTTTGCTTCTTTAACTTTGCACTACTTGAACTGACAATTGCGCAGTCATGCAACGCTGTACCCAAATAACATTTATATCATTTTTAGCACTCATCACTGTATTAGTGTCACTAATGTCCCACTAATGTCCCACTCACTAATGTCCCACAAAGTGTCAGTAATGCCGCGTACATACGATCGGAAATTCCAACAACAAATGTTCCATGTAAGCTTTTCGTCGGGAATTCCGTCCGTGTGTAGGCTCCATCGGACATTTCCGGTCGGAATTTCCGACCACAAAAATTTGAGAGCCGGTTCTCAAATTTTCCGACCACAAAAGTTCTGGTCGGAAATTCCGATCGTCTGTATGCAATTCCGACGCTCAAAAAAACATGCATGCTCAGAATCAAGCAGAAGAACCGAACTGCCTATTGAACTTCATTGATCTCGGCTCGTCGTATCTCTTGTACGTCACCGCGTTCACTGGGTGATGAATGATCATAAACCCAGGCATGGCTCCCGTGTGTAGTCCTCCATGATGGAGGAGTACACATGGGAGCCATGTCTGGGTTTATGATCATTCATCACCCAGTTTATTATCCATTCCTTGGAGTTATCTGCCCCCTTGGATCCATCGCCAGCACAGAGAGGAGGTGATTAAAAGATCTGCACTCCTGGTTCCATGATCTGTGGATACAAGCTTGATTGATCCACCATTGTACGGTAAGTTGGGTCCACATCTTTGGGTAAGAGTACCCATTTCTCCCCCTATTATCCAAAGACGAAAGCACTCCCGGGTGATAATTCATGCTGTATACCACATCTATTTGAAAGACAGTTGGGCTTCTGCTACTACAGTGTGTCATCTTCCCACGTCTGCTGATTTCTGACGTTCATATATATTTTTTTCTTTTTTCTTATACAAGTAAAGGCAGCGATCAGTGACTTATAGTGGTACTGTGATGGTATGGCGGACAGTCTGACACTAACTGACACTTTGTGGGAACCTGTGACACTAATACAGTGATGAGTGCTAAAAATATACACTGTCACTGTACTAATGACACTGGCTGGGAAGGGGTTAACATCTAGGGTGATAAAAGGGTTAAATGTGTGCCTAACAGTGCTTGGTGCATTCACTGTGAGGTGCTTTTACTAAGGGATGTGTCCGTTTTTAATCCCTGCTTTGCAGAGAAACAAAAACTGTCACATCCCAGCTGACCGGACAGAACTCTGTGTTGTTTACACTCACAGAGCTCTGTCCTGTCATCCTCTTCGAGGATCAGTGGGTGCCGGTGTTCTGTCGATTTGTGCCCTCCGTCGAAATGTGCCCACGCATGCGCAGAATGGAGGGGCACTCCAGCTGATCTCCCGATCAGCTGGCGTGATGTCACCATAGCGCATGCGCACATTGTAGGAGGCTTTTTTTTTTTTGATGGGAGATACCATTTGACGGCCACAATTGAATGCTATGCAAACAGCGGTGGGACACTGTATTTGTCATATTGTGCCTAGCTGTTGCGGCGTGGGTTTACAGTGAGCTCAAGGTTCGGTTTTGTCTGTGTTGCAGGGCGGGTTTGGTGTGTTGAAAGGCAGGTTTTGCCTGTGTCTAAGGGCGGGTTGCAACACGGACAAAACCCGCCCTTTTACACATACACACAACCCGCTCCGCAACAGCGAGGCACAATCTGACAACTACGGTGTCCCTCCGCTCTTTGCATAGCTTTTAATTGTGACCGTCAAATGGTATCCCCCATCGAAAAAAAAAGCCTCCTTCGATGTGCGCATGCACTATGGTGACGTCACGCCAGCTGATTGGGAAATCAGCTGGAGTGCCCTTCCGTTCTGCGCGTGCGTGGGCACTTTTCGACGGAGGGCACAATTAGAACACCGGCAGTCATCCATTTGCCAGGACCCATTGATCGGCTTGTGCTGTGACTAAGCAGCACAGGCCTGTGCATGGCCTCTACCCAGAAGTGCTGGATTACGTATCTAGTATGTGATCCAGCACAGGAGAGCCGCATTGCCACTGTACTCCTACGCAAGACGGTCTGTAATAAAACCAGGAATCATTAATTAAAGATTTCATCTGCATGTTGATGAAGGGGGAGGGAGGAACCAAGGAGACAAATATAAGGAGATTACATTTAATTTTGAATGAGAAAACACAAAAGCAAGAACATTATTAATTATGTGACCTTCAGCACCAACAGGGGGAAAAAACACATCCTAGAAATACTGAGACATCCTTTCTTCACCTTCCCAAAGAAAAGTCATGACTTATATCTGATAACTAGATGACTATCCTTCTTTCTGTTCTTCCTTAATCCACACTGGCGATCACCTACATTCTTCTCCTTAAAAACGTTTGGTATAATATCCCTTAGAAGGCTATATAACCTTGTAGTTTGTCTTAGTGCTTTTTTATCATTTATATGCAATAAAAAAAACTAAAGCGGAGCTCCACCCAAAAACGGAAGCTCTGTTTTTCTGCCTCCTACCCCCCTCCGGTGCCACATTTGGCACCACATTGTGGGGGGAGCGGGTACCTGGTTTTGACATGTACCCACTCCCACTTCCTTTGAGTTCCCCATGGCGAACTCAGCCGGGGTTCGGCCCTCGTCGCAGCCGGCCCATTGAGAAAGGGCAGAGCAATTCGCGCATGCGCATTAGGAAAGCGGCTGTGAAGGTACAAGCATTTAGAGCCGGTTTCCCTTACCCAAGATGGCAGCGCCAGCACCTGGGAGCCGATTCAAGAATCGGCTTGGGTGAGGACCCCGTGGAATCCCTGGTCAGGTAAGTGCCCTAATAGTAAAAGTCAGCAGCTAGAGTATTTGTAGCTGCTGACTTTTAATATTTTGGTGGGGAGGGGCAGGAGCTCCGCATTCAATTCTTCTGTTTCCTAATTTATTACATATCGCTGTCTGTTCTGGGTAAGGTATACTGTGCGATGTTGCAGTTTAGACACATAATATTTGAGCTGCTTGGTGTTGTTTTTATCCATAACAGAAAACAAAGACATCAGTCACACAAGATCTTTGTTTCTGCTTCCCAAGGGCTGAGAATTGTCTGTCAATTATAGCAAGGTAGTTGGAACAAACCCTTCACTTTTGGAAGACTTCAGTATTATTATTAAGGTCCAAACAAACTCAGTTTAATAACGCTAAATACATTCCAGGTGTATCACACCCTGTGTTCAGTGCCTTAAAGTACAGTAGCTATGGCTTGTGTAGAAAAGCCTTTCTCCTGCCAGCAGCTGCAGAGAAGGATATATGCTCTTTATGGGGAAGCAGTGATCTCTCTGCAGAGATCTAACACACCCCTGCTGGGTCAGGGTCACAACTGTCCAATCAGCAGATAGCATGAGCTTTGTTGACTGCAGAGGTATAGGTTTGACTCAGTGTGGGGGGGGGTCAGACCTCTGTAGAGAGACCACTGCTTCCATAGACAGAGCAAGGGTCCTACTTTGCAGCTGCTGGCAGGGAATAGGCTGTTGTACTCCGGCTAAAGCTGATCTGTAAAAAGTCACTCCAAGAAAATAAGTAAATCTAAATGCTAATTGGATACAGGAAACTTGGCCACTATACCGAAACCTTCGGCAGCTGATTGAATCAATTACTGAATATGCGACTTCTTCATATTTTGGACCTCGTCCACACCATGTGCAGAGACTTGAGTTTTTCTGCATGCATTCTGCAAAAAAACTGTTGTTTTCTTTGTGTCCTGTTCACACCACAACACTAGTATCACTTGCGGATTTCTTCTGCGCAGGAATCTGCAACGTGTACAAAACTCACTGTCTCTGCAAGTGAAATCTGTGCGTCAGTTTCCATCAGTTTCTGTGCATGTATGGTGTGAACGAGGCCTTTATCTTTGCCTATGTTCCAGTTGAGGCTGGTTCCATGACCACTGCCCCAGGTTGCATGTTTCAGGGTGGCTCCTTTCTCCTGCAGCATCCTATGGAGCCACCCCAGCATGCCAGGACTAGAGCGGTGTCTCCCTACACTGTGTGCATCAATAGAAACACACTGATCGCTGGCCTAGAATGGCAAGGCACTCCCCCTCCCTAGGTAAACAACACAGGGCTCTCTACAGAGTGCAGCGATGTGGCTGGTTTTAATCTCCCTGCAAAGCAAAATTGTGCAATTTCCATTGCAACTTTACAGAGCAACTTTATGCGACTCTGGACGAGTGTGACTTTTTTACGGCTTTGGCTTTGACTAATGTGATTGTTTGTGCTCTACCAAGTGGCTAGACGTGAGCAGAACTGAAAAATGTGTTTCATTTAGTTTTGTTTCGGTTTTGTTTATTCATTTTCTAATGCAATCCAAATTTTCAGAATGATTCGAATTCAAAACCGGTCAAAAATGTATTAACCAATCCGAATTCTGTGTGAAGAGTAGCTAGTTAAGGAGCGGGTCAGGAAGCCAGCCGCCGCGTCCTTAACAACTGATGACTCATCAGCTGTCAGCGGGTTTCCCCACTAACAGCTGAACGTAAACAAAAGAATGCCGGTGTCCTGCTGAGAATTGCCCCCCAGCGGATTCTGCCCGCTCTGTACTGCGCAGGCGCGGTGCTTGCCTCCGAAAATAGGCGAACATGTACAGCTGAGAGTCAGCTCTAGACGGCGCCTGCGCACACCAAATTGTGCTACACTTCTGACATCCAGGCTCTTTCTTTACCATCCCCGTGGACATGGAAGATGTTAAAAAAAGAGCCAGGAGGCCGAGCGAGCGAAGCGAGGACGTGAGGCCGACTGGCCACTTACAGCTAGGTCCACGCAGGCGCCCTCTAGAGCTGACTCTCAGCTCTACATGTTCGGCTATTTTTGGAAGCTCATTCACGTTCGTACTGCGCAAGCGCCGCTCCTGCGCAGTACAGGTGGGGGCAGAATCTGCCGGGGGGACGTTTCTCGGCAGAACACGGCAATGAAAAATAAAAGGAGAAAAACAGCGTAGCATCCCCCCCCCCATCCATACCAGGCCCTTTGGGTCTGGTATGGATTTTAAAGGGAACCCTTTCAGGCCACATGCCCTCAACATGGGGAGGTGGTTCGGGAGAGGGGCTCGTCCCCCCAAAGCACCTTGTCCCCATGTTGAGGGGGACAAGGGCCTCTTCCTCACAACCCTGGCTGGTGGTTGTGGGAGTCTGCGGGCAGAGGGCTTATTGGAATCTGGAATGTCCCAGATCCCTCATGTGAATGAGTATGGGGTAAGTTGTCATTCACCGTCAATCACGATGAAGGGCGCCGCCCGAAAAAAAAAAAGAGGTCCGCACCCGATGAAGGCTCCCGCAGTCTGACAGTCCTTAAATAACTAAGGGATGGGGCCACCCGATTATGCCATCGGCGACTCTACCTCTTTGTGACGTCATCGACCCAGCATGCCCTGTTTTTTTTTTCCGGGATGGTGGCGGCGGCGTTCAAAGTGATTGATGCTGGATTTACTTCGGGGGACATTGTTTTTTTTTTTAAATAAAGAAATTGTAGAAAACTGTGTTTTTATTTTGTGTTTAACTGTGTTTTTAGTGTGTTTTCCCCACTTTTTTGGGCAATGCACCCCTACTCATTCACATAGGGGGAAAACTGGGATTTGGAGGCCCCCTTGTTAAAGGGGGCTTCCAGATTCCAATAAGCCCCCGCCTGCAGACTGCGACAACCACCAGCCAGGGTTGTTGTGTTACACTATGTGATTATTCTTGCTCTGTGTCTTTAAGATCTGTCCCCTTCTTTCTAGCTGAACTCTCTCTCTCACCGTAGTTCTTTATATATCTCCTCCACTTCCTGATTCTGGTCATTACTCCTGTATATCTTCCATGCTAAACATCTTACATGTGGCTTACAACTGCAACGTTTTTCTACCTATGAATATCCATCATTAAACGGAACATTCGAAAGGATTCATCGTCTGTCGTCCTAACTGTGAGTTTATTCATTGAGTTAAACTGCCTGTATCGATGCAAGGGATGAATATCAAACCAGCTTGAGTAAGGCCTACTTAAACCTGGAGATGAACTTTATCGCTTTGTAGTTGAGACAGAACAAGGGTTGTGGAAAGAAGTCCTTGTTCTCATCAGCATGGGGACAGGGCGTGTTGAAGTGGGGGGCTGTTGTTATGTTGTTTTGTTATGCTTATTGCTTATGTATTGGCTTCATTAGTTTCTAAATGAATGACCCAGAACAAGTGTAGAGATCAGGAGTTCTGACTTTTGTTTGCTGCATGCCTGTAGCAAGTTTGTGGAAAGTTTAGAGGCCTAACACAGCCAGGCAACCGGCATTTCCATGAGGAGGCCGGGAATGGTTACATGCTTCACTTGACATTATGAAATCATTTAAATAAATACGATAGGCTTAGTTTTCATTCAGCAAACTTTAGAAAATCTTTTAAACACATTTATTTGTTGAACGTCAGAAAGAATTACCTTGGGATCTTCGGGGATCCATCTATATTCTTAGTGTAGACATCGTCTTTATCATAAGCCTACAGAAATTAAACAGCAGGAATTATTTAAGCTGAAAAACACTAAGGCCCCTTTCACACTGAGGCGTATTTCAGGCGCTTTAGTGCTAAAAATAGCGCATAAATAACGCGTGAAATGCTTCTGCCCCAGTATTCTCAATGTGAAAGCCCGAGGGCTTTCACACTGAGAAGATGCGCTGGTGGGAGGAAAAAAATCTCTCCTGCAAGCAGCATCTTTGGAGCAGTGAAAGCCGCGATGTGTATACCGCTCCTTTACCGCTCCTTCCCATTGAAATCAGTGGGACACCACGGCAATACAGCAACTGTAGCCGCGGTTTGTGGGCGGTATTAACCCTTTTTCGGCCGCTAGCGGGGGTTAAAACCGCACCGCTAGCAGCCGAATATTGCGGTAAATACGATGGTATAGCGGCACTGAAAATCGCGCCGCTATACCGCCACCGCACCTGCCCGCCCCAGTGTGAAAGGGGCCTAAGGCTCCATGCACACTGGAGCTGATAAACAGCAGTTTATTGGAGTTTGGGCATCTGGTTGTTAAGGAGCGGGTCAGGAAGCCAGCCGCCGCGTCCTTAACAACTGATGACTCATCAGCTGTCAGCGGGTTTCCCCACTGACAGCTGAACGTAAACAAAAGAATGCCGGTGTTCTGCTGAGAATTGCCCCCCAGCGGATTCTGCCCGTAAACTCCACTCTATGTTAGCCTATGTGTCCATGCACACATGGACGTTTTTCAGCTGTAATGAGCAGTGGAGTTTATGGGCTTTTTTCTGAACGCCCGAAAATCGCATTCAAAGTGCAGTTTTTTGGCCTCAAAAACGCAAAAAACTAACGCTGAAAAACGTAAAAAAAAATAGGCTAATTACCGCTATTGCAAAAACGTTAAAAACTGTTGAAAGACTCCCTGCAAAGCTACTGGCGTTTTTATAACTTTTTTCAGAGTCCAGTGTGCATGGAGCCTAATGCCGCGTACACACGACCAGGTTTCTCGTCAGAAAAAGTCTGATGTGAGCTTTTGAACGGAAATTCTGACTGTGTGTATGCTCCATCGGACTTTTTCTGTCGGAATTCCCGCCAGCAGAAATTTGAGAGCAGGTTCTCTATTTTTCCGACAGAAAAAATTCCTATTGGAAAATCCGTTCGTCTGTATGCAATTTCGACGGGAAAAAAAACACGCATGCATGGAAGCAATTTGACACATGCTCGGAAGCATTGAACTTCTTTTTCTCGCCTCGTCGTAGTGTTGTACGTCACCTCGTTCTTAACGCTCGAAAGTTCAGAGAACTTTTGTGTGACCGTGTGTATGCAAGCCAAGCTTGAGCGGAATTCTGTCGGAAAAACCATCCAAGGTCTTTCCGTCGGGAAAACTGATCGTGTGTACAGGGCATAACACTTTTTAACAATAATTTAGATGTGTATGTAAACCCAATAACAAAAATTTAACATATCGCAGCCTTCTGGTCCTTACATGTGGTGGCTGCCTTTGTTTTCTTTTTTCTTTTATTTCCACTTGGTGATTCTGAAAGTAACACACTTCCTTCCATTTTGTATCTACTTTCAAATCTCCACTATATCTATGAAGGCAGCCATGGTTGTCACACAGAATGGAATTCAAACATGTCTGCTTTTCTTCATCTCCATTATATGGTGGATTGATGGGACTAGTAGTTACACAATAAAGATAAGGTTGTTTCTGCTCTCTTATTAGTTCACAGGAAGTAACAAGGAGATTGAATTTCTGTCCAGATTAACAGCTATTTTCTGTAATTTGCTGAAAATCTTCTTGGCCTGGAAAAAAAAAAGACAAATGCACCAAATCTAAGGACCGCTAAGCTGCAATATAATACATCTTGTTCTTTGGTTTAGATATCGCTTAAAGCGGAGATCCACCCTGAAAAAACGTTTACATTAAAAAATCCCCAAAAAATAAAAAAAAATAATAGAAAAAAATAAAAAAATTATACTCACCCTAAATGCCTGTTGCTATGCGGAAGTCCCCTAATCTGCCTCTAATGTGCCTCCTCTCGTCCGCGGTGGCTCTCCTTCCGCTTCCTCTTCTTGTGAATGGGCGCGCTGCCTTCTGGGAACTGTGTGTATCCCAGGAGGCAACCTGCCCATTCACAAAGCGCCGTGGGAGTCGCGCATGCGCAGTAGGAAACGGGCAGTGAAGCCGTAAGGCTTCACTGCCTGTTTCCCTTAGTAAGGATGGAGGAGCCGGGACCTGCCAGCAGCGATCGATCGCCGTGGCGGGACCGACATCGCGGGCGAGTAGGACAGGTAAGTGTCCTTATTAAAAGTCAGCAGTTACACTGTTAGTAGCTGCTGACTTTTTTTTTTTTTTTTGGCTGCACCTCCGCTTTAAAGCAGTATTAAACAAAAAAAATAAAACATGTAATATGTTGCAGCTTATCAATCCTTAGATGTGGTGACTGCATTCGTTTTCTTTTTGTAGGCTTTTTTCCCCTCTGTTTTTCTCTAGTGATCTATCCAGTAAACACATCTCCTGTATTAGAGTGTCTCCACTCTGGATAAAGGAGCAACAGAGACACCTTTGGACAGCAGCATTGTCAGTCTGGGGGGAGCGGTCCAATGGATCTCTTCCTGTATGAATAATCAATCAATCAATAGTTGACAATCCATTCAATCGATATGGACGTGGATTTCGACTGATAGTTAAAGTGAAGAGACAGCCCTGGTTCACACTGGTGCGATTTGACATGTCAAATCGCATGTCAAATTGGCGATATTTGCAGCAAATTGCCGGCAATGGCACCGTCCTAATCGGTGCGACGCTGCATCTGCGGCGCTGCACCGAATTCAAAAAGTAGTTTCTATCCTACTTTTTGCGATTTCGGCCGCGATTTACATTGACATCTGTGTCAGATGTCTTTGTAATCGCGGCTGAAATCCGGACTGCCAGCGAGAGTGAAATCGTGCGAGTTCAGCTGAACTCGCAGGCTTCACTCCCGCAGCCCCAGTGTGAACCTGGGCAAAATTTGAAGAAAGCATATCATTCTATAGTGTGTACTTTTCTCAATCCAGAGCACTAAGGCTCCTTTCACACTGCCGGGACTTAAAAGTCTCACGATTTTGCCGCGATTTCAGGGAATGCCTGTGTAAACTTGAGGTCTATGGACCTCAACTCGCATGAAAGCCGGACCAAAATAGTACAGGGACTACTTTGAAGTCACACATATATGAATGGTTATCATTGGAAATCATGGGGAACGACTTCTCATGCGACTTTGAAGTCCAGTCGCACAAGTGTGGCCTAAGTGTCTTTTCTGTCTGCTACTTAGTTTCTCTGCTGTCAGCATGAAACATTTCTGACAAGTTTTCCTGACACCAAGAGGTAAAGGGGGACAGGGGAGGGAGCTCCAGCGCACAGCCTTGACTGACAGCCTCAGCTCTATTCCTGTGTGCTATGTGAAGGGGTGTTTCCCTTCCATGCAATCAGCTCTCAGAGCTGCTGTTTGAATGCTCAGACAAGCTGTATAAATTCTGCACTCTGAATGGATGTACAGGACAGATTGCTGCAGATAAACAGGTACACCTTTTGTAGGAGGGTTTGTTTTTATCTGTGTATTATCCAAGGCTAGTCACTCCATTGGATATATGTAAGGGTTTACAACCACTTTAAGATATGATCATAAATTATTGATTGTATCTCTGTTTTCACCATGTAATCTCACAATCGGATCGCTCAAAAAATTATCGTACTCATGAATAAGGTATCCCAGTGCTGCTGATTGATGCAAGCGATTGATCTTTTTTTTTTTTTCATCACGGACAATTGACTCAAATTTTAGTTATTCAGTTTGTTTGTGGATTCAGTCCTTTTGATCATTTCACACACTGGGCAGATAAGAGAATCAAAGCATGTACAGCAGGGGTCTCCAAACATTCTAAACAAAGGGCCAGTTTACTTTGCATCAGACATTAGGGTGGCCAGATTGCAGTCAGTGGAAGTGGAAAATGCCCTGGCATCAGTGGGAGTAAACAACGTCCCATCTTTGGTATTAGGAGAATTATTAGCGCCCCATCGTTGGTGTCAGTGGGGGGAATCGTGCCATATCGATGGTGACAGTGGGAGGAATAGTGCCCCATCATTGGTGTCAGTGGGAGGAATAGTGCACCATCATTGGTGTCAGTGGGAGGAATAGTGCCCCATCATTGGTGTCAGTGGGAGGAATAGTGCCCCATCATTGGTATTAGTGGGAGGAATATCGCCCCGTCATTGGTGTCATTGGGAGGAATAGTGCCCCATCATTGGTGTCAGTGGGAGGAATAGTGCCCCATCATTGGTGTCAGTGGGAGGAATAGTGCCCCATCATTGGTGTTAGTGGGAGGAATAGTGCCCCATCATTGGTGTCAGTGGGAGGAATAGTGACCCATCATTGGTGTCAGTGGGAGGAATAGTGCCCCATCATTGGTGTCAGTGGGAGGAATAGTGCCCCATCACTGGTGTCAGTGGGAGGAATAGTGCTCCATCATTGGTGTCAGTGGGAGGAATAGTGCTCCATCATTGTTGTTAGTGGGAGGAATAGTGCCCCATCATTGGTGTCATTGGGAGGAATATTGCCCCGTCATTGAGAGGAATAGTGCCCCATCATTGGTGTCAGTGGGAGGAATAGTGCTCCATCATTGGTGTCAGTGGGAGGAATAGTGCTCCATCATTGGTGTTAGTGGGATGAATTAACCCATCATTGGTGTTAGTGGGAAGAATAGTGCCCTATCGATGGTGAGAGTGGCAGGAATAGTGCCCCATCATTGGTGTCAGTGGGAGGAATAGTACCCCATATTTTTGGTGTCAATGGGAGGAATAGTGCCCCATCATTGGTGTCAGTGGGAGGAATAGTGCCCTATCATTGTTGATAGTGGGAGGTCAAAGTGCCCCATCATTGGTATTAGTGGGAAGAATATTGCCCCACTATTGGGGTCATTGGGAGAAATAGTGCCCCATCATTGGTGTCAATGAGAGGAATAGTACCCCATATTGTTGGTGTCATTGGAAGGAATAGTGCCCCAAGGGTCAGACAAAAGCAAGCAAAGGGCCGCATTTGGCCCCCCAGGCCACAGTTTGGACACCTCTGATGTACAGCCAACATAAAGGATCATTGACAGGGATACTTAGACCCATACATTGGTGCAGACGGCTGTGTTTATGTACTGAGGGAGTGACAAATGTCCAGTGCAGCCACCCTGTCAAAACCAATGACAGGCAGAGAGACGCAGTGTGGATCTTTCCACATATCCCAGTGTTGATATCTGTACAGGACGGGCAGATGAATGACCCTGGGATGTGCGGGAAGATTCATACTAGGTTTCTCTGCCTGTCATTGATCTTGACAGGTCTATGTACAGGTCTATGTACAGGTCTATGTACAGGTCTATGTACAGGTCTACGTACAGGTCTATGTACAGGTCTATGTACAGGTCTATGTACAGGTCTATGTACAGGTCTATGTACAGATCTATGTACAGGTCTATGTACAGATCTATGTACAGGTCTATGTACAGGTCTATGTACAGGTCTATGTACAGGTCTATGTACAGGTCTATGTACAGGTCTATGTACAGGTCTATGTACAGATCTATGTACAGGTTTATGTACAGGTCTATGTACAGGTCTATGTACAGGTCTATGTACAGGTCTATGTACAGGTCTATGTACAGGTCTATGTACAGGTCTATGTACAGGTCTACGTACAGGTCTATGTACAGGTCTATGTACAGATCTATGTACAGGTCTATGTACAGGTCTATGTACAGGTCTATGTACAGGTCTATGTACAGGTCTACGTACAGGTCTACGTACAGGTCTACGTACAGGTCAATGTACAAATCTATGTACAGGTCTACGTACAGGTCTACGTACAGGTCTACGTACAGGTCTACGTACAGGTCTACGTACAGGTCTACGTACAGGTCTATGTACAAATCTATGTACAGGTCTATGTACAGGTCTATGTACAGGTCTATGTACAGGTCTATGTACAGGTCTATGTACAGGTCTATGTACAGGTCTATGTACAGGTCTATGTACAGGTCTATGTACAGGTCTATGTACAGGTCTATGTACAGGTCTATGTACAGGTCTACGTACAGGTCTACGTACAGGTCTATGTACAGGTCTATGTACAGGTCTACGTATAGGTCTATGCCTCCATGTGAAGGAACCCATAGTGATGACTTATCTTTCAGTAATATCCCAGTCACACAGACATACCTCATAAAATTTCTTGCGTGAATCTCCATGCTTAGGACGTGTTCTGCTGGGGGATGCACTGCTGTCGAACAGCCTGTCAACCCTGTCGTCATAGCTGTACGGATTGGAGACGTCAGACATATTGGCAGGGGAGCTGGGATTTCTGTGCTCTGATACTCACAGGTACAACAGGCTTGTAGCTGAGGGATGAATGCACACAGGTTACTATTAGCAGAGCAGAGGGCGGTGTGTGTTCCTATAGGGACCTGACAACACCTTTCCTCATACCTGACTGTTGTGGTAACCTCTTGTCACCAAGTGCCATGCATGCTGGTAATGCTACTATTTGTTTACAATGCACTACAGTTTATTCATCACTTTTCTTTATAGTACAGGCCTTCTCCTATGCAGGGTTGGATTAGGCCCCTAAGGCCCCTTTCACACTGGGGCGTTTTTCATGCGGTTTAGCGCTAATATTAGCGCTATTATACCGCATGAAAAAATCATGCCCTTTAGCCTTCAATGTGAAAGCCCGAAGGCTTTCACACTGAAGCGGTGCACTAGCAGGACCGCTCCAAAAGTCCTGCTAGCCGCTTCTTTACAGCGGTGAAGGAGCGGTGTGTTCACTGCTCCTTTACCGCGGTCTCCCATTGAAATCAATGGGACAGCGCGGTAATACCGCCCGCAAACCGCGGCAATAGCCGCGGTTTGCGGGCGGTATTAACCCTTTTTCGGCCGCTAGCAGGGGTTAAATTTACCCCTCTAGCGACCGCATACCGCGGTAAGAACGACGGTATAGCAGCGCTGAAAATCGCGCTGCTATACCGCCACCGCTCCTGCCCGCCCCAGTGTGAAAGGGGCCTTACACAAGGGGTCCTTCAACTCCAAACATTGGGATGCTCTGCATGGGATCTGGAAGCCAGTGAGGATCACTGTAGTAGCGTTAGCTCGATTCTATTTTCCCATGGGGATCCCACTGGTAGAAAATCTGTATATTTACATTTCTCCAAGCTGGATCAATGTAACTATGCAACTAGTCAAATCCGAGCACTTTAGCGGCGCACAGCAATTTTTTTTTTTTATAGTAAAAACTATACATATATTTTACAATTAAATAAGATTTCTAATCATATGACGTTAATCACAAAAGTCCCCACTTTACATCAGAGTCCACAGAGTTCCCCTTTTACATCTGAACTCGCAGAGTTCCCTTTCACTGTAAGGGGGGACTCTGCAGACTCTGATGTAAGGGAGAACTCTGGGGACTCAGACACAAGGGATGCTCTGGGAACCCGGATTTATGGGGAAATACTGTGGCCTCTGGTGTAAAGGGGAACTCTGATGTAAGGGGTGTTCTGAGAATCCGGATTTACCTTACTGTACTCACTCAGAGGCAGGAGAGAGAAGGGGGGAGACTTCAGTCACAGACAGGGATGGATGGTGAGCTCACTCACCCCTTGGCAGTCAGCACCTCTCATCAAGATGTATCTGAGGCTGCTGGCCTTCAAATTTCTGCCTCCCCCCCCCCCCACTTTCCTTTTCTGAGGCACAGCACCAGGAATTGGAGTGTGGGCAGACACAGAGGGGTAGAGGAGCAGATCGAGCCCTCTCTCCTCTCCAGTCTGAGTGTGTGGGGGGGGGGTTGTTAGTTCTGGCTTTGGGCAGTGTGAAAGAGAGTGAAACAGACACTGTTGGCTTAGACAACTACAGCCAGCAACCTTGATGGTAAGCCATAATCCAGTCTGAATAATGTGTCCAGGTTTCAGGTGGTCAGAAACCCAGACGCATGATTGCCGGACAGGTGGCAACCCAAACCATACCTGGAATTCATCTCTACGGCTCATTCACACTGCTGCACGCCAAATGCTTTGTTTTAGTGTGCAGGTTGCTGCAGCGAGCCGAGGTGAGAGGGTGATGTTATTTTGTTTTTCAGTGCAAAGTGTTTTTTTTTTTTTTACTTTATTTGAAGTGCACAAAGTGACACTTCCTTCATGTTTCCGCACAGCAGCCCTCCCTATACAAAAAGGACCCCTGACCTTCCTCACAGTGCTCTGCTCTGGGTCATGTCACATGATGGACCAGGGTTGGAGGGGTTTCTATTACTCTGGCTGGAGTAGCGGAACACATTTCCTGTATTGGAGGGTGGGGGGAGCCGGAGAGATATCAAGAGACGTGCTAAATGACTGTCCAGCACAACGGGTAGACTTATTTTTATTAAAGCGGAGTTCCACCCAAAAGTGGAACTTCAGCTCGTCATACTCTTCCCCCTCTCCGGTGCCCCATTTGGCTACTATCAGGGGGGGGACGGGGGACAGGTTACCTGTCTTTCATAGGTTTCCTGCTCCCACTTCCGGGAGCCTCAGCCGTGGGTATTGACATCACCACCCGGGCTCCCTCCTCCTCCCTCCCCAGCCGCCGGGCCAGTAGAAGAGAGGAGCGGAGCCTCGTGCATGCGCAGTAGGGTTCCCGGCGTGAAGTCGTAAGGCTTAACTGCCGGGTTCCCTTACTCGCAATGGAGGCGACATGCACCCGACAGCTAACGGAAACATCAGCTGCAGTGCTGACATCGCTGGACTCCAGAACAGGTAAGGGTCCGATTATTCAAAGTCAGCAGCTGCAGTATGTGTAGCTGCTGGCTTTTAATTTTTGCAGCGGTGGGCAGACCTCCTCTTTAAGGCCTGGTTCACACCTATGCGTTTTTTTTTTTTTTTTGTGCTTTTTTGCTGAAACGCACTACAGTCCTTTTTACCACTTCGTACACCGTTTTTGGAAAATCTAAAGTTGACTGTACAGAGATTGTATGGTCTGATTGTAACGTGGAGACTGAGCCCCATAGTGGTCACTGGTCATACACACTTATGATTTTAATCATTGTTCGATTTAACCCCTTCCCGCCGAGCGTATGCATATATGCGTCTTCGGCTTTAAAGGGGTGATACCGGGATGATGTCCGTAGCTGCAGGCATCATCCCGGTACCGTTTTTTAGAGCCAGCGATCGGCTTTCCAGAGATAAAAACTGATGCGGCTAAAAGCCGCTCGGTTGTTATTCCGGAGGAGCGGGAGGGAACATCCCCCCTCCCGCCGCTCTTACCGGGCCTCCCGTCCCACCGGGAAACCCGATCCACGATCCGCCTCTTCCGGCATCTAGACAGAGACTGGCACGAAGCCGAAAACGGCTTTGTTCCAGTCTCCTGTATGTAAACACAAAGGCAACGTCACTTCCGGTTTACTCGGCTGCCAATGGCGCCGGTTTTAAAAAAAAATTACAGTATTCAAAATCGCAGTTTTTGGCGATCTGAATACTTTGAAGTGCAAAGGAGGGATTTGGGGTCTTTAGACCCCCGATCCCTCCATAAAGAGTACCTGTCACCACCTATTCCTTTGCATTCATTGTGACAGCAATAAAAGTAATCAAAATGTTTTTTTTTGTTTTAAAACACAATGTAAAAATAATTAAATAACAATAATAAAAAAATAATTTAAAGCGCCCCCCTCCCCGCGAGCTCGCGCAGCAAAGAAAGTGCCTACGTAAGTCGCGCCTGCCTATATAAACGGTGTTCAAATCACACATGTGAGGTTTCGCTGCGATCGTCAAAGGGAGAGCAATAGTTCTAGCACTAGGCCTCCTCTGTAACTCTAACCTGGTAACCGTTAATTTTTTTTAAAGCGTCGCCTATGGAGATACTTAGGTACCGTAGTTTGTCGCCATTCCACGAATGTGTGCAATTTCAAAGCATGACATGTTTGGTATCTATTTACCCGGCGTAACATCATCTTATACATTATACAAAAAAATTGGGCTAACTTTACTGTTTAGTTTATTTTTAATTCATGAGTGTCTTTTTCCCCATAAAGCTGCGTTTAAAAGACCGCTGCACAAATACCGTGTGACATAAAATATTGCAACAATCACCATTTTATTCTCTAGATTCTCTGCTAAAAAATATATATATATATATATATATATATATATATATATATATATATATATATATAATGTTTGGAGGTTCTAAGTAATTTTCTAGCAAAAAATACAGATTTTAACTTGTAAACACCAAATGTCAGAAATAGGCTTAGTCATGAAAGGGTTAAAATCAGAACGGCAAACTATCAGCCATAGCTTCTGCTCCACTTACACTGGAGTCCATCAGACAGAGTCCATTGCATTTTGCAGCCATTTAAAATCGCAGCGATTCCGCCCGCGATCACGTGCGACTACAAATCACCGCTTAGCACCAACTTTCCTCTTCGCCTATTTTTTGGCACCCCATAAGTGCCTATTCTCCACTTTGGGTGCCACATTAGCGCCTGTTTTCACACTTCGGGGTGCTGTTAGCACCTTTTTCCTACTTGGGCTCCTTGATAATATCTATTTGAAACTTTTGTCACCCCTTTAGTTCCTATTTTCTCTTTTTAGCGCTTTGTTAGTGCCTATTTTTCCTTTTGGGCACCTCAGCGCCTATTTTTCCTCTTGGGTGTCCCATTCGCGCATATTTTCTCTTGTGGCCGCCCCGTTAGCGTCTACTTTCTCCTTCGGACCCATGCCTGTGTTTCCTCGGATTTTGTAACAGTTTACTGTTAAAAATAAGTGTGAAATGCGTGAATCCGGCGGGTGTAACAAGATGTCCGCTTTCCGTCTTCTTACTGTATCCTTAATGTGGACGAGTGCGGGGTGTAGCAAGATGGCGGCGACGGAATGTCACTTCCGTTACAGACTCTGACGGGTCGCTTAATTTGACGAAACATTGACTCCACTTCTCCACCATGTGACTATCCATAGCTTCACCCACCCCCTGCTGTCATTCTACAGCGGCGTTGATAACTCTGATGATCTCCAGCGGGTCGGGCCATCCCTTGTACCCGCCTACATGCCGGGTATCCCCGCCTCTTTATCCGGGTCCCGCATGCGCAGTCCAAGCCTTTCGCCACCACGAGGGTAGAAGTCTGTGTCCTGCATCAGTGTACAGAACCCGGGCAGAGCTGCACCATCGGAGCTTTGTGGAGCAGAATACCCGTTTACTGTGCAGCCAGCATGCCGGCCCAGGTCCTCAGCGGGAAGGTGGTCTCCGGGTGAGTGTGCGGGCCTGCTGGAAGGGTTCATATGTCTTGTTTGGGGGTTCTGCAAGTCCTGACACGGGGGGGATGGTAACAGTTTGTATAGGTGGGGGGTCTGCTTACAAAACTTAAAGGGGGTCATTATATGTAGAGGAGTTCAGGGTTTTAGCACACGGGGGGTTAATTGCATGAATAGTGTATAGCAAAGTTCAGATCAGTGGCATGGAGGGGGTTAACTGTTGGCAGGAATCTTCTCAGTTCAGGACATTCTATCCATGTGGGAGTAGTTATCCCCCATCTCATAAGCGCACCATACACCATGCAATCTGATTGTACAATCTCATTTTAGATCTACCAGCAAGTATGTAGCTGATGTACACCAATTTTGGAAAAATCTAAAGTTGACTGTACAGCGATTGTATGGTCTGATTGTAACGTGTAGACTGAGCCCCATAGTGGTCACTGGTCATACACACTTTTGATTTTAATATTTGTTCTATTTTTTAAATCAGAACCGCAAACTATCAGCCATAAATAACTTCTGCTTGACTTACACTGGAGTCCATTATTTGGAGTCCTTGATCTATCAGATTGTGATATTGCATGCAGGAAACAGATGTGATTAATTTACTATTGTATCTTCCAACTGTGAATTTGAGATCTGCTTCCCTGCGTGTTTCATATATGTGTGTGTATGCATTACATTGAGATCTGCTTCCCTGCGTGTTTCATATATGTGTGTGTATGCATTACATTGAGATCTGCTTCCCTGCGTGTTTCATATATGTGTGTGTATGCATTACATTGAGATCTGCTTCCCTGCGTGTTTCATATATGTGTGTGTATGCATTACATTGAGATCTGCTTCCCTGCGTGTTTCATATATGTGTGTGTATGCATTACATTGAGATCTGCTTCCCTGCGTGTTTCATATATGTGTGTGTATGCATTACATTATATCCATTTTTTTTTTTTTTTGCTAGAGATTGGAAAAATGACGATAAAATTAAAATCTCTTGCAGAAAATCAAACAGTTTTTTTTCCATCCCTACAGCACGAGCGGACAAATCTCTTGCTGCTCTTGTAGTCTGATAGCCAACCTGGCCGGTGACCTCCAAGTTACCCACCAATGTGAGCCTTCAGACCTCAGATTACTCATGAGGCCCCACCAGACCTCCTGAGATCTCCCACCAATGTGCCCCCCTCCCTTCAGACCTCTGAGTTTGCCAACCTAGTCCACCCCCCCTTTGGATCCGACTCCACACATCTAGTCATTTCCCTTTTGGACCCAAGTTCACCTGCCAAATCTCCCACCAAGGGGGTAGGGTATCCCCCATGAACCCCAAATCTCCCACTAGGGCACCCTGCTCTGGACCCAAGATCACCCCCAGTAAGCAGAGAATTTAACACCACCCAGAAATCAGTTGCACGGTCCCCAAGCCTCTCTTAATAAGATGCGTGTTCCCCCCCCCCCCCTAGGATCCTAATTTATTTATAGTGTTTTAAGCCCTTGAACCTGGTGATAACTTTATTCTTCCTTATAAAAAAATCTTGTCCAGTTTTATTTCTAGGGCTGAAATGCAGCTTCAGAGGAGAGCAGGGAGTGCAGATGGAGCCGCACCAAATGGCCCATATAAGAAAGCTGTTCTACAAAACCAATTTAAAGTGGAACTAGAGTCACAATACTTCAACAGTCTGATCAGAGATGTATTTAATATTGATTGGGCCCTTTGAATCCACCAACTATATTCGTGCAGTGTTGGCTCAAGGGGGAAGCCTGGGGCAGCTGCCCTTTTTGCCCTGTGTTAAAGACCGCTCTGAGTCTGTCCATAAGGGGTCCCTTAATGGTGCCAGGATCTTCTTCTGAGTTCCAGCCTCTTGCCACCTTGATTGGCGGATACTGAATGACCTAGCACTTGTGCGTGCACAAAAGTCAGCCATCCCGGCAAACGGGCTGCGCCAGATTATTGAATTGAGCGGTGCATGCCATAGGACAGTGGTCTCCAAACTGCGGCCCGTTGCTTGCCTTTATCCGGCTCTTGGAGCACTATCCCTTCCAATGATACAAGACACTATTCTGACACCGACAATGGAGCACCATTTCTCCCACTGACGCCACTAATGGGGCACTATTCCTCCCTATGACACCACTAATGGGGCGCTATTCCTCCCCCTAATACCAGATGTTTACTCCCACTGATGCCAGGAAAATTTTCACTCCCGCTTGCCAAAGTCTGGCCCTCTAAGAGTCTTAAGCACAATAAACCGGCCCTTTGTTTAGAATGTTTGGAGACCCCTGCCATAAGAGATTGCAAACAGGCAGGAAGGTTTATTGGGTTGCAGCAGAATCATTGCAAACTTTGTAATTTGTAAACTTTTTAAGAATTTTTTTTTTTTTTTTTTTTTTTCTTCCTCATTACTTTTTCATAAAAGCCATCTGCTTTCACTGACGTCAAGGTGGTGGGTGGGCCAGGTAATTGAAAGCCTAAGGATCAGTCGGTGAGTCCATGATTTCACATGCTGGTGGGGATGGCATCACCTGCCAGTCCAGTGGATAGAAGAAAATCCTGGACTGCCGCACTCCATAAACCAACGTCTTTATTGGGTAGGTAAAATCCCAAAACAACCAAAACGATAGTCAAAATAAAGTGAACAGGAAAAAAAATAGCTGACGTTTCACATCGTGCGATGCTCACTCATAGTGTGAAATGTCAGCTTTTTTTTTTTCCTGTTCACTTTATTTTGACTATTTTGGTTGTTTTTGGATTTTACCTACCCAATAAAGACGTTGTTTTATGGAGTGCGGCAGTCCAGGATTTTCTCCTATCCAATGCACCTGTGCATAGCCAGCACCTTGTGGTTTAGTGGGACGGAAGCCAAGGGATTTGTAGTTTTTGGAGCGGTATCATCTCTCACCTGCCAGTCCAGGGACGGGTTTTGGGGGTTCGGACCCCTAATCTGCAGGATCCTATAATTGGATTGTAATATCAATTGACTGCTTTAAGTAGAACTTGGGCTGATACTTGTTTGCTGGTTTTTGAGAGGGTAGCTATGGTATTGGGTTATCAATTACCAGTTCCTGTGTATGCATTTGAGTTGCTCGTGTATAGGAGGTATTGATTATTTTTGAATATTTTTTTTTTCTTCTGCTACATGGGGAAAAAATGAGCAATGTCAGCTTTGCTTGGTTAAAAGTCCACACCCCCTCCCCAGCATGGTGATTTCTGCCCTAACCGGGGTTAAGTCTCAGGTTACATTGTGTTCTTGCTGTGATGCAAGAATCTGGTGATCTGGGCATAGTGTGACCAGAATGAATAACACCGGTGACCCTTGTTCCCCTGCAGCAAGGTGGCACGCTGCCTGGTGATAACATTTATTGTACCAGGATCATTATTTCCATGCCAGGCTTTGATGCCAGTACAGTGTGTTTGCGGTGGGATGGCATGTCTGTTCCTAAGATCGTTGGCAGAAATTTGTGCACACAAAAAACAAATCAGTATTTTATCAAAACCAGGGTGAAGATGCAAGGTGAGGTGTATCTGTAATTTTCTGTGATCTGACAACAAAACAGGAAATTTTTCTAATCTGAAAGTCCTGATTGAGAGGTTATTTCAGGACATCTGGAACTGGCTGAACACTGCTGACCCCTACAGTTTAATAAGAGATGAACAGGAAATGGGTGATTTGGGCGAAGCGTGTAGAATTGGCCATTCATGTGACCAGGGTCCACTAAAATCATGTGGCTGCTGCCAAAAATAAAGGGGGGGGGGGGCGCTTGTCTCAGATTAGAGATTTTGGGAGGGGAGGATGCTTGCAACAGAAAAATGGAAAGGGGGGGGGGTGGTTCTGCCCAGAACAGATAAATGGAAAGGGGGGGGGGTTCTGATCAGAGATATGGAGGGGTTCTGATTGGACCAGAAATATTGGGGGGGGGGGGGGGTTATGCTCAAGACACTACAGGAGGTGAGATGAATTGTCCTCAAAATAAGTGGCGTTTTTGCCTTGGACCTCGTCCCCATTGGAAAATTTTCTGACTTGTAGCCGCTTCTAATGCACACTGAGAAGCTCATTCTCCGCATGCACTTTATTTTAATTTTATGTAAACCTTTACATTCCAGACTAGTCCGAGAGCGTCTGAAAACTGAAGTGGAAGCTATGAAGGAGAAGTACAGCGGATTCCGTCCGGGCCTGGCGATTTTACAGGTATGTCACGGGGAGATAAACCTCGGATTGCGGTTAATGAGTGTTTTGCAATACAAGGTTTTTTTTTGTTTTTTTTCCTCCCCTGACTCAGTTTGCGAGTCTGGCAAAACGAGCAGGATTCAAGCCACAGCGGTGTGCAGAACTGCATTTGGCCAGAGGTAGGTGTGGGGGGGGGGGGGGGGGTTGCTGAAGCTGTTTGGGAAAAACGAAAATTAGAAAATACTCAGTTTACGAGGCTCTCCGGCGCCCCCCACCCACCTCTGGCCATATGGGGTATTGCATGCCATAGAAGTCAATGCGGAACAAATTATTATCGTTTCCTTTGACTTCTATGGGAAAACGCGCTGTGATATGCGAGTGCTTTGGATTACGAGCATTCTCCTGGAACGGATTATGCTCGTAATCCAAGGTTCCGCTATATCCATCAAAAAAAATTCACACATACACTCACAGGCCACTTTATTAGGTACACCTGTTCATTGCCTGGTAACGCACATTGATGATCACCCAGTCACATGGCAACTCAATGAATTTAGACATCTAGAAATAGTGAAGGTGGGGGCGTGGCCAAGATGGAGACCTGAACAGTCGCACATAACGGAGCTCCGCTGGCTACCTGGTGATTTATCCTATCCGGACGGGTAGACGCACCGATCGAGACTCCCTCCCCACAGCAGATGAGACGCCGCACACGCAGGGGTGGCTCAGGTGGAGGAAAAACGCTCCGGTTCTCTCCGCTGCCAGAGATCTCCGAGGATTCCCCTCCGGCCTGCGTGCGGCCTCGTGGGGAGCGACATACTAAGATGGCGTCCCAGGCAGTGCAAGCGGAGGAGGCCCCGCCACAGCCCAGCTATGTGGCGGATATTATGGCAGCCATAGCGAATTGCCAAGCCACACTCACCTCCAAGATTGAGGCTGTGCAAATGGAGATGGGGATTATGAGGCAAGATGTGGACAAGATAAGGTCCAGGGTTTCGGAGGCCGAGCGGCGGATTGGTGATGTGGAGGACACAGTAACAGGACATTCCTCTGATCTCCGGGCCATGCACAACAGGATTAAAGCGCTGGAATACAAGGCCGACGATGCCGAAAATCGCAACAGGAGGAACAACCTCCGGATTGTTGGTCTTCCAGAGGGTGCGGAGGGTCAGACCCCTACCGAATTTGTGGAGGGCCTGATGCGTAATCTCTTGCCTGAAGCTCATTTCTCGCCCTTCTATGCGATTGAACGGGTGCACCGAATCCTGCCGGAGGTCCCCCCCGCACGTTTATCCTCAGATTTCTCAATTTCCGAGATAGGGATGAGGTCCTGAGGGCTGCGAGGAGTAAGGGGGAGCTCCGATTTGAGAACACCAAAGTGTTAATTTTCCCGGACTACTCGATGGAAACCCAGAAGTTGCGGAAGTCTTTCGACCAGGTCAAGGCCCAGCTCAGCGCCCGAGATATCCAGTACAACATGATGTTCCCTGCGCGCCTTCGGGTACAAGATGGGGAAACTATTCGTATATTTACATCACCGCGGGAAGCCTTCTCTTGGATTGACACCCTGCAACCCCAACGCTGAGCGGGCGGCAGCCCTCCTTCTGCGGCTGTGCTGGTATGTTAACCGGGCATGCTGCTGCCCTTTGATTACTACTGTACCAGACTCGCCGATCTTATTTTGTTTACTAAACCCACTGAGTTCTGTTTTCCCCCATGTTTTGGGGAATCCCATGTTGGGTTGAGGTGTGCATGAAACTCTATTACTGCCTCAAGTAATGTCCTCACAAGTGTGTGCCCCTGCTTGCAGGAGATGTTCGTATTTGACTTATCACCAGCTATCCTTAAGGTTTCATGGGACTGATGGTGGCTTCCTCGATTGATTCTGTTTTGGATCCTGAACTGTCTGGGAGTCATGACTATGCTACCTGTTTAGATGTGTGTGTTTTTTTATTTTTTTATTGATAAGGTAGCCAGCGGCTCTGTTGCTGATCTAGCACCTGGACTAGTGTGTGGATTCCTCGGGTCCACTGCCCTCCACATTAGAAACTTGTTCTAAACAGACCTGTTGTCTGGGAGTTTGGGGTATATGCTCTCCATGATTGGGATGGGGTGGGGGGGGTGGGGAATCGTTGGGACCCTGATGTTATACTGCTGTTGCAGTGGGAAAGAATGGTTCTAGCTTTATTTTTGTATAATGTGACATGTCTAATCATTTTCGTTTGCAGGTTTATGGAGGCCGAGTTGCTGGGGGAGGGGAGGGGGGGGGTCTTTGAGACACAGATGGGCCTTGTGGATCTTATGTATGAGGGGGGTGAGGTTGATTTTATTTAGTATCCGCCCTGATGACCCAGGTTAGAGTTGTTTCCTGGAACACCAGGGGCCTCAACTCTGCGGTTAAGAGGTCACTGGTGTTCAAATATTTACAGAGGGTCAACCCTCATATTTGTATACTCCTGGAGACTCACTTGACGGGCTCACGAATCCTGGCTCTGCGCAGGGCCTGGGTTGGAGCGGTTTATCACTCCACCTACTCCTGCTATGCCCGGGGAGTGAGTATCCTGATTAAGAAGTCTCTGCCATTCCAGATTATTGATGTCCGCACGGACCCTGGGGGTAGATGTGGTCCTCCACGCTCGTATTTTTTACAAGAGACTGGTCTTGGCTGGGGTGTATTTACCCCCCCCCCCCCGGCTTCAATACCAATACTGCACGATTTGATGGGGGTAATTCTTGAATTTGATGCGCCGGTACTATATGTATTTGGGGACTTTAACATGGTGCCCTCTCAGGGCATGGACAGGCTACACCCTGTGGCCCGGCCCTCTTCGGACCTCCCCCGCTGAGTGGATGCTTATGGACTGACGGACGTATGGAGACACTTTCACCCTCATACCAGGGAGTACACGTGCCATTCGGCTACATATAAAACCTTGTCCCGCATTGATCTAGTATATGCCTCCACTGCGGCCCTCAATTGTGTTCGGGATGCTAGTCATCTATCTAGAGGCATATCAGATCATGCGCCCGTCTGTATAGATCTGCCGCCTGTGGAGTCCGGGGGGTTGAGGCTGTGGTGCCTGTCCAGGTACTGGGCAATGGATGACAGGATACAGGAGGATATGGCGGAGTCTATTTGCACATACTGGTCTGCTAACGGTGACTTGGCCGGCTCCGGTGTACGGTGGGATGCATTTAAGGCCTGGGTCAGGGGGGAATATATCTCCAGGATATCTCTACTGCAGAGGGAGGGCGCAAAGGAATTGCCGGAAAGGGAGGAGGTGGTTGGGGATTGCGAGAGGTCCTTTGTTGCTGCCCCTACAGATGCTGCCTACTCGGCATGGCAACATGCCCTTAGAAAGCTTTCCCTGAGCCGAATTGACCAGACCAAGAAATCTATGCTGCACTCTGCCCAACGGATTTTTGAACATGGTAATAAGAATGGGCGGTTGTTAGCATGGCTCTCCAGGGGTTTGACTCTGTCCACGCACATAGCGGGTGTTAGGGATGAGGGGGGTATGGTGCTTACTTCCCCGGGAAGTATCAATACTAGATTCGCCCAATTTTTTCAGGGAGTCTACTCCTCGAAGGCTCAGTACTCGCCCTCTGACTTGCGAGTCTTTTTGGACTCTGTCCCTTTCCCGGCTCTGGATGAGAACATGAGAGCTGAACTGGAGAAAGACATCACCCTGGAGGAGGTTCAGGGGGCCATGGGGGGCTTACAGGGTGGTAAGACTCCTGGGATTGATGGACTTCCGACAATTTTACTCACAGAATATGGAGACCCTTGCCCCAAGACTGACAACTCTCTTTTCAGAATTTAGCGACCAGGGGGCCCTGCCGGACTCTATGGCGGAGGCGGTTATTGTGTTGGTGCCCAAGCCCGGTAAGGACCCTTTAGATTGTGCCTCCTACAGGCCCATCTCATTATTGAATGTGGACGCTAAAGTCCTTGCTAAACTCATTGCGAACCGGCTGTCAGGAGTGATAGCTGAGCTGGTCCACATAGACCAAACTGGGTTTATGCCGGGTAGGGGCACCGACATTAATATTCGTAGACTTTTCTTAAACCTATCTATGACACATGAAAATGTCGGAACTCGTGTAGTGGCCTCTCTGGATGCCGAAAAGGCCTTCGACTCGGTCGAGTGGGGGTATTTGTGGGAGGTCCTGGATAGATTTGGCTTTGGTCCCCGATTTATCCACTGGATTCGGATGCTGTATGGGGGGCCGGTGGCGAGGGTCCGTACGAATGGATGGGTCTCTGAGCCCTTCCCACTTTTTAGGGGTACTCGTCAGGGGTGTCCTCTCTCCCCAGGTCTTTTCGCTCTTGCGTTGGAACCCCTGGCGATTGCGGTCCGGGAGTCCCAAGCGATTGCTGGGCTTTCAGTCGGGGGGTTGGTGGAGAAAATTTCTCTTTATGCGGACGATACCCTCCTATACTTAAATGACGCTGGTCCCTCGCTGATGGCCGCCCTTGAAATGTTCGAAGTTTTTGGGAGGTTCTCTGGAATTAGAATAAACTGGTCCAAGTCGGTGCTCTTTCCGTTGGACGATCAGGCCCTCGTTCTGGCAAGCCCATCCCCCTTACAATGGGTCACTGAATTTAAATACTTGGGTGTAGTGGTGACAAGGGAGGCTGCCCAATACTATACCCGTAATGTTTCCCCCCTGCTGACTACCTTAAAGGACAAGTGTTTGGCCTGGTCTGGTCTCCCCTTGAACATAATAGGCCGCATCAATATTCTGAAAATGGTTCTGCTGCCGAAATTTAACTATATCTTCCGGAACAGCCCGGTCTGGATCCCGGCTTCCTTTTTCAGAGTGGTTAACGGGTGTATTACCTCCTTCCTGTGGAAGGGGGTGGTCCCCAGGTTGGCTAGATCTACCCTTCAACTTCCTACGCGACTGGGAGGACTGGCGTTACCGGATCTCATGGTGTACTTCTGGGCTGCTGTCCTGGTGACGGCGCACTGGTGGATAGCGGGGGATAGATCTAACGCGGCGGTGTGCCTCGAAGCTGCTTGTCTGGGATCCCTGGCTGATCTGCGAAACCTGGTCTATAGAGGGGCGGAGGCGTATCCTAAGGTCCCGGCCCCTACTAAAACTACACTTAAGGTTTGGGCGGTTGCTAGGAAACGCTTTTCCCTGCCCGGTAGGTGGGCCCCAGTTCAGCCCCTGTGGGGCAATCCTGCATTACCACACTTTAAATCGCTTCCCGACCCACAGGTATGGGCCAGATTTGGAGTGAAAACACTGAGAGATATCATGCCAAATGGGGTGCTATTAACCTTTGCTCTGCTTAGCGGTCAGTTTCGGCTACGGGGCTGGATGCTTTTCCGGTACCTTCAGTTGCGCCATGCTTGTAGGGCGCAGTTCCCTACCCCGCCCCTACTGGAACTAGACCCAATGGAATCGCTCTTGACCCGGGAGAACCTCAAGAAGCCACTCTCGGAACTGTATGGAACACTGCTTAAGTTAGATACCCTGAGACTGGAAAGACTGTGGGATAGGTGGAAGGCGGATGTTCCATCCCTGAGTAGGGAGGAGTGGGGGGATGCGTTGGAGGACTGCCCTAAGCTAGTGATCTCCTCCAGAGACAAACTGACACAGATTAAACTACTTCACAGGGTTTATTTTACTCCAGTCAGGCTCCACAGGATATATCCCGACAGGGACCCCAGCTGTACTAGATGTCGGGTTCACCCCGGTACCCTTGTACATCTCTTATGGGAATGCCCTAGGATACAGACGTTCTGGAGGGCGGTATTTGAATTAATCAATTTGAAACTGGATTTGGCGCTTCCTGTGACACCGGAGCTGGCCCTGTTGGGGGTCCCGGACGATGGGCAGAGGCCACGCCATAGAAACCTGTTGATTGCGTATTTGTTATTTTATGCTAAAAAATCTATTGTTTGCAAGTGGATATCCCCTAGCCCTCCGACTGTGTCCTCCTGGTTGACCATGGTGGATGCTGCTATTCCAATGTACAGGTTAACGTATATTAGCAGAGGTTGCCCTTGGAAGTTCGACAAGGTGTGGCTGCCGTGGATAACTCCCTGATCACTCCATGCGGCCTCTCCTGGGTCCTTGCCCTCGGTTGGGGCCCTGTGGCCTCGGAGGGGGGGGACTCCTGGGGTGGTCTGTGAGGGTTTGGGGGTGTCTGGCGATGGATGGAGTGTACCTGCTGCCTTTCCCCCTCCTCATTTCTCTGACAGGTTAGACATCTGGCCCTGGTTTGAATTAATGTCTGGGTCCGTGGGGCCCCCCCCCCCCCAGCAGTATTATTCCTTACTGTATTGGTACCTGCGATATGTAATGAGTCATATGTCACTAGATGTTTTGTCATGCCCTCGGCGATGTTGGCCGAGATCTGTTTTTATGTTCATGTATACATGTCTGCTCAATAAACACAACCTGATTGTAAAAAAAAAAAAAAAAAAGAAATAGTGAAGGTGACTTGCTGAAGTTCAAACCGAGCACCAGAATGGAGAAGGGGATTTAAGTGACTTGGAATGTGGCGCGATTGTTGGTGCCTGATGGGCTGGTTGGAGTATGTCAAACTGCTGATCTATTGGGATTTTCATGCACAACCATCTCTAGGGTTTATAGAGAATAGTCCAAAAAAAGAAAATATCCAGTGAGTGGCAGTTGTGTGGAGGAAAATGCCTTGTTGATGTCAGAGGAGAATGGGCAGACTGTTTGGAGATGATAGAAAGGCAACAGTAACTCAAATCACCACTTGTTACAACCAAGATGTGCAGAATACCATCTTGGAATGCACAACATGTTGAATCATGAAGCAGATGGGCTACAGCAGCAGAATACCACTCTGGGTGCCACTCCTGTCAGCAACAAGAACAGAAAACTAAAGCTACTATTCACACAGGCTCTCCAAAATTGGACAATAGAAGAGTGGAAACGTCTGAGTCTTGATTTCAGCTGTCACATTCATGTGTTAGGGTCAGAATTTGGCGTAGACCTGAAAGCATCTATCCTGCCTCGTATCACCTGTTCAGGCTGGTGGTGGTGTGGGGGGGATATTCTCATGGCACACTTTGGGCCCCTTAGTACCAATTGAGCATTGTTTTAAACACCACAGCCTACCTGAGTTTTGTTGCTGACCATGTCCATCCCTTTATGTCTACAGTGTACCCATCTTCTGATGGCTTCTTCCAGCAGGATAATGCACCATGTCACAAAGCTCATCATCTTGCCACTGGTTTCTTATACATAACCATGAGGTCACTGTACTCCAATGGCCTTCAGTCACCAGTTCTCAATCCAATAGAGCATCTTTGGGATGTGGTGAAACAGGAGATTCACATCATGTATGTGCAGCTGACAAATCTGCAGCAACTGCGTGATGCTATCATGTCATATCAATAATAATATTATTATTATTATGTATCCGTACGTGGTCCATTTGCCAAGATGACAGCATGTAGTTGGCAGAGCCTGCTGGGCTTTCTAATAAGAGCCCAGCACTGCTGGTTTGCTTGTTGGTAACTTGAGTGTAACAAAGGCATTCTGACTATTTCTGCTGAGAGATGCATCCTGTTTAGAAAAGAGAGCACAATGCCTGGCTGCGAATAGGGAAATATTGTGAAATACTGTTTTGCAGTTTTTCATATTTACTTTGTAAGTAAATGCCCGTTCACATCAGAACGTGGTGTGGGAAACTTGTGTTCCGTGTGTTTCAAACGCACTGGGTGTGTGATCTGCGGCTGTCAATAGGTACCCATCGATACTCCAAAAACAGATTGCAAGCTGCATTTGCCTGCACCAGATTGCATGGTACCGCATTACTATGTTGTGGGGTGTGTCTTTTTGTGTGTCGAAGACCCCTTTCACACTGAGCCGCCCATGGCGTCGGCAGTAAAACGCCGCTGTTTTTACCGCCGACGCTATGGGTGGATTTGTTGCACATTTCGTCCTGGGGTGCAACGGATCAAAAACTCACGGATCGGATCATTTTCAGATCGGCAAAGAAAAATGTTACACCCACCGGAATTTTCGATTTCAGTTATTTTCAACACAAAACGGAGCTTATAAGCTTAAATGCAGTATTAGTAAATCCAACGGACTCTTTACATGTTATTTTAAAAGCGGCAGCAAACCTGCTGACCTTGCATGATTGCTAATGTGACAGAACACCTCTGATTTTCACATTTAACTAAATGTTAAATGTGAAAATCAGGGGTGTTCCGTCACATTAGCAATCATGTAAGGTTTGCTGCTGCTTTTAAAATTTAAACAGTCCGATGGATTTCCAAATAATGTATTAAAGCTGATAAGCTCCGTTTTTGTGTTGAAATTGAAAACTCCGTTGGGTGTAACAAGATGTCCGCTTGACCCCTTCTCTATCATTTTACTGTGCAGGAGTGTGGGGGTGGAGCAAGATGGCGGCGACGAAACGTCATTACAGCGGCCGCCGCCGGGTGTACCAAGATGGCCGCAGCTCCGGAGCTAGGCCGAAGCCACGGCCTTTCCTACGGCCGAGGCTCCGGAGCACTCCGCGGATCACGTGGTGATCCGATCCGAACAGGGTGACCCGTTTGGATCATGGATCACCACCGATCCATTTCACCCCTATTTCGTCCGCTAGCAGGACGGTTTTGGAGCTAGCAGCCGAGAAAGGGTTAAAACCGCTCACAATGCGCTGCCGAAGCATTGCGGGCGTTATATCCGCACTGTCCCATTGATTTCAATGGGCAGGAGCGGTAAACGCACTGCTCCTTCACCGCTCCAAAGATGCGGCTAGCAGGACTTTTTTTTTTTTTTTTTTTTACCGTCCTGCTAGTGCAACGCTTCAGTGTGAAAGCCCGAGGGCTTTCACACTGGAGACAATGGAGCAGCTGTTTGAGGGTGGATTGCAGGCGCTGTTAACTCTATAGTGCCTGCAATACGCCCTCAGTGTGAAAGGGGTCTAAAACAAATTGGTCATACTCCTTATTTCCCAATAAAAAAACAAAACTTTGCATCTCCTGACTACTACTGTAATTTCCCTTTTTAATGGCATAGTCCACCATAAGTAGTTATGACAATTCTTTATATAGGGTCTCGTTAATGGACATCCTGGGTCATACCATAAGGATATCACCACTTTTTCTTTCTTTCTATTTGTAGGTGGGAGACCGAGAAGATTCCAACCTGTACATCAGCATGAAACTGAAAGCTGCTGCAGAGGTAACAAAGTTTTCTTGACTTTCTCTAATCCATAGTATCTGTAAAACAAGGCTTTATAATTGGGGAATCGTTTCCTCTAACCCTACCTCTCCAAGCATTTCTTCATTTTTTGATTATGACTCATAGCTAGTGAAAACCCAATATTCAGTATCTCAGAAAATTAGACTATTGTGAGTTCAATATTGTAGAGGTAAATGTGTGTTTTTTTTTTTTTTTACATGGGGGGGGGGGGGGGGGGGGCCGGGGGTTAACCGTACAAGGTGTACATTCGCGGCTCAGAGTTGCGACGTAAATATGTGGACCCTGAAACCAGTCAGGGCTAGGATATGCCAGGGCTCAACAAATCCCGGGCGCCAGGTCGCAATTGCGACTAGAATTCGCGATCTGTCGCCTGGGGCGGCACAGCTGGGGTACCCTGTCTCCGTGCGCACAACACCCCCCCCCCCCCCTGCATGCGATCACGTCGAGCGGTAATTGAGGCCGCGGCTTTGCGGCCTTCTGCAGTCCTATGCTTCCTTCTGGAATATGGCGCCCTCTTGTGGCGGCCGTTGGTATGACAAGACAACCAGCAATGCTAATGGAGCTTCTTTGCCTGCCCATCTCCTTCCCTTTACTTAGAACCTCCAAACATTATATATATTTTTTAGTCTAACACCCTACAGAATAAAATGGTGGTCGTCGCAATACTTTGTCACACCGTATTTTCGCAGTGGTCTTACAAGCGCACTTTTTTGGGAAAAAATACACTTTTTTTAATTAAAAAATAAGACAACAGTAAAGTTAGCCCAATTTTTTTTTTATATTGTGAAAGAAAATGTTACGCCGAATAAATTGATACCCAACATGTCACGCTTCAAAATTGCATCCGCTCGTGGAATGGCAACAAACTTTTACCCGTTAAAATCTCCATAGGCAATGTTAAAAAAATTCTACAGGTTGCATGTTTTGAGTTACAGAGGAGGTCTAGGGCTAGAATTATTGCTCTCGCTCTACCAATCGCAGCGATACCTCACATGTGGTTTGAACACCGCTTTCATATGCGGGCGCTACTCACGTATGCGTTCGCTTCTGCACGCAAGCTCGGTGGGACGGGGCGCGTTCCTGGCTCCTAACTTTTTTAGCTGGCTCCTAGATTCCAAGCAAATTTGTCAAGCCCTGGGATATGCGGTCGTATAATCAAACTATAAACAAGCATAGATCGAAGCAAATCAGTATGTAGGCTTGTCAGATAAGAGGGTCGAAAGAAGGCGAATGTAAGTCATGAGTTGGTAAATTGGCAGAGTAAAGAAGAGGAAGTTCAATATTGTAGACTCATGGTGTCACACTCTAATCGGCCAATTGACTCAAAACGCCTGTGAAGGTTCCTGAGCCTTTAAATGGTCAGTCTGGTTTAGTAGGTTACACAGTCATTGGGATGACTGGTGACTTCGTTGTCCAGAAGACAATCATTGACACCCTGCACAAGTAGAATAAGTCGCAAAAGGTCATTGCTAAAGAAGCTGGCTGATCAGAGTGCTGTATCCAAGCATATTAATAGAAAGTTGAGTGGTATGAAAAAGGTGCACAAGCAACAGGGATAACTGCAGCCTTCAGAGGATTAAGCAAAGGCCGTTCAAGAATTTGGGGGAGATTCACAAGTAGTGGACTACGGCTGGTATCAGTGCTTCAAGAGCCACCGCACACAGACGTATCCAGGACATGGTCTACAACTGTCACATTCCTTGTGTCAAGCCACTCCAGAACCAAAAACAAAGTTGGCAGCGTCTTACCTGGGCTAAGAAGAAAAGACTGGATTGTTACTTAGTGGTCCAAAGTCCTCTTTTCAGATTAAAGTAAATTTTGCATTTTATTTGGAAATCGAGGTCCCAGAGTCTGGAGGTAGAGTGGAGAGGTACAGAATACAAGTTGCATGAGGTCAGTGAAGTTTCCAGTCAGTGATGATTTGGGGAGCCATGTCATCTGTTGGTCCACTTTGTTTTATCGGGTCTAAATTCAGTGCAGCTGTCTACCAGGAGATTCTATCTAGAGCACTTCATGATTCCCTCTACAGACGAGCTTTATGGAGATGCTGATCTCATTTTCCAGCAGGACTTGGCACCTGCCCACACCGCCAAAAGTACCAATACCTGGTTTAATGATGATGGTATCACTGTGCTTGATTGGACAGCACTCTCCTGACCTAAACCCCATAGAGAATCTGTAAGGAAGTTGAGACACCAAACCCAACAATGCAGATGAGCTGAAGGCCGCTATCGAGCAAGCTGGGCTTCCATAACACCTCAGCAGTACCACAGGCTGATGGCTTCCATGCCACGCTGTTTTGATGCAGTAATTCATACAAAAGGAGCCCCGACCAAGTATTGAGTGCATGCTATACTGTATATGGACTTGCCTTTCAGTAAGCTAACATTTCTGTATTAAATCTTTTAGTTGGTCTTGTGTAATCTTAGTTTCTAAGATACAGAATTTTGGGTGTTCACTAGCTGTAAGCCAAAAAAAAAAAAAAAAAAAAGCTTGAAATGTATCACTGTGTGTAATCCTATATAAAATCTGAGTTTCACTTTTTGAATTGAATTACTAAAATTAACTTTGATCAAATTTTTTTGAGATGCACCTGTGTGTTTGTTTTATATCTGAGTACTGATACTTTTAGTCACTCACCGATACATTGCAATTAGAATCACGTGTGTGTGTGTGTGTGTGTCTCTGCGGCTGGAGGAGAAGTTCCAGGACCCCGTGGGTATAGGGCAGAAGGCATGTGCTGGGGGCGGACTGCCTCTACATCACCACCAGTCCTATGAGCACCTTCAGCAACTGATTTGCTATCAGCTGGACCGGGACACTATGAAGATTTTGCATTTGGCCAGGTATGTACTGTGAGTTCTAACACTTTTAATAAACTGCCCCCTAGATGGTGCTTTTCCCTTTCCACACACGCAGTGGGAGAAATCGTATGTGATTCGGACAAGAATCGCACAGTACTCCTTTTTTATCCACTTCCTGCCCAAGGTACGTATATGAACGTCCTTGACTTTGAGAGGGGATATCTGATGCCTGCAGCTACAGGCGTCATTCATATATCGTCTTTTAGAGCCGGCAATTCTCTGCACCATAACTATCATAGCAGCTGTTCCGCCGCTTGGTCGTTCTCACCAGATGGTCGCCGGAGTCTCTATGATCGTTTGGAGGCTGGGCGCGATGTTATGACGTCACGCCCAGCCTCTGCATGCAAAAAACTGCACCAACTCGGCTGGGAAGCTTCTTTTTTTTTTTTTGGGCTTCCCAGCCTACAGGTGAGATTTAGGGTCTTTATTGACCCCATATCTCACTGTAAAGAGGATCTGTCATGCTTATGCCTATTACAAGGGATGTTTACATTCCTTGTAATAAGAATAAAAGTGATCAAATTTTTTTTTCTTTTTAAAGTGTCAAGTAAAAAGTAGAATTGGCAATAAAAAAAAAAACCTTGTCCCTGTGTGCTTGCACGCAGAAGCGAACGCATACGCAAGTCCTGCCCACATATAAAACCGGTGTTCAGACCACACATGTGAGGTATCACTGCGAACGTTGGAGTGAGCAATAATTCTAGACCTCTAACTCAAAATGTAAACCAGTAAAAAAAAATTAAGTACCGAAATTTGGCACCATTCTATGAGCGTGTGCAATTTTGAAGGGTGACATGTTGGGCATCTATTTACTCAGCGTAACATCTTTCACATGCAAAAAAAATTGGCTAACTTTAATTTTTAATTTTTTTAAAGCATGAAACGTTTTTCCCCCAAAAAAATGTTTGAAAAATTGCTGCGCAAATACGTGCGAGATAAAAAGTTGCAACGACAGCCATTGTATTCTCTAGGGTCTCTGCTAAAAAAAATATATAATGTTTGGGGGTTCTATGCAATTTTCCAGCAAAAAAAAGATTTTTTACATGTAGGAGTGAAGTGCCAGAATTGGCCCGGATGCAAAGTGGTTAAATCGCATACAATTCTTTGCAGTGCGATTTGCGCCAATTAATTTTGTATTGGCACCGCAAAGTATTTGGTTTCTGGAGCATTTGTGCCAGTACTGATACTGGCACAAATGCTTGGTATCTGTGCATCCCCAAAAAATACAATTTGATGCCGGAGTTGTTCTTTAATCCTTTTGTTGCCATCGATGTAAGGCATACAGCCTAACCGAACCTCTTCCAGTAGGCCCTACTTCTGCTGCATTCCTTCTGCTATAAGCTCATGGTCTTCAGTGATTAACTTATAACTGACCCCCAGAAGCTGCTGATGAAAAGAAAATCTGATCAGTGGCTGATTCAGCAAAAATCTGACCTCTGCTACCGCTGCCCTGTCGCTCCTCTATGACCCGTGCTCCGTGTCATTTTTATCAATCACACCAATGCAACGCACGTTTTGGCACAGCAGATATGGTATTACCACAACGCCATGGGGTGTGAAGCCAACTTACTTGCGCGTGTTTTTTTTTTTTGGGCATTTTCAGTGTTTTGCAAGAAGGCACAAGTTTAAAATTTACAAATTTGTTCATTGGCTCAATAGTTTGGGCTTGTAGACTTGGGTTTAATTGTTTTTGTAAGCACTAATAATAAATTTAGTGTGGTTTTTATCAAATGTAGTTTTTGGTAAACACTTGATGACCATGATGAGACCTACAAAATCGGTAACGCCAAATTCTATGGGCCATGTGCTTTTAGAAAATTGTATAGTGGGGGATTGCAAAAATGGTCTGGCCAGTTAAGGCTTAAAGTGAGTCTTAGGCCCCTTTCACACTGAGGCGTTTTTACAGCGTTTTTGCGCTAAAAATAGCGTTGTAATAACGCCTAAAATAATCCTACCCCAGCATTCTCAATGTGAAAGCCCTGAGGGCTTTCACATTGAGGCGTTGTGCTGGCTGGGCGTTGGAAAAAATCCTGCAAACCGCTTTTTTAGAGCAACTTTAGGGTGCATAAAATAGCGCTGTAAAAACGCCTATCCCCATTGAAATGAATGGGAACCGCGGTAAAAACGCATAGGCGTTATTTTAAAAAATAGCGCTAACGCGTATGCGTTTTTAGCACGAACACGGTAAAAACGCATACACGTTAGCGCTATTTTTACTGCGATCGCAGTAAAATCGCGGTAAAATAGAGGTACAAAATCCCATAATTTTTGAGCATTTTTTCAACGCCTCAGTGTGAAAGGGGCCTAAAAGAAAAATCAAACGTGTTACCTGCTCTCTGCAATTGTTTTGCTCAAAAGGGCCCTGATTCTCCATTTGGGGTCCCATGCTGGCAGTCCTGGCTTCCCGACCACAATATGTATATACACTCGCTGGCCACTTTATTAGGTACACCTGTTCGATTGCTTGGTAACACAAACTGCCAATCGCATGGCAGAAACTCTATGCATTAAGGCATCTAGACGTGGTGAAGACTACTGGCTAAAGTTAAAACCGAGCATCAGAATGGGGAAGAAAGGGGAATTAAGTGACTTTGAATGTGCCATGGTTGTTGGTGCCGGACGGGCTGGTCTGAGTATTTCAAAAACTGCTGATCTACTGGGATTTTCACGCACCACCATCTCTAGGGTTTACAGAGAATTATCCAGTGAGCGGAAGTTGGGTGGAGGAAAATGCCTTGTTAGTGTCAGAGGAGAGTGGGCAGACTGGCTACAGATGATGGGGCAACAGTAACTCAACCACTCATTACAACCAAGGTATACAGAATACCATCTCTGAACACACAACACATTGAAACTTGAAGCAGATGGGCTACAGCAGCAGAAGACCACACTGGGTGCCACTCCCAGAACAGGAAACTGAGGCTACAATTTGCACAGGCTCACCAAAATTGGACAATGGAAGATTGGAAAAACATTGCCTGGTCTGAGTCTTGATTTCAGCTGCAACAGTCAGATGGAAGGGTCAGAATTTGGCAACATGAAAGCATGGATCCATCCTGCCTTGTATCAACGGTTCAGGCTGGTGGTGTAATGGTGTGAGGGATTTTTTCTTGGCACACTTTGGGCCTCTTGGTACCAATTGAGCATCGTTTAAACACCACGGCCTACCTGAGTTTTGTTGCTGACCATGTCCATCCCTTTATGACTACACTGTACTCATCTTCTGATGGCTCCTTCCAGCAGGATAATGCACCATTTCACAAATCTCAAATCATCTCGCCACTGGTTTCCTGAACATGACAATGAGGTCACTGTACTCCAATGGCCTCCACAGTGGCCAGATCTCAATCCAATAGAGCACCTTTTGGGATGTGGTGAAACGGGAGATTTGCATCATGGATGTCCAGCCAGCAACTGCGTGATGCTATCATGTCACTATGGACCAAAATCTCTGAGGAATGTTTCCAACACCTTGTTTGAATCTATGCCACAAAGAATTAAGGCAGTTCTGGAGGTAAAAGTGGGTCCAACCCGGTACTGGCAATGTGTAGCTAATAATGTGGCCGGTGAGTGTATATGGTGGACACTGCTTTCTATTAGTTGAATTACACGGGGTGAGACCGGTAAGCTGAGATCTGCTAAAATGCTGTAATCACACCTGCGGCCTTTTAGCTTCTGCAGCTGTCAGATATAATAGCCGTGTTCCCGTGTGAGACTCGCTGCACGTGGCACTTATTCTCTACAGACACGTGGGGCTCTGGCAGGAGGCTATTATTGATAAATGCCCCTTACTATCAATGTTAGGCCGGGACTATAGGCAGCAGTTTTACAGAGATATGCTGTGCATTAGAAACTAAAACTATCACATGTATACAGACTGGAATGAGGGAGCTTCTATGCAATAATGAACAGTAAAGATTAACCACTTCAGCTCCAGAAGGTTTATTACCCCCCCCCCCCCCCCACCCTTTTCCTGATTGGGTATTTTTTTGCGATACTGCATTGCTTTAACTGATCGTTGCGCCGTCGTGCGACTCTGTACCCCCAAAAACAAATTGTCTTTATATTCCCACAAATACAGCTATCTTTTGGTTGTATTTGATCACCTCCTCAGGAGTTTGTTTTGACTGTAGGTGACTGGGAGCTGGGAGGTTGGGGGGGATCGGATCTTCAGCTGGCCGGAGGCCTGAATGAGGGGAGGCCATGGCCCTGACCACTTTTCTATACCAAAAACATATAAGGCCTCATGCAACACCGAGCTTAAAGGGATTTGATTGTAAACAATGGCCTTGGAAAACAACCCATTTAATTTAAAATGAAAGGAAAAATATTTATAGATATAAAAAATAAATAAAATGTGTGTGCTTTCACGTTCCCTCTGTCCTGCATAAGAGCTAGGGGAGGAGAAACGGCAGCACACTGGTCTTCCCAGTGAATGGTGCAGTAGGGCGGTGTCAGCACCAGCTTGATCATTGGAGGAAGGCAGGTTGAGTTCCCAGCATAGCTAGAGAACTGACTAGTGTGGGCAGTTTTTAAAAGCAAAGCAACTGGCAGAAACACCAGGGATTTTGCACAATAGAAGCAATACAAAGCACAGGATACTTTCCCCATACAAGTACATGGTGCGGGAGCCACATATCGGGAATAACAAATGCTTTACTATCCTGGCCAATGAAAAGCATTAATGCTCAAACGCTTGACATGCTTAAACGCATGAGTTTTTTTTTTTTTTGGATTGACCGCCAAGGTAAGTATTATGGACTTGGTGCCAGATTTTTATTTTCTTTGCCCCCCCCCCCCCCCCCCCCCCCCCATATGTTAAGTACATGCCTATTAAACAGGAATAGCACTTCCCCTGTCAAGGATGGAGCCAATATTTTGCAGGCGTCATTGAGTCGGCTTTCTGGACTGAGATGCTCAGACGTCTCCATTAAACCTGGTGCCTGTGCCTTGTTCTTGGCTGTATTTGAGGTCTGTCTGACACAGATCAGCCTGTGCTGCAGCTCCTTTTGTCTTGCTACAAAGTTAGTGTTGTCCAATCACTCGGTGAGAGGAGGACCGCTTATTAGAAGGTGAAGCTTTTTGGAAAATTATAGTTGCTGATTATGAGATGAGGGTTAAGGAAGTTAAAAGCCCCAGTTGAAGGGGAGAAAAAAAATTGCTTTCAGAAATAACTCTAATTTTATCTTAAGATTTTACTGACCGTGTCATTAATTGGTGTCTATATTCAGCTATTAATATGTCCTTTTTTATTTTTTCAAGATTGGAATTGATGCTTGTCATGTCAAGTTACCAAGAGCTGCAACTGAGGCGGAGGTAAGAGGAACGTGGGTAACATTCAGGACAGGTGGAGGCCGGGGGAAGGGATGGAGATAACTTTTCAGCATCCATCTGTCCTAAATATTATGAGGGGGGGGGGGGGTGTTGTGTTAATGGTCAGAACAAGTAAGAGTCTAATTTTATGTGTCTCTTTAGGTACTGAGCAAGATAAAGTCGATTAATGAGAATCCGGAGTTACACGGTCTGATTGTTCAGCTACCTCTGGATTCAGATCACAAAATAGACACAGAAAAGGTCACCAATGCCGTGTCACCAGACAAAGATGTGGATGGGTGAGTTCTATTGTCACTTTGTTTCCATCGATGTGTAGATGGGCACTTTGTGTTCCCTGACTCTGTTAAGGGGGAGGTTCATCTTCTGCCAGTGTGAAACGCATGATATACTGTATAGTATAAAACAATATAGGTGTGACAGCGCTGTAAAAGTGAAATAAACAATTAGGCCCCTTTCACACGGGCAGACCGTTTAGGTCCGCTTGTCAGTTTTATCGGCGGACCTGAACGGCCGCTCCATGCTTGTCTATGGAGCGTCGGATGTCAGCGGTGACATGTCCGCTGACATCCGATCTGCCAAAATCAGACGGATCGGGTGAGATCTGAGGAAAACGGACATGCTCTCCAATCTCTCCATAGGAGACAGCGGCGCTCCACAAGCCCCTCCCCCGCTCAGTGAGCCGAGAGGGACCTGTCATCCACCGGCTCAGCAGAGATCAACAGAGATCTCCCGCTGAGCTGGAGCACCACTGCAAGCAGATCCGCCCCGTGTGGAAGGGGCCTTATGGTGCATAAACACTGATATTGTAGTAATATGAAAAGTCCAAAAACAAAATGAATGAATCCACGTTTTGCAAAAAACAAAACAAACAAGCTTGTGTGATGTCTTCAGACAACCTCCATGAACAGAGTGCTCCCACCACATCATGCAATGCTCGCTCACCTCCTTTAACCACTTTGGCCCTGGACCATTTCGCTGGCCAAAGACCAGCGCACTTTTTGCGATTCGGCACCGAACCACTTTAACTGACAATTGTGCGACGTGGCTCCCAAACAAAATTGACTTTTTTTTTTTTTTTTTTTTTTCCCCCCCTCCTCAAATAGAGCTTTCTTTTGGTGGTATTTGATAACCTCCTGCGGTTTTTATTTTTTTGCGCTATAAACAAAAATAGTGACAATTTTTTAAAAATTAAATATTAACTTTTTGTTATAAATTTAATAATCTAAACAATTTTCCAAAAATATGTAGAAGAATATGTAATAAGCGTATATTGATTTGCGCTAAAGTTATAGCATCCGCAAAATAGGGGATAGTTTTATGGCATTTTTATAAAAAAAAATTTTTTTATAAAGATGCACCGATTACTGTGAAAATGGCGCTGAAGGGGTCAAGTGTGTCCTAGGGACTGCTTTTAACTGTAGGGGGATGGGCTGTGATCAGTGTCCTGTCACTAGGAAGACTGGGGAGATGCTTGTTTATATTAGCATTTCCCCGTTCTCCCTCTCCGTGACACGATCACAGGTATCCCCGTGGACATAGTCCGTGGTACCCGCGGTCAGGCTCATGGCGGGCGCGCGTCCACAAGGCCCCTTCTTAAAGGGGACTTCTATACACGTCCTGCCTGTGCCATTCTGCCGATTGTATATAGTCGTGCCATGGTCGGGAAGCAGTTAATCTGCCTAGCGGTATTCCTGAGTCTGGCTCAGGGTTAAGTTTCAGCACTAAAAGCAGTAACCCCGAGCCAGACTCGGGATTGCATCGTAGGATACAGGGAGAGTTACTTACCTTGTCCCCTGGAGCCTGTGATGTCTCCCTGCTGTGTGAGCGAGCCGTGTCTTGCTTGATTCACACTGCCGAGTGCCGTTCCCGAGCGTTGCGACGGGGACGGAGTTCGGCGCCAAAGTGAAAAACACAATATACATACAGTACTGTAATCTGTATCAAATAACACACCCCCTTTTGTCCCTAGTGTCCTGCATGCAGTTTTATATTATAAAAACTGTTCTTTCTGCCTGCAAACTGGAGATTGTCCATAGCAACCAAAAAGTGTCCCTTTTTATGTCAAAGGTGGGTTTTAGAGCAGCTAGAAAACGGCGATAATTAGAATCTCTTGTAGAATTGAGCGATAGCGATTTGTGGGGAAATTTGTCATCAAACACTAAATCTAATGACAGCGACAATTCTGCAACTCAGCAAATTTCTGTGTTTTCTTGACTTGATTACATGAATAATTTTTTTTTTTATTAGGATTTCGTGGTATACATGAATTACTAGCTTACATCTATAATTCATAAATGCATAACAAGGTATAATTAGGTCAAAAGTAGAAAAAAAACAAACATAAAATTAATACATACACATCACAAGTACTCATCCAAATACAAAGAAAATATAAATTCTGACGAGTAACAATTAGTTTGTAATAGTAAAGGTATAGTATCCTAAAATTATTTTTTCAGGAGAGAGAGGGAAGAAAAACAGGGATACATAGGGTCATACCTCCGTAGATCAATATTGTGGTAATATAGTTACTTTCCCAGGTCAAGCTATTGTGAGGTGTTGGATAAGACGAAACTCTGTAGAGTTCACAAATTGAATCCAGCATGCCCATTTTTCTTTTTTTTTTTTTTTTTTTTTTTGAGAATCTTGAGCTTGTAGAATCAAATCCTCCATTTCAGCGATTCTCCCGATCCTCTGACCCCATTCAGAGATACAGGGGGGTGACGTGTCTTTCCAATGGACTGGTATACAAAGCCGAGCAGCATTAATGAGGTGTAAGATAATAGATCTTTTGTATATGGAATGCGATAAGGAAGTGTGGTGCAGCAAGTATTGAGCTGCTGTAAAATCTGGGGTATAGGTCGTAATACAAGAAATAAGACAGTGAACTTCCTTCCAATAGGGCTGTATACGGGGGCAATCCCACCAAATGTGAAGAAGCGTCCCATGGGAGGCTTCACATCGCCAACATACAGGTGGAACTCTGGGATAGTACATGAATAATTTTTATTTAGTTATTATATTTTTATGATTTTGTGTTTCAAACTTTATCATACCCGGGATGTCTACTAGACTCTGGTTTGGACAGATTTAAGTGAGTTATTCCTAAGAATTGCAGGCCTAAAATATAAAACGCCAAATTTCCATGCAAAATTTTACCGCTTTTAGCACCAAAAATCTGAAATCATACCGCCAGGGAGGTTGCAGGTTTTTTTTTTTTTTTTGGACAACGTGGATTCATTCATTTTTATGTTTTTGGACTTTTTCATATTATTATATGTTTATCACCATAATTGTTTCACTTTTACAGCACTCACACCTATATTCACTGATTTCTGTGGGAGCACATTAGTGGCAGCTGCAGTAAAAAGTTATCACTATTGTGTTAAGTTTCACATTCCATATTAGCGCGCAACTACCTCAATTTTCCCGGAATTTTTTTTTTTTTGGGGGGGATCGTTTTTTTAACCACCTCAATACAGGGCACTTTCACCCCCTTCCTGCCCAAGCCATTTTTTAGCTTTTAGCGCTGTCACACTTTGACAATTGCGCGGTCATGCAACACTACCCAAATGAAATGTTTATAATTTTTTTCCCCACAAATAGAGCTTCTTTTGGTGGTATTTGATCACCTCTGTGGTTTTTATTTATTGCGCTATAAACAAAAGAAAGGGACAAGCTTGAAAATACTATTTGGCTATAATAAATATCCAATTTAAAAAAAAAAACTTTTTTTTTTTTTTTTTTTCCCTCAGTTTAGGCCGACATGTATTCTAATAAGCGTATATTGGTTTGTGCAAAAGTTATAGTGGATAGATTTATAGCGCATATATATATTAGTAATGGCGGCGATCTGCGATTTTTTTTTTTTTTTTTTTTTTTTTTTTTTTTTTTTTTATCATGACTGCGATATTGCGGCGGACACTTATGACAATTTTTTTTTGGGGACCGTTCACATTTGTACAGTGATCCGTGCTATAAAAATGCATTGATCACTGTATAAATTACTGTCTGGGAAGGGGTTAACACTAGGGGGCGATTAAGGGGTTAAATGTTTATCCTAGAGTGATTTTGACTAGGATGTGACGATTGGTGTCCCTATTTACAAGGGACACACAGATCCACGGTCCTGCTCAGTTACTGGGCAATCACGGGTGCCCGGCAGACATCACGGCCGCCAGGCACGTGCATCGGGCCCCCAGTGACGCGGCACACGCCCCCTAGTGGCTCGGGAAGGCGAAGACATGACGTCTGCCCAGAACGAGAGCCTCATCGTCCTGCCATCATGTGACGTCAGGCTAATGGTTAAACATCACTTTGGAGTCTGACCACTGGCTGTAGCAGCACAGACATGCATGTTCCTGGTCTGTTGGCATTCAGACTGGAGTTTTCGTTCTTTAACTTGGACTTCTCTTGCGTTTTTTCTTTTATCTAAACTATCTGGATTTCTACCAGATGAACACTTGGGATGGATCACTGCAGTGGGGTCCCCAGGGAACCCACCTCCACTTTCCCTGGCAGACTCAAAAAAAAACGAGCCTGAATTCCAGAGGGTTCAGGGTCTAGCTCCCTCTGAGGCCATTTATTGCACATAAGAAAAAACAGAGGGGTGCCAGACTAAGTTCAGCATTAATACTCCTCCAGTTTATTAAAGTGGCTGGAGAGGCCCAATTTTTTTTATTTATTTTTTCTGTTCATGCATGCTCTGCATGAAGGTAAAAAACCTGTGTGCAGCAGGCGCGTGCGCCCCCCCCCCCCCCCAAAAAAAAATACTTACCCGAGCTCCTTCTCGATCCAGCAATGTCCACGAGAGCCTTGCCTCTCTGGGTACTCACACTCCTGATTGGCAGCAGTGGGAGCAATTGGCTCTCACTGCTGTCAATCAGTCAGTGAGCTAGCCAATCGGACTGCGGGTGCGGGGCAGAACCGTGGCTCAGTGTGTGAATGGACACAGCAGCGGCTCGGTGGCAATATACCAAGGAGGGAGGAGCCAGGGGTGTCTATGTGGGACCTGAGGAGAGGATCAGAGCCACTTGCACAAAGCAGGTAAGTATAACATGTGTTTTTTTTTGTTTTTTTTTAATGAAACAAAAATTAGAACTTCACAATCACTAAGAGTAAGACAAAGGGTAACTCGCATCTTGGTAGATCAAGGGAGCATGTATAAGATTATTCTGGGCCGTCCTCAGGCTCTCCTAGGTGGTCCTCGTGGAAAAGGGGCATCAGGCAGTGGAGCCGTTAGTAGAAAGCAGCCCATCTCTGCATTAACCAGCGTGGAACGCAAAATGGCACCGGACATCACGTCACTGCGGAGGCCCTGCTGACTGACGTAAAAGGGGTGGTATCGCATTTCGAAGCATTTGCTTCATCTGGCCTCTGGGCACTTGATCTTCCAAGAGGTGAGTTGTCCTTTGTCTTTTAATAATACTCCAGTAATGAACTGGAGTATTAATGCTGCATTTAGTCTGGCGCCCCTCTGTTTTCCTTTTGTAACTCCAGAGCTATATTTTTATGACTAGTATTGCATGTTTTTATTACACTACATTCCTCTAGCGCCAGTATTTTTCCTGTCCTTTATTACACATAAACACCCTGACCTGGGTGGTAAGGTAAATGCCACCTCAGGGCAGTTTGGCATATGACTGTTTGGGGCAGGGAGGTAGTGGAGATTTGTTGTAGGTATTACTGCTATGAATGAAAAGACCATATGTGTATAGCCACTGTGTTGGATGAAATCTGAATATGCTCAGTTAAAGTAGTGTTGTTTAAAAGTGACTTGGTGTGCTTCTCTAGGTGATCAACAAATACCTTTTTATAATCAAATACAGTATCTCACAAGTGAGTACACCCCTCACACTTGTAAATATTTTATTATCTTTTTTCATGTGACAAGACTGAAGAAATTGATTTGCTACAATGTAAAGTAGTGAGTGTACAGCTTGTATAACAGTGTAAATTTACTGCCCTCTCAAAATACCTTAACACACAGCCATTAATGTCTAAACTGCTGGCAATAAAAGTGAGTACACCACTAAGTGAAAATGTCCAAAGTGTCTATTTTGTGTGGCCACCATTATTTTCCAGCACTGCCTTAACCCTCTTGGGCATGGAGGTCACCAGAGCTTCACAGGTTGCCACTGGAGTCCTCTTCCACTCCTCCATGACGACATCAGGGAGCTGGTGGATGTTAGAGACCTTGCGCTCCTCCACCTTCCATTTGAGGATGCCCCACAGATGCTCAATAGGGTTTAGGTCTGGAGACATGCTTGGCCAGTCCATCACCTTTACCCTCAGCTTCTTTAGCAAGGCAGTGGGGGTCTTAGAGATGTGTTTTGGGGTGGTTATGTTGGAATACTGTCCTGCGGCTCAGTCTCCGAAGTGAAGGGGATCATGCTCTACTTCAGTATGTCACAGTACATGTTGGCACTCATGTAGCTCCCTAGTGCTGGCAGCACACATGCAGCTCCAGACCATGACACTCCCACCACCATGCTTGACTGTGGACAAGGCACACTTGTCTTTGTACTCCTCACCTGGTTGCCACAACACACGCTTGACACCATCTGAACCAAATAAATTTATCTTGGTCTCATCGGACCACAGGACATGGTTCCAGTAATCCATGTCCTTAGTCTGCTTGTCTTCAGCAAACTGTTTGCGGGCTTTCTTGTGCATTGTCTTTAGAAGAGGCTTCCTTCTGGGACGACAGCCATGCAGACCAATTTGATGCAGTGTGCGGCGTATGGTCTGAGCACTGACAGGCTGACGTCCCACCCCTTCAACCTCTGCAGCAATGCTGGCAGCACTCATACATCTATTTCCCAAAGACAACATCTGGATATGACTGAGCACGTGCACTCAACTTCTTTGGTCGACCATGGAGAGGTCTGTTCTGAGTGGAACTTGTCCTGTTTAAACCGCTGTATGGTCTTGGCCACCATGCTGCAGCTCAGTTTCAGGGTCTTGGCAATCTTCTTATAGCTTAGGCCATCTTTATGTAGAGCAACAATTCTTTTTTTTTTCAGATACTCCGTTCCTTGCCATGAGGTGCCATGTTGAACTTCCAGTGGCCAGTATGAGAGCGTGAGAGCACCAAATTTAATACACCTGAGACCTTGTAATGAGTCACATGACATCAGGGAGGGGAAATGGCTATTTGGGACCAATTTGGACATTTTCACTTAGGGGTGTACTCGCCTTTGTTGCCAGCGGTTTAGACATTAATGGCTGTGTGAGTTTTGAGGGGACAGCAAATGTACACTGTTGTATAAGCTGTACACTCACTACTTTACATTGTAGCAAAGTGTCATTTCTTCAGTGTCGCATGAAAAGATATAATAAAATATTTACTAAAATGTGTAGGGTGTAATCTTGTGAGATGCTGTACATCTAACAGTGTTTTTACAAAACTGTAAAGAGAAAACGAAAGATCATCACGTTTTTCACCTACATATATCCATGAATGACAATCCAATTGGACAGTATGTGTCCCAGTGATTTTATCAGTGTATAAAGTCAGCAAACACGTGAAAGGATGCTCATAGGAGGGCCGTCTTCACATAGACTCTTGCCTCTTGCCAGAATTCTTGGATCTCACATTATAGAGCTCTTTTGCTTTCTAGAATTCCCACAAGACCCTGTAGTTATAAGGAGGCAGGGGGTATCCTCCACATTCAGCCCCAGCAGCATTAACATCCAAGGGTCTCAGCCGGTATTCAGTAAAGCATATATTTTTGTTGGTTCTCAGACAATGTATAGGAAGAGTAGAGCACTTCATGGTGTGGTATGCAAAAATCTAGTTTTATTAGAAAGCATATATTGCACCATCCTAAACAAGCGAAATGCAAACAAGGCCACGGACCTTGCCAGCAGGCTTGTGCGCAATGACATCAGACGTTGCTTTAACTGGCGCGTCCCCCCCCCCCCCCCCCGTAATGGGCGTCAACTGGGAAAGGACTACACTATGAAGGGCTTTCCTTTTATGTCTGAGAACCATCGGATAGGGTTGCTACATCATCCCTTTTAATCAAGGACACATATGAATTACACAGGTTCTGAGGCTGTTTTATTGCAGATAAGGCACCAAGTGAGTTAGATTACACAGGTTCTGTGGCCGATTAAGGTGGTAATGTGTGTCCTGGATTAAAGGGATGATGTGGCAACCCAAATCGAGGACCAATTAAAATATGCTTTATTGAATACTGGCTGAGATCCTTGGATGGTAGTGCTGCTGGACGTGGATGATACCCCCCCTCACATCTAACCACAAGACCCTGTAGTTATATTGATCACTTAGAAAAGCGGACAGTCGCTTTTAAAGAGTCTTGTATTCGGACTTACTGGGTTGTGGCTCTCGTATTTTAATTTCTTGGCTTGCTTTTGTTTTAATTTACAAATTTTTGCATATTTATTTGGAGGTGGGATTATCGCAGGATTTTTGTTGGATAAGATTTAAAGTAGTGTTGCTGCCTCCAAACTTGTATATCATATTTTTTATTTATTTTCCCCACAGGTTAACAAGTATAAATGCGGGTAAACTTGCTAGAGGAGATCTTGGAGATTGCTTCATTCCTTGTACACCGAAAGGATGTCTGGATCTCATACGACAAACAGGTGGAATGTTTTAGGAGCTAAGAGTATGTAACCTGGGTGTTTTTAGTCTAGATCAGGGGTCTCCAAAGATTAAAAACAAAGGGCTGGTTTTATTGTCCTTCAGACTCTTGGAGGGCCAGATTTTGGCCAGCGGAAGATTTCCTGACATCTGTGGAAATAAACATCTGGTATTAAGGGGAGATATGGTGCCCCATCGTTCGTATAATAGGGAGCAATAGTGCCCCATTAGTGGTGTCAGTGGGAGAAATGGTGCTCCATTGTCGGTGTCAGATGGCAGAATAGTGTCTTGTATCAGTGTGAGGGATAGTGTCCCAAGGGCCGGATAAAGGCAAGCAAAGGGCCGCAGTTTGGAGACAACTGGTCTAGATAATGGTATGCAGCAATCTGCAGCTTAAGGGTCTTCTGTTTTCACATGTAGTTGTAAGGCAACCGTTTTGTTAAAATACTCATTACTTGTCTGTAAAATGTTTGTGGGTTTTTTTTTTTTAAATGGGTAAGATTGTACATGGCACCAATCCATACCTCCAATGCTTTATGGCTACTTTACACCATGAGCTTACTGCAGACAGTACAGCTTACCTAAATGACTCTATTTAATCTGTTCAGTCAATACTAAACGCTCTTTTAGCCAATGACATTCAAACTTACTTTTTTTTTTTTTTTTTTTAATTGCAGGTACTTTAAGGCTACTTTCACACTAAAGCGTTGGCGGTAAAGCACTGCTATTTTTAGCGGCGATTAACGTAGTTTTTTTGGCCGCTACGGGGCGGTTTAAACCCCCCGCTAGTGGCTGGCGGTTTGGAGGCACTGCCCATTGATTTCAATGGGCAGGGGCACTTTAGGAGCGGTGTGTTCGCCGCTCCTACAGCGCCTCAAAGATGTGGCTGGCAGGACATTTTTTGAGCATTCTGCCAGCTCACCGCTCCAGTGTGGAGTGAATGGAGTGGCTCTTTCAGGGCGCTTTGCAGGTGCTATTTTTAGCGCTATAGCGCCTGCAAAATGTCTGTGTGAAAGTAGCCTAATGGTAAATTGAGTGAAGTTTCTTAAATTAGTTCATTGCTGGATAGCAGTAGTCCTTTGACTTTATTTGCAGTCTGGATTCTCTGTATGTAACAGATTTTTTTTTTTTTTTCTTTCTATTTTTATTACCGATTTCCTAATGTATGTTGTAACCATTTTTGTTTAGGTGTTCAGATTGCGGGGAAACGAGCTGTGGTTATTGGACGCAGTAAGATTGTGGGTGCACCAATGCATGACCTGTTGCTTTGGAACCATGCTACAGTCACCACCTGCCACTCCAAGACTGATCCTCTGAGTGAGGAGGTAAGTGCCTTTATTGCATGTAAAAATTTTACATCGCTTAGCCTGGGTTCAAACTAATGCGGTGCAGGAAATGCCAGGATCTGTGCGTGTTTCCTGCATTCCAATCGCACTGCCCTTGCGCTCTGCTGCAGATGTAAGTACAGAGTTAACGACTCCCCAAATGCATGTTGCAAATAGTGCGCTTGCTTGCACATGGTACAAAGAACCCTTAGGTTTTACTGCCATCTGGGGGGGTCAATTGCGTTCTATTCACACTTGTACCACTTCAAAGTTGCAACTTGGATACGACTTTGGCTTTGACCAGTGATGGACAACTGTTGCACACAAGTTGCATTGTATAACATTCAGGTACGACTTTCATGCCACTTCTGAGGGTTAACATCGAAATCTATGACCCTCAAGTTGCTTGAAAGTCATACCAAAGTAGTGCATGAAATACTCTGAAGTTTCTGCAACTTAAAGATTAAACCTTGCGGGGGGGGGGGGGGGGGGGTAGGTAAAGTCACGCAAATATGACTGGTGATCATTGGAAAACATGAACGATTTGTCATGCAACTATGATATCCAAACACTGCCTTTTTTATTTATTTATTTTTTGTGCATTTAACGTTATTGCTATTTCAAAGCACGATCAAGCCTGCTATGTGATGGGGTGGGCTGATGTCAGGGTTCTTTTTAGAACGCCCCCCTGCCCAATCACCCGAGCACAGTGTGCACTTAATTGGCTGCATCCTCAGCTACAGTAGCCGAGGCATAAAAGCTGTGGACCGGGTTCATGAGTGTTGGGGTGGGGGAATCCAGTTCTCAGTCATCTGTTTTGCGGTCCCAGGCTCTAGTATAGGATAAGCATACTTGCAATGGTCCAGCTTGGCACAATATAAGTACATAATAAAGGTCATACCTGGAGTTCAGCTTAAAAAAAAGTGTTTGGAGCGATTATATGAGAGCTGAAAATGGCTGAGCTTATAATATCACATCACATGTTTATAGCTTGGTGAGTATATTGTCCATTATGCGTTTTTTAGCGTTATTTGATTTATGGTTGCATTTCAGTCTAGAGTAGAGGAAGGGTAAATCTCACTGTGGGCATCCCATTCAGGCTGTCAAAAATGGGACTTTCCCTTTTGAGGACATTTCCTCAAACTACCGGTCATGTCAGGAGTTTCGGGAATTGAGGGAAAGTCCCCCAAGTTAGATGAAAAAGGTGATTTAATGTTCATACTGCCTTCCCAATTTTATCTAAAGCATACGTTGCTGGTGTTCTACTTTAATGTTTTGCTCCTATACTGTGACTAGTCTAGCCATTGATTTGATCCATTTTATATACTTTTTATATACTTTTATATCTGTTTTACAGGTGAGCAGAGCGGACATACTAGTTGTTGGTGCTGGTAAAGCGGAGATGGTTAAAGGTGAATGGATCAAGCCTGGTGCTATTGTGATTGATTGTGGCATCAACTACATATCTGGTAAGCGTGGAGTGCTGCTTGTAATTTATGTTGGCTTGTATTGGAGACTAAAGCTGGGTACACACGGGCCAAAAATCGCCCGAAAGAGCATGCTGCAAAACCAGCATCTGATAATCGCTCCCCCCCTGTCAGAATACAATAGCTCAGTGGGGCAGATCACTGCACTAACATCAGATATGTTAAGCTGGCTGCACATACAGGGTTCCCCCCCCCCCCCCCCATATACTTTTACCTTCAACTATGTAGTGCAAGGGCCTGCCTGATTGCATACAATTTTTATGTGCTTGGGTTTGACTTCCTATTTATATGGTTTTGATAAATCTAAAGGAAAATTGTGTAATGTGTAGCCAGCTTTAGTACGGTGATCTGTAAGGGTTTTGTTTTCCGTTCAGCCCTCTGGGTTGAAAGGGGGGGGGGAACTTAATGTACCTGGCTTAAAAGGATAGTTCATCTTTACAGAAAACCTGCCTATGCTGGTAAGGGATGTTTTGTAGATTTAAAACTGTGCAGCTCTGACTAAAGATAAATACCCTTGTTATAGGTGTAAGTCATTTACATACATTATGAAGCCCGACTGGAATAATCCCAGGCTGTTGCTATGAGAGGCCTACTCATCCCTGCTCACCTCCACCATCGCAGGAGTGAGTGCTTTCTTTGATTTCAAACCCCCTCACATGCTCTTTCTCTCCTCTGAGGCAGTAGCTCTGAGCTCAGCATTTCAGAGCTCCCTCTGTTATTGTGGAGGTGAATGGTAACAAGTAGGCCTCACTTTGCAACAGCCTTGGAGTAGTCCAGTCAGGCTTCATGAGCTATGTAATTGGCCTATGCCTATAGCAAGGGCTTTCTTCAACTTTAGTCAGAGCAGGACAGTTTTTGTCTACAGATGCACCTAATCTGCATAGGCAGTTGTGGTAAAGGTGAACTAGCCATTTAAAGAGTGTAGACATCTCCACCTCGGTCATTGTGAGGGTCCTGGGGCTTGGCAATTTGTCTGCTAGTCCCGTGCACTGTCACATGGGAGAAGAGGCGCGTTCCATGTATTTTAATAGGCGTGGTTAACCACATAAGGACTGCCGCACGATGATATACGTTGACAGAATGGCACGGCTGGGCACAAAGGTGTACAGGTATGTCCCCTTTAAGATCCCAGCCGTGGGTCGCACGCCGCCGCCGGCACGCTCGTAACCCGGTCCGAAGCTCCATGACCGCACCCGCGGGACCCGATCGCTGCCGGTGTCCCACGATTGGGTCACAGAGCTGAAGAACGGGGAGAGGTAAGTGTAAACAAACCTTTCCCCGTTCTTCCTAGTGACATGTTGGTGATCATCTGTTCCCTGTCGTAGGGAATGACGATCCGTGACGTCACCCGCTAAGCCACGCCCCTAATGTAAATCAATCACTAGGGCACAGTTAACCCCTACAGTGCCACCTAGAGGTTGACCCCTTCACTGCCAGTGTCATTTTCACAGTATTCAGTGCATATTTATAGCACTGATCGCTGTAAATGACTGGTCCCAAAAATGTGTCAAGTGTCCGATGTGTCTGCTATAATGTCGCAGTCATGATAAAAATTGCAGATCGCCGCCATTAGTGGTAAAAATAAAAAATGTAGAATACGTATCGGCCTAAACTGAGAAGAGACTTTTAATATATTTTTTTTGAGGATATTTATTATAGCAAAATAAAAATTTTCCAAAATTGTCGCTCCTATTAGCGCAAAAAAATAAAATAAATACAGGCAGTCCCAGAGTTACAAACTGGATGGGGTCTGTAGGTTTGTTAAACATCCGACTTACAGATTAAACTTAACTAGGGGACCGCCTGTACACTTTTTCACACTCCCCTTGTACCCAATAAGTAATCTGCAGGCGCCTGGCAGAATGGATTGTTATAGGTGAATACGGGCACCGAGGGCAAATGTCCCAAATTCCATAAAGCATCACAAGTAAACTGAATTACTTTCATTTTTATTTATCGTTGCATTTATAAAAAGTGGTGGTTTGTAGCTACATTTTTGAATAGCTTGTGTATTGGTGAGTGGGTTTAGTAGGGGGGCTTCAATCTATCAACTCGCCAAGAAAGTTTTTGTTTTTTTGTTTTTTCGTCACAAGTCCTGTAGATAAGATAACACTTGTGTTGCTTGTAAATTATACGTTTGACACATTTTTTGTTTATGGAAGAGTGTAATTTTTACACTCCAAGGTCACTTGTCTCTATGAACCGAGTTGTATTTTATTACAGTAGTTGTACTAGAAGTTCTTGTTCTTTGGTTACGGAGCTCTGTAGAGTGAGGTGTGGTGATTGGTCGCATCCAATCGGTCAGAAGGCAGTGTAGGACCTGTTTATGCTGCAGATCACCGGACATTAAGGTGACATGGAGAACATTCAGGAGACTTGTACAGGTCAGCAGATAACTGTTAAAAAGTAGGGCCTTTTTTTTTTCTGCATTATGCCTTTGGCACCAGAGAAATGCATGCCTGAAGAGCTTTACCATTTTTTTTTATTTTTTTATTTTTATTTTTTTCTGATTGTAGAGCTCTTTCACATGGGTGACAGTGTTCATTTCTCTGGAATGCAATGTGCAGTGGATCACTTTTCAGAGGGCAGCAGAGCAGTGTCTCCTAGGGGTAAAAATTGTATTGAAACACTGCACTGCAAACCAAACATTACCATTAAGGTCTGTCTGTCTGTCTGTCTGTCTGTCTGTCTGTCTGTCTGTCTGTCTGTCTTCTGTCTGTCTCTGTCTTCTGTCTGTCTCTGTCTTCTGTCTGTCTCTGTCTTCTGTCTGTCTCTGTCTTCTGTCTGTCTCTGTCTTCTGTCTGTCTCTGTCTTCTGTCTGTCTCTGTCTTCTGTCTGTCTCTGTCTTCTGTCTGTCTCTGTCTTCTGTCTGTCTCTGTCTTCTGTCTGTCTCTGTCTTCTGTCTGTCTCTGTCTTCTGTCTGTCTCTGTCTGTCTGTCTGTCTCTGTCTGTCTGTCTGTCTCTGTCTGTCTGTCTGTCTCTCTGTCTGTCTGTCTGTCTGTCTTCTGTCTGTCTCTCTGTCGTCTGTCTGTCTCTCTGTCGTCTGTCTGTCTCTCTGTCGTCTGTCTGTCTGTCTGTCTGTCTGTCTGTCTGTCTCTCTGTCTTCTGTCTGTCTCTCTGTCGTCTGTCTGTCTCTCTGTTCTCTGTCTCTCTGTTCTCTGTCTGTCTCTCTGTCTGTCTCTCTGTCTGTCTCTCTGTCTGTCTGTCTGTCTGTCTGTCTGTCTGTCTACACCTGTGTAAAAGGAGCCTTGGAGCTGCTTCAGAGTACCACTTGCCAGCTGGACCTTGTAGTAGATGGTGCGGTTGTACACAACGGGATAGCAAATGTAGCTAAACTGTAGACTTATGTTGGATGGAAGACTGTTTTAGAAAGTTTTTATATTCAACTTTTGAATCTGGATATCTGATGTAGTGAAGTTTTGATGGTTCTATCACATCACTGCTTTTGTTCCTGTGCCTTCTGTGTGTTGTAGGGCAGCAACTAACGACTTTCATAATTGATTAGTCAGGCAAATTGAGGTTTTGATCGGATAAAAACCTCAATGTGGTGTAACCTTTAGTTAAAACATTTGTTACCCCAACATTTCATATTCCTGATCTGTGCCTGCTGTACCATGTACTTGTGTTTTAAAAAAAGTATTGTGTTCTTTGTATTGCTTGATATCCCTGGTGTTCCTGCCAGTCCCATGGTCAGTTCTCTAGCTATTCAGACTCGGAGGTCAGAATTTTAATTAAAAATCTTCAAAACAGTGTTTTGGGTCTTTTTGAGCCAGGATTGTAATAATATTATTGACATGTCATGATGAGGTTAAAAATTAGCCCTTTATTATAGAAAAACAGCAGATAATCCCTACTAGAAGGGGTTAATTTATTCTGAGTGTCTCTCTTCGCTGTCTTCTCTGTCATTAGACAGGGGGGATAGAAATCTTTTAGTATTGACTACTTGCCTACAGGGCACTTTTACCCCCTTCCTGCCCAGGCCAATTTTCATCTTTCAGCACTGTCACACTTGGAATGACAATTGCGCAGTCATGCAGCACTGTACCCAAATTAATCGTATTTATTTTTTGCAGACAATTCGCTTTTTTTCTTCTTCACTGATTAGGTGGCACAAATTGGCGCCACTGATGATCACGGCACTAATCTGTACAGGTCTCCCCTGTGAGGAGATGATGCTGATCGTCTCTCCTCTCACTGTCATGCGAGGTGAAGATTCGATAAACAGCCTCTTTGTTTACATTTGATCAGCTGCATTTGGACAAAGCCAATTACATGGGTAAAGGGCCGTGTCATTGGCTCTTTACTGAGATCGGGGCACGCTGTGTCCCTGCGCTCCCTTGCGGTGAGACTGTGCAACGTCCTAGAACGCCAGTCTAGAACGAGAGCATGCCACATGCCGTCATTTGCCTATGACGGGCAGGAGGCAGTTAAAGTAGTACTAAAGGCTGAGACTTTTTTTCATGGATATAATCATTTTAAATATAATACATTATACTGGTTACCGTTTACTTTAACCACTTCAATACTGGGCACTTTTGCCCAGGCCAATTTTCAGCGCTGTCACACTTTGACAATTACGGAGTCATGCAATACTATACCCAAATTTTTTTTTATCATTTTGTTCACAACTAGAGCTTTCTTTTGGTGGTATTTGACCACCACCAGATTTTTATTTTTTGCTAAATACCGTATATACTTGAGTATAAGCGCAGTTTTTTTCAGCACATTTTTTTTTTTTGTGCTGAAAATGCCCCCCTCTGCTTATACTCGTCACCTTTTTGCGCCTGATCTCCCGGACTTTGGGGACCCGGTGCTGGCCGTAGGTCCCCTGGACCCCAAACTTGGCACACATTTAGCCCCACTCCTCTACAAGTGTGCAAAGTTTTTTGTCTGGGGGACCTACGGCCGGGGAGCACTTTTTTTTTTTTTTTTTTTTTCAAAGCCGCGCACCCCTTCCATAGACTCCCATGTTAAACGGTAATGTCTCTGGTGATTTTGGGGACCCGGTACCAGCCGGTCGTAGGTCCCCTGGACCTGAAACTTGGCACACATGTAGCCCCATTTCTCCTTTACAAGTGTGCAAAGTTTGTTGTCTGGAGAACCTACGGCCCGCGAGCAAAGCCGGGCACCCCTTCCATAGACTCCCATGTTAAACGTCAGTCTAGTCATGGGCACAGTGAGGCATGTAGATGGACGCCCTAGGCTTATACTTGAATCAGTACGTTTTCCTTTTTGTTTTGTGTTAAAATTAGGTGCCTTGGCTTATACTTGAGTATATACGGTAAATGAAGACTGAATTTGCAGGAAAAGTTTCTTCAGTACTGTTTTTTATAAAATTTTGTATGTGTGTTATATATATATATATATATATATATATATATATATATATATATATATATTAGGGCTGTTACTGATTAAAATTTTCGTGTTCGATTAATCGATTTTTTTTTTTTTTTTTTATTAATCTATTAATTATAACGCACATAGATCCAACTACTTTTAGCTGATCTCCTTGCAGGCCGATTCCCAGTGCAGCTACCAACCACGGGAAAAATCGATAGCAGGATACAAAAAACACACAAAGGCAGCGCTCGATGGGAATAGCATTAAAACTTTTATAGTCTTCAAGTAGGTAACAAAATAAATATTGCACTGGAGATAAAATCAATGTAGCTACATAAACTGTAAAAATGGTGCGAGTAATACCAAACGGTAGCAAAAGCAATCATAAAAACATGTAGCGAAGTATGATACTGGTATAAAAATGTGTACAATGATACCACTGCTGAATCCAGATGAGAAGGGGCTAACATCAGTCTGTCGGCATGTAGATGTCCCGTGAAGGGAACTATCACAACTCCCAGTGGATGGCTGTAGAATCCTAGGTTGATATAGGGAAGTGATAGAGGGAAGTGTAACAGCCCTTGCGTGTGGCAAATAATAAGGTCCCGCCGGCATGCAGATATGAAGGCACAGCAAAGGAGCCCTTCAGATGGACACGGCAAGCCCAAAGAATTTTGATTGATCAAAACAATTAATCGAGGAATTAATAGTTAATTTCCACAGCCCTAATATAAATAAATATATATATATATATATATATATATATATATATATATATATATATATTCTCTCTATCCACCATTTTACAATTTCTTTAACATACTTGCCTGCTCTTTCATGGTTTTGCACAGAGCAGTCCTGATTCTCATCTTCTGGAGTCCTCCATCGGTGCTTCTCCTGCCTTCTGAGTGCCCCTATAGCAAGGTTAAAAAAAACAACAACTTTTGCTTCTAGAATCACTCGCTGTCCCATGAGGCATTGCTCTTCACATTTTACAAGTTCTCAGGCATTTACTGACATGTATGAATGGTGTACTGAACTGCACTGTTTTCTGATATGTAAACAAAAGCATTCTGTATGCTGACCAACTAATCGATTGTGACAATAGTTGACTATTTTCATAATTAAAATCGATTTGTCTATTTCATAGTTTCAGCCCTAGTGTGTTAAGAGTTCTAACTGGACTTGTTTAACCACTTCGCATTCCACAAATGCTCAAATTCGCATTGACAAGAATTTCTTAATTTCTGAAGACAGGGTCCCTATAGAAGAAAATGGTGGCAGTTTTAATTTTATTTATTTATTTATTTATTTTTATTTTTTTTAAATATTTGTACAACTTTTATGGTCAAAAATACACTAGGATGAATTCTAGTGTGCACAAACCCTATATTCCACCAAGTAACCAATTTATTTGTAAAATATAAACAATTAGGTTGTATTATGTGAATGGATACTAAACATGTCCAGCCTTGCCTGTGGTTAGAATTATTGCTCTTGCTCCAATGTTTGCAGTGATACCCAATGTGCGATTGCTGCTTACATATACGTGGTTGCGAAGCAGCGGGGTCGCATTTTTTTTTTTTTTTTTTTCTGTTGTGTCCCTTAGACACGGGGTCTCTCAGAGTTTTGCTAGCAATGCTAAAGTATCTGCTCAGCAAGTTACACACAGGCCAGATGAACTTCTTAACCATGGAAGGGTTTATTACTCACTCGGAACATGATGACTTGTTACATGGAGGAGTCTTAATACAGCAGGCTTCTGTCATTACCAGATCTATGCATATCATGCTGCTGCTGCTTCCCAGTCTCACACACCACTCTCACTACTTCCTGGTACAGCCCCTTCCCAGCATGCATCAGGAGAAAAAGGTGAAGGGTCACACAGTGTTCCAGCACAAACATCACATTTTCCCTTCTATTTATTTTATTAAAGGCATTTTTTTTTACTTTTTTTTTTTTTTTTTTTTTTAACACCGTTCAGTACCTGAAAAGTGATTCAGTGGCTCAACGGCTGCCCAGATCGCTTTTTTTACTGGATAGTCACTGAAGCCGTGAGGTTGTTTTTATAATTGGCCTGTTTATGGCAGGTTAAAACTTGGAAGGAAAACCAAAATGTTCAGCTTTAATTGCAACCTTTTAAAGTCTTACTAAACCCAGATATAGTGACTGCAGGTTCTGGGTTTAGTAACACTTCAACCAGTAAAAAAAATCTGTGCGTGTTTTATTTTATTTTTTTATCTTCACACTTGCCAAGTGGATGCAGCATGTGTCCCCCACCGGCTCAAACTGCGAATCGAGCGATCATACCCCACCGATTTGCTCGGTCCTGAGCAGAGGGCTGGTGACTCAGTCACCGGATCTTTGCTCTGCCACCCCCCGCGCTGGGCTGTGGAGGGGAAGGGCGGGGCAGGCTCGCCAAGAGGCTAAGCCGGGTGCAGGTCCAGGCATGTGGACAGATCCCAACCATATGATCATGGTCTTGGACTGGCTCAGATTTCAACCCACGGTCTGCTGAAAACTGTTTACAGGAGTGCAAAACGAACTGCACTCTTATGATCCACAGGAAGTACAGCCAAACAAGCTTTGTCTGTAGTCCTTTTGTGTGTGTGTGTGTGTAAATATAAAAAAAATGAGTAAACAAGAAATGATGGTGCTGCAACTAAAACGGAGCCTGAATATTCAGCTCATGAAAGTGTGCAAAAATTTGTATCAATTGCGCAACCCGAACAAACACAAGTAAACGTGCAGAAAAATATTAAATGTATCAAATGTGTATCCTTCACATAGTAAAATTTAAAGCACTGGGAATGTATCATATAAATCCTTCCCGAAGGATGGATGTGAAACAAACTGAATTAATTAAATGTCCATAACAAATGACATTTAGTGTGGATGGATAAAGGAGACAGATGATGCTGTTCTTCCACATGACAGCCAGGCAATAAGTAGTAGCCACACAGGCCGCTTACCAGAACTGTAGGATCTCTAGTACGGAGATCATATGGGCACATACAGGAGGGATCACTCTGGTCACAAGCCGATCAGCTCACTCGTCAAACCTGATCCCCCTCCTCCACTTTTCAGTTCCAGGTGCTGTGGTGATCTCCGTGAAATCCTTTTCTCTCAGGACTGGATTAGCTCATACAGGATATTTAAAAGAGGAAAAAGGAAGGCTTCATCGTGCAGTAGTTTAAAACAAAAGTTTTTTTTTATTCCATTTGCTGGGCCACTGCACTGACATCTTTGGAAGCAAAAAGTAGCAAACAATTAAAACAATACTTCTCAGTCGCGGCTCAAGCTTGTCAGCTGGTTTGTGGTGACGTCAGGTCCTAATGCTCCACCCGACGCAGCGTTTCTCTGTAAGGAATCAGAGAAACGCTGTGTCGGGTGGAGCATTAGGACCCGACGTCCTCACGAACCAGCTGACCAGAGTGATCCCTCCTGTATGTGCCCATATGATCTCCGTAATAGAGATCCTACAGTTCTGGTAAGCGGCCTGTGTGGCTACTTATTATTGCCTGGCTGTCGTGTGGAAGAACAGCATCATCATCAGTCTCCTTTATCCAAGGATCCACTCTTTATCCATCCACACTAAGACCCCATTCACACAGGGGCGACTCGTCTGTACAATGGAACTCTTCTAATAGGAGCGACTCAAGTCGCTCCGACTTAGAAAAAGGTTCCTGTACTACAAGACGACTTCAGGGCGACTTCCATTGACTTCAATACGGAAGTCATTTTGCAAGTCACCTTTGAAGTCGTGTTCGGATCGCCTGGGAGAGTCGCGGGACAAGTCGTGCCGCCCCTGTGTGAATGGGCTCTAAATGTCATTTGTTATGGACGTTTAATTCGGTTTGTTTCAGTGTTTGTTTCACATCCATCCTTTGGGAAGGATTTGATACATTCCCAGTGCTTTCAATTAGGGTTGTCCCGATACCACTTTTTTAAGACCGAGTGCAAGTACCGATACTTTTTTCCAAGTACTCGCCGATACCGATTACCGATACTTTTTTTTTCAATGTCATGTGACAGTTTGAAAGATGGGGACTGATAGGTGGCACTGACAGGTGGCTGGCACTGATAGGCGGCACTTATGGGCACTGACTGACTGGCGCTGATGGGCAGTAATAGGTGGATGGCACTGATAGGTGGCACTTATGGGCACTGATAGGTGGCACTTATGGGCACTGATAGGTGGCACTTATGGGCACTGATAGGTGGCACTTATGGGCACTGATAGGTGGCACTTATGGGCACTGATAGGTGGCACTTATGGGCACTGATAGGTGGCACTTATGGGCGGCACTTATGGGCGGCACTTGTGGGCACTGATAGGTGGCACTTGTGGGCACTGATAGGTGGCACTTGTGGGCACTGATAGGTGGCACTTGTGGGCACTGATAGGTGGCACTTGTGGGCACTGATAGGTGGCACTTGTGGGCACTGATAGATGGCACTGATTGCACTAATGGTGCAATCAGTGCCATCTATCAGTGCCCACAAGTGCCACCTATCAGTGCAATCAGTGCCACCTATCAGTGCAATTAGTGCCATCTACCAGTGCCACCTGATAGGTGGCACTGGTAAATGACACTGATTGCACTGATAGGTAGCACTTGTGGGCACTGATAGGTGGCTGGCACTGAAATGCTGCAAAAAATGACACAGGATTTATAAAAAAAAAAAAACTGCTGCAACGTCCATCTTGGTACACTCTGCACTCGGCTGCAGTAAGCAGCAGCGGACATCTTGTTACACCCAGCCCATATAGCTCGGGCTGGGTGTAACAAGATGTCTGCTGCTGCTTACTGCAGCCGAGTGCAGGGTGTACCAAGATGGACGTTCAGCCGCTGACGGTGACCGAATGTGACAGCACCGGTCACCGATCCTGAGGCGACTACGCCCTGCACCCCTGCCAGCTTACCACGTTCAACTTCAGGTGAGGGACTCGCTCTCTCCCCCCCCCCCCCCCCCCCCTCCGACTCGGTCCACTGACTGTGCCCGCCCTCCCCAGCCAGACTCTGGCCGCCCCAGCCAGACTCCGCCCGCATTTCCTTCAAAGACTCTGCCCGCCCCATCTCCAGCCAAACTCCGCCTGCACTCTCCGTCCACAGGCTCTGCCCGCCCTCTCCAGCCAGACTCCGCCCGCACTCCCCAGCCCTCCCCAGCCACTGACTCCTCCCGCCCTCTCCGGCCACTCTACACTGAGAGAAAAAAAAAGTATCGGGTGAAGCAGCGGGAGCATTTGCGCGAGTACAAGTACGCACGCAAATGCTCGGTATCGGTCCCGATACCGATACTAGTATCGGTATCGGACAACCCTACTTTCAATTTTACTATGTGAAGGATACACTTTTGATAATTTTCTGCACATGTTTGTGTTTTGGGTTGTGCAATTGATACTAATTTTTGCACATGTTGAACGTATGGCTGCTGGTGTACGCTTGGAGACGTGGTGCCATTTTTTATTTCACAGAATGTAATAAACTGTTCTATTCACCACAACAGCATTGAAATGCTTTGGTTCGCTTTGCAACCTGCTACACTGAGGAAAAAAAACTGCAGTACAGAATGCTTGTGTAGGGAGGGTCACCTGCCTGGCTAAGCAGTGTGACAAGTCTTGGTCACAAGAACAGCTGCTCATTAAAATAAAACAATATCCCCGGGCAGGTTAACTGGTCTTTCTGCAGTGCAAAGATTACTTCTAGAAATATACACTATTGCCAAAAGTATTGGTACACCTGCCTTTACACGCACAAGAACTTTAATGACATCCCAGGTATATATTCAATAGCAACCCATTAGGCCTTGGTTTTAGGTTTTATAAGTGAGACATTTTGTGTTTGCTTTATTGAGTTGTAGTTTTACTAAATTGATTGAATTTTTTTTTTTCTAGATCCTTCAAGGCCCTCTGGTAAACGTGTAGTTGGTGATGTGGCATATGAAGAAGCAAAAGAGAAGGCATCTTACATCACTCCTGTGCCGGGTGGTGTCGGCCCTATGACTGTAGCCATGCTCATGGAGGTAAGTAAATTTAAATAATGGGTATTTTAAGGGCTCATTCACACGAGCAGAAAAAACTATGCGTTTTAGCTGCGTACGCCAGTTTTTTTTTTTGTTTTTTTTTTAGCGCATCTTGGCATAGCAATCAATGAGCCCATACACCGCTGCATCTAGATAAAAAAAATATGCGCTGCGTTAAGTTGTGCACAAAAGTAGATTTTGCATATACTTGGGGGGGGCATATTTTATGCAGGTTCTTTCCCTCATGCAGAGAATGCGCCTCTAAACGCAGCATGTTAACTGGCCATGTGATTGGGCTCCAGCCCTGCCAGCAAGAACCTGTCTTTTATGCAGAAAATACACATCTAAACACAGATTTTTTTTTTTTTTTATTGTTTATCTGCCCGTGTAAATGACCCCTAACGGGGCCGAAACTGGGGGTGGCAGGGGGCATGTGCTTTGGGCGCCACATTGAGGGGGTGCTGTCGCTAGCAGGAGTAATGAGCTGCCCCTCATGATGTCATTGCTCTTTTCAGAATACGGTTGAAAGTGCAAAGCGATTCGTAGAAAAACATCATCCCAATGCGTGGAATATAGAGTTCACCAAGCTCCAGGTGCAAGTACCAGTTCCCAGGTAACATCTCACAGATGCAGTGTGCTTGCTCTCATTTTATTATTCATTCACCAGTTTTGGCTATTGGAGCTGGCACCGGCTTCGTTCCTTTGTTCCAGGCTTTATCAGTTCAAGCAAGCTCACAAATCTTGGTTCTCGAATGCTGAGCTCATGGAGGCAGAAGTGTGAATATCTACCTGCGAATACAATTGCATTTGCTCTTTATGGTTCAGCTACAAAATGTTTCTGTCTGAGAACCTGATCAGTAATAACCGAATCCTGCTTCATGTCCAGGAGTTGGTTAATGAAGTTATGAGTGGTCCGACACACGTGGGAGCATTTTGTTTTGTAACCATTACATATTGTGGTAATGTTTGGAGAAGACACTATTAAAAAGTTTCCAATACTGAGAGATGTGGCACATGGATAACTTTGTTGAAAACAATTCAAATAACTAAAGGCAAAACCTTTTAGTTTTGAGTGGAGAGGGATTGGAATTCTCATCTGCTTTTTATTGCTGTCTGTGCTTCTGTTGAAGGTGCATTTTCCAATTTTTGTCCTGGTCGCTGTTCTTTAAAGTGACAGTAAAAGAACCCCACATTTTTAGTTTGTCACACGCTCAAGAATAAAGGGGACACTAGTTTTGGTGACAACCAGATTTCCTCGCTCTGGAGGATTTTCCTCGCTCCTTGTTTTGGCTAGAGGACAAAGAAGGGGAAAAAAATAGCCGACGGGTTATAACCCTTCCTTACTCTTATTTGAAACGGGGGGTTTTGCCTTTTTAGGTCTAATTTATTTTCCTCCTACCCTAATGCTGACCAAACGCTAAAATGTACTGAAGTTGAATTAAAACTTTATTTTCCCCCGTAACCTTCAAGTGGAGCATGACTGTATATGAGCACCACAAATTAATGAAATGGTGTTTTTAAAGCAAACTTCCCAACCTTCCAAGTCTCCATGCTTTCATGGAGAATTTGTCAATTTGAAAAACACCCCTCTAGCATTTCTAGTTGCTATCTTGAGTAAGGGCAGAGGATTCATGTAGTGTTTACTTCCTGGAATCCATCTGCCCTTGGCACAGCCATGCAGACACATGCATGGGATGTACCACATTTTTACCTAGGCCAGAAACCAGGAAGCAACTGAAGAAATGTAAAATATTAGGGATGCACCGAATGGGTTTTTTTGGTGCCGAAACCGATACCGAAAATAAAAATTTCAGGATCCCGATACCGAAACAGCACCAATACCAAAAGTGACTGTTTTAAAAATATTTTTATACAGGAGAGGGTCAGACACTGGGGACATGGTACAGGAGATCAATGCAGCCTGCCTGTGTCCCCATTGCAGCCAGTTAGCCAGCCTGTGCAGGAAGAGAGACCTGCCGCGTTGATTACAGTGCTAGGAACATCACCGCTTTCACTTCAATAGCTGTGTGTTCCCTGGGGCGCGCCGTCACATACAGCCCCTCCCCCCCCCCCCCCCCCCCCCCCTTGTCCGGGCACTTTGATGCACATCCCCTGTCCAATATTGGGACGGGTGATCTGTCTATCGAAGTTCCCCGGACAAGGGGGAGGGGCTGTATGTGACGGCGCGCCCCAGGGAACACACAGCTATTGAAATGAAAGCTGTGATGTTCCCAGCGCTGTAAACGCGCCAGATCTCCTCTCTCCCCCCTCTTCCCCTGCACAGGCTGGCTAACTGGCTGCACCATGAGATAAAATAAAAAAGTTCAGGAATATTCCTTTATCCTATTTTGCAAATCTATGTACACTACAAACTGTATGATTGCATCGTTTCTGGTATTGCTGTTTTACTAACCTGACCGCTTATTCTAAATGGGAAACCTTCAGTTTGCAAATAATTAAAGATTCCACCAAGAACTACCAGCAAGAATGAGTCCTTACTTTTTATAGAGCACCTGTCATTTCAGATCCATCATGGCAGCGCCTGTTAGCGGGCATCCATCTCCATGCTGCCACCACGTCCCTCACCTTGTGTCATTGCCGCATCACCAGCCATAACATTACAGTGAATGGGACTGTCTGTGAGTCAACAGCGGGTCAGAGGAGCCGCCTCTGCGGGACAGATGACAGTTGCTCTTTGAAAATGATTTAAATCAAGCATTTTTTACTAGTGATTTTAAAACCAATCCACCCTACGTTAGGTATTGCTGTAAATTGTCATAACATACTCCAGGTTTTATGCCAATACAAATACAACCTCACTACTACAGGGAAGGTAGAATCACTCTAACAATCCCAAGTATACTCTCCTGGTTTCTAGGCCCAATCTTCAGTACATTACTCCCCATCAGAAAGAGATCCACTTGGTGAAACATACCGTATATACTCGAGTATAAGCCGACCCGAATATAAACCGAGGCACCTAATTTTACCACAAAAAAATGGGAAACGTATTGACTTGCGTAATAAGCCTAGGGTGTCATCTGCATGCCTCACTGTGCCTCACTGTGTCCATGTGCCCGCGCCTCACTGCCCATGCTCCCTACCTGATCTCCGGCGCTGTGTGACTAGACTGACGTTTAACATGGGAGTCTATGGAAGGGGTGCCTGGCTTTGAAAAATCAGTGCTCCCCGGCCGTAGGTCCCCCTGACAACAAACTTTGCACCCTTGTAAAGGAAGAGTGGGGCTTCATGTGTGCCGAGTTTGGGGTCCAGGGACCTACGGCTGGCCAGGATCAGGCACACAAAGATGACAAAGATGAAGATGGACACAGACTCGAGTATAAGCTGAGGGGGCATTTTCAGCACAAAAAGTGCTGAAAAACTCTGCTTATACTCGAGTATATACGGTATGTGGATTCTGAAGACCGCCATGGATCCTATGTTTTCTGAAGAGACCATAGTGCAGTGATGGCGAACCTTGGCACCCCAGATGTTTTGGAACTAAATTTCCCATGGTGCTGATGCACTCTGCAGTGTAATTGAACATCATGGGAAATGTAGTTCCAAAAACATCTGGGGTGCCAAGGTTCGCCATCACTGCCATTAGTAAGTTAAAGGGCCAGGCAATCCAAATCTGATACTTCAGGCTTTGTTAAAATCTCCATCTACCAATTTGAGCATTTTCTTGATCTCCTGTATTCCTAACAAGAATAGTGCTTCTGCACTGATTAGAGAATAGTCTTTAAAATTACAAACTCCCTTAAACTGGACTCCATAAAGATATGCATTACTACATACAGTACATATTTTGTGTAGTGCTGATAGATAGAGAATCTCTATCTATTTATTATTCACTTGGTAGCAGTAATCTACTTTTTTTTTTTTTTTTTTTTTTTTTTTTCTCTCTCTCTCTCTCCAGTGTTTTTTTTTTTTTTTTTTTGTGATATTAAGTTTCTATCTGTGGCTCATCCATAGCTACCATTGTACATCTAATACTGTGTATTCACGGATCAAATTTTTAAGATTCATCACCATTTCTATTGTGTTTTCTTTTACAGGTAACCCCGATGTTTCACCTCCACTCATGCTACAAAATATCTGATGTCAATCCAATTGCCTCTGGTCATGTTCACTTTGTATATTAATGTTGGTCACGATCAAATAACCTCATATTACTAGTTATGTATTTTTGTACAGCAAACATTACATTGTATTTCGTGGATTATTTGGAGTCTATCTGAAGGTTTAATCTGGGTTGGGCTTTTGTCGGCCCTTTTACTTTATAGTGTGCCTACTATGGCCTCTCCCTTACCCTTGGATGGAGTAACCTAAAAGAAGCACATACAGTTTGACTTTCACTTCTAAGATTACTCATTCCTAAAAGTTATGAAAAACAAAATGTATCATGGTTTATCCTGATTCCCTATGCCGCCTTTAATGATTCATAAGAAATATAGGTGTCCCCAGTCCATCCAAAACATAGGTTTCTGATGGAACCACCCCACAGTTTCTTGGATTCCTCAGGGAACTCCAATATTTGCACTTTTCCTTGAGTGTTTTTATATTTGTAGAGAACACATTTATAAAGGTGGGAATACCAAACATCATAAGATGAGGGGGATTAAAGACATGTCATGACATACCGCTATGGAAATCCATGATGCAATAAAAGGCCATCAGTTGATGTTGTGCCCCCCCCCCCCCCTCCTTAGACTTGACCTTTTCCATGAACTAGCATTTTTGGGTGGATTGACCTTTTAAGCCTAGTCTATAGGGTTCTTAATAGGTACAGGACATCTGTGTGCATTTTATGTCCCGTTTAGTCAGTGTGACTTCTTGTATGAAGCACTTTACTTGTGGGGACAAATGGTTACTTCACAATTGTATGATGGTTCAGGTTGTCCTTTTAGGTTTTTAGGTGGCAAACATTGGTGGCAAAATCTGGTGCAGCTGTGCATGGTGGCCAATTAGCTTCTAACTTCAGCTTGTTCAATTTAAGCTTTGACCAAAATGTAAGCAGATTGGTTTATTTGCAGAGCTGCACCAGCTTTTGCACTTTCCAACTCTAGTAAAGCAACCCCCTATGTGTGTAAACACTAAGTAGCTAATAGCTGGACTCCAGGAAAACTGTTAAATGCATAGTTTTTGTATTTCCGGTTCCAAGATGTGCACAGCCCTTCCACACCACTGTCGCCACTTTCTCTGTTGGGCTGCATTACTATTGTGTGTAGTGGGAACATTAAAGTATTTCGCAGTGTTCGCTATTTGTGTTTTTTTTTTTTTTTTTTCAGCCAAATTAATTTTAACTCTTCAAAATCCCCCCCTGCAGTGTGGCCATGCCTCTACTGCAAGGTTTTCCACTGTTTAGTGATGAGTGAAGGAGAAGATGAGCACTCTTAAGCCTGGTAAACACTAATGGTTTTTTCATTCAGCTTTGGTTGGATCTGACAAAGGGAGATGGTCAGCTGCTGGTTTTACAGCATGTTTGTCCAACAGAAGCCGGTCTGGCTAACATACACACGGGCTGAATGTTGGCTGTGTTTTTTATTGAACCGGCTGATGTCTCCTGACACTCGGCCCGTGTGTACGGGGCTTTACTTCCAACTTTGTAGTGCTTCTGCAACCTGACTGCAAAGGAATAATGGTTTGCTGGAGTTGGGCTTAAATGTATTGCACGTTTAAAATGTCAACTGTAAAATGACAACGAGGCATGTATCATAATTCCAGTCACCATCAATTTCTAGTTAAAGTGATTTGTAAATGATCACCTTTTTTTTTTTTTAAAACAACCAATTCAGTTTAAAATGGGGGGGGGGGGGAGAGAGAAACGACAAAAGGTGTGTGTGCGCAAGTCTGATCATTTGAGGAGAGTACACCGAGTTCCCAGCATAGCTAGAGAACTGACCAGTGTGCTTGCCTGCTTAGTTTGGTCAGTTTTTAATAGGAAAGCAAAGGGACTGGCAGGAACACCAGCGATTTTACAAAGTCTCCTGTTCTTTGTATTGCTACACATACACAGCAGGAATATGAAGTGTTTGGGTAACAAATGCTTTAACTGCAAGACATTTATTCTTATAGATGGAGCTGAAGAGCACAATGTTTTCATTGCAAATTAACTGCTCTTACATATAGGTATGCATATTATGCGTTCTAAATCAAGAGCATGTCTGCAGAACCTTAGAGCCTGTATTAATGAGTATACGTTCTGTAAAAACAGTATTTAAAGGATCAAATACTGAACAGGCTTTGAAAGCAACAGCAACTGTTGTACTTTTACCAGTTAACATGGCTCCCGTTTCTCTCAGTGGCCTAAAAAAAAAAAACACCACCTTCCCAAACACAATTTTCTGTCCTGGGTGAGAATGCTGTTCATTTACAGTGAATGAGTGTTGTCACACTTGGGTAGGATGTGTTATTAGCAAGAGGACCACTAGGTACAAAAAAGACTGCATCCACCACTAAGGATGAGTAAGATGCAATATGTATATTTTGATGTGCATTAAGGGTTGGCAACTTTTCAGTAAGCTCACACACTGTAAAAAAAAATATTTTTTTTTACATCCTGTCCATAAATGTCTGTTAGACATTCAAGGTTAGATGTAAAAAAAAAAATCAATCACAGATTTGAAAAGTTTAAGTTTTACTGACTGTTGCCAACCCTGATTCAATGATTGGTGCTGACATTGAAATTAGACATAAGGGACTTGCATTCATTTACTAACTGTGGTTGGTGGTCTTAGTGTGACTAGCCATAGATGAGGGGAGACCAGTGCCCATTTGTTGTGGTGCTGGGACTTGCTATGGGTAGTTGAGTGAGTTCCTTCATGGACAGATGCTGCAAATGCATTAATCTCTTTACAGAGGTGCTCCATCAAGGTGGAAGATTTTAAGTGAGCAATCAACATCATGCACTTCGTGTCAGAGCTACCCACTAATTGGCCAGATCTTCACACATACATCAAGCTAGGCACTTGCCATCACACAGGATAAAATTACCTGTGTAAAACAATCAGGAATGGCAGATACATTAAAAATTGTTCTACAACTTGGGTCTTAAGATAGTGGTTGCAGTAAACCACATTACAAGAATGGTGACCAACTACTGTAATAGTCAAAGTGAACATCTCCAGCTGTAAGTGGCATTCTTCACTTAAACAGAACAGGTGCAGTTTAGTCCAAAGCTTGGCCTTTGACAGTTCCTGCATGGAGCAGAGTGAAACAATGGTGTTACCAGCAATGTTAAGAAAAGGCAAGTTGTGCAATATTATAGATGCATACTGTGATCTACAGCCATGGAGGTATGCTAAAGAATAACTCGGAGGACAACATAACATTCCATCAGAGGTGTCAACTGCTTTATTTATGGATGCATCACATAAGAGACGCATGTAATTGTGGCATCCTAGTCAAACCTTTTTCTAGGGCAAAAGAAAAAAAAGCTGAAGTTTTTGGAGTTTGGGCGTTTTTTTTTTAAAAGCCCATAAACCCCACTCTGTTATCCTGTGTCTATGCACACATGGATGTTTATAAGCAGTGGAGTTTATGGGCTGTTTTCTGAATGACATAAAATTGCGTTCAAGAGCAGTCCTGGAAACGCCAGATGCCGGTAAAAGGTGTTAAACGAGGGTTAACGCTGTAAAAAGAGCGTTAAGCCTCGTTCGGCGTTTCTGACGCTATTCAAAATCAATGGTTCCCTATGGGAGCCCATTGATTTGAATAGAAGTTGCACCGCAAGTCAGATCATCATGGTGTGATTTGTGTGCTGAGGATGAAGGGGAACCCCGCCCAAAAATGGCATGGGGTTCTCCCTTGGCCGGTACCAGGCCTTTCGGTCCGGTATGGATTTTAAGGGGAACCCCAATGCTGAAAAACAGCGTGGGGGTCCCCCCAAAATCCATACCAGACCCTTATCCGAGCATCCAGTCAGGAAAGGGGGTGGGGGGCGAGCGAGCGCCCACCCCCTGATCCGTACCAGGCCGCATGCCCTCAACATGGGGGTAGGTGCTTCGGAGCAGGGGGGGCCCCCCCCTGTGCCCCACCCCAAAGCACCTTGTCCCATGCTGAGGACAAGAGCCTCTTCCCGACAACCCTGGCCGTTGGTTGTCGGGGGTCTGTGGGCGGGGGGCTTATCGGAATCTGGGGGCCCCCCAGATCCCGGCCTCCCACCCTATGTGAATGAGTATGGGGTACATCGTACCCCTACCCATTCACCTGGGGGAAAAATGTATCTAAAATAAAACACACTACAAAGGTTTTTAAAGTAATTTATTAGATAGCGGAGGAGCCCGGTGGAAGAACTAGAGACTGGGAGAAGAGAGCGGAGATGTCGGAAGAGACCCCTGCAGCTGTCTGATAAATTACTTTTAAAAACCTTTTGTAGTGTGTTATATTTTTGACCCATTTTTCCCCAGGTGAATGGGTAGGGATACAATGTATCCCATACTCATTTACATAGGGTGGGCGAGCGGGATCTGGGGGGCTCCCAGATTCCGATAAGCCCCTCCGCCCGCAGACCTGACAACCAACGGCCAGGGTTGTCGGGAAGAGGTGCTTTGGGGTGGGTTCAGGGCCCGCTCCAAAGCACCTACCCCCATGTTGAGGGCATGCGGCCTGGTACGGTTCAGGAGGGGGTGCTCGCTCGTCCCCACCCACTTTCCTGCCTGGCCAGGCTGCGTGCTCGGATAAGGGTCTGGTATGGATTTTGGGGGACCCCATGCTGTTTTTGGGGGGGGGGTTTCCCTTAAAATCCATACCAGACCGAAGGGCCTGGTACCGTCCGAAGGGGAACCCCACGCCAATTAATTTCTGGTGGGGCTCCCCTTCATCCTCGGCACACAAGTCAGATCATGATGATCTGACTTGCGGTGCGACTTCTATTCAAATCAATGGGCTCCCATAAGGAACCATTGATTTTGAGAAGAGCAAGAGAAACGCGGCTGAAAGCTAGTGCCGCTAAATGTGCATTGACGGCAATGCAAAACGCTGATAAAATTGTTGTTTTTTTTTTTTTTTAAAGCAGCGTTTTCCTGCCAGCAATCCTACGTTCAAAACTGATGTTTTTGAGCTCCAGTGTGCATGGATCCTAGGCACAAGCCTAGTCCTGGTCCTTGAGGCGTTGATACAAAAATAGAACAGCAGTCTTTGTTCTTGGGGGCCGAGGACCTAGCCTAATAGCTGAGGCCTCCTGGGCTGTCTGCTACAGGCCAGAAGAATTTTTTTGGGGGTCCTAGCTTGAGCTTGGGGACCTCCTGTCCAGAGTCCCCCTGAAGCAGTGCAGGAAGTTTTGCAGATCCAAGCCAGAGGCATTCAGTACAGAGATTGTCTGGTACTACAAGAAGCTAGGGCACAGCAAGTACTAGCCTTAAAGTGGTTGTAAACCTCAGCTATAAAATATGAACAAAGCTTATCCTTTTTTTTAGGCCCCTTTCACATGGGTGTCTCCTCTAGGTGGAATCTGTTTGCTCAGTGTGGGATCGCTCCACTGAGCAGGAGGATGAAGGGTCCGTGTTTATTATGCAGAACAGACACATGCTCTCCTCTGTTGTCAGGTTGAAATGGACCGCCTGTCCGTTTCCCTCTGATCTTCCGGAAGGATGAGAAATAGGACCACCAACCGTATGTTTTTGGTGGACAAGATCGGAACGGATGACAGAGGACATCTGCTGCTCCATAGATGAGACTGGAAGATCCGATCAGGTCCATCTGAAAAATTGACAGGCGGACCTGATCGGACAACCTGTGTGAAGGGGACCAAAGTGTGTGGTCATGCGCCACTACTCAAATAAAATGAGTAATTCCCTCCCCACAAATAGGGCTTTCTTTTGGTGGTATTTAAGCACCGCTGGCGGTTTTACTTTTTGCACTATAAACAAATCGTGACTGACAATATTTTTTACTTTCTGCTTTAAAACATATAGCTAATCAATCATAGCATCATTAATTTAGGCCAATGTGTATTCTCCTACATATTTTTGGTAAAAAAAATTCCAATAAGCAATCAGCGACTTATAGTTTGACTGCGACATTGCAACGGACAAATCAGGCACCTAACTGACACTTTTTTGGGGACAAGTGACACTAATATAGTATTCATGTGCTAAAAATGTGCACTGTCACAATGACACTGGCAGGGAAAGGGGTTAACGTCAGGGATTATCAAAGGGTTAAATGTGTCCCTAGCTAATGTTAGTGTAGTGGGGGAGGTGCTTTTACTAGTGAATTGGTATTCCTGCTTTACTGAAACAAAGGCTCCATGCCTTCTTTACTATACAGAATGACAGTCTCCCTTGTTTACATAGGCAGACTGCCATTCTGTGATGCCGCGTACACACGGCCGGACTTTCCAATCGGTCAAACCTCCGTCGGAATTTCCAACGGAAAAATAGAAAACCTGCTCTCTATCTAAGTCCGTTGGAAATTCCGACAGAAAAAGTCAGATTGGGCATACACACGGTCGGAATATCCAACGAAAAGCTCCCATCGCACTTCTGTCGGAAGTTCCGGCCGCGTGTACGCGGCATAAGTGTACCGAACTCTGTCTGCCAGAGTTCGTCCCCTGAGTTGTACTTCTGCTTCTTCAGGGTGCAGCCACCCTCTTGAATTTAGAGAACAGTTACAGGTGTCCTCTATTGTAATTCTGTTTTGGAATATGCCAGGTTCGTCCCATCCAGGTTAACCACTTCCTGCCCCCCATACAGCAGAATGACGGCCGCAAAGTGGTTGCTATCTTGACTGGCCGTCATATGACGTACAGCAGGATAAGTTGATCGGCTCTCCTCTACCCATGCCTTGTCAGCATGAATAGAGGAGTAGCTGATGAACAGCACTTCCTGGTTACAATGTGACCAGCTGTGATTGGACACAGCTGATCACAAGGTAAAGAGCGTATGTCATAGGCTCTTTACCAAGATGGCAGATGCAATGTGTCAGAGCGACACACCGCATCTCTGATCTTGGTAAAGAGCCTATGACGTAGGCTTTTTACCATGTTATCAGCTGTGTCCAATCACAGCTGGTCATATTGTAACCAGGAAGTGCTGTTTATCTGCCTTACCTCTTCGCGCTGACAAGGCACGGTAGAGGAGAGCCGATCAGCGGCTTTCCTGACGGGGGGGGGCACGGCTTTGGCTGTCTACGCTAATAATTAGCAGATTCATTATCAGTGCAGACCAACCAAGGAAAGGAAGGAAAAAACTTAGTTACAACATTTTATAACCAAAACGAAGAAGAACTTTTTTTTATCAAATTTTTTTGTTTAGCTAAAAATAAAAAACCCAATGGTAATCAAATACCACCAAAAGAAAGCTCTATTTGTGGGTAAAAAAAAAAAAGTAAAACATTTTGTTTGGGTACAGTGTTGCATGACCGTGCAATTGTCCATTCAAAATGCCACAGCACTGAAAACTGAAAATTGGCCTGGGCAGGAAGGGGGTATAAGTGCCCGGTATTGAGATAGTAAACCAACAAAAAAAATGGTCTGTTTTCTGACTTAAGTGGGGTCTGTGCTACACATTCTTTTATCTATCTCCTTCCGAAGAAAAATAAATCTTTGTCAATTTAAAATAAATACTGTTTGGGCTTTGCTTGCTTCATCTGCCTCTCACTCAGAGAAGGAGAAAACCCTGCAGAGGTGTAAAACCCATCTTAGCACCAAGAGGTTTGATCATATGATTTTGCTAAGGGCTGGTTCATACTACAAAAAAATGCACTCCAGATCTGTTCCAGTGCGTTTCCAGATGATTTTTTCTAGGGTTGTCCCGATGCCCCCTTTTTTTTTTTTCTTTAGGACCGAGTACAAGTACTGACACTTTTTTTTTTTTCTTCCCATGTACTCGCCGATAAAAAAAAATTAAATGCCATGTGACAGTTCGACTGATGAGCACTGATAGATGGCACTGACAGGTGGCATGTATGGGCACATATGGGCACTGAAATGCAGCACTTATGGGCACTGAAATGCAGCAATAAATGACATGACTAAATGATGCACCCCGTACTTGGCATCAGTAAGTATCAGCAGACATCTTGTTACACCCAGCCCGAAATATATGGGATGGGTGTAACAAGATGTCAGCTGCTGGCTTACTGTGGCCAAGTGCAGAGTGTGCCAAGATGGGCGTCGGGATGTGGCGGTCTGGTCACCGATCCTGATGCGGCTGCACCCTGACAGCTTACCTAGCTATTTCTCTACTGCCCCCTGCGCCTACTGATGCTGCCAGCCCACTGAGTCCGCCCGCCGACCAAGTATCGGGTCAGGAGCTTTGGTGCGAGTACAAGTACTCGCACCAATGCTCGGTATCAGGACAATCCTACTTTTTTCACTGTACTGGGGTCTGGTGCGTTTTTGATGTGTTTTTTACTGCGTTCCAGTGCATTTTTTTTCTGGAACCGGAACTGACCGCACACTGGTGTGAACAGTGCTATTGGAAACCATGTAGCCTACTTTCCATACATTTTTGTTGTAGAAGAAAAACACACTGGACTGCATGTGGTGTGAACTGAACCTAAAAGAGTTAACCAAAATGAGATATCTGTAGTTGTATAAATATATGATTTGCAGCAATGTGTGCGTCACTGTTGAATCGTTACATGAAGCAACACAGCTGCATAATACAATAATTTTTCCAGTTGATTGGATCTGTATTCCAGAAATATAAAAGCAGCGTGGAATACTTCAGTGCTGGGAGAAAACATCTTAACCTTTTTGCATCAGGAATGTAACACAACAGGGGTGTAAGTAAGACATAAAGTTACAAAAAAGAAATCTAAATAAGGCAAAGTGTACATATTTTACGTATGGGTTTCAATAAACCAAAGTTCACAATCAATAAACCATCATTTCCACTCGTAAAAAAATGTCAAAGCCAATAAATGAAAAAAAAAGTCTGTCAATGCCTTTGTGACCATTGGTCGTTGATGACCAGAATAACCATAGTCCAAAGGTGTTTTTTTTTTTTTTATTTAAACCGCTACAAAATACCTGTGTACAGTAGTGGCTGTCCCATGGCAATGAGGGTCAGAGTGCTGAATTTATAGGACTTATTTATTCCTAGACTGTAAGCTCTAATGAGCAGGGCCCTCTGATCCCTCTGTTTTGAATTGTATTGTGATTGTACTGTCTTCCCTGATGTTGTAAAGCGCTGAGCAAACTGTTGGCGCTATATAAATCCTGTATAATAATAATAATTTAAAAACTGTTGGGTGATCACCTGATGAGTCTTGGGGGTTTGGCTTCCAGCACCTTTCCTGATATAATGGCTGATATGAATGTAAGAGCAGTTTGTCATGCATCCCGCGCACACAAATATTGCACATGTAAGGCTATCCATGGATGCGTGTATTTTAAACTGCTGTAAGTGAAGGGGCACAGTGCTACATTCCTCTGCAGGAATGAAGAGCAAATTCGGGTGTAGATCTATGCTCTTATTGAAGTGGACCTGTATTCCATCCTACATTTTTGTAAGGGCTCATTTAGACACTGATATGTTACTATGCGTGCATTAACCCACAAGTTAGCTCATTGGTAAGCAGCCCGTTAACACAGAACTAAATTCTTTCAATCAAGATTAAAGCAGTATTAAACTTAAAGCAAGCATTTATTATATACTGTATAGTGCAGCTTACCATATCGTAGATGTGATAGCTGCATTCGTTTTCTTTTTTGGACTTTCTTTTGTTTTCAGGTGGTAATCTGGCCAGTAAAGCCTCTTACACACGGCCGAGATTCTCGTCGAAAAAAACATGTCGTTTTTTTCGACGAGATTCTTGGACAAGAAACTTGTCCCGGCCGAGTGTACACACGCTCGATTCAAAGAACCCGCGGTTCTTTGAATGGAGCGTACGCGGTGACGTCATCGACTACGACAAGCATGCGCTCGTCACATTCGATGCCGTCGCCGCCATCTTGGTATACCCTACCTATGCCTAGGAAGCTACCGCGCATGCGTCGAATTCATTTCGAGCATGCGCTGGCTTCCGGGAGGACAGGTAAGTGTACACACACACTCACTTTTCTCGTCGAGATTACTTGTCGGTTTTCTTGACAAGAAACCATACACACGAACGAGTTTCTCGGCAAGACATCTCTGCCAGCAAGTTTCTTGCTGGTTCTTGCCGAGAAACTCGGTCGTGTGTATGAGGCCTGAGTCTTGTTTTTCAACGGAACAAGCTCTCCTGCAAATGTATCAGTTAAGAGTGTTGAGACGAACCATTTTCCATGACAGGGATGCTTACAATGATCAGCTTACACACACACACACACACACACGTGAATACAGCCCTCACATTTTTGTAAATATTTTATTATATCTTTTCATGTGACAACACTGAATAAATTGTGTAAGTTTGCTGTCCCCTCAAAATAACTCAACACACAGCCATTATGTTCCAGCTGCGATTTTTTAATAAGGACACTTACCTGTCCTAGGCCGTAATGTCGGCCCCCCGAGGCCGATCCCTCGATCGTGGCAGGTCCTGGCGCCGCGATCCTTGTGGCTTTACTGCCCGTTTCCTACTGCGCATGCGCGAGTCGCACTGTTTTCTGAATGGGCGGCTGTTCTCTGGGATACACACAGTTCCCAGAAGACACCGCGTCCCATTCCCCAGCAGACAACGCAAAGAGGATGAGGAAGAAGACCAGCCGTGGACTAGGAAGAAGCAGATTAGGAAGATCTGCCTATCAACGGCCATTTCTGGTAAGTAAAAATTTTATTTTAATTTTTTGGAGCATTTTTATGTACTTTTTTTTTTTTTTTTTTTTTTTTTAGGGTGGACTTCCGCTTTAATGTCTAAACTGCTGGCAACAAAAGTGAGTACACCCCTAAGTAAAAATGTCCAAATTGGGCCCAAAGTGTCAATATTTTGTGTGGCCACCATTATTTTCCAGCACTGCCTTAACCCTCTTGGGCATGGAGTTCACCAGAGCTTCACAGGTTGCCACTGGAGTCATCTTCCATTCCTCTATTAAGACATCACAGAGCTGGTGGATGTTGGAGACCTTGCGCTCCTCCACCTTCCATTTGAGGATGTTCAATAGGGTTTAGGTCTGGAGACATGCATGGCCAGTCCATCACCTTTACCCTCAGCTTCTTTAGCAAGGCAGTGGTCCTCTTGGAGGTGTGTTTGGGGTCATTATGTTGGAATACTGCCCTGCGGCCCAATTACCGAAGGGAGGGGATCATGCTTTGCTTTAGTATGTCACAGTAAATATTGGCATTCATGGTTCCCTCAATGAACTGTAGCTCCCCAGTGCCGGCAGAACTCATGCAGCTCCAGACCATGACACTCCCACCATCATGCTTGACTGTAGGCAAGACACACTTGTCTTTGTACTCCTCACCTGGCTGCTGCCACACACGCTTGACACCATCTGAACCAAATAAGTTTATCTTGGTCTCATCAGACCACAGGACATGGTTCCAGTAGTTCAAGTCCTTAGGATGCTTGTCTTCAGCAAACTATTTGTGGGCTTTCTTGTGCATAATCAGTAGGAGAGGCTTCCTTCTGGGATAACAGCCATGCAGACCAATTTGATGAAGTGTGCGGCGTATGGTCTGAGCACTGACAGGCTAACACCCCCCAACACACACCCCTTCAACCTCTCCAGCAATGCTGCCAGCACTCATACATCTGTAGCGCCCTGTTACTTTTGACTAGGCGCTATGTGTAAATTTAGGGGTATCTGAGCTGTAAATAGCTCAGAGTGATTATGTAAAGTGTTGGCTTCTGTTCCAATTTGGGTGTGTTGTGCGCATTTCTCACTGTTGCCAGTAGGTGTCACTGTCACTACAGGCCAGTGTGAGAAATACAGCAAGCTAAGTGCATTGACTGTTTTTCACAGAAACAGCCCAGTGGGAGTGTTCTTACTGCTGTGCATACTGGGAGAGGATATTTAAGGGAGAGACGCCATGTTTTTCGGTCTTCTTCTACCCTGGGTCTCTCTTCTACCCAGGGGCCTGTTGGCTCTTGGACTTCATGGCCCTTCAGGCCTGAGGCTATGCTGCTGTGTTTGCTGCAAGTAGGCCCAGAAGCTTGTCTGGGGCTTATTTAACTGAAGGTGGTCCTGTGCTGTCTGTCCTGCGGGAAGCAGCCACTCAAACGGAGAAGATTCCAGGGGAGGACCTTGTTGGAGAGAACTGAGCTGAAGGCTGTTTTTTCAGGAATGGCCTGGTGACTCGTTTGGAGGATGCACTGAAGTTAACCTACCTTACAGTACTGCCGGATGGCTTAAAGGTTCTGGTACTGTGCAGCTGACCTCTAACTAATTGACTACTGGCTAAACAATCCTGTGGCAAAGGATTATCCAGGAGTTTCCACTTATCGCTCAAGTCTGTGGCAGAGACTTTGTCCGTGCTTCATACCGGCTGCTAGGTCGGTGTGAGAGGCCTATCCGGTTGTCGCAAGATCCAGAGACAGAAAGCTGTTGTCATCTGGATCCAAGAATTTCATTGGTGATCTGCATTAAGGTATCTGAACTTCCCCAAACCCTCTATCCCTCTACCGCTGCAAGTTCCTTTAATAAAGCAAATTGAGAAAAAGACTGAAGTGACTGGCAATCACATCTATTCAAAACCCCCTAACATAGACGCCTTTAGTTCTAGAACGGTGAAATGTGGGGTAACGTCAGGACCCAAATTTAATCCAGCAGCCCTCTAGGGGGTATCGCTACACATCTATTTCCCAAAGGCAACCTCTGGATATGACACTGAGCACGTCCACTCAACTTTTTTGGTTCGACCATGGCGAGGCCTGTGCTGAGTGGAACCTGTCCTGTTAAACCGCTGTATGGTCTTGGCCACCGTGCTGCATCTCACTTTCAGGGTCTTGACAATCTTCTTATAGCCTAGGCCAGGGCTTAAAATTTCAAGTCTAGACCTACTAGCCAGGCAAAAACCTTACTCTCCACTAGTTGCCCCATCAAACCTTTCCCAGGTCCGTCCCCCAACCCCGCCCCCTTAAAGCTTATGAAATTACATTTTTCTTAAGAATAAAGAATCCAAAATATTAAAAAAATGCAATTATAACATAACTTTATTCAATTTAAACATAACAGCAATAGCATTAATATTGGGGTCCCCAGAGAGCCCCCCCATACATCAGTGTCCCCAGAGAGCCCCCCATACATCAGTGTCCCCACAGCCCCACACAGCCCCTTGCACCACTGGACCCCTTTACATTACACAGCACCCTGCACCTCTGGACCCCTTTACATCACACAGCCCCTTGCACCACTGGACCCCTTTACATCACACAGCCCCCTGCACCTCTGGATCCTTTTACATTACACAGGCCCCCTGCACCCCTTTACATTACACAGGCCCCCTGCACCCCTTTACATTACACAGCCCCTCTGGACCCCTTTACATTACACAGCCCCCTTCACCTCTGGACCCCTTTACATTACACAGCCCCCTTCACCTCTGGACCCCTTTACATTACACAGCCCCCTTCACCTCTGGACCCCTTTACATTACACAGCACCCTGCATCACTGGACCCCTTCACATTACACAGCACCCTGCATCACTGGACCCCTTCACATTACACAGCACCCTGCATCACTGGACCCCTTTACATTATACAGCCCCCACAGCTCTGGACCCCCTTCAGTTCACATCCCCACTCAGTGCAGACACCCCACTCAGTGCAAGACCCCCCCCAGTGCAAACCCCCCCAGTGCAAACCCCCCCCTCAGTGCAAGACCCCCCTCAGTGCAACTCCCCCTCCCCATTCAGTACCTCAGCGGTGCATCACAGTGCAGTCTCCGGCTATCAGACCCAGCACACAGCCAAAACACTTCACTCGGCTAACATAACTTTATTCAATTTAAACATAACAGCAATAGCGTTAATATTGGGGTCCCCAGAGAGCCCCCCCATATGTCAGTGTCCCCAGAGAGCCCCCCATACATCAGTGTCCCCCAGAGAGCCCCCCCATACATCAGTGTCCCCACAGCCCCACACAGCCCCTTGCACCACTGGACCCCTTTACATTACACAGCACCCTGCACCTCTGGACCCCTTTACATCACACAGCCCCTTGCACCACTGGACCCCTTTACATCACACAGCCCCCTGCACCTCTGGATCCTTTTACATTACACAGCCCCCCTGCACCCCTTTACATTACACAGCCCCTCTGGACCCCTTTACATTACACAGCCCCCTTCACCTCTGGACCCCTTTACATTACACAGCCCCCTTCACCTCTGGACCCCTTTACATTACACAGCCCCCTTCACCTCTGGACCCCTTCACATTACACAGCACCCTGCATCACTGGACCCCTTCACATTACACAGCACCCTGCATCACTGGACCCCTTTACATTATACAGCCCCCACAGCTCTGGACCCCCTGCATGTTACACAGACCCCCTTCAGTTCACATCCCCACTCAGTGCAGACACCCCACTCAGTGCAAGACCCCCCCTCAGTGCTGACCCCCCAGTGCAAACCCCCCTCAGTGCAAGACCCCCCTCAGTGCAACCCCCCCCCCCCAGTGCAACTCCCCCTCCCCATTCAGTACCTCAGCGGTGCATCACAGTGCAGTCTCCGGCTATCAGACCCAGCACACAGCCAAAACACTTCACTCGGCTGTGTGCTACAGGGGTCTGCCAGGCGGGGGTGGGGAGGAAGGAAGGACCACAGAGCGCTGTTCTGCTTCATTCCCTGTCTCTGGTCCGCAGCTTCTGACAGAGGGAGAAGCGGGACGGGCGGGCTCAAGCACATGAAGCCCGCAGCTGTCCCGCTCTCCTGTTATAATGTGGGAGCGCAGCGGGGTGGCGGGGATCGGCTGCTCTCCCTGACTGCGCCCCCCATTCCTCCAGTAAATGGATCTGCCCCTTCTGCCCACCCCTTGCAAAGCCACTACCTGCTCGCCCCCCCCCCCCCCCCTCCGTGACTGAAAGGAGACAGCGCCGCGGGTTTAACAGCAGCATCGCGCGGTGACAGAACAGACATGTTCTGTCACCGCGCGATCTGCTGTTAAACCCGCGGCGGCGTCTCCTTTCAGTCACGGAGGGCGCGCGGGGGGGCGGCCTGACACCCCCCAGTGTGTGGCACCTGAACACTCGCCCAACGGCAATTTATGCTTGCATTTGGCGAGCGGGCGAGTGCATTTTTTCAAGCCCTGGCCTAGGCCATCTTTATGTAGAGCAACAATTTTTTTTTTTCCCCCTCAGATCCTCAGAGAGTTCTTTGCCATGAGGTGCCATGTTGAACTTCCAGTGACCAGTATAAGAGAGTGAGAGCGATAACACCAAATTTTACACACCTGCTCTCCATTTACATATGAGACCTTGTAACACTCACAAGTCACATGACACCAGTGAGGGAAAATGGCCCAATTTGGACATTTTCACTTAGGGGTGTACTTAGTTTTGTTGCCAGCATTTTGAACAATAATGGCTGTGTGTTATTTTGAGGGGACAGCAAATTTACACTGTTATACAAGCTGTACACTCACTACTTTACATTGTAGCAAAGTGTAATTTCTTTAGTGTTGTCACATGAAAAGATATAATAAAATATTTACAAAAATGTGCACAAAACAAGGTCCATAAAGACATGAATGAGCGAGTTTTGGGATGGAGGAACTTGACTGGACTGCACAGAGTTCTGACATCAACCCGATAGAACACCTTTGCGATGAATTCGAGTGGAGACTGCGAGCCAGACCTTCTCGTCCAACTTTAGAGCCTGAGCTCACATGCGCTTCTGAAAAAATGGTCAAACATTCCCATAGACACACTCCTAAACCTTGTGGATAGCCTTTCCAGAAGAGTTGAAGCTGTAAAGGGTGGGCCAACTCGATATTAAACATTACAGGCCAAGACTGGGATGCCCTTAAAGTTCATGTGCGTGTAAAGGAAAGTGTTACAATGCCTTTAACAATAATAACACACACACACACACACACACACACACACACACACACACATGATCAAAATTATAGAACAACCTACAATTTCTGAAATTTCATGGTCACTGCTTAGTCCTATTTGAAATGATCTAAACCGGATTAAAAGAGCAGTTTTGTTAAGCATATTTCATGAGTTATGCCGCGTACACACGACCGCTTTTCTCGACGAGAAAAACGGCATTCTTTTTTTTCGCCGAGAAAAACGATCGTCTGCGGGCCTTATGTCGTTTTTCTCGTTGAGAAAAACGGCATAAAAAACGACGAGAAAAATTATAACATGTTCTAAATTTTCTCATCGTTTTTTCCATCATTTTTTTTCCGCGGCACTTTTCCCATAGGGAGACACTGCCGCGGAGCCCACAGACGGACGTTTTTCTCGTCAAGAGAAAAAATGACGGGAAAAACGACCGTGTGTAGGGAACCCTTGGAACCAAAGCGGTTCCCTCGTTTTTCCTGTCATTATTCACGGCGGTTTTTTAACCGCCGTGAATAATGATCATGTGTACGCGGCATTACATATATTTTGAAGCACAAAATAACAAACTTCAATGAGATTTGATAAAAAAACATCAATCAAAATTAGAGAACACTTTCAGATACCTCCCAGTTATTGTTGTTAATCTGGAACTTGTGCTAATTTTATTTCTGTCAAACTTCTAAAGTGACTGAAGCCCTCCTGGCAGCAGGTGGTCCAGATGAAGGCCAAAGGTATGACCCTTTCAGCCATTGCAAGAGAAGTTTGTTGTTCCAAATCTGTGATTTCTGGAATATTGCATCTTTACAATGTCACAAACTCATTCAAGTCTCCCAAGAAGGCTGGTCTTCCACAAAAGACAAATGGAGGAGAGGACAGGATAATGCGGAGAATCTCAACGGGCAATCGGTTTAACACTGCAGCTGCGATTGCTCGATAGTTCATCGCTGAACAGAGTAAGGATCTGTCTCTTCATACAGTGTCTCGTCGCGTAAAGCCGTGTACACACGATCGGTTTTACCGATGAAAACAGTCCGATGGACTTTTTTCATCGGACAAACCGATCGTGTATGGGCCCCATCGGTCTTTTTTCCATCGGTGTTAAAAAATAGAACATGTTTTAAATTTATCCGATGGAAAAAAAAAAACGATAGCAAGCAAATTACTATCATCTGTGGGGAACTCCAACGGATAAAAAACCCACGCATGCTCAGAATCAAGTCGACGCATGCTCAGAAGCATTGAAATTCATTTTTCTTGGCTCGTTGGAGTGTTTTACGTCACAGCGTTTGGAACGGTCGGTTTTTTGACTGATGGTGTGTAGGCAAGACTGATGTAAGTCAGCTTTATTGGATTTCCGATGGAAAAATCCATCGGTTTAAAATCCATAGGAAATCCGATCGTGTGTACAGGGCTTAAGAGATTTTGGACTGAAAGCTCACTCTGCAGTGACCAAACCTCTCATTAGCAGAAAGAATCAAAAGGCTAGACTAACCTTTGCTGAGGAGCATGTTGTGTGGACAGAGGAGAACTGGTCCAGAGTTCACTTTAGTGATGAAAGCAAGTTTAACCGCTTACCGACCGCCGCACGACTCTATGCGTCGACAGAATGGCACGGGCAGGCAAATGGCAATTTGCCGCCCAGCGGGTGCACGCTCCCGCCACGTGCCTTCTGAGTGCGCCCGCGTGTCCCGGGAACGCGATTGCGGTCGGCAAAGGCAGAACAGGGGGGTGCCTTTGTAAACAAGGCATTCCCCTGTTCTGCCTAGTGACACGTCAGGGATCTACTGTTCCCTGTGATCGGGAACAGTGATCGCTGACGTGTCACTGGTAGCTCCTCTCCCTAACAGTTAGAATCACTACCTGGGACACACTTAACCCCTTCACTGCCAGTGTCATTTTTACAGTAATCAGTGCATTTTTATAACACTGATCGCTGTAAAAATGACAATGGTCCCAAAAATGTGTCAAAAGTGTCCGATGTGTCCGCCATAATGTCGCAGTCACGATAAAAATCACAGATCGCCGCCATTACTAGTAAAAAAAAAAAAAAATAATTATAAAAATGCCATAAAACTATCCCCTGTTTTGTAGACGCTATAAATTTTGCGCAAACCAATCAATAAATGCTTATTGCGATTTTTGTTTGACCAAAAATATGTAGAAGAATACGTATCGGCCTAAACTGAGAAAAAAATTTCTTCTTAAAAAAAAAAAAAATCGGGGATATTTATTATAGCAAAAAGTACAAAATATTGCATTTATTTCAAAATTGTCGCTCTATTTTTGTTTTATAGCGCAAAAAATAAATACCCGGGGAGGTGATCAAATACCACCAAAAGAAAGCTCTATTTGTGGGGGAAAAAAGGATGTCAATTTTGTTTGAGAGCCACGTCGCGCGACCGCGCAATTGTCAGTTAAAGCGATGCAGTGCCGAATCGCAAACAGTGGCCCGGTCATTTGGCAGCCAAATGGTCCGGGGCTTAAGTGGTTAATTTATTTGGGTCTGATGGGAAACATTATGTTCATCATCAGACTGGGGAAAGACTGAACCCCAAGTGTGTAAAGAAGTCAGTGAAAGGTGGAGGGGGTAGTGTCATGGTTTTGGGGGATGTTTTCTGCAGCAGGAGTTGGGCCTCTTATATAGCTACATGGCAGAGTGAATGCAAATGTTTATCAGAACCTTCTTTGACAACATGCGGTTCCTTTCCTGCGCCCATCACCCAATCAGCCAGCAATTTTCATGTATGACCATGCCCCCAGTCATACAGCAAAATGGGTAAAGCAGTTCCTTGAAGCTGGAAACATTGAAATAATGAAATAGCCAGCCCAAAAGTCCTGATCTAAACCCAATAGAAAACCTCTGGAAAATACTTGGCGACTAAAAGTTATGGCCAAGAAACCCACTGCAGTCACCAAACTGTGGAAGAGGCTGGAAGAAGAGTGGAACAAAATCACACCAGAGCAGTGAGAGAGACTAGTGATGTCCTGTGCAAAGCGGATGTGCTCAAGTCATTTAAAGCATGGGCCTGTACACTTCCTACTAATTGTGGATTGTTGGAACCTTCAGAAATTTTAGTTTCAATTTTAGTTTAATTAAAATTTTCTAATTTTGGATCATTGTGTTTTCTACAAAATAACTTATTTTTTTTGTTGAAGTGCCTCAGTTATTTAAAAAAAAAGCTATTAGCATGGTATAGCGACAACAACAATTCTATTAAATGTTGAGCAATGAAGATTACATTATTTCTGAAAAAAATCAAATGTTCATAAATTGTTCTCTAATTTTGATCGCCAGTGTATATACATACTGTATGTGTGTGCTTGTGTGTGTATATGTATATGTATATATATGTGTGTGTGTGTGTGTGTGTGTGTATATACTCGAGTATAAGCCGAGTTTTTCAGCACATTTTTTTGTGCTGAAATGCCCCCCCTCGGCTTATACTCGAGTCACCTTTTTGCCCAGTACCGACCGGCCGTAGGTCCCCTGGACCCCTAACTTGGCACACATGTAGCCCCACTCTTCCTCTACAAGTGTGCAAAGTTTTTTGTCCAGGGGACCTACGGCCGGGGAGCACCGATTTTTCAAAGCCGGGCACCCCTTCCATAGACTCCCATGTTAAACATCAGTCTAGTCATGGACACAGTGAGGCATGCAGATGGACACCCTAGGCTTATACTCGAGTCAATAAGTTTTCCCAGTTTTTTTGTGGTAAAATTAGGTGCCTCGGCTTATATTCGGCTCGGCTTATACTCGAGTATATACAGTGTGTGTGTGTGTGTGTGTATGTGTATATATATATATATATATAGAAAAAAACAAAATAAATACCTTTTTATTTCTTAAATTATGATCACATAATCTCTAGTCTCTGCTGCATAAGGGGTTTAGAGAGCTAGGGGTGGAGTAGCAGAAGTACACTTATCTTCCCAGTAAATGGCTGTACAGGGGGCGTCAGCACAAGTATTTGCCATTGGAGAACAATCGGGCTGTTCTTCTAGCACAGCCAGAAAACTGACCACACTGAGATGGATGTGCTCTCATGCCTAGTGTGGTCAGTTTGATATAGCAAAGCAGGGGGACTGGCAGGATCACCAGGTATTTCACACAAAGAAAGCAATACAAAGAGAATAGGCTGCTTTTTAACACACGTACATGGTACAACAGACACATATCCAGAAAATGAAATGCTCGGGTAAGATTTTCTTTTAAGGCCTTTCTCAACATTATATTTCGGTTATGTTCTGAAACATTTTCCATGTTCCCGATCATCTCGATTGTGTACCTTTTACAGTGATATTGAGGTCTCCCGATCCTGTGTGCCAAAGCCCATATCAAAGATTGCAGAGGAGACTGGCCTGCGCTCAGAAGAATTAGAACCATATGGTCAGATGAAAGCCAAAGTCCTGCTATCTGCTTATAAACGGTTACAAGGACAGCAAGATGGGAAATATGTCGTTGTGACTGGGTATGTGAATTGTTCCATTGTAAATATAGGTGCTCAAGCCCCTTTGTGACCAGAGCTGACCCAGTTAGGGTTATTTAAGTGGGATGGGGATTGGCTGGAGCAATGTCCTGGTCTCCTTGATATCCAACTGCAGGAAGCAGAAGAGACAGATTTTAAAAAGAAAGCTATGTGTAGACAATACGGCATTGCTAGTAGATAATTATTATTGGACAGCGATCATTAGCTAGCGACCTCTGTAATTGTGCCCCAACCACAGTAAGTACTGAAGTAAGCAGCAGCCTGGGCATAGAAAAGCCTGTAGTACAAGTAATGTGTTTTTTTTTCTTGTAAGTCTTTCTTGCTTGCAAGAAAATGAATTTGTGGCAGAGGAGGAGGAGCCTTAATAGCCCCACCTTAACGACGCCTATGCCTGAGCCCCATCTCGATCCAGCGATGTTGCACGAGAGACTAGGCTGTCCGGGACTCTCCCTCCTCATTGGCTGAGTCAGCAGCCAGGACCATTGGCTCTCGCTGTTGTCAATCAGTCAGTGAGCCAATAGGAGAGAGGGGGCAGGGCTTGTATGCCCTTATAGCAAGCTGATGGCTGTGAGGGCACTCTGCAGGAGCGCGAGGGGCCAGGAGTGCCGGGGAGGTACTCGAGAAGAGGAGGATCTGGGCTGCTCTGTGCAAAACTAACTACACAGAGCAGGTAAGTATGACGTGTGTTCCGTTGTAAACAAAAAAAAACCCCAACACTTCAATATCACTTTAAATATTAAGAAAAAAAATAAGAAAAGCCTTTTTCTTATTTTTTTTTTCTTTAAACAGCTTAGTAGATGGCCCCTATTTATTCCTAAGTGGTAGTGCAGTGTTCGTTTTGATGCCAAATTTCGATTCAGCTTTAGTCATAGTCTTTTGACAAAAATTCCAGGGTCCTGTTGAGTTCTCTAGGTAGTTCATTGAGCTTCCTGCTATTCAGTAACTGCCTACCCATATGGGGTATGGGCAGACAGCTACATAGACAGTCTGCAGAACCGTGGCATTACATCCATGATCTGCTGATAATGGGTGCAATACTTTACATGTTCCTAACAAAAAAAAAAATATATTAAATAAATGCATATTTTTTACCTGCAAAAAGATTTCCATTCATTACCGTATTTGTTTTTTTAAAGGTGAACTTATCCTTTAAATTATCCAGGCTGGTCAACAAGAACATTGCTGCCTTTAGGATTTTTTTTAAATGGGACCCCCTTGTGTTTTCCTTTCACTCGCAGCACTATCGACATCAAAAGCCATTATCAATTAATGCTACTGTCTCCATGTTTTGGGCTGGACCAATACTACCATAATAATAATCCATCTGATCCATTGGGTATATTTTTAAGCCTCCTGATGCTCTGTTGCCTGTCTGCCCCATCATTTATTTTACGTGAATGTTGCTGACTAAATGTATGTGCCTATCATCATCTATTTTGGTAAATGGCTTCCCATCCAAAGGTCAGGTGGAAGCTGAAGCTCTAGTGAACATAAGTCTATTTGTCTAATAGATGTACTTTGTCTGTACAGTATAACACCAACTCCCCTGGGAGAAGGGAAAAGCACTACCACCATCGGACTGGTCCAGGCGCTGGGAGCTCATCTGAAGCTCAATGCATTCGCTTGCGTCAGACAACCTTCTCAAGGACCAACATTTGGAATCAAAGGCAAGTGGAAAGGACAACTTCACGTTTAAGTCAGCCATACATGGTTTGAAATTCAGCCGGTCCCTGCTGAACCTGCCGAATTTCGATCTATGTATGGGCAGGGTGGTTGTGCAGAAGTCGATCTACCTACAACCACTGGCCGGTGTATTCTGATGGTGGGTAGGTCTCCCCACTCTCACAATACAATAGCTCAGCGGGAGGATTCCCCCATCCACCTCAAATGTGTGGATAGGGGAATTCAGTCAGTTTTTTTTCATTCAACCCGCTGGATGAATGGAAAAAACTGATTCATGTATGGGCTGCCTTAGTTTGATTTAAGGCAGTTTTTAATTACAACCACTTTTTTTATTTTTTGGTTCTTGCTTGTTTATAGGTGGAGCTGCAGGAGGAGGATACTCTCAAGTTATCCCCATGGAAGAGGTAAATGTCTATTGTCCACTGTGTCAGTTGAGTTTAGTAATGTACTGAAAGCCAGCTGCTATCAGCTTAATGCCGAAAATCTGACCTTTGTGATAAAAATGTCATGAAAATTGGCTACAATTCAGAATATGCGCAACTTTCCTAAAAATTGTTCAACTTCCCCACTGTTTGTGCTGGTGAAATGATCAGTTTTGCATAGATGTCCCTGCAATTTAATCATCTCATTTGCCGCGTACACACGGCCGTTTTTAATGTCATTGAAAAAAACAACGTTTTTCTCGACGTGATTCTTCTCAAGCCTGCCTTACCTACATACTATCGGGGAAAAAAAATGTTCGAGCAAAGCGCGGTGACGTACAACACGTACTACGGCACTATAAAGGGGAAGTTCCATTCGAATGGCGCCACCCTTTGGGACGCTTTTGCTGATCCTTGTGTTAATAACGTTTTTGGTGAGAGACGATTCGCGCTTTTCAGTCTTCGTGTTTTTCAGTCCGTTACAGCGTGACGAATGTGCTATCTCCATTATAAACGCTAATTTTACCAGAACGAGCGCTCCCGTCTCATACTTGATCCTGAGCCTACGCGGTTTTTTTCCCCCTCGTAAAAGCATACACACTACCGTTTTTCACTACGTTAAAAAGATCGACATGAAAAAATAGGGCAGGTTCTAATTTTTTTCAGGCCATTTTTCATGTCGTTAAAAATGCCCTGGAGCCCACACACGATCGGTTTTAATGACCAATTTAAAAAATTGCATTTTTCACATCATGAAAAACGGTCGTGTGTACGCGGCAATACTAACTGCAGTACTCCATATTGATAATAATTTTGCCTCCAGATGGAAAATCATTAAATCCATACTGAAGACTAACCATTTATCATGAAAGTTTGTTGAAAAATTATATTGCGCAAAAAAAGGATCCTCTGGTCTATGTCTTATGTGCAGTAAATTACAGCAACCCATCAGATTTGCACTTAGGCCTGTTTAACAGGGGCTTCAGCTTGTATAAGAGCAATGTGAACAACAAGCTTTGATAAAGCATTTGCAGAGCTTTCAGCAAGTTTTTTTTAAAGTGCCACTCAACTCCATTCTGTAAATGTTGAACACAGATCCTAATGGGAGTGCTGATTGCCACTTTAGGCAAGCTGCTAGCATGCTTTTAACAAGCTTGTAGAAGTGTTGAAGTTTGCTAGCATCTTGTTTAAAGTGGCAGTCAGCACTGCCATTATGTTCTGTGTTCGAAATTTAGAAACCGGAGTTGAATGGTACTCTAAGGCTGGGTTCACACCATTGCGAATTAAATGTGTGTTCCCCGCATCCAATTCGCAATTGCAGGAGGTATTGACCGACTCTCTATGGAGCTGGTTAACATATCTCTGCTGTGGCTCCGGTGCAAATTTGCACAGGAGCCCTGTGCGTCTTTTGGTCCATTTTCAGGTCCGAATTCAGCCCAAAATTCGGGCTGAAATCGGACCTGAAACTTGGAACCAAAACACACCGGACCCCTGCTGGGAGCTGCATGCGGCGATGGTGTGAACCCGGCCTGGAAGCTTCATCAAATCTTGCTGAAAGCTCTACAAATGCTTTGTCAAAGCTTTTTGTTCATATTTTTCTCATACAAGCTGAGGCCTGTGTGAAACAAGCCTTCTAGTGTATGTAAAAACCTAACAATCTCTTCTTTAAACTCTTTTTGCTATTTATTTTAAAGCATATTGGAATATTTGTTTGATAAATGCAAAACAAAATCTGTTGATCCTGCCCGAATTTCAATGAGCTGATATCTTCCTGTAGGGAGCTGATAATCTCAAACAATATTATCATCCCAGCTTGTGTTCTTTCTGACTAAAGCCGGCCATCGATGGATCGAATCACGGGCGGTTCAGCACAGACCGGCGAGATTTGATCTCTCTATGAGCAGGCTGAATGTACTGAATTTGATCTGTCAATCAGCTTCAGTACAATCGGCCTTTCTGATTTTATTCATGCAGTCCTTGCACCGGCTAAAGGCGCCAACAGGGATCATTGTGTTCTGACAGGGAAGGCTCCCTGCTGGCAGAGCACAACAGCACTTCGGGAAGGAAAAAAAATAGCTTGATTGACTGCGTTGACGGGGGAATCGAGCAGTTTTGTTTCCTTCCACCCATGGTGGAAGGAAAAAAAATGGCATAATCTATGGGCTTGCTCATGGCAGCCCATACATCAATCATTTCTTTACGTTTAACCAGTTGGATGAATGAAAAAAAAAAATGACCCGGTTCACACGTGCAGTGTTGATAGGGGAATCACTCCCTCTGAGCCTCTGTATATAAAGATTGGGAAATTTGATCCCCAAAACTCAGAAAAAAGGGAGAGTGGGAAATTGGACTATCGCGGTACAGGTAAGAAGATGAAGTGAGGTGTTAACACACATGTATAGGAAAATAGCTGAATTTTAATAATGGAAAATCAATAAAAAACAATAACATTCATGTACAATCAAAAACATATTGTGGCAGACCACACAGATCACCAATAGAAGAATCCCCAGGTGGGGAAAAATCCCAATGGGACATGAGTCGCGAAGGGCATCTCTACTAGTTTTGCGGTGTGAACCGCTTCATCAGGAGAATGTCGATAGCCCCTAATAGACCCTGGACAATGGGCGGCACAAAGGGAGGTCCCCCGCGGCGGATATGGGGGGACGTGCCATAGATGGACTGACTGTAGTGTAGCAGTGCAGTGTAAAGGGTCGGACCCGGGGAGATATACCAATAGTAGATGGTGTAGGATAACATAATTGAAAGGGCGCTGTGGGATCAACAGCTGGTTGCAGAGCATGGATAATACACTACAATAGGGTCCAGCCCAGTGTACTTGGTAATGGTAAAGGCAGGTGTTCCCCGGGACCGAAGTCCTCTGTGGGGAGACTTCCCCGCTGTCAGATTTCACTGATCAGCACTGCTGGCTATAGCTGGGTGGTGCTGATCATGTGGGAATTTTCCAACAGGCTTCAGTAGAACTGGCCTGCCCATGCATCAATTTAAATTTGGCCAGTCCCTGCTGTCTTTGCCGAATTTCGATCCATGCATGGCCTGGCTTAAAGAACACTTCCCTGCTATGTTTTGGAAATGGGGAGGGAAGTGTGCTATTGATAGGATCACCAAGTGACAATATATTAACAAATCCTGAAAAAGAAAAATGATGCAGCTGCTACATCTAAGGATTGGCAAGATGCATTATATTACATTTTTTTATTGGGTTTAGATATACTTAAGGAATATGAACTATTTTATTGCACAAGGCTGCTAGTTGTAAATATTTTTTGGTCCAAACCTTGTCTCATATCACACTCATTAAATGTACCCTGTTCATTTCCAGTTTAACCTCCATCTTACCGGGGACATTCACGCCATCACCGCAGCTAACAATCTGGTGGCTGCTGCTATTGACGCACGTATCTTTCATGAGCTGACACAGTCCGACAAGGTGAGAAGTCATTTCAAGTTTGTTTCAGAAGCAATTAAAAATCCCCACGCATCTTATTCTCAAGATTTCTCCTTGACAACCCGCTGTATTGTAACATTCTTCATAACACCAACAAAGTGATGGAGGAGCAATCAGTAGCAGCAAGATTGAGCGCGTTGAGCTATGTACATCAATCATCCAATTATCCACGACCCAACAGTGACTAAATGAGTTATCTGTGACTGTGCTGTACAGATGAGGCAATATAAGGTGACTTTGTAGACAATTTCAAGTAGTATTACAAAAAAAAAATCCCTGCATTGCTTCACACTTTAGCCACTCCCATAATGTATATGGCAGGTGTAGGGTGGTTAAAGGGCAGAAGTAGAGTTAAAAGACTGTCTGAGCCTCAGCTGCATGCACTGGTCAGTGATTTCCGGGTGCAATACATGGCTCCTAATAGGGGCATATTGAGAGATTTGTACTGTGCTCAGCTAAAGCACATGAACATGCCTGCAGGATTTAGGGTCCCTTTATATACCAGCTGGCAGGGTAGCTGCTGAGACTGTGGTGAGGGTAGCACAGTGCAGGGAAACTTCAAGTGGCCTCTTAAGCAGCTGTTGAAGTTGGCGCCCATAGAAATGCCATAGTGATGGTCTCGTAAAATGCACCGTAAGCATGTGACTCTTATGGCTGCCCAGAGAAGCAGAATAGATGCATCCATCATTTATAATAAATTACTGATAACAAGGTCATGCATGTGGTTGCAAAAGGGAATACAGCATGAAAGAGCATATAGAACCTTTGTAAAATCTCCCCCCGGGAGCTATGGTTGCTGTTTATAGCTGTCCACAGAAGACAATATTTGGATGCAGCTGTACACAGGTATACCTCAGTACTGGAGTAACCACAACCTCACACAGCAGCTATGGATCCCATAGAAGTTTTCACACACATTCTGTATGCTTTTGCAGCTGTGTGCGTGTGTACTTTAGGTTTATAGCATGGCATTAAAGCGGTTCTCCACTCTGGGGAATAAAAATCAGCAGCAACAAATCCTGTAGCTGCTGAATTTTAAAACAAGACACTTACCGGTCCAGGGTCCAGTGTCGTCCTCACCCTAGCTAGTTCTTCACTAGCCTTTGGGTTTACACCAGCATCTTAACTTTGGGCAGCTGGTTGTGCTGCTTGCAGCTTCACAACTAGGTGCTCACTGCGCATGCGTGAGCCACACTGTGGTTCGTGAATGGTACCGCAGTCTTCTGGGACCTATGACGTGTCACAGAAGACTGCGGGAGGGGGAGAAGAGAACTGTTGCTTGGATCACCTAGGCGTTCCAAACAGAAGTGGGAGCGGGTAACTAGGTACCCGCACCCCCCTAAAAAAAATAATACTTTGCTTTAACTGCAAAGACTTCATTTCACTGCCTGCATTTCTAACACATTACTGTTGTTCTTTAGGCCCTTTACAACCGCCTAGTCCCTTCCAACAGTGGAGTACGCAGATTTTCAGACATACAGATCCGGAGGCTTAAGGTAAGGCTATACTGTATGAAACCAAACCAGGCAAAGGATGAAGTGACTGCAGGAATCTGTTCCTGTTGGAGTATTTGCCTAATACAGGGATGTGTTTTAGTCCCTAGAAATCTTTATTAAGCACCAGGGTTAAAATGTTACTGAGATTATAAACTGACTTGCACTGATTTTCTTATACATTTTTTTCAAAAAAGGTCCCCTCTTTTGCTTCATTGATGCTACATTATACTGTTTTGTAATTTCTTGAGATGGTAAAGCATTATGGAATACAAAGAAATAATTTCTGCAGTTTTGTTGCATCTTTCTTCTGGGAATGTGGGGAAAATGTTCTATGTAGGGAAAGGCACTACAACGCACCTGTATTTTTATTCAGAAGAGCCTTGCCCGTGCTCCCCTTTGCCCAGACCAGGACTGATAGTTTTGTAGATGCTACATAAATTCTTTAAGTCCCGGTTCACACTGATGCGACAATCGCTCCAACTTTGGAGCACTTGTCTCATTAGAAGTCGGACCCCATTCTGTGCAATGGAATCCTTCTAATCAGTGCGAATTGTGTCGCTTCTAACTTAGAAAAAGGTTCCTGTACTACTTTTGGTCTGGCTTTGGTATGACTTGCATTGACTTCTGTTACAGAAGTCGCATGCAAGTCGTGCTGGGGTCCAACTTCAAAGTCGGGTGCAGTGTGAGCCTGGCCTAAAAAGTGAACTTGTAACATACTGTACCTGGGCATTTCAGATTGAGCATGTGGCCCTGGTGCGTAACAAGTGGCCTGCCAGCACTGGGCCCACTGTACTCCAGACCTCTGATCAGGGCTGCACACTTGAGCTTCATGCACACAATGAGAATATCGGACGAATGATCGTCTGTCTTTTTTTTATTTTTTTTGCATGCTAGTCTCATATTGAAAACCAATAGGTTACTAGAGTTACAAAAATTCTCCTAAGACAGAATACAACTTCCCACAATGATGCAATGTATTGTATTGTATTCTTTCATTTCCGAGCATGCACAGTCTTGGTTACTCAATTTTTTTACAGACATACTGTACTGATTAAAGGAAAATAGTTTGTTCCGTTATCGTATGAGAAACATTTTAGTGCTTGTCCCGTCTGATATTTTTGCATTAACTGTGGTGATCGGCTCTCGAAAGCTGTGTACTAACGATCAGATTATCAGACAATCGCTCCAAAAACTGTATTTCCCGTCCGATTTTCTGATCATGTGTACTAGGTATCAGTGACAGCGGCTCCAGCAGGCTTTAGCATTGAAACTGCCAGCTGTCAGTGACTTAATTGATCAGTTTTTTGGCTTATACTCATGCTATGAGGGCACTCTATAGAAGCGCTCAGTAGCCGAACATTCTAAGCGTAATTATTATTATATTATTCAGGGTTTATATAGCGCCAACAGTTTGCGCAGCGCTTTACAAAATAAAGGCAGACATTACAGTTACATTACAATTTGGTACAAGAGGAATCAGAGGGCCCTGCTCATTAGAGCTTACAATCTAAAAAGGGAGGGTCAATTGATACAAAAGGTAATATAGCTGTGGGGGATGAGCTGATGGAGGAAGTACTAATGCTTTCTCATTGTGTTTACGTAGGAAATGACATCATGTGCAGTGTCACAGCACTTCCTCTTTGTCCGGTGTTCCGTCAGATATGGCGACCCGTCAGAATTAACAAAAAAATCTCCTGCGCTCTCGGTGTATCGTCAAAACACGGGTAGTGTAGTTCCGTCTAAAGGCAAAGTCTGAAGTCTTGCAGCCCTCCTCAGAACAATGGGTGTTCATATGGCTAGAAAAAACAAAGGAGAAAGGAGGGCGCACCAACCTAGTGCATTACCACTTAAACGTTTTATTTAAATTATAAAAAAAGTAGTAATCCTACTCACAATCAAAGCTTAAATGAAAGCTTATCGGAAAAATCAGCTGGAATTTTTCGGCACGTGCCGACTGGACTCAATGACAGAGAGGGTCTGACAATACCTCAAACCTTTGAATAGCTGACGCGTTTCAGGGGCGCACCCCTTTCCTCAGAGCCTAGATGGTCCATAATAGCTCTCCCCCACAAAGACCTCCATTATATGTGTGTGTGCACACATGCAGAGCCATCAGCTCAGGTGACCACCAATTAGCAAGTCCCGCCTCCCACTCCTAAATAGCCCCACCCTTATGGGTGGGGCTTCCACTAACCCCCTTCCCACACAAATAAAAGACACCCCAGCAACCACTCAAAGATGACCTGGGGGGGGGGGGGCTGGACCCTTTAGAAAAGATTAGCAGGAAAGAATGGGCATTATATCCCCACCTTCTAGAAACACTGGCTATTATTAAGCCATCATGTCCTCTAGTGAAGCAGGCCGCCAATACAGCAATGCGTGTCCTCCATAAGGATACCCTCCAAGAGAATGGCCTATTAGGATGTAATCACCTCATATACCGGGGGTGTGTAGAGGGAGGGGTATTGGTGTAGACCAATATCAACATATATAGTGTGGTAGAGGGCAGTAGGAACCGGAAAGATCTTACCCCAAAAAATGGAAGCAGAAACAGTTCCTCCTGGCGCGGCATAAGCAGTGGCTGTATTTGTCACTGCAGACGTCCCTGCTAATCCGCTGGGACGCACGCTGTCTAACAACCAGGAAGTGCGGGTACCTCCTGCGTTCCAGCCCGCACTTCCGGTTCTGTCGAGACTTCCGGTTCTGCCGAGACGTCAGTTCCGCTCCCCTATACACAGCACGCCTCTAACCAACAGACCAGGAAGTGCGGGTGTGTTTGCATTCCACCCGCCACTTCCGGTCCGTCTAAAAAGCCTCCCAACGTCCCGTCAGAATTAGTAATGGAAGTGACGTTGCGTCGCCGCTATCTTGTTACACCCCACACTCCTCCATAGTAATAATACACCGAGAAGGGGGCAAGCGGACATCTTGTTACACCCACCGGAGTTTTGCATTTCACAGTTATTTTTAACAGAAAACTGTGCTTATATGCTTAAATACAGTATTTGGAAATCCGACGGACTGTTTACATGTTGAATTTTAAAATCATAGGTGTTCTGTCACATTACCAAACCTGTGAGGTCAGCAGGTTTGCCGCTGCTTTTAAAATTTAACATCTAAACAGTCAGTCTGATTTCCAAATACTGTATTTAAGCATATATGCTCCTTTTCCTGCTAAAAATAACTGTGAAATGCAAAACTCTGGTGGGTGTAACAAGATGTCCTCTTGCCCCATTCTCGGTGTATCATTACTATGGAGGCGTGCGGGGTGTAGCAAGATGGCGGCGACAGAATGTCACTTCTGTTACCAATTCTGACGGGTCACCATATCTGACGGAACACCTGCCTTCCCTGTAGACAGCAAAAGCTCTTGATTAGAAGTGATCTGTTGCTGCAGAGCTGCATTGGGAGCTTGATCAGGTTTCCAATGACCAGATCCAAAGCTCCCATGAGTAAAAATAATGTTAATAGAAAAAGATTATATGAAGTAAATTTATTGTAACTGTAAACTAGGATGTAAATACAATTAAAAAAAAGAATAATCAACACTCTCCCCATTAATACCAAGGTCAGAACAAATAAACTGGATGTTCTGGAAAGGCACATGTGTTTACTGCATTTGTTTGCAAACTTTTGAAAATTGTGCAAATCCAACTTGATCTTATCTAAGGTTAACTTATGTGCACTAATGCAGTGTGTACCACATATTGCAGCCCTTTCACAAAACATTAGACATTACCTTTTTTTTTTTTCAGCTTTTATGGTCAGTTTACAGTCAAACTCAATTTGTGTGTAAATGTAGGTGACTTTACATGTTGATCGTTTTTAAAATGATTTTTTTTTCTGAAGGTCACATGTGCTAATCATGTTTTTTTTTTTTTATTTTATTGTATGTTCATTTAGGCTGTGATTGGTTTACTTTAATAAATGATTGCCAAGAGTATATTTTCCCTTTTGAAAACATGTTCCTTGCTCAGTATTTATGCTGTTTCTATTTCTGAACAGTTTGTTTTGTCATTTGCTTTTCTACGAATGTTTTTTGGCGTATTCTCATTCTATACAATATGGTCTCATTTTCCAGTGTAGCTGGCTTTGGATTGCTGCTTTCTTGCTGTGAATGTTAATGAGAACAACTTAAAATAGTCTGAGGGGCATGAGAGACGTGAAAGATAACAAGATACATGAAAGACAACTAATAGTGAATAATTGTCAGGGGGCATTGCGCTGTCTGAGGGTTATCTGCTTGCTCATGGTTCTTCTGAAGCCGTGGGAAAGGGGTACACGTCTACAGGAGCGCAGATGTCAAGTTAATACAAATTTGGGTGTACTTTGAAGAAGAAAAAAAATACCCTTATAGATACCGTACCTTAAATCAATCAAATATTTTGGCTGGGTCATTGGCTTCCTGTGTTTACAGGAAGTAGGTTAGATCCAACCCTAAGGAGCAAGCCATGGAGACATTTTTTTTGCGTGGGACTGTATGGAGGTCAGAAGCAGTCCACTACTTTTTTTTTTTTGAAAAGCCCATGGCGTGTGAAACACACCCAAAAACTCCACCCGGTGCCAAAAAAAGTGCACACACATAAAGAGTGAAACACAAAACGTGCAACGGGTGTAACACTTGTCCTCCACATGGCAGGACCTTACCCTGATCCCCCGGGACGTTAGGCTCCAGACAGGGAAAGAGGTACTCATGGTCTGACTGGCCGAAACCAGACAGACCTCATTCTTCGGTGAGTCTGCCGGAACAGACCCATCCAAGTACTAGGTGGGGCTCCCCCGAAGGGAGACCCCCATGAGAGCAGGCGAACCAGGCCAGAAGACCATGTCCACCTACTCCCAAGTCGTTCAGGGCAGGCCAGAGGACCTACACCCTACTAAACACAGTGACAAACGTGCTACATCAAACAAAAAAATACAAAAAAGTGACACACACGGGGATAAATAAAAAGAAAGTGGGGAGAAGGAAGATGGGAGAGTGAAAGGGGCCATTGTGCAGTACAATGGCCGGCCCTCCGGCCAGGAATAAAAAATTCCTCTGGTCCTAGCCAAAAGGCTCGGCCCTAGAGGCAGGTGCTCAAAAAGTGTGTTATGGTGAAGTGACCGTGGTGCCAAAAACCCAAAAGTGCTGCGAGACAACACTTGTGCAGTTATGGCACCCCTGAACTGCCACTCCAGGGGCACATTCACCATAGGCTTTTCGGTTCTGATCCGACCCCCCGACCAGGTCAGTGCGGCCTTCCGCTCCCACTGGATTGAGAGCCCTTCTGGGTTTTCTTGGGGAGAGCCGCCGACAGTAAAAGCGGCCCCCCGGTACTAACCCTTCCAGACTCCCTACAATCCGGCAGATTTGCAAGACTCATCCCCGACCCCGAAACAGGGCCGGGCATGCTCCTCCACCGGACGCCAATAGGAGCAGCGCCTACACCAACACCGGCCAGAAGGCCAGAATAAAAACCCCCGGCCCTCCGCCTTGACCAAGTGATTCTCCATCCCCATCAGAAGGCTTTCACCTCCACACCAGCAGGTTTTGCATATGCCACCACCATCCCTTTCCACCTCGCCATGTACTGGGGACGGTTAGCACAGCGCCACCTCCTGGCAACTGATAAGAACAGATACTACACTTGATCTTAGCCAAAAGGCCACTACTCTTCCTCTCAAATGTGTCCTGCTTCACATACTACCTCGTAGACACGGCTGACTGTTTCCTGGCCTTTTCAGCGCTTTCCCACATGCGGATTAACCCTTTCAGGACCAAAGTCCCCATAATCAGGGTTGGAGGCTATTTCCCTCTCAATCTCCCAGAGCCTCCAAATTCCACATCCCATACCAGGACTTAACAGAATCCTGAGGAAACTAAACCAGTCTCCCGTCTTTCACCGGATCACCCCAGAACGCCTCAGCTTGCATGGGTGAGAATCCCTGAGTACTACTGTCTCTTTTTGTCCCCCTCAACCTCTTCCAACCTGCGCTATAGCAAAAAGATGGCTACAGCTCAGGCACACATTGCTAGGAGAGCGTCTATGGACATCCTGCCGTGTTTGTGCTTCCTGTGCGCCCCCTGTGGTGCGCATCGGCAGGGGTCTGTGATGGCTGTGTCCTTCGGACAAAGCTGATCACAGATCGGGGTAAAGAACTAATCACAGCTCCGCTTTACCAGCTGTGCCCAATCATAGCTGATCACAGTTTAAACACTATTTGCCTGTTATCAGCAATCCTCCCCTCACGCTAACTGTGCGTGAGGAGAGAACGGATAACCACCAAATCCACACAAGGGACATCTACACAGATAATCAGGGCACTGATCATCATTGTCCTGATTATCAGTGCAGCTCCAACAGTGCCCACAAGTGCTGCCAATCAGTGCCCACCAGTGATGCCTGTCAGTGCCACCTATCAATGCCACATATCGGTGCAACCTTATCAGTGCCGCCTCATCAGTTCCATCAGTGCAGCCTCATCAGCGCACAGCAGTGAAGGAGAAAAATTACTTCTTTAGAAACTAAGAAACGTTTTTTTCGCATTTTTTGGTCTTTTTCTAACAAAAAGTTAAAAAAAAACAGCGGTGATTAAATACCACCAAAAGAAAGCTCTATCTGTCTCCAAAAAATCTATAAATCTATAAAAATGTTGTTTGGGTACAGTGTCGCATGACCGCGCAATTGTCATTTAAAGTGTGACAGAGCTAATAGCTGAAAATTTGGCCTGGGCAGGAAGGGGGTGAAAGTGCCCAGTAGGGAAGTATTTAAAGGGATAAAAAACGAAATAATGGGGAAATATACCAGCGTTCCAGGATCTATCAAAAACAAACACAAATTCCCAGCTCATTTACCAGCTAGCCCGCAAAGAAAAAAACGAATTGACCCTGTCTGACAGTTCACGTTAAAAACAAGGGGTTTAGTCAAACACATTTGCAAACAAATGTAAGCCGCGTCAAGGCACCCCAGTGTACTGTGATCCTAAAGCCCCATACACACTATCAGTTTTCTTGCAGGTTTTTCTCTTCAGGTTTACCAAAACCATGTAGTGCAAGGGCCTGCCTGATTGCATACGAATTGAAACTCTTAAGGTTTGACCTCATATTAGATGGTTTTGGTAAACCTGAAGAGAAAAACCTGCAAGAAAACTGATAGTGTGTATGGGGCTTCACTCTCTCATTTTGAGAGTCTCCCAAATAGCAATAGATAGATAAAGGGCAGGTTTGCCTGGAGGGAGCCCACCCCACCTTAAAGGTACAGGGACGCACGGAACACCCAACAAAGAGAGCAGGGCTAGCTGGTAAGTGATCTGGGAATTTTTTTTTTTATATGTGTTGCCCTTCCATGTGCTTCTTGCTGAAAAGGTTAGTTATAGCTTGGGGTGATTGCCATTTGTTTCTTCCAAGATCCATCCCTGGCGTCTTGTACAATATACAGTGCCTTGAAAAAGTATTCATACCCATTGACATTTTCCACATTTTGTCATGTAACAACCAAACACATAAATGTATTTTATTGGGATTTTATGTGATAGACCAACACAAAGTGGCACATAATTGCGAAGTGGAAGGAAAATGGTAAATTTTCTAAATCTTTTACAAATATGTGAAAAATGTGGGGTGAATCTGAGTCAATACTTTTGTAGAATCTCCTTTCGCTGCAATTACAGCTGCAAGTCTTTTTGGGGATGTCTCTAGCAGCTTTGCACATCTAGAGTGCCATTTTTGCCCATTATTCTTTGCAAAATAGCTCAAGCTCTGTCAGATTGGAAGGAGATCGTCTGTGAACAGAAATTTTCAAGTCTTGCCACAGATTCTCAATTGGATTTAGGTCTGGACTTTGACTGGGTCATTCTAACACATGAATATGCTTTGATCTAAACCATTCCATTGTAGCTCTGGCTGTATGTTTAGGGTTGTTGTTGTACTGCTGGAAGGTGAACCTCCACCCCAGTCTCAAGTCTTTTGCAGACTCTAACAGGGTTTCTTTTAAATTTGCCCTGTATTTGGCTCCATCCATCTTCCCATAAACTCTGACCAGCTTCCCTTTCCCTGCTGAAGAAAAGCATCCCCACAACATGATGCTGTCACCACCATGTTTCACAGTGGGGATGGTGTGTTCAGGGTGATGTACAGTGTTAGTTTTCTGACACCCATAGCGTTTTGCTTTTAGGCCAAAAAGTTCAATTTGGTCTCATCTGACCAGAGAATCTTCTTCCACGTGTTTGCTGTGTCCCCCACATGGCATCTCGCGAACTGCAAACAGGACTTCTTATGGCTTTCTTTCAACAATGCCTTTTTTCTTGCCACTTTTCAGTAAAGGTCAGTATTCAAAGGGTATGAATACTTTTTCAAGGCACTGTATATCTAGCTAGATAGTAAGCTGGGGTTGGGCTTTAGTAGTTTAATGCCATTTCTGGATTGTACTATTATGATGAGACAGGCAGATTGAAAACATGACAAGACATAGTGGCCATGTGTATGATAGCACTTCCTTTACACCTATGTAGACAGAGGATTTCCGGTGATGTAGAAATCTCCATAGCAACATCCAAGATTGCTTATTTTTCCCTTAAATGGATATTTGTGCACAAAGTATCAATAGGTGGCGATGACTAATAATTATACTAGGGATTTTTAGAACAGTTCATTATACAAGGTAGATGCCAAATTGAGCCTACGTTGTTAAAAAAAAAAAAAAGGACTATATTAGACGGATGTGAAATAGATGCATAATTAGAAAGGTATTTGTAATACTTGGTAGACTTTGCCCATGAATTGCTATATTAGGAAATGCTTCTTTGTTTAAAGGCCACCCCTGACCTGGGCAAAGATCACTGGCAAACATCTGAGGAAAATATGACCGTTTGTACGCTCCATCGGACAATTGTTGTCGGATCTTCTGCCAACAAATGTTGGATAGCATGCTTTAAAATTTTCCGACAACAGATGTGTGTTGTAGAGCTGCACGATTAAAGTGGTTGTAAACCCAACCACACAACTTGCACCTACAGGTAAGCCTAGATTAAGGCTTACCTGTAATGGGAAGAAATATCTCCTTAACCTACACGGTTAAGGAGATTTTTTTCAGAAAACCCTGCACCGATGTCTACGGCGCAGGCGCACTGAGCGTTGCCGGTTTTCTCAATGGAGAATGACGGCCCCGCGTGCATGCGTGTGACGTCATCGCCGCTCCGGCCAATTACAGCACAACAGGAAGACGGTCGGAGCGGACATGGCGGTGGAGGGGGACGAGGCTTTGATCTGAAGTAAGTGCCACATAATGAGCTAGTATGCATAGCATACTAGCTCATGTCTTTTTCTTGCAGGTGTTATTTTTTTATTCATTTTTTTGAAAAGTGGGTTTACAACCACTTTAATCGCCAAGAATCGTTATCACGATTTTTATCGTTGCAATCTTGACAAAGTATTTCCTGATCTTTTGTATGCAGAGAATTCTCTGCACTCAAGCCTCGTACACCCGAACGAGTTTCTCGGCAAGAACCAGCAAGAAACTTGCTGGCAGAGATTTTTTGCCGAGAAACTCGTTCGTGTGTATGGTTTCTCGTCAAGAAAAGCGACAAGTATCTCGACGAGAAAATAGAGATCCTGCTCTCTATTTTCTCGTCGAGATTCTCGTCGGCATGTTTCTCGACGAGAAAAGTGAGTGTGTGTACACTTACCTGTCCGCCCGGAAGCCCGCGCATGTTCGAAATGAATTTGACGCATGCGCGGTAGCTTCCTAGGCATACGTAGGGTAGACCAAGATGGCGGCGACGGCATCGAATGTGACGAGCGCATGCTCGTCGTAGTCGATGACGTCACCGCGTACGCTCCATTCAAAGAACCGCGGGTTCTTTGAATCGAGCGTGTGTACACTCGGCCGGGACAATTTTCTTGTCCAAGAATCTCGTCGAAAAAAACGAGAATCTCGGCCGTGTGTACGAGGCCTCAGCCTCAAAAGTCTGGGCAGTCTGCCAAGTTTTACAACATTCTTTACCAGTGGAACATGAAGTCTAAACATTGTAACAATTTGTCTTTTACATCAAAGGAATAGACTTCTGTATATAAATTAGGAAAGTTTAACTTCTTAAACGCTAATCCTTTTTTCCTGACATTTGTTGTTTTCAAGTTAAAATCGTTTTTTTTTGCTAATAAATTACTTAGAACCCCCAAACATTATATATATTTTTTTAGTAGAGACCCTAGAGAATAAAATGGTGGTTGTTGCAATATTTTATGTCGCACTGTATTTGCGCAGCAGTCTTTCAAATGCAATGTTTTTGAAAAAAAATATTTAATGAATTAAAAAAAAAAAAAACAACTAACCAGTAAAGTTAGCCCAAATTATTTTTGTATAATGTGAAAGATTTGATGTCGCGAGAATCGTGATATTTATTCTAAGCAAAAAAAAACGTGATTCTCATTTTGGCCAGAATCGTGCAGCTCTAGTGTGTTGTCGGATTATCCGATCGTGTGTACAGAAGTCCATCGGACAAAACTCCAAAGTACAAACACGCATGCTCAGAAGCAATGCTAACCATAACACAACATTAGCAGAAGTTGCCCAAAGGGTGGCGCTAAAGAGCTGAAAACCCACGTAGTTTCGTGTTTGTTGGCCAGCAATTGTGTGCCGTTTGATGCAAAGACAAATTCCTGGCCAACGCCCTTTGGACAAAAGTCCTACGCTTTGTCTGCGGAAAATCCGATCGTGTGTACGAGGCTTTAGGCTAATTGACAATCAACACCCTAACAAGAAAATCGTATGGAAAATTTCATTCGAGGCACGTTTATTCAATATTCATATAGTGTGTACACAACTTTCGAATTCAGATTCAGACTTTCCAAATATAAATTTCCAAAGGGATAAAAAATTTCTTGTACGTGAACAGAATTAAAGATTTTTGCTTTTTTTGCTTTTTGTGTTTCTTATTTTTTTTTTTATTATTATTATTTTATTTATAAAACATTATTTTTCCATTTTACAGACAAAAGTAGAAAAACAAACAGAGCTAGGTTTTAACTTGGGTAAGAAAATCGGCATTTAAAGCTGATTGTTAGCTATGCTCAGCACATGGCAGGTCCTGTTCCAATAAATTCAGCATGGCTTTTTCTAGTGTCCCAAAGTTTGGCCCTCTAAACGACTTTGCATTACTTCACAGTGAAATAAGAAATAGCTAATCTTCACAGTCTTCTTATTCCTTCACAGTCTGTAGACTTTAGGGAATGGGAACAAAATGAGCTAAATCCCATTAATCACACGTTTCTTTTCCTGCGTAGCGATACTAACATGCAATGTAACAAACATCATTTTGCATTGAATTGTTCTTTTGGCGTGTGCTATAGCCCAATATTTTCAATGAGCGAAACAAAATGTATTGGCTTGGTTGACTGCCTGATCTAATTTGAAAAACAAGATTATTTAATTGTATTGATATAACTTCATTTGCACAGAGACTGGGCATTGAGAAGACAGACCCTGCAGCTTTAACGGAAGAAGAAATCACAAAGTTTGTACGTCTTGACATCGATCCAGACACCATCACGTGGCAGAGAGGTATCTAGACAACAGCTTCAGAGTCATACAGTCATAAAGCTGAACTCCAGACCAACAGCTAAATACATAAATGAAATTCATTAAGAGCTGTTTTACCTGCCAAATGATTTGTATTTCTGTCCACCCAGTCTAGAGATTTACACAGCTCTGTCACACAACACATCCAGTGATAGCTAATAGTGAATAAAGTCGTGTCTTCTGTCCATGCCTAATCTCTTGACTGGACAGCGAAAGAGCAGCAGCAAATTGATGAAGTCACCTTTCTGCTCATTTTGCTTTCTCCTTCTATGATCATGTTCCCTGTGAACACATTTTCATTCATCACACCTGATTGGCAGTCAGACCTACCTCTCCTTCTCCTATCTGGGGGCTGCTGTATAGGGGATTGCAAGAGGCTAATTCCAAGACAAAATTAGGCACTTAAGCTGGCCATAGACAGTTTGAATCTTAGCCGGTTCAACAGGAACCGGCTGAGATTCAAATCGCACATGGGCAGGCTTATTGACCATTCGATCAACTTTGGTACAACCAGCCTCGGATTTTTCATGCGATTATTGCCAGTGTCTATAGCTGCTAGCAATATTCACTGTGTGTTCTCCTGGCTGGGGCAGCTCCCCCCTACCTCCTGCCAGGAGAACACAATGGCTCCGTTGTAGGGATTCCCTCATTAACACTGACTGACCTATGTTCTCCCTGAGCCCTGCAGCATCCCACCTATGGATCTCTCTGAGCCCTGCAGCATCCCATCTATGCCCTGCAGCCTCCCACCTATGCTTCCCTCTGAGCCCTGCAGCATCCCACCTATGGTTCTCTCTGAGCCCTGCAGCATCCCACCTATGGTTCTCTCTGAGCCCTGCAGCATTCCACCTATGGTTCTCTCTGAGCCCTGCAGCATCCCACCCATAGTTCTCTCTGAGCCCTGTAACATCCCGCTATACTTGTTCTGAGCCTTGCCGCATCCCACCTATAGTTCTCTCTGAGCCCTGCAGCATCCCACCTATGGTTCTCTCTGAGCCCTGCAGCATCCCACCTATGGTTCTCTCTGAGCCCTGCAGCATCCCACCTATGGTTCTCTCTGAGCCCTGCAGCATCCCACCTATGGTTCTCTCTGAGCCCTGCAGCATCCCACCTATGGTTCTCTCTGAGCCCTGCAGCATCCCTCCTATGGTTCTCTCTGAGCCCTGCAGCATCCCTCCTATGGTTCTCTGAGCCCTGCAACATCCCGCTATACTTGTTCTGAGCCCTGCAGCATCCCACCTATGGTTCTCTGAGCCCTGCAGCATCCCTCCTATGGTTCTCTGAGCCCTGCAACATCCCGCTATACTTGTTCTGAGCCCTGCAGCATCCCACCTATGGTTCTCTGAGCCCTGCAGCATCCCACCTATGGTTCTCTGAGCCCTGCAACATCCCGCTATACTTGTTCTGAGCCCTGCAACATCCCACCTATGGTTCTCTCTGAGCCCTGCAGCATCCCACCTATGGTTCTCTCTGAGCCCTGCAGCATTCCACCTATGGTTCTCTCTGAGCCCTGCAGCATCCCACCCATAGTTCTCTCTGAGCCCTGTAACATCCCGCTATACTTGTTCTGAGCCTTGCCGCATCCCACCTATAGTTCTCTCTGAGCCCTGCAGCATCCCACCTATGGTTCTCTCTGAGCCCTGCAGCATCCCACCTATGGTTCTCTCTGAGCCCTGCAGCATCCCACCTATGGTTCTCTCTGAGCCCTGCAGCATCCCACCTATGGTTCTCTCTGAGCCCTGCAACATCCCTCCTATGGTTCTCTCTGAGCCCTGCAGCATCCCTCCTATGGTTCTCTGAGCCCTGCAACATCCCGCTATACTTGTTCTGAGCCCTGCAGCATCCCACCTATGGTTCTCTGAGCCCTGCAGCATCCCTCCTATGGTTCTCTGAGCCCTGCAACATCCCGCTATACTTGTTCTGAGCCCTGCAGCATCCCACCTATGGTTCTCTGAGCCCTGCAGCATCCCACCTATGGTTCTCTGAGCCCTGCAACATCCCGCTATACTTGTTCTGAGCCCTGCAACATCCCACCTATGGTTCTCTCTGAGCCCTGCAGCATCCCACCTATGGTTCTCTCTGAGCCCTGCAGCATTCCACCTATGGTTCTCTCTGAGCCCTGCAGCATCCCACCCATAGTTCTCTCTGAGCCCTGTAACATCCCGCTATACTTGTTCTGAGCCTTGCCGCATCCCACCTATAGTTCTCTCTGAGCCCTGCAGCATCCCACCTATGGTTCTCTCTGAGCCCTGCAGCATCCCACCTATGGTTCTCTCTGAGCCCTGCAGCATCCCACCTATGGTTCTCTCTGAGCCCTGCAGCATCCCACCTATGGTTCTCTCTGAGCCCTGCAACATCCCTCCTATGGTTCTCTCTGAGCCCTGCAGCATCCCTCCTATGGTTCTCTGAGCCCTGCAACATCCCGCTATACTTGTTCTGAGCCCTGCAGCATCCCACCTATGGTTCTCTGAGCCCTGCAGCATCCCTCCTATGGTTCTCTGAGCCCTGCAACATCCCGCTATACTTGTTCTGAGCCCTGCAGCATCCCACCTATGGTTCTCTGAGCCCTGCAGCATCCCACCTATGGTTCTCTGAGCCCTGCAACATCCCGCTATACTTGTTCTGAGCCCTGCAACATCCTACCTATGGTTCTCTCTGAGCCCTGCAACATCCCTCCTATGGTTCTCTCTGAGCCCTGCAGCATCCCACCTATGGTTCTCTGAGCCCTGCAACATCCCGCTATACTTGTTCTGAGCCTTGCCACATCTCATCCCATACTTCAGAGATAAGCAATTAGTGGACCTCCAGCTGTTGAAAAAGTCCCATCATGCCTTTGCCTTTAGGTGTCATGCTTGTGGCTTGCTATGCCTCATGGGACTTGTAATTCTGCAACAGCTGGAGGTCCGCTAATTGCATATCCCTGCTATACTTGTTCCTGTACCCCTGCAGAATCCCACCTATGGTTATCCCTGAAACCTACAGCAACCAGCTTATACATGTTGCTGAGCTCTGCAGCATCCTGCCTATAGTTGTTCCTGAACCCTGCAGCATCATAATTTGGTTTTCCAAGTGCTCTGCAGCATTGTATCTGTGGTTCTTCTTAAGCCCTGCAACATCTGGCCTAAGGTTCTCCCTGAGTCCTGTAGCATCCAGTCAATACTTGTTCCTGAGCCCTGCAGCAACCAGCCTTTATTTGTTTTTGAACCCTGCAGTATCTGGCTTTAGTTCTTTAAATGCTCTGAAGTATCCCACCTATGGTTCTCCTTGAGCCCTGCAGCTATTCTATATACTTGTCCCTGAATCCTGCGGCACCCGGCCTATATTGAAGGAGTGCTCCACCATTGATAAACTTTCAGCACTTTTGGAAACACTGGCAAAGTATTTAATTAAAGGCACTTCTTTCTCACAGGATATAATGACTGATACGATCACAAAAAGTAGCAGTGATTTATTTCCATATGACTGAACCTGATTTTTTAGGTAGGTGGGGGGCACATTATTGTCTCAGTTAGCTTCAAGAGTCACCCAGCGAACATTCACACCTAACATTGAGTGAATGGGTACTGCCAGTCAGCCATTAGTTTCTTTGTGAAATCACTGAAGGTGGTAAACAGATGGCAGATTTGGCTTTGTCTTTGTTATTTCACCCAGAGAGCCAGATTTTTGTCATTACTGATTATAAATAGCAGGAGGTTGGTTAAGAAAGACTCAAATCCTGAACTCACATTCTGCAAGAAAGGCAAATTATATGCTTGGCACATGAGTGGCAATCTCGTGAATATTTTTGTGATCTGGAAAGGCTTCAGCAGAGACTCATTACTGCATTATTATCAGTTGTAGACTGAGCTCTGTAGTTAGTTTCTACATTGAAAGTGATCACATTGATTCAGGTGAATGTAATGTTTGCATTGCAAAAAACATCTGACTTATTAGAACACTCGTGAAAAAATCAATGTGTGAATTACCAGCTTAACAGTTAACAAACTGCAATGGCTGTTAAAGCAATCATTTCGGTAGAAGCCACTCTCTTGGGTTCCTGCTAATCAAACTAGGAAGCTTCTCCTTCAGGTGTAATGGCTTACTGGTCAGTAGGAAGGTGCAGGTGTGGCAGGAGGCTGTAGCTCTGGTCATGATTTGCATTATAGCGCACTCCAAGTTTTGGGTTCCCAGTATGCTGTGGAAGTAATCCATTGATAGAAGCAAGTAGCTGGACTTGACGGGTGTCTACTGTAGGGACACTGTCCCTATTTATTGGTTATCAGAGACATGTTCTTTTTAAAGATTTTTTACACAATTTAACACTTGAATGCATGTGACACTAATTTTCCTGCCATAAACAGTGCAGTTCCTATCTGATCCGTTATAATGATAGGTGCCAGAGCCAGTTAGCTGGTCATCTAACATTCATGTGTAATACAGGCTACAGGTGTAGCATGGCTGGAATACAGGGAGTGTTGCTGGTTGATAGGAGGTGACTTAAAATACTAAAGACTGAGTTGATTAATATTAATGGTTGAACTTTGTTGGAAATTTACAACACATGTGCATTGGATGTGTTATGTTGTGTGTATACCAAGAATAATAATGGCCTTCATTTATTTTTTTCTACAGTAATGGACACAAATGATCGATTCCTAAGAAAGATTACAATTGGTCAATCCCCAACAGAAAAGGGTTTTACTCGGACGGTAATGTACCCTAATATTGTCTGACCTATGTACAGTAGATAATCAGACCTATCAATATTTTGTTCTATCTATACAGTAGATGTATCCATAACCTAAATAATAAGAGTAGCGCATACCTTTAATTTCCTCCCCTGCTTTTCCAGCCATTGGGAGCAGAGGACAAATGGGGTAGCAAGTGCATCACTCCCCTACTTACAACATGACGCTGGTGCTTGGTAGGGATGAGCTCAGGCGTGTTGGCATTGAACACATGCAGAGCCCCCCAAGGAAGTCGGCACCGTTGGAACCGCGCTGCGCTAATCACAGGCAGGGAGACATTGTCCCGATGCTCAGCTGCAGAGATCGGGAAATGTCTCCCTGCCTGTGATTAGCGCAGCACGGTTCCGACGGTGCCGACTTCCTTGGCGGGCTCTGCATGTGTTCAATGCGAACAGGCCTGAGCTCATCCCTAGTGCTTGGCCACCCAGACACCTGGCGCTGTTGCATGGGGGCAGGAATAGAGGTACTTCAAACACAAGCGCTGGTGTTGTCTCCTTTGCCATTCATAAAGCACAGCCCATGAGAATGCTGTGGCCGGCAGTACACAAACCTAGGGTTTAATATACCCCCCCTTCACCCTTTAAGATAAAGCCACTGTGATGAAATGTTTCAAATATATTTTGATCTTTAAAAAATATATCTGTATTTCTTTATGATGACTCTTATATGCAGGCCCAGTTTGACATCTCAGTAGCCAGTGAAATTATGGCTGTTTTGGCCCTTACAAGTTCTTTAAGTGACATGAGGGAAAGACTGGGCAAGATGGTGGTGGCCACCAGCAAACAAGGAGATCCAGTTACCACAGAGGACTTGGTAAGACAGAACTTTTTTGTCTGTTTCATTAATTAAAGGGATTGACTTTGTTTTTCTTGGTTAAAATCTTATACGTTACGTTTTCTGTTGGTAGATTTGGCAGGAACAAAGGAAGTAGCATAGTAACTACTTGCCGTCCACCCGATGTCAAATGATGACTGGACGGTGCGGCTCTCGTTCTGGGTGGACATCATATGATAGCGCACCCAAACGGCGGCGGCGCGCTGCGATCAGGGTTGCACTGTGTTGCTAGGACACAGCGCAACCCTGATCTCTGTAAAGACCCGCTGATGCGGCTCTTTAACCAAGTGATCGGCTGTGTCCAATCACAGCCGGTCACATGTACACAAGGAAGTGCCGGTAATCTGACATAGTGTGTGGCGAGGAGAGACGATCAGCTGCATCTCCTCGCAGGGGACAGTTAGAGATGTAATCAGGGCACTGATAATCAGTACCCTGATTACATTAGAGCGCCAGAGGTGCCAGCAATCAGTGCTAGGGCTGGGCGATTTTCCCCCAAAAAAAAAACGATTTACGATTCGATTCGATTTTTTTATTATATTAAAGTGCATCAACAAACAAAATTGCAAAGGCAAACCCTTTCCCTAACTGCAAAGTCAGTGTGCAACAAACACACAATATATTCCAGCGCTCATGGAACATACATTATTAACTATTGAAAACTCTTGAAACTCTGTGTGCGATTCCTTCTGTCCCAGCCTTGCTGCGATCCTGGCTCTGCATCCTTTTGGGTTGGAGGGCCCCCCACACGCTGGTCTGCCTGTTTGTTGTCCATCATTCAAGGTACTGTGCTCACACGGAGATCATGCCACAGGCTTTGTTTTTTGACTTTTTTAACCCCTCCTTGCTCCACGGATGTCACTGCAAGTTTAACAAGTTTGTCACCACTGGCAACTGGAGAGTTAAGATTCATTTGTCCTCTGCACATTTGGGATTTGATCCCTCTCTTTATTGTGATTAATAAATGGACTAAGCTTTTTTATCAATTCTTCAAGAGTTTTCAATACTAATAATGTATGTTCCATGAGCGCTGGATTATATTGTGTGCATGTTGTGTATTTTGTACTTCTGGGTACGGATTTTTTCTTGCTGTGCTGGATCCTGTTTTTTCCCCCTTTTGGATACTTTGTACTTCCCAAAATATTTGGGATTTTTTTCTTATTATTATTATCATCCATTATATTTTTTTCTTTATCCACCAATTTAGCGCTTGTGACCTTTTGTTGTTTTTTGCAGTGTGCAACAAAGATTGTTAAACATCCAAATTATTAATTAGTTAGATTGAATGTGTCCATGCCTCACTGTGTCCGTGCCTCACTGTGCCCAATGCCTCACTGTGCCCATGTCTCAATCACTGTGCTCGTACCTGATGCAGATTTTCATGGTATACAGATTTTACTGCTACACCGGTGGCCATTCCAGTATTCAAAAGCCGCATCTCCTCCTCGTCTGTGATAGGCGGAAGACTCAATTTCCCAGCATTCAGTGTTCCGCCTATCATGGTCATCCTCATAACACAGACGAGGATGAGAGGATGTCCGTGATAGGCTGAACACTGCCTGCTGTGAAATTGAGTGTTCCGCCTATCACAGACGACGAGGACTCGGGAGGCGCGGCTTTTGAACACTGTAATGGCCGCCGTCTGTCTGCATGACACGCTGATCAGGTAGGCAGATGGCGGCTGCAGCGAGTAGATGTAATTGGGGTAACGCTGCCCAGTGCCATTCCGGATACGCCCCCTGCAGTCCTGCTACGGAAACTTTGAAGGAAAAAAAAAATTAAAAAATATATATATATATATATATATATATATATATATATATATATATATATATATATATATATATATATATATATTTATTTATTTATTTATTTATATTTAAATCTAAAAAAATCGATTTTCTTCAAATCTGGATCGATTTGAGCGCAAAACTCGATTCAAGATTAAAATCGATTTTTTTCCCAGCCCTAATCGGTGCCCATTAGTGATGCCAGTCAGTGCTGGCTTTCAATGCCCATCGGTTCCGCCTATCCATGCCACCTATCAGTGCCCACCAGTGCCACCCATTAGTGTCGCTTATCAGTGCCCATAATTGCAGAATATTAGTCCCACCCCATCAGTGCCCATAAGTGCCACCTCATCAGTGCTGTCTCATCAGCGCACATCAGTGAAGGAGAAAAATTACTTATTTACTGACAGAAATGAAGAAAAACGTTTTTTTTTTTCAAAATTTTCTGCCCTTTTTTTTTTCAAAATTTTCTGCCCTTTTTTTCAAAAAAAATTTTGGTAAAAAAGAAAAATCCCAGCAGTGATTAAATACCACCAAAAGATAGCTCTATTTGTGTGAAAAAAATGATAACAATTTCACATGGTTACAGTGTAGCATGACCGCGCAGTTGTCATTCAAAGTGTGACAACACTGGAAACTGAAAAATGGCCTGGGCAGGAAGGGGGTCAAAGTGCCCTGTAGGTAAGTGGTAAACAAAGCAAAGTGATATTGCCTACTAAATGTGAAAAAATATATATATTTACATAGCACTAGAATTTATCCTATGTGTCTTTATTGTCAACAAAATTTCCATAATGGATTAATTAATCATAAAGACTAGCCTGCATCCTGTCTCACAAACATAGCATTTTAAAGTAGAATTGAAGCCCAACACTAACTGTTCCTAAAAATGTTCCCTCCTATGCTGCCTAGTACCTACCCTGTGTAAAAAAAATATACTTACCCTTTTTTAGTCTGATCACATGATTCAGCAGCTCCAGCTTTCCTGTGTAACCAGTTCGGCTCCAGAGCATTTTTTAAATGTTTTGCATATATGTTAAAATCTTAATTTTTGGTCATAAAATTACTTAAACCTCCAAAACATTATATATTTTCTGAAAGCAGAGGCCTTGTAGAATCAAAATGTGATAGTTACAAAGGTTTTTTTGTCAGGTGATATTTGTGCAAATGTTTATTAAATGCTAATTTCAGGGGAAAAAATATTAAAAAAAAGGAATTTAAGTGCAAAACCACAGAATATAATACCCATTTCTTGTGCTAGAATTTCTGTTCTCACTCGTGGCAAAAATATGTCCCACGTGTGGTGTGACTGCAGTTTACATACGGAAGTTACGGCAACTTTTTTTATTTTTTATTTATAATAATTTTTTTTTTTTACTTGATTGCTATAAAGAGGGTGTAAACCTCTGAAAAAAAATTCCCAAAATTATGTCTTGCAGTGCCGCCCGCACTCAGCTCCCATTGCCGACATCTTTCCCTGGGTTACGTCCAGGTTTGCGGCCTCCCATGCTGTGATTGGCCGGAGTCGCAATGACGTCACTTGCGCGCAGGTTCTGAACAAACGGCCCGAGCGGACTGTTCCTTCAGTGCGCATGCACCAATGACGTCGGTGGCAGCGTATATAGTAAATATTTCCTAAACGGTGCAAGTTTAGTAGATATTTCCAGTACCTACAGGTAAGCCTTACTATAGGCTTACTTGTAGGTACAATTAAAGAGGAAGACTTCCCCTTTAATAAACCCCTCTGTGATAGCATCAGGAAGGTGACAGGTACTCTTTATGGAGACATTAGGGGACTAATGGACCCCAATGTCTCCCCTGCCCGTCACACATCTAACCAAGCACAGATCAGCTTGGTTAGAAGTTAGAACTCTGACTGTACTGGCCAGGAATGGGTGCATCTGAAAACCGAAAGTGGCATCACTTCCGGTTTCATTGTTTGCATGTGAGATCGAGGTAAGGATTTGACTCGGTCTCACAGCGATCTCCCTCCCCTAGCTGGTGATTGTGTTCCAGGGCTCAGTTAAGAGCAGGAGAGCCCAGGAACCATGGGAGGAGGGGTTAGGCACTGCGCTGCCGGCTCTGTGAAAGTGATTGGCGACCCGTCAGATTAGGTAACGGATGTGACGTTCCATCAGCTGTGCATGTGTTCCACCTCTGCCAGGTTTGCTCATCTGACAGAACACTTGCAGTCAGAAGGCGGCAGCAGACATCCTAGTACATCCAGCTATGTCTTGAATATCACAGTAATTTTAGCAATATAGTGAGCGTATATAAATAAATATAGTATATTAACATCTGTGATGTTTAATTTTGAAAGCCTCAAGGTTTATTGATGAGCAGTGCGGGGTATACCAACATGGCCTCCACCACCTTCCTACAAAATGTAACATCCAAACAGCATCACAGATGTCACTCACTATATTTATTTATATTGCTAAAATTACTGTGAAATTCCAGACGTAGCTGGGTGTAGTAAGATGTCCGCTGCCACCATCTTCTGACTGCAGGTGTTCTGTCAGATTAGCAAACCTTCTCAGTTCCTTCAGAGGTTACTTGAACTGTGGTTACTTGACCTCTCATGGTGTATCCATGATTTTGGCAGAGCCAGCTGCATGAAAGATATTTTTAGCTGTTTAGATAGATTGCATTCTGACTACCACTGTAAGGGGGCATTCTTCCCACTAGCCACCAATGTAAGGGACATTTTACCCACTGACCAACAATGATTTGGTTTTAGAAGGGGTTCCTTCAGACCTGAAAATCATTTCAAGGGTTCCTCTTGGGTCAAAAAGGTTGAGAAAGGCTGTTCTAGACCTTCCTTCTTTATTACTCTGTGTTCTATAAAATAAAATAAAAACTACAGGGAGAGTGGGAACCCATTTGAACCCCTTTTAATGGCCACAGCAGGTGTTTAGAACTGATACCTCAAGCCAACAGATCTCACAATTAAGTGGATTGGCTTTCCAGCATCAGTTTTTGGTGGATAGGCTTTTACAAAAATGTGTAATATGGCTAGTGAGTAAGCTGCCTTTTCATTTTTCTCAGGGAGTGAGTGGTGCTCTGGTTGTACTGATGAAGGATGCCATAAAGCCAAACTTAATGCAGACACTAGAGGTAAGTCCTACCATTGTTACAAGTGCTCTGTGAAAATAACTTGCTCCATCTTCGAATGAATCGTTTTCATGGTTATGTTCTCTTTTTCAGGGAAATCCCGTGTTTGTTCATGCTGGACCTTTTGCTAACATTGCTCACGGAAACTCCTCCATACTGGCCGATAAAATAGCCCTGAAGCTGGTTGGTCCAGATGGATTTGTAGGTAGGTTGCCGTCCCAAGTAGAGTAGCAGATTGTTTTGTTTCATATTCATAATCACCTGCAATTGTGTGTTTGCAGTGACAGAAGCTGGCTTTGGAGCAGACATTGGCATGGAAAAGTTTTTCAACATCAAGTGTAGATATTCTGGTCTGTGCCCCTGTGCGGTGGTTTTGGTTGCCACAGTCCGAGCATTAAAAATGCATGGAGGAGGGCCAACTGTGAGTGTTAAGCTGTCATGTGAAAAGACCTTTGATGTTTCTTAGGAATTTAGACATTATAGATTATTTACACTGAGATTCTGTACCTTGCATGCATTTTAATAGAACTGCATATCTAGATGGCTGCCTGTAGTATTGGTGAATCCTGAATAGATTGTCAGCCAGTGTACACAAGTTTTTAAAAGGGGTTTTCACTTTCATAAAGTAAATGTAGCACAGCATTAGTAAAGTGTTTTTTTTTTTTTTTTGGTTTTGTTGCTTTTCTAGCAAATGAAGTCCTATACCTACCTGTCCGTGTTCCGCAGAGATCTTTTCTGTATTCTTAAAGCGGAACTTCTCTCAAAAGGGGCAATTCTGCTTGTTTGCATCCTCCCCCTCCACTGCCACATTTGGCACTTTTTGGGGGAGAGGGGGGAGACAGTACCTGTTTTTGACAGATACCCACTCCCACTTCTAGTCAGATCGGCCCCCCTTCTTCCCCTACAGCCTTCTGGAACACATCACAGGTTCCAAAAGACTGCAGGGCCATTTACAAAGCGCGGCTCGCACATGTGCAGTAGGAAATCGGCTTCCCCTATTTAAGATGCCGTTACCTGCACCCAAAGCTGATTGAGGGATCGGCTCGGGTGAGGCCATGGCTAGATTCCTGGACAGGTAAGTGTCCTTATGGTAAAAGTCAGCAGCTACAGTATGTGTAGCTGCTGACTTAATTTGCATTGGAGCTCCTCTTTATTACCACATGGCTTCTTCTTGAAAATCTTCACCGTAGGATCTGAGTCCTCTTGTGTATGCGTACTGTAGTCTTCATTGATTCCAGTGGAAGATCTGCACTCCACTTGAAATGAAAGGAGATGATTGCATATAGGCATCAGAAGAGCCACAGTTGTTTAAAGGAGAATCAGTGCATGGCAGACAGTCAGATCTCTTTGCATCACATTGAGCTTTTGGGTTTTAATGTTATACTTGTCCATGTAATAACCCAGAGACGTACTCCTTCTTTGCAGTTCCCTTTTTTCTAGATTACAGGAACACCTACATTGGCCTCCTGCTGATGAAATATGCTACTGAAAAATGGCCATAAAAGGGGTTGATTTGCTAAAACTAGAGAGCGCAAAATCTGGTGCAGCTGTGCACGAAAGCCAATCAGCTTCTAACTTAAAGTGGTTGTAAACCCTCACATATATACCCAGTGAAGTGACTGGCCTCAGGTGATACAGTTATAGATACAGAAGATACAGTCTTCCTTTCTCTTCTCTACATCTGTTCAAAGTCCAAAATGTATATACTTGTCTGAGCTGTGAGAAAAAAGTGGGCAGAAAGCTGAAGTTACACTCTGCAGAACTTAGCGAGGAGAGCTCTGAAAGCTGATTGAAGGGAGGAGACGCACCCCCCTTTACACAGCACATAGGAACAGAGCTGAGGTTGTCAATCAGCTGGAGACCCCTCCCCTGTCACCTTTTTTCTCTTGGTGTCAGGAAAATTTGTCAGAAGTGATTCATGCAGATAGCAGAGGAATGAAGCAGCAGGCAGAAATTACACTTAGTACTCCTAATTAAGACAAGTATATACTAAAGGGGGATATGTTTTGTTCATATTTCATGTCTGAGGTTTACAACCACTTTAAGCTTGTTCAATTAAACCTGGAAGCTGATGGGTTTCTTTGCAGAGCTGCATTAGATTTTGCACACTCCAGTTTCTCCATCAACCATGGGGTATGTAAGGACTCAGTGTATAGTTCAAAAAAGGGGATATGGAAGATGGGGATCCCTGCGTGTTATTACTTAGAATAGTACCAAAGAGAAGGCGGCTTTCTATATAAAATGGAGTGCCCATTAATGTCCTAGTCTTCAGCCCACCTTAGATTTATACAATTTCATACGATTTAGGTGTTGTGTTTTTTTTTTTTTTTTTTTTTAAGCCTGCTAAATTCTAGGTTCCAAAATGGATAGAATACGTATTGCTGTTACATGAAGGCAACAGATGGCAGATAAATGAATACACTGACATTTAAATGTGTCTTTCATTCAGGTCACTGCTGGTGTTCCTCTACCAAAGGAGTATACTGAAGAGGTGAGCAATCTAAGTACTTGGTTTTTGTGGTGTTCATTTATGCTCTATAAATAAATCGGCAAAGGTTTTAGTCATTTGCTTGCGTACTAAAAGATTTCCAGCTGTTCGGTTATGTTTGCCCTGAAACAAGAGCTGTATTCAAATCGGCTTCATGCGGATGAATGAAGCATTAATCATTCCATAATGGGCCTTGATGTGTTACCGAGGTTTAGGTGTTACAAACCCAGTGCTTTCAAAAAGGTTCTTGAAGGGTTGGTCCACTTTTGTAAAGAAAATAAATAAATAATAATAAAAAAAAAAAAAATTATATTATATATATATATATATATATATATATATATATATATATATATATATATATATATTACACTCACCGGCCACTTTATTAGGTACTGGCTTTTTGCAATTCATTTTTTAATTATTTTTTTATTAAACTTACCCAATCTACAGCCACGTGTGTTTTTTAATTTTTTTGCCATTAAAAAAAAAAAACATGACTTGTTAAGACACTTGAGTGTTTTATACTCAATTGACATACAGATCTCCTAGATATGTAATTTTCTACTGATGTTGTTGACTCTCTGCTCTTCCCAGAGGGGTTGTCTCTTATTACAACACTAGGATTGATTATGTGAAAATACCACGGAGATCCTCGTGCCTCCCAGGTTGTAGGAAATTAGAGGAATTCATGTGTGAATTACAATGCAAGTGTTAGCAGTTTGATAACATTTTTGCCATATATCGCTAGCCAGGGAAGTTTTTTTTTTTTCCTTTTGGTCAGAAAAAGTAGAGTAATGTCGCTTACACACGGTCGGAACTTCCAACAAATGTTCGATGTGAGCTTGTTGTCAGAAAATCCGACCGTGTGTATGCACCATCGGATATTTACTGTCGGAATTTCCGACAACAAAAATTTGAGAGCTGGTTCTCAAATTTTCCGACAACAAAAGTTGTTGTCGGAAATTCCGACCGTGTGTACACAATTCAACGCACAACAATTCTACGCATGCTTGGAATCAATTTGACGCATGCTCAGAATCATTGTACTTCATTTTTCTCGGCTCGTCGTAGTGTTTTTCCGACAACATTTGTGTGACGGTGTGTATGCAAGACAAGTTTGAGCAAACATCCGTCGTTAAAAAATCCACGGTTTTGTTATCGGAATGTCCGATCGTGTGTATGCGGCATAAGACTTACTGTAGACGACACATTTTGACTGGATTGGACAAAATACAAACAATGGTGGTCCTGCAAGCATCACCTGGTTTGGCAGAAGTTGATTTAAATATTGACTTACCCGGAAAACTATAGGCTGAAAAGTGACTGCATGCTGTCCGATATTCAGGCAGTCGTGGTGCCTGAATATAATAGCTGGCTGTGGAGATCCCCCCATTAACGCTCATTTTCAAACACAGCAAATACATAGTACAAATGCATATGCAAGAAAAATAAATCTATTTCTATGAGCCTAGTTTACACTATTGCAGTGTTGTCATGTGCGTTTAAAAAAAAAGTACAGCATGCTGCATTTTTCAGCACCATACACACGCATTAACATGCACAAACGTGTTTAAATGCAACTTGGTAAACCAAATAAATTGCATATATAAGTGCGTATCCACACATACAAACAAACATCATAAAAAATAAAACTCAAACAATAGTGTCCATGGGTTCAATAAATAATACAGCAAACGTTTTCCAAATAAAAAGTCCATAAATCAAACGTCCAAAATAAGGAAATCTTCAACCATCCACCAGTGATGCACCGTGGAATAAATGAGTAACCACCTTGTGCCCTCCACCGTAAAACATAAGGTGGTTCTAAAGGCTTAACGCTTTTTCCCTTCATGCATTCTATGCACAAAGGTAAAAATCTTCTGTGTGCAGCATTGCCCCCAGCCCCTCCCAATACTTACCATGGATATAAAAAGTCTACACACCCCTGTTAAAATGTCAGGTTTTTGTGATGTAAAAAAAAATAGATAAAGATAAATAATTTCAGAACTTTTTCCACCTTTAATGTGACCTATAAACTGTACAACTCAATTGAAAAACAAAATGAAATCTTTTAGGGGATGGGGAGTATAAAATAAAAAACTAAAATAATGTGGTTGCATAAGTGTGCACACCCTCTTATAACTGGGGATGTAGCCGTGTTCAGAATTAAGCAATCACATTCAAACTCATGTTAAATAGGAGTCAGTACACACCTCCCATCATTTAAAGTGCCTCTGATTAACCCCAAATAAAGTAAAGCTGTTCTAGTAGGTCTTTCCTGACATTTTCTTAGTCGCATCCTACAGCAAAAGCCATGGTCAGCAGAGAACTTCCAAAGCACCAGAAGGATCTCATTGTTGAAAGGTATCAGTCAGGAGAAGGGTACAAAAGAATTTACAAGGCATTAGATATACTATGTAACACAGTGAAGACAGTCATCATCAAGTGAAGAAAATATGGCACAACAGTGACATTACCAAGAACTGGACGTCCCTCCAAAATTGATGAGAAGAAAACAGGCAAGGGAGGCTGCCAAGAGGCCTACAGCAACATTAACCACTTCCTGCAACCCGCCGTACCTGTAAGTCGGTAGGAGGAAGTGGGTGTATTGGGGTATAGCTGCAGGCTATACCCCAATACTGTATTTTTAGAGCAGGCGGTCGGCCATCTGGTGATAACGGCCGATCAGGCTCAGCAGATGCTCGGCTGTTATCCCCACCCCCGCCCCGCTCTTCCTGGGTCTTCCGTCCCACCGGAAGACATAAGCCACCATCCGGCGCATCCGCCGGCTAGGCTGAGACCCAAACAGGGCTGGATTCAGCTTCGATCACGTCTGCGATGTAAAATCCCTGAAGCGACATCATGACGGCACTTCCGGTTTACTCGGCTGTCTCGACCCCCGAGCCCTCCATAAAGAGTACCTGTCACTGCCTATTACTGTCACATGTTGTCATCCCTGCCTATAACTGTCACAGTGGCTCAGGTGCCCCCAGAGCAAGCTGCTTGCTATGGGGGTACTAGGCAAGAGGGAGGGGCCAGGAGCACCAGCAGGTGACCCCAGAAGAAGAGGATCGGGCAGCTATGTGCAAAACCATTCCAAACAGCAGGTAAGTAGTACATGTTTAAAAAAAAAAAAAAAAAAAAAAAAACACCTTTAGCCTAAGTTCACACTGACTGCAGGAATGAAATCGTGCGAGTTCAGCTGAACTCGCACAATTTCATTCTTGCATGTCAGTCCCAATTTCGGGGCGATCTCAGACATCTGTGCGGGTTTCTGCACAGATGTCAATGGAAATCACACCCCGAAATCGGCAAAAGCAAATGCGGCGTCGCACCAATTCGGACTATGCCATTACCGCCAATTTGGCATGTGATTTGGTGACCCGGTACTGGCCGGCCTTAGGTCCCCTGAACCCCAGACTTGGCACACATGTAGCCTCACTCTTCCTCTATAAATGTGCAAAGTTTTTTGTCTAGGGGACCTACAGCCAGGGAGCACCGATTTTTCAAAGCCGGGCACCTCTTCCATAGACTCCCATGTTAAACATCAGTCTAGTCATGGACACAGTGAGGCATGCACATGGTGAGGCACAGTGAGGCATGCAGATGGACACCCTAGGCTTTTTACTCGAGTCAATAAGTTTTCCCAGTTTTTTGTGGAAAAATTAGGTACCTCGGCTTGTATTCGGGTCAGCTTATACTCGAGTATATACGGTAATAGAGGGGAAATCTTCCAATGGGGACACTAGTTCTGATGACCTGGGGGTCACCAAGGAATTGTCTTAAGTTGCAGGGATTCCCCCTCACTTCCTGTTTGGATACGGGACAGGAAGTGAGGGGAAATCTCTGCAATAGGACACAGATGGTGAAAAACAAAATGTGACAGGAGTTATAATCCTCCCTTGCACTATCCAAAATTAAAAAAGTTTTACCTATAGTTCCACTTTAAAACGGAACTCCAGGCAGACACAACCTGACACTAACCATCTTTTGACCAGAGCAATTTTAAAAGTTTCTTGGATATGTTAAAATTAGCTTTTTTTTTTTTTTTTTTTTTTGCTAGAAAACCATTAAACCGTTACAAATTTTCTGAAAGCACAGTCACTTCAGAAGAAAATAGTGGCAGGTGCACTTTCTTTATCGTACACCACGGGACACAGAGCTAGTCATTACATAATGGGTTAAGGGTCACCAGCGGTGATTGGACACTGGCACAACCAATGGAAGACAGTTCCCCTCCATATAACCCCTCCCATCAGGGAAGTACCTCAGTTTTTTCGCCAGTGTCGAAAGGTGTTGGACGCGTTAGGAGGTGCTAAAGGAAAGCTCTACCAAAGAGACCCTCTGGGGGTAAAAGAGCTATGCTTTCGGATCCATCCAAGACGCCTACAAATGAGCTGAATCTGGATGGGATCCGGGCCTCATCCATGAGGCGTCGCCTGTAATGTCTCTCTTCGGAGGACTGGGCTCTAAGATCCAGCACTTTCGCTATTTCGCTATAAAGTCCTGGTAAGAGTCTTGTACAAGGCCCAGTGGAGAGGTATCCTTTAAATAGGAACCCATATCCCTGAAGGTTGGCACACATAGCCCACCGTGAAGGGTGAAGTTTGGTATCTGTCTGAAATTTTTCAGCAGAAAAACCTGCGGCGTGGATAAGGTGAGATTAGAAGGTCCATAACTAGGTTGGGACCTTTTTCAAAAAATGGATGTCTTCTTTTTTTCCACCACTGGGGGGAGTAAAGAGCTGAATATACTCACCTCACTCTGTTCAGTGTCGGCTTCGGCGAAGCACACTGCTCGTCACCTCCGCTGCCGAGCTTGCTGGGGCACCCCGATCCTCCTTTCGGTGGCCGACCAGACACCTGCAGATGCAGGTAAGTGGGAACAAGGGCTGATGAGAGTCCTCTCTCACTATGGCCACCGCCATAGCGCTAAGGGCCGCGCGCGCGCGCGGGAGCGCGCTTTATCGGAGGGGGGGGGCGAAGGCGTGCGCGGGCACGTGGCGCGCGCAGGCACAGAAACGGCGCCAAATTTAAAGGACTGTCAGTGTGAGAAGCACTGCAGCAGCAAGCAAGCTCGTTAGTTCTCTTGTTCCTGGCAGAGAAACACAGCAGCTATACAGGGACGTAAGACTCCATGTGGTTGGATTGGGTACTTCCTAGAAGACATCCATGTTATGCATAGTTATGTGTTAAAAGTTGCATACTTATTGTATTTGCTAAACTGAACACGGTAGTATATGCATTTAGGTACCTTGTATTTTGTCTAAACAGTAAGCCTTCCAGGGGAAGTAATACGGACAAAAAGAGATAAGAAAGCACCACCGCCTGAGAGGAGGCTCTAACTGTGCTGACTCGGTACCTTTCTCTCCTGTGTTGCTAAATGCACCTGTTCAGGATGAGCCATTACCTCTGTCAGGTATGGCGGCTTCCTCAGTGAAGCCTGGGCCTGTATATGTCACTGAGGACACTTTATCAGCTGCCCTAAATAATCTGGAGGAAAAAATTGCTACCTTAATCGCTAAGTCCTCTAAAAAGGGACAATAAGCGAAGCAGGTCTCTTCCAGTATTGGACCTCCCTTCAGAAGTACCTGAGGGAGGAGGATGAGGAGGAGGAGGGCTACATCAGCAGAGGATGAGGAGCCAGATTTTAAGGTCACAGGTACAATGCTATAGCAGTGCATTTAAGTTAACCTCTGCGGAGGTAACGGAATTACCTGTCTCCTCCCTAGGGTCATTAGGATCCCTGCAAGGTGCATGCTCCTTCCCGGTTCATCCGTTACTAGAGGATCTAATATACGCAAACTGGCAACATCCAGATAAGCGTTTCTCACCTCCAAAAAGGTTTAACATTCTTTATCCTATGGGGGAAATTTTTTTAAAGAAATGGAGCCTGCCTGCGGTAGTTGCGGCTATTTCTTGTGTAAATAAAAACCTGACATGTCCGGTGGATAATGTACAAGGGTTTAAAAGATCCTTCTGAGAGGAAGTTGAAATCCTCCTTCCTTTTGGCCGGCTCAATTACCCAACCTGCAGTAGCAGCAGTCGGTATGTGTCAGGTCATCAGCCAACAGGTAAAGCAGGGGCTGAAGGAACTGCCTTCAGAGCAGGCTAGAAATTGGGAAAATTTGCCTAAAGCCTTATGCTTCACAGTGGATGCCATGAGAGATTCTATCATACAGGCATCACGCCTTACACTCCAGCTGGTACAGATGCGCAGAGTACTTTGGCTTAAGCATTGGTCAGCGGAAACCCCATGCAAAAAGCTGTTGGCAAGTTCCCGTTCCATGGCGAACGCCTATTTGGGGAAGATTTAGAAAAATATATACAGAAGATATCAAGTGGTAAAACGACTTTTACCTGAGAGAAAGAAAAACAAGAGATCTTGTTTTAAACGCTCTCTCTCCCCAGCTCCTGGGAAATCTGACTCCAACCAGTGGCGGCGGCCTGTTTTAGCCGCCCACAAAAGCCAAGGGGCAAGCTCAGAAGAACAAGAAGCCGTGGGGTGCAAGAGCTAATAAGCAAGCCCCCAAAGCCTCTCAGTGAAGGGGCGCCCCCGCTCGGCCGAGTGGGAGGAAGGCTTTGTCAGTTCTGAGCGACTTGGTGGTCAGAAATCCAGGACAATTGGGTAGTATCCACAATATCCTCAGGGTACAAACTGGAATTTCGAGAGATCCCACCTTCTCAATTCCGAGGTTCAAGACTCTCCAAGGATCCACAAAAAAAGAGAATCCTTCTTCAAAGGTTTGAATCACTTAATGGCTCAAGGGGTAGTTACAGACGTACCCCAAAAAGAGCGAGGTTCAGGTTTTTACTCAAACCTCTTTGTGATTCCAAAGCCAAATGGAGATGTCAGACCCATCCTGGATCTAAAATCCCTAAATCGGTTCCTGAACGATCGCCATTTTCGAATGGAAACGATCCGATCCGTGGCCGCCACTTTAAAGGGCGGAAAATTCATGGCGCCCATAGATATCAAGGACGCACATTTACACATACCCATCCTCCCCGCTCACCAAAGATTCCTAAGGTTTGCGGTAGAAGATCGCCACTTTCAATTTGTGGCTCTGCCGTTTGGTGTAGCCACCGCGCCCATAGTATTCACAAAGGTGCTAGCTCCTCTGTTAGCAAACCTAAGAACACGGGGCAGTGCGGTAACAGCCTATCTGGACGATCTACTAGTAATAGATCAGTCAAAGGAGGGATTGGGTCACGCTGTACACACTACAGTAGGATACCTGGAGCATTTAGGATGGATTATAAATTTACAAAAATCCTCTCTCCAGGCCCAAAGAAGGATAGTGTACCTGGGCATGATCATAGATACAGCCCAAAACAGGGTATACCTGCCAGAACCGAAGATACAGTCTCTGAAAGACCTGATCCACAAGGTCAAAGCAAACAAGAGGCCGTCTATTCGCCTTTGCATGAGACTATTGGGAAAGATGGTAGCCTCTTTCGAGGCGGTCCCTTACGCCCAGTTTCATTCGAGACTACTTCAAGGCAATATTTTAGCTTCCTGGAACAGGAAGAGCCAAGCTCTGGATATACCCATGCGCCTGTCCCCACAAGTACGCCACAGCTTCGATTGGTGGCTAGAAGCCAAGAATTTACGGAAGGGAAAGTCCTTCCTCCCAGTGGCCTGGAAGGTGGTATCTACGGATGCCAGCCTATCGGGCTGGGGTGCAGTATTCGAGGAGGCTTCTACCCAGGGACCTGGGCCAAGACTCAGGGGATCCTGCCCATCAATGTGCTAGAGATCCGGGCGGTATATCTAGCCCTCAAAACCTGGACATACAGGTTACAGGGCTACCCAGTTCGGGTTCAATCCGACAATGCTACTGCAGTAGCTTACATCAATCACCAAGGAGGCACCCGCAGTCGGGCAGCCCAAAGAGAGGTGAACCGGATCTTGGCATGGGCAGAAGAGCATGTACCTTGCCTTTCTGCAATCTTCATTCCAGGGATAGAAAATTGGCAAGCAGACTACCTGAGTCGTCAGCAGCTGCTACCAGGAGAGTGGTCTCTTCACCCCGAGATCTTTCAGGCCATATGTCTGAGATGGGGAAACCCAGATGTAGACCTGCTAGCTGCCAGGTTCAACAAGAAATTGGACAACTTTGTGTCCAGAACGAGAGATCCTCTAGCCTACGGGACAGACGCTCTAATAATACAGACGCTCTAATAACTCCATGGAATCAGTTCTCACTGATCTATGCATTCCCTCCGATCCCTCTTCTACAAAGACTGCTTCGCAGGATCAAGGAGGAGGGAATACCAGTAATCCTAGTGGCCCCAAACTGGCCCAGGAGGCCTTGGTACGCCGAGATTGTAAAAATGGCGATAGGAAGGCCCTGGAAGTTTCCACTTCGACACGACCTGCTGTCACAGGGTCCAGTATTCCACCCTTCCTTACAAAGGCTAAAGTTGACGGCCTGGCTGCTGAGACCCACATTTTTAAAAAGAGAGGGGTCTCTGGTCCGGCTCTTTCTACGCTCATTAATGCTAGAAAGCCAGCCTCCAGACTCATTTATCATAGAGTCTGGAGAGCATACGTTTCCTGGTGTGAATCCAGATGTTGGAATCCTCAGAAATATGGAATAAGTAGGATTCTTGCTTTTTGCCAGTTAGGAGTGGATATGAATTTAGCCCTTAGCACCATCAAGGGGCAAATATCGGCTCTATCAGTCTTCTTTCAGAGACCATTGGCATCTCACTCCCTAGTTCGGACATTCATTAAGGGGATACTGAGGATAAATCCTCCAGTTAGGACTCCCTTGTGTCCATGGGATTTGAATTTGGTATTGTCAGTGTTGCAAAAGCAACCTTTTGACCCTATTCGCCATATTCCTTTAATTATATTGAGTAGGAAGTTGGCCTTTCTGATTGCTATAGCTTCTGCTAGGAGAGTATCAGAGCTAGCAGCTCTTTCTTGTAAAGAGCCTTATCTAATTTGTCACAAGGACAAAATCGTACTACGACCCCATCCGGCTTTTCTACCTAAGGTGGTGTCGGCTTTTCACTTGATTCAAGACATTGTTCTGCCTTCCTTTTTTCCAAACCCGCGGACGGCGGGGGAAAAATTATTACACTCTCTAGATCTAGTGAGAGCGGTAAAGGTGTATCTGCAAGCAACCGCTCAGATACGTAAAACAGATGTTTTGTTTATTTTACCAGATGGGCCCAAGAAGGGCCAAGCGGTATCAAAATCCACCATTTCCAGGTGGATTAGACAAGTAATTATTCAAGCTTATGGTTTAAAGAACAGGACTCCTCCTTTTCCTGTTAAGGCGCACTCTACCAGGGCGATAGGTGCTTCATGGGCAGTGCACCACCAGGCTTCGATGGCTCAGATCTGTAAAGCTGCAACTTGGTCTTCAGTCCATACATTTTCCAAATTCTATCAAATAGATGTGAAAGGACATGAGGATTCCGCCTTTGGGCGAAGTGTGCTGCAGGCAGCAGTATAGGGCTTCTGGTCCGCAAGCGGCCTGTTTTGATCTGTGTCTCCCCCCCTTCATATGAGCATTGCTCTGGGACGTCCCATTATGTAATGACTAGCTCTGTGTCCCGTGGTGTACGATAAAGAAAATAGGATTTTTATAACAGCTTACCTGTAAAATCCTTTTCTTGGAGTACACCACGGGACACAGAGGTCCCCCCCTTCTTATGGGAACCTTACTGCTTTGCTACAAAACTGAGGTACTTCCCTGATGGGAGGGGTTATATGGAGGGGAACTGTCTTCCATTGGTTGTGCCAGTGTCCAATCACCGCTGGTGACCCTTAACCCATTATGTAATGACTAGCTCTGTGTCCCGTGGTGTACTCCAAGAAAAGGATTTTACAGGTAAGCTGTTATAAAAATCCTATTTTTTTAATTTGCATGATATTTTCAAGAAAAAGTGCACTAAGACAGGGTTGCATCAAGTAAATAGATACCAAACATGTCAAGCCTCTACACCTAATCTCCAGTGGGCTAACAATCCCCCATGTGATAGCATTGGCAAGTGACATGACCCACAATGTCCCCCCTGCCTTCCATTACAGCTAAGCAAGCACATATTGTGTTTTATTTGCTGCTTCCCCATACAATCATGTAATCCTTTAGCTTCTGGGTTCATTAGACACAGAGGAGATTGGGCTTTGAATGATCCCTTGGCACTTCCTCTTCTCAATGTTGGGGCATTTTACAGCGATCGCAAGCTTCCTGGAAGAACAGGAGAGCCTAGGAATCGCCACAGGTGCTGGCAGCGGAGGCGGCACTTTCACAGCTCCATAAAAGTGATCGGGTGGCTCTAGAGCACTCATAACGCTTTCACTTTGGAAAGATTTGATCAGCAGCTCTGCTCTAAAACGAAATTTCCTGACATGCAATGCATTTTTGTGACGGCACTATCTGCAGTCTGGAGGACTGCCAGGGATATGTCCATGGCTGCCTGAGCTCACAGAAAGAGAGGTTGCATAACCTTGAGGATTCAGTGCTCCCTGAATAGCCAAATCTTTTGTAGACTTGCAAAATATATTTTAGCACATTTTTTCCCTATATCCATAAATAAGAAGACTTTTCAGTATGCTTTCTCATTCATTGGAGACAGACCTTGGATGAATATAATGATAAATGATCCCCTATACCAGGGGTCTCCTGACTTTCTAAATGAAGGGCCAGTTTATGGTCCTTCAGATCTTAGGGGACCAGACTTTGGCCAGTGGGAAAATAAAATGCCAAAGCATCAGTGGGAATAAATAATGCCTCAGGCTTGGTGGTCAGTGGAAGTAAAAAAAATGTGGCCAAGTAGGAGGAATAGTGCCCCATGATTGGTATGATTGGTCCCCATCACAGTGCCCCTTTACATCAGGTGTCCCCATCACAGTGCCCCTTTAAATCAGGTGTACCCATCACAGTGCCCCTTTACATCAGGTGTCCCCATCACAGAGCCCCATCAGGTGTCCCCATCACAGCGCCCCTTTAAATCAGGTGTCCCCATCACAGCGCCCCTTTAAATCAGGTGTCCCCATCACAATGCCCCTTTACATCAGGTGTCTCCATCACAGTGCCCCTTTACAACAGGTGTCCCCTTCACAGCGCTCCTTTAAATCAGGTGTCCCCTTCACAGCGCTCCTTTAAATCAGGTGTCCCCTTCACAGCGCTCCTTTAAATCAGGTGTCCCCATCACAGCGCCCCTTTACATCAGGTGTCCCTATCACAGTGCCCCTTTACATCAGGTGTCCCTATCAAAGTGCCCCTTTACATCAGGTGTCCCTATCACAGTGCCCCTTTACATCAGGTGTCCCTATCACAGTGCCCCTTTACATCAGGTGTCCCTATCACAGTGCCCCTTTACATCAGGTGTCCCTATCACAGTGCCCCTTTACATCAGGTGTCCCCATCACAGTGCCCCTTTACATCAGGTGTCCCCATCACAGTGCCCCTTTACAACAGGTGTCCCCTTCACAGCGCTCCTTTAAATCAGGTGTCCCCATCACAGCACCCCTTTAAATCAGGTGTCCCCATCACAGCGCCCCTTTAAATCAGGTGTCCCCATCACAGTGCCCCTTTACATCAGGTGTCCCCATCACAGTGCCCCTTTACATCAGGTGTCCCTATCACAGTGCCCCTTTACATCAGGTGTCCCTATCACAGTGCCCCTTTACATCAGGTGTCCCCATCACAGTGCCCCTTTACATCAGGTGTCCCCATCACAGTGCCCCTTTACATCAGGTGTCCCCATCACAGTGCCCCTTTACATCAGGTGTCCCCATCACAGCGCCCCTTTAAATCAGGTGTCCCCATCACAGCGCCCCTTTAAATCAGGTGTCCCCATCACAGCGCCCCTTTAAATCAGGTGTCCCCATCACAGCGCCCCTTTACATCAGGTGTCCCTATCACAGTGCCCCTTTACATCAGGTGTCCCTATCACAGTGCCCCTTTACATCAGGTGTCCCTATCACAGTGCCCCTTTACATCAGGTGTCCCCATCACAGTGCCCCTTTACATCAGGTGTCCCCATCACAGTGCCCCTTTACATCAGGTGTCCCCATCACAGTGCCCCTTTACATCAGGTGTCCCCATCACAGCGCCCCTTTAAATCAGGTGTCCCCATCACAGCGCCCCTTTAAATCAGGTGTCCCCATCACAGCGCCCCTTTAAATCAGGTGTCCCCATCACAGCGCCCCTTTAAATCAGGTGTCCCCATCACAGCGCCCCTTTAAATCAGGTGTCCCCATCACAGTGCCCCTTTACATCAGGTGTCCCCATCACAGTGCCCCTTTACATCAGGTGTCCCCATCACAGTGCCCCTTTACATCAGGTGTCCCCATCACAGTGCCCCTTTACATCAGGTGTCCCCATCACAGTGCCCCTTTACATCAGGTGTCCCCATCACAGTGCCCCTTTAAATTAGGGGTCCCCATCACCGCGCTAATTTACATCAGGTGTCCCCATCACAGTGCCCCTTTACATCAGGGGTCCCCATCACAGTGCCCCTTTACATTAGGTGTCCCCATCACAGTGCCCCTTTACATTAGGTGTCCCCATCACAGTGCCCCTTTACATTAGGTGTCCCCATCACAGCTTTTTTTACATTAGGTGTCCCCATCACAGCTTTTTTTACATTAGGTGTCCCCATCACAGCTTTTTTTACATTAGGTGTCCCCATCACAGCTTTTTTTACATTAGGTGTCCCCATCACAGCTTTTTTTACATTAGGTGTCCCCATCACAGCTTTTTTTACATTAGGTGTCCCCATCACAGCTTTTTTTACATTAGGTGTCCCCATCACAGCTTTTTTTACATTAGGTGTCCCCATCACAGCTTTTTTTACATTAGGTGTCCCCATCACAGCTTTTTTTACATTAGGTGTCCCCATCACAGCTTTTTTTACATTAGGTGTCCCCATCACAGCTTTTTTTACATTAGGTGTCCCCATCACAGCTTTTTTTACATTAGGTGTCCCCATCACAGCTTTTTTTACATTAGGTGTCCCCATCACAGCTTTTTTTACATTAGGTGTCCCCATCACAGCTTTTTTTACATTAGGTGTCCCCATCACAGCTTTTTTTACATTAGGTGTCCCCATCACAGCTTTTTTTACATTAGGTGTCCCCATCACAGCTTTTTTTACATTAGGTGTCCCCATCACAGCTTTTTTTACATTAGGTGTCCCCATCACAGCTTTTTTTACATTAGGTGTCCCCATCACAGCTTTTTTTACATTAGGTGTCCCCATCACAGCTTTTTTTACATTAGGTGTCCCCATCACAGCTTTTTTTACATTAGGTGTCCCCATCACAGCTTTTTTTACATTAGGTGTCCCCATCACAGCTTTTTTTACATTAGGTGTCCCCATCACAGCTTTTTTTACATTAGGTGTCCCCATCACAGCTTTTTTTACATTAGGTGTCCCCATCACAGCTTTTTTTACATTAGGTGTCCCCATCACAGCTTTTTTTACATTAGGTGTCCCCATCACAGCTTTTTTTACATTAGGTGTCCCCATCACAGCTTTTTTTACATTAGGTGTCCCCATCACAGCTTTTTTTACATTAGGTGTCCCCATCACAGCTTTTTTTACATTAGGTGTCCCCATCACAGCTTTTTTTACATTAGGTGTCCCCATCACAGCTTTTTTTACATTAGGTGTCCCCATCACAGCTTTTTTTACATTAGGTGTCCCCATCACAGCTTTTTTTACATTAGGTGTCCCCATCACAGCTTTTTTTACATTAGGTGTCCCCATCACAGCTTTTTTTACATTAGGTGTCCCCATCACAGCTTTTTTTACATTAGGTGTCCCCATCACAGCTTTTTTTACATTAGGTGTCCCCATCACAGCTTTTTTACATTAGGTGTCCCCATCACAGCTTTTTTTACATTAGGTGTCCCCATCACAGCTTTTTTTACATTAGGTGTCCCCATCACAGCTTTTTTTTACATTAGGTGTCCCCATCACCGCGCTAATTTACATTAGGTGTCCCCATCACAGTGCCCCTTTACATCAGGTGTCCCCATCACAGTGCCCCTTTACATCAGGTGTCCCCATCACAGTGCCCCTTTACATCAGGTGTCCCCATCACAGTGCCCCTTTACATCAGGTGTCCCCATCACAGTGCCCCTTTACATCAGGTGTCCCCATCACAGTGCCCCTTTACATCAGGTGTCCCCATCACAGTGCCCCTTTACATCAGGTGTCCCCATCACAGTGCCCCTTTACATCAGGTGTCCCCATCACAGTGCCCCTTTACATCAGGTGTCCCCATCACAGTGCCCCTTTACATCAGGGGTCCCCATCACAGCTCTCATTTACATCAGGTGTCCCCATCACAGTGCCCCTTTACATCAGGGGTCCCCATCACAGTGCCCCTTTACATCAGGTGTCCCCATCACAGTGCCCCTTTACATCAGGTGTCCCCATCACAGTGCCCCTTTACATCAGGTGTCCCCATCACAGTGCCCCTTTACATCAGGTGTCCCCATCACAGTGCCCCTTTACATCAGGTGTCCCCATCACAGTGCCCCTTTACATCAGGTGTCCCCATCACAGTGCCCCTTTACATCAGGTGTCCCCATCACAGTGCCCCTTTACATCAGGTGTCCCCATCACAGTGCCCCTTTACATCAGGTGTCCCCATCACAGTGCCCCTTTACATCAGGGGTCCCCATCACAGCTCTCATTTACATTAGGTGTCCCCATCACAGTGCCCCTTTACATCAGGTGTCCCCATCACAGTGCCCCTTTACATCAGGTGTCCCCATCACAGTGCCCCTTTACATCAGGTGTCCCCATCACAGCGCTCATTTACATCAGGTGTCCCCATCACAGTGCCCCTTTACATCAGGGGTCCCCATCACAGCGCTCATTTACATCAGGCATTCCCGTCAAAGTGCCTCCTTACATCAGATGTCTCCATCAGAGTCCCCCTTAACATAAAATGTGCCCATCAGCGTGTCCCTTAACATAAAATTTTATATTAAGGGACACTCTAATGGGCAAATTTTATGTTAAGGGGCAGCCTGATGGGCACATCTTATATTAAGGGGCACTCTGATGGGCACAACAAAACGTGCCCCTTAACATAAAATTTGCCCATCAGTCTCCCTTAACATAAAATTTGCCCAATAGAGTACCCCTTAACATAAAATATGTCCAACAACGTGCCCCTTAACATAAAATATGTCCAACAACATGCCCCTTAACATAAAATATGTCCAACAACGTGCCCCTTAACATAAAATTTGCCCATCAGAGTGCCCCTTAACATAAAATTTGCACATCAGAGTGCCCCTTAACATAAAATATGTCCAACAGTGTGTCCCTTAACATAAAACTCTACCCATCAGAGTGACCCTTAACATAAAATTTGCCCATCAGAGTGCCCCTTAACATAAAATTTGCCCATCAGAGTGACCCTTAACAGAAAATCTGTCCAACAGCGTGCCCCTTAACATAAAATGTGCCCATGGGCACATTTTATATTAAGGGACACTCTGATGGGCAAACTTTATGTTAAGGGGCACCCTGATGGGCACATTTTATATTAAGGGGCACTCTGATGGGCACAACAAAACGTGCCCCTTAGCATAAAATCTGCCCATCAGAGTGCCACTAATACAAAATGTGCCCATCAGTGTTGCTCTTAAAATAAAATATGCCCATCAGAGTGCCCCTTAACATAAAATAAGGGTCACGCTGATGGGCACCTTTTATGTTAAGGGGCACTCGGATGGACACATTTTTTTTTATGGGGCACGCTGATGGGTATATTTTTAATGTGCACGCTGATGGGCACATTTTATGTTAAGGGGCACTCTGATGGCCACAACAAAATAAATGTGTCCATCAGTGTGCCCAATAACAAAATATGCCTATCAGTGTGCACATTAAAAATATACCCATCAGCATGCCCCTTAAAATAAAATGTGTCCATCAGAGTGCCCCTTAACATAAAAAAGGGTGCCCATCAGCGTGACCTTTAACAACATATGCCCAGCAGTGTGCACAATAAAAATATGCCCATTAGTGATCACCAATTACCATGTGGCCCACATATCTTGAATGCAGGAGGGCACAACTGAAATACCAAAGGGGCGGAAGCTGTGAAATAAGGAGAGCCAGGACCCGGGAACCACGAGTAGCAGGGGGGCGGGGCGCACACGTGACGTCACACCCCTACTCGCAAGGAGAGGCAGAAGTGGACCCGGGAACCGCGAGCAGCAGGGGGGCGGGGCACGCACGTGACATCACGCCCCTACTCGCAAGGAGAGCAAGGCGTGGACCCGGGAACCACGAGCAGCAGGGGGCGGGCACGCATGTGACGTCACGCCCCTACTCGCGACCCATGAGTGCGAGCTGGTCTTCTGTCAACTCCGAGACCTGTGGTGAGGAGCAGGGGGCGGACACACGCAGCGTCACTGGTTGCTGGGGAAACCCGCGGTCCCAGCAAACCAATGCTTGCTGACTATTCTAATTATACTGGCGGTCCGGGCAGAAGCGTCACTCGGTCCGGACTCGGACCGCGGGCCGCCATTTAGTGACGGCTGCTCTACACTATCTACACAAACTGGTTAAATATTATTTGTGCAAAAAAAAGTTTTGCTGGTAATTTCTTCTTCGCTGTCCTCTCTTGCTGCGGAAGAAGAATAATCTGCATTTTAGATAAAAAGGGTTTCAATTATCATAATTATAGTTTTCAAAATGTGTTAAAGATTTCTAGCACCTGGAAAACTTGGCATCTTTTCCCCACACGTACGCAAGTGTCCAAAACTTAGTTGTGCAAACTCCTGCTTTGTGCCTTTTGTTCTGTGCCTCCTGTGCTCCATTTTAAAGTCTAAATCAATAGACTTTGGAAAAAATAAAAGTTAAAACCCTTCCTTCTTTTTTCTGTGTGAGGTTCCAAACAAGAAGTCTGGCTTAAAGCGAGTACTGGCTCGGCTGAAAGTAACTGCATCCACCATTCCATAAAGTCCTTGTTCTGGCACTTTCAATTATACAGTGTCAGCAATCTGCTTCTGTCTCCCAGCTGGTCACCTGCATTATCATGCTGTCACATGCTCTCCCAAAGGAGACTACAAGCAGATGTACCAACACCGCACATTGCATAGGCATGGTCCACTGTTGTCACCATCAGGAAAATATGAAATCCATACAGACATTTGTATGAAAATTCTCAGTACATATTGATGGCTTGATGAATGTGATTCGGAATCACTTTAATTTTATTTATTTTTTTGCTTTTAATAGATTTGTATGGAAGCTTTGTGAACAAAAACCACTTTCACTGTTAAGCCTGGTTCACACGATCGGATTTTCCGCGGACAAAGCTTAGGACTTTTGTCCGAAGGGCGTTGGTCATGAACTTGTCTTGCATCCAAATGGCAAACTTGAAACTCTGTGGTTTTTCAGCTCTTTAGCACCACCCTTTGGGCAACTTCTGCTAATGTTGTGTTATGGTTAGCATTGCTTCTGAGCATGCGTGTTTGTACTTTGGATCTTTTTCCGAAGGACTTCTGTACACACGGTCGGATAATCCGACAACACACATTTGTTGTCGGAAAGTTTTAAAGCATGCTATCCAACATTTGTTGGTGGAAAATCCGACACCAATTGTCCGATGGAGCATAGAAACGGTCGAATTTTCCGACAACAGCCTGTCATCACACAATTCCCATCGGAAAATCCAATCGTGTGTATGGGCCTTTAGAAATTCATTCATCTTGCTCCTATGAATTTTCTCACCATTACGATCGAAAATAAATGTTGATTTGACCCCACTAATGATTAGAACATTAAATTAAGAACAGTTCTTAAAAAAAATAAATAAAAAATTACTAACCAAATTCTACTTGGTGTATGTATGGCCAGCTTAAGAAATGCCCTGCCATCGCTGAAGTGCTGAGATGCATCAAAAGATAAAGAAAAGGGGAAAACTGGTATTGCCAAGAAAACATGGCAATTCGCAAACAAAATTTCATTCAGTTTGGGTTTACACTTTACCATTCACAATCGTTTTTCTGATCAAATATAGTTTGGTCAGTGGAGCACTTTCAACAAAAACATATACTGTACTAAACTCAAATACCGTATTTATCAACGTATAACACGCGCCGGCGTATAACACGCACCCCAAGTTTAGGAGGGAATTTTAAGGAAAAAAACTTTTAGGAGTGAAGTGTAAAGAAAAAAAACGTACATTTAAATGCCCATCAATGCATCCTTATCAGTGTCCATCTGCAGCCTTGTCCATCATTGCAGCCTTGCCCAGTGTCCATCTGCAGCCTTGCCCAGTGTCCATCTGCAGCCTTGCCCAGTGCCTTTGCAGCCTTGCCCAGTGTCCATCTGCAGCCTTGCCCAGTGTCCATCTGCAGCCTTGCCCAGTGCCTTTGCAGCCTTGCCCAGTGTCCATCTGCAGCCTTGCCCAGTGTCCATCTGCAGCCTTGCCCAGTGCCTTTGCATTTGCAGCCTTGCCCTGGCCTGATTTAAATTTAAATATTTAATCACCACTGGGTTTTATTTTTTCTAAACAAACAAAAAAAAAGCCGGAAAAATGTTGGGGGAAAAAAAATGTCATAGTTTGTTATAAAATTTTGCAAACGGGTAACTTTTCTCCTTCACTGATGTGCGCTGATGAGGCGGCACTGATACAGTGAGGGAAAAAAGTATTTGATCCCCTGCCGATTTTGTACAATTGCCCACTGACAAAGAAATGATCACTCTTTATAGGTGTAATGGTAGGTTTATTTTAACAATTGATTTGCATTTTAATGAGTGAAAAGGGTATTTGATCCCCTATCAATCATCAAGATTTCTGGCTCCCAGGTGTCTTCTATACAGGTAACGAAATGAGATTAGGAGCACTCTCTTAAAGGGAGTGCTCCTAATCTCAGCTTGTTATCTGTACAAAAGACACCTGTCCACAGAAGCAATCAATCAATCAATCAGTCTCTGAATCTTTCCACCATGGCCAAGACCAAAGAGCTGTCCAAGGATGTCAGGGACAAGATTGTAGACCTACACAAGACTGGAATGGACTACAAGGCCATCGCCAAGCAGCTTGGTGAGAGGGTGACAACAGTTGCTGTGATTATTCGCAACTGGAAGAAACACAAAATAACTGTCAATCTGCCTCGGTCTGGGGCTCCATGCAAGATCTCACCTCAAGGAGTTTCAATGATCATGAGAACAGTATGGAATCAGCCCAGAACTACATGAGAGAATCTTGTCAATGATCTCAAGGCAGCTGGGCCCATAGTCACCAAGAAAACAATTGGTAACACAATACACCATGAAGGACTGAAATCCTGCAGTGCCCGCAAGGTCCCCCTGCTCAAGAAAGCACATGTAGAGACCCTTTTGAAGTTTGCTAATAAACATCTGATTAATTCAGAGGAGAACTGGGTGAAAGTGTTGTGGTCAGATGAGATCAAAATCCAGCTCTTTGCATCAACTCAACTCGCCGTGTTTGGAGGAGGAATGCTGCCTATGACCCCAAGAACTCCATCCCCACCGTCAAACATGGAGGTGGAAACATTATGCTTTGATGGTGTTTTTCTGCCAAGGGGACAGGACAACTTCACTGCATCAAAGGGACGATAGATGGGGAAATGTACCGTCAAATCTTGGATGAGAACCTCCTTCCCTCAGCCAGGCATTGAAAATGGGTCATGGAATGGTATTCCAGCATGACAATGACCCAAAACACATGGCCAATGCAACAAAAGAGTGGCTTAAGAAGAAGCACATTAAGGTCCTGGAGTGGCCTAGCCAGTCTCCAGACCTTAATCCCATAGGAAATATGTGGAGGGAGCTGAAGGTTCGAGTTACTAAACGTCAGCCTCACAACCTTAATGGCTTGGAGAGGATCTGCAAAGAGGAGTGGGACAAAATCCCTCCTGAGATGTGTGCAAACCTGGTGGCCAACTACAAGAAACGTCTGACCTGTGATTGCCAACAAGGGTTTTTCCACCAAGTACTAATTCATGTTTTGCAAAGGGGTAAAATGCTTATGTCACTCATTAAAATGCACATCAATTTATAACTTTTTTGAAATGCTCTTTTCTGGATATTTTTGTTGTTATTCTGTCACTCACTGTTAAAATAAACCTAACATTAAGATTATAGACTGATCATTTCTTCGTCAGTCGGCAAACGTACAAAATCAGCAGGGGATCAAATACTTTTTTCCCTCACTGTAGGTTGCTCTGATGGGCACTGAGTACTGTAGGTGGCACTGATGGGCGGCAATGAAGGGCACTATTTTGTGAAAATACAAGTGGGAATGGGAAATATAAAATCTGGTTAATTTAAGGATTTTTAGGACATGGTCATTAAGCATAAATATTCCCTTTTTATTTCCTTTTTTTTTCTCTGTATTGTTGTTGTACGATGCCATTCTATCCAATAAAAATATATTAAAAACAGATACTGTAGGTGGCACTGATGGGCTCTGATAGGTGGCAGTGAAGGGCACTGAGTGGTGGCAATGATAAGCAGCACTGATACTGATAGGTGACACTGATGATGGGCACTGATTGGCGGCACTGTTGGGCACTGATTAGCAGCACTGATGGGCAGTTCTGGTGGGCACTAATTAGCAGCACTGTTGGGAATGCACTGATAATCCGCAGGTTATCGGCTTTCTCCTTGTCTTCTTACGCTGTCAGTGTGAGGGGGAAAAAAGCCGATAACCAGCTTGTGTTTGCATCCTGTGATCAGCTGCCATTGGCTGACAGCTGATTACATGGTAAAGGGCTGCTGTGATTGGCGCGATCACGAGAGGATGTCCATGTATGCCGTCCCGGCGAAGTAAGCCCACGTTGTAGCCGTCTTTTGGCTATATTGCCGGCAGGAAGTGGTTAATGTTTTTGCTGCTGCGCGGTGCTTCTGGTCATTCTTCTTCGACAAGCTTGCTTTGTGTAAAAAGTGCTACACAGCAAAATTTTTATGTTTTATGAAATATCCACCAGGAAGGCTTGCGATATACAATATTGTCACATTTCTGTCTGCAGAATTTGGAGCTGCTGGAGAAAGGATGCAGTAACCTAAATAAGCAAATCCAGAACGCCGTGATGTTTGGTGTCCCTGTGGTGGTTGCTGTCAATGTTTTCAAGTAAGAAGGATCGTCTCTTCATTCTTTTCAATGTACATGCAATGCCAGCTGCATAGCGTTGGTTTATTGTATAGAGAAATTAGCTTATTAGGTATCCACAATTAAAGTGACCCTATACACAAAATCTTAGTAATCCTGCAGCTTAACCACTTGAGACCCGCGCTATAGACAAAAGACGTCTGCAGCGCGGCTCTCAAGTGCTGAGTGGACGTCTATGGACGTCCTCCTGTTTCTCTCCCCCCTGCGCGCCGCCGAGGGCGCGCGGTGGGGAACAGCTGTGCCCGCCGTGGTCACGTGATGCCGATGCGCGTGCCTATCGGCCGCGATGTCCGCCAGGCACACGCGATCGGCTGTGACAGAGGCAGGACGTGGATCTCTGTGTGTAAACACAGAGATCCATGTCCTGTCAGGGAGAGAGGAGACCGATGCTGTGTCCCTTGTACAGGGACACAGATCGGTCACCTCCCCCTGTCAGTCCCCTCCCCCACACAGTAAGAATCACTAATAGGGAACATAGTTAACCCCTTCCTCGCCCCCTAGTGTTAACCCCTTCCCTGCCAGTCACATTTATACAGTAATCAGTGCATATTTATAGCACTGTTCGCTGTATAAATGTGAATGGTCCCAAAATAGTGTCAAAAGTGTCCGATATGTCCGCCGCAATATTGCAGGCCTGAAAAAAAAAAATCGCAGATCGCCGCCATTACTAGTAAAAAAAAAATATATATAATAAAAATGTCATAATTCTATCCCCTATTTTGTAGGCGCTATAACTTTTTCGCAAACCAATCGCTATACGCTAATTGCAATTTATTTTTCCAAAAAAATATAGAAGAATACGTATCGGCCTAAACTGAGAAAAAAAAAAGTTTAAAAAAAAAATTGGGATATTATTATAGCAAAAAGTAAAAAAATTGTGTTTTTTTTCAAAATTTTCTGTCTTTTTTTGTTTATAGCGCAAAAAATAAAAAACCGCAGAGGTGATCAAATACCACCAAAAGAAAGCTCTATTTGTGGGGAAAAAATGATAAAAATATAATTTGGGTACAGCGTTGTATGACCGCGCAATTGTCATTCAAAGTGTGTCAGCGCTGAAAGCTGAAAATTGTTCCGGGCACGAAGGGGGTTTAGTGCCCAGTTCTCAAGTGGTTTATATGCCCTTTACCTTCAATGCACTTTTATGTAGAAGGAGCTAGAAAAAAAAAAATCTGTACTGACTTTTAAATGTTACCAGTTCCATGGAATAATAAAGAACATAAGCAGGACATTTAATAAACTAGAGCCGTGTTTCTCCACTCCCCTGTTGGGGCGCCTTGAGGACTGGAGTTGAGAAACACTGAACTAGAGTACCAAACACCTTTATATGTCCTTAAAAAAAAAGATGTAGTAAAAATATAGAGGTAGGCCAGTTAGCATTATTGTGAAATAATTGGCACATACTGCTCCTGCTAACTTTGGTGTGGGCAACTAGGTTTTAGTGACCCCTGGTCATGAAAGGATTACAAAAGTTTACCAGTGAATAGTTTTAGATCTGTTGCATGTTTCAGTTCTGAACTTCTGTTGCTGTAACTGCAAAAAGCAGGTAGTTTGATATTATTATCTGGTTTATAATCAGGCTAGTTTATTATGCATTGTGGTGTGCACTGAAAAAAAGTACAGCATGCTGTACTTTTTTTTTCATCACAGCGGGTTGCAATGCAAACTACTGTATCCCAACACCACTGTGGTGAATAGAACTTAAAGAGGAACTGCAGTCTGCTCACATAATTTCTAATAAAAACATCTTGCCATTCTGAAGCTTCCCTCCAACCACTTTGCATATTATTTTATATATACTGTGATTCTGTACTTGCCAAATATGCTGCAGAAATCTCCCTCCACTAAGTCTGGCTGCAACCATTTTAACTGTGGGCAGCTGAAGCTGCTGCCTGTTCACTTCCTGGATTTATACAGACACACAGAGGCACACCTCCAGCTCTGCAGCCCTGCAGCTTTCATTGGCCCTTTTATGACTCATCCCCCCCCCTCCCTTTCTGGCATACTCTCACTAGAGTGAGAGAGAGACATGTGCATGTCATAAGCCTAGGCTAACGACCAGACAAGAAACAGGAAGTGGGCTGTATAAGGTATTTACTGGCAGAAAGAAAATGTTTTACTATCCAAAGTTAAAACAACAAGGGCAGAAGATTTAAAAGATGGCAAGTTTAAAAAATGACTGAAGGTCCGGCTTAATGAAATGTTACTTGTGCCATTTTATTAGTTAAAAAAAAAAAAAAAGGAAATCGTGTGGAGCTCACAAGAGCTTGCTTTCGAGGATGCTCAGAGCCAGGGACATACACTATATTGCCAAAAATATTGGGACGCCTGCCTTTACACGCACATGAATAAAAAAATTTTTTATCTCCAAAAAAGTTTTTATTAAAGAAAAACAAGGAAAATTATACAAAACAATGCACGTTCCAAAGCATGTATAGAACACATATAAAAAGTACAATGGAATCAAGTACCATTAACATATACCACATATCTCACTCAGAAAAAGCATGGTCTCCACAACATTTTCTACTATCAACCTAGATATCGCACATGAACTTTAATGGCATCCCAGTCTTAGTCCGTAGGGTTCAATATTGAATTGGCCCACTCTTTGCAGCTATAACAGCTTCAAAGCTTCTGGGAAGGCTGTCCACAAGGTTTAGGAGTGTCTATGGGAATGTTTGACCATTCTTCCAGAAGCGCATTTGTGAGGTCAGGCACTGATGTTGGGTGAGAAGGCCTGGCCCGCAGTCTCTGCTCTAATTCATCCCAAAGGTGTTCTATCAGGTTGAGGTCAGGACTCTGTGCAGGCCAGTCAAGTTCCTCCACCCCAAACTCGCTCATCCATGTCTTTATAGACCTTGCTTTGTGCACTGGTGCGCAGTCATGTTGGAACAGGAAGGGGCCATCCCAAACTGTTCCCACAAAGTTGGGAGCATGAAATTGTCCAAAATGTCTTGGTATGCTGACGCCTTAAGAGTTTCCTTTACAGGAACTAAGGGGCCAAGCCCAACTCCTGAAAAAACAACCCCACACCATAATCCACCAAATAATTTGGAGGGGTGGCCCAATACTTTTGGCAAAATAGAGTGGATGAGACAGTTTGGGGTGGAGGAACTTGACTGGCCTGCACAGAGTCCTGACCTCAAACTGATAGAACACCTTTGAGATAAATTAGAGCGGAGAATACCAGCCAGGACTTCTCGTCCACATCAGTGCCTGACCTCACAAATGCGCTTCTGGAAGAATGGTCAAACATTCCCATAGACACTCCTAAACCTTGTGGACAGCCTTCCCAGAAGAGTTGAACCTGTTATAGCTGCAAAGGGTGGGCCAACTCAATATTGAACCCTATGGACTAAGCCTGGGATGACATAAAATGTTTTGTTCGTGTAAAGGCAGGTGTCCCAATACTTTTGGTAATATAGTGTAACTTCATATATGGTGGGCGTGCCTGATAACATAACAGCTATGAACTCGAGTATATCATATGCTGTCCCTGTTACTGATTACCTCCATCCTGGGATGTCGTGCCAAAGCCTTAAGCCAGCCATAGATGGATCGTAAATTTTGCCAGTTTAGCAAGAATTGTCCGAATTTCGATCCGTTTATAGACAGGCTGATATTACTGAACTTGATCCATTGATCGACTTCAGTACAACCAGCCTATCATGTTTTTTATTTTAACCGATCGCAGCAGAACACAATAGCGCTGTTGGAGGCATTCCCCCATCAGCATTGATAGACGGCACTGATAGGTGACACCGGTGATGGGCAACTGTCCAATGTGTATTTACACCAATGAGTCTTTATTTAATTGTTCACTCTATTTTCTTAAATAAAACAATATCAAACAAAAAAAAGTACACTGCGTTAGTACAGTGCAATTCGTCCGAATTGGCGCTTCGGTGGGCTGTCTTCTCCGCACACAGTAGCGGCCATGCTGTCGGCACAGCTGCTGGTGTGAATAAGCCCCAACAGCCAATAGGAGAAGTGTATATAAACCTTCCCATTGAGATTGTAACTGGCACAAAAAAAATTGTCTCTTTATAAACTCCTGGAGTGTGAGAAAATAATTATATATATATATATATATATATATATATATATATATATATATATATATATATATATATATATATATTGTGACAGCAGGAAGGTAAAGTCACCTGGTTGCATCCAGGGGGGTAGATATATTTCTCCCAGATTCAGGCTTTATGCCGACTTATACAACTAGGGAGGGAGTTGATGAAGCCCAGCTGAGGCTAGTGGGCTCATGGATGACTCATACCTCTAGGGAGAGGGCTGGGCGTCGTGCAGGCAGGGAGTTGATGAGACCAGCTGAAGCTTGTCAGCAATCTGAGGCCCGCTTCATAGACCTGTTACAGAAGCAAGAGCAGAGACTACAACAAATGGAAGCAGTAATGCAGCAACGTCCGCAGACCAGTGAGGAAAGCCGTCCCACTAATACCGCGTCCTTTGGGGTGAGTCGTTTATTGACAAAAATGACTGGAGAGGATGATCCAGAGGTATTTTTGACCACATTTGAAAGGACTGCTGAAAGAGAAAAGTGGCCTGAGGAGCAGTGGGCTGGACTGGTGGCTCCTCTGTTAACTGGTGAATCGCAGAAGGCTTACTATGACCTAGAGCCTGACCAAGCAAAAGACTATGTGATGCTAAAAGCTGAAATATTGGCAAGGCTGGGTGTCACCCTGGCTGTCCGGGCTCAGCGTGTGCATAACTGGACTTTCCAGCTTGGAAAACCCCCCAGGTCTCAAATGTATGATCTCATTCACCTGAGCAGGAAGTGGCTACAGCCAGAGACTTTGTCCGCACCAGAGATTGTGGAACGTGTTGTAATGGATCGGTTTTTGAGAGCTCTTCCTACTGCCATCCAAAAGTGGGTAAGCCATGGAGACCCAGAGACGGCCGGTGGTCTTGTGGATCGTGTAGAGAAATACTTGGCTACAGAGAACCTGACGGCCTCTTCCAGAGACTCTCGGACTTTCCACCCTAAGACCAGATCATCCCCAGGGGCGGATAAGAGGATTCCAAGGGGTGAGGGTGGAGAGAGTGAGAGGGTGGGAGCTCTACCCAAAGTTTGGCGAGAACAGCCTGGGAAGTCAGGGGCTCAAGAGGCAGCCAAATGGATTGTTTGCTACCGCTGCCGGCAAGCGGGACATATTGCAGCAAATTGCCCGGTTGTGGAGGAACCCATGCAATGTGACTTTCTGACGGACCGACGTCAGTCGCTGTGTGCGACAGTCGCATGCACTGCCATTCGGGGAACTGAGAAACATTTATGCAAAATGTGTATTAATGGTAGAAATGTTGTGGTATTACTGGATTCAGGTAGCCTTGTGACCCTGATAAAGGCTGAATTAGTTAAAACAGAGGTCTCTGGGAATAGCAAGGTAGCTGTTATTTGTGTGCATGGGGACACCCGAGAGTATCCAGTGACTACAGTGTGTTTCGAGACCCCCAAAGGTACCCTCTCTCATCCAGTGGGGTTAGTATCTCAATTACCGCATGATGCCATTGTGGGAAGGGATTTTCCGAAGTTCTGGGAACTGTGGGATGATCCTGAGCCCCCCACTGGTGCCCCTATGTACCAGGAATGTGATAGCCAGAACTCCTCTGAGAGTGGTGAGGACTCTCCAGAATTTCCCTTGTCAGTATTGGCAGGGGAGACTCAAGAAACTGGAGAGGAGCCCACCTCCTCAGACAAAAACCTACCGTCTGTGGAGTTTTCTGATCTGGAGGTTCACAGGGAAAATTTTGCCACAGAACAGTTGAAAGACCCCGCCCTAATAAAGGCACGGGAAAACGTAGTGAAAATAGATGGCGAGTTAGTGAACCCAGATAATACCTGCACTTACCCATACTTCAGCGTAGAGAAGGACCTACTGTATCGGGTGGCAAAAAGGGCAGAAGAAACCGTTGAGCAGCTTGTGGTGCCCAAACCTTACAGGAAGTTGGTGTTGGAGTTGGCCCATGGGCACATTCTTGGAGGTCATCTGGGGACAGAGAAAACCCGAGAGAGGGTATTACAGAGATTCTATTGGCCTGGGGTGATGAAGGACATAGAAAATTATTGTTCCTCCTGCCCTGTGTGTCAGAGGTCGGCCCCGATGCCACATTTCCGTAGCCCGCTGGTCCCTCTACCCATCATTGAGGTCCCGTTTGAGAGAATCGCAATGGATTTGGTAGGTCCTATAATCAAGTCCGCTAGGGGGCACCAGTACATATTGGTTATAATGGACTATGCCACCCGTTATCCAGAAGCGGTCCCTCTCAGAAATACCTCGGCCAAAACCATAGCCAAAGAGCTATCTCTTGTTTTTAGCCGGGTGGGTATTTGTAAAGAACTGCTTACGGACCAAGGTACACCCTTTATGTCCCGGGTTATGAAAGAGCTGTGTAAATTGTTCAAAGTGACGCAATTGCGTACATCTGTGTATCACCCCCAAACCGATGGGCTGGTTGAAAGATTCAACAAAACCCTAAAACAAATGTTGAAGAAAGTGGTGGATAGAGATGGAAGGGATTGGGACTGTCTACTTCCTTATTTGATGTTTGCTATTAGGGAGGTGCCCCAATCCTCTACGGGATTCTCCCCCTTTGAGTTACTGTATGGGAGACACCCAAGAGGGCTGTTGGATATTGCCAAGGAAACTTGGGAAAGTGAGAGTTCTCCCCACAGGAGTGTGATTGAGCATGTCGCCCTGATGCAAGATCGAATTGCACAGGTAATGCCCATCGTGAAGGAACATTTGGCCCAAGCGCAGTTGGCACAGCAGAGAGTGTACAACCGTGGAGCCAAGACCCGTACCTTTTCCCCGGGGGATAGGATATTGGTACTTGTCCCTACGGTTGAAAGTAAATTCCTTGCCAAATGGCAAGGCCCCTATGAGATAATGGAAAAAGTGAGCGAAGTGAATTACAAGGTCAGACAACCAGGAAGGCGAAAGCCCGAACAGATATATCACGTTAATCTGTTGAAAGCCTGGAGGGATAGAGAGTCCCTAGTCGCAGAAACTTGGTCACCAGCTCAAACTGGTTGCGTGATTCCGGAGGTTGGAATAGCAGCCACCTTGTCACAACCCCAACAACAGGAGGTTAAGGAGTTTGTGCTTCGCAACAAGGAGGTGTTCTCTGAGCTGCCGGGACAAACATCTGGGGTAGAGCATGATATTTACCCCGCCCGGTGAAAGGGTGAAGTTAAAACCCTATCGGATCCCAGAGGCCCGACGGGAGGCAATACGGGAGGAAGTACAGAAAATGCTGAACTTAGGGGTGATAGAGGAGTCCCAAAGTGATTGGTCTAGTCCCATTGTGTTGGTGCCTAAACCGGATGGGAGCTGGCGATTTTGTAACGATTTTCGTCAGTTGAACAAAGTTACAAAATTTGACACCTACCCCATGCCACGTATAGATGAGTTGATCGACCGGCTGGGAACAGCCCGATACATGACGACTCTTGACCTCACAAAAGGGTATTGGCAAATTCCCCTGGCCAAGTCGGCCAAAGAGAAAACCGCATTTGTAACCCCAGACGGGGCGTTCCAATATAAGAGAGTGCCGTTCGGGTTACAGAATGCGCCGGCCACATTCCAGCGGAAAATGGACCAGATACTGAGGCCCCATCGGAAGTATGCTGCGGCTTACCTGGATGACGTAATTGTCCATAGCACAGATTGGGCCTCACATCTGCCAAAAGTGCAAGCAGTCCTAGACTCTATCCGGGAAGCGGGGTTTACGGCTAACCCCAAGAAGTGTACCATTGGGCAGGAGGAGGCCAAATATCTTGGGTACACCATTGGCAGGGGAGTGATAAAACCCCAACTCAACAAAGTCGAGGCCATCCAGAGTTGGCCACGTCCCAACAGCAAGAAGCAGGTACGGGCCTTTCTGGGAATCGCGGGTTATTATCGGCGCTTCATTCCCCACTTTGCTTCTAAGGCTGTGCCCCTAACCAACCTGACGAAAGGGAAAGGGTCGGTCATGATTAAATGGACCCCCGAGGCTGAGGCAGCATTCCAATTCTTGAAACAAGCCTTATGTAGCCAGCCAGTGTTGTACTCACCCGACTTCTCTAAAGACTTTGTCGTACAAAGTGATGCGTCGGATGTGGGGTTAGGAGCAGTATTGTCCCAGGTCTGGAACGGGGAAGAGCACCCAGTCATTTACCTCAGCAGGAAGTTGAAGTCCCATGAGGTAAATTACGCCACGGTTGAAAAGGAGTGTTTAGCGGTGAAGTGGGCTCTAGATTCCCTTCGGTACTATCTGCTAGGTAGGCACTTTGACATGGTTACGGATCACGCTCCGTTAAAGTGGATGGCTCAAAACAAGGAGACAAATAGAAGAGTGAATAGGTGGTTCCTGGCCCTACAGGAATTCAACTTCACAGTAAAGCATCGCCCTGGCGTTCAAATAGGGAATGTGGATGCTTTATCTCGAGTACATGAATGCCTGATTGCTGGTGTTCCAACCCCAAGGTTAAAACAAGAGGGGGGGGTATGTGACAGCAGGAAGGTAAAGTCACCTGGTTGCATCCAGGGGGGTAGATATATTTCTCCCAGATTCAGGCTTTATGCCGACTTATACAACTAGGGAGGGAGTTGATGAAGCCCAGCTGAGGCTAGTGGGCTCATGGATGACTCATACCTCTAGGGAGAGGGCTGGGCGTTGTGCAGGCAGGGAGTTGATGAGACCAGCTGAAGCCTGTCAGTTCGTTTAAGGCCTCTATAAAAACTCCCAGATTCATTAGGTGTTTGCTCATGCCTGGAACCAGACCTGTGTGGACTGTCTAGGGAGAGTGAACCCCTGTGCGGTGAGACAAAGCCTGTGTGGCTATTTGTTTGGACTTTTACTAAACCAGGGACTTAGGGACTAGGACAGCACCAGGCTGATCCCAGTTGTTAGTTAGGAAACCTGCATGTTTAGTCAGAGGTCAAGCTGACCAGGATTTATTTTGTTTGTGTTTCTTTTTGGCTTTGCTGTGTTTTTGTCACTGTACATAGAGAAATAAACCACACCTTTTGATTTTGAAAACCACAACCTCCGTCTGCTGGCCCTGTTTTTGTGTGGGGAGCCCAACCAGGGGGTCACACACACTGGCTACCGAGTTAACCCCCTCACAATATATTTTTTAAGAAAATCTTTTTGAACTGTATGAAGTGTATAATTTTCTTGTATTATTTATAGCCTTGTCTTATAATTACCCACAGAACAGACACAGCAGCTGAGCTGGAACTGCTCTGTCATCTTGCCAAGGAAGCTGGAGCGTTCGATGCTGTGAAGTGCACCCACTGGGCAGAAGGTGGCAAGGGTGCAGTAGAGCTGGCTAAGGCTGTACAGACCGCATCCCTGTCACCCAGCCAGTTTAAAGTTCTTTATGATTTGGAGGTAAGAATCAAATGCTGTCCATTGTCTCTGTGTCTGCCTGTGATTGCACATAGTATTCCACCTAAAACATTCCAGTTATTTAATATTTCTGAGACTCAGTGAGGCTAATTTGCTTTATTTTCAGCATGGGGGAAGTGCATGAGCTTTCTTGGAGTGTTCATTTATTTTATCCCTTTCATGACTAAGCCTATTTCTGACATTTGGTGTTTACAAGTTAAAATGCATATTTTTTGCTAGAAAATTACTTAGAAACCCCAAACATTATATATATATTTTTTTTTAGCAGAGAATCTAGAGAATAAAATGGCGATCGTTGCAATATTTTATGTCACACAGTATTTGTGCAGCTGTGTTTTAAACGCAACTTTTTGGGAAAAATTAACTTTCATGAATTTTAAAAAAATTAAAAAGTAAAGTTAGTCCAATTTTTTTATATAATGTGAAAGATGATGTTACGCCGAGTAAATAGATACCAACCATGTCATGCTTTATAATTGCCCGCACTTGTGGAATGGTGACAAACTACGGTACCTTTAAAATCTCCATAGGCAATGCTTTAAATTTTTTTTACGGCTACTAGGTTAGAGTTAGAGGAGGTCTACGGCTATAATTATTGCTCTCGCTCTGACAATCGTGGCGATACCTCACATGTGTGATTTGAACACCGTTTTCATATGCAGGCGCGACTTCCGTATGCGTTTTCTTTGCTGCGCGAGCTCGCGGGGACAGGGGCTCTTTAAAAAAAAATATTTATTTTTTTCTTATTTATTTTATTTATTTTTATAATAAAAAATAGTGTTTAAAAAAAAAAATGTATCACTTTTATTGTTTTCACAAGAAATGTAAACGTCCCTTGTGACAGTAATAAGTGGTGACAGGTACTCTTTATGGAGGGATCGGGTGTCTAAAAGACCCCCAATCCCCCCTTTGCACTTCAAAGTATTCAGATCGCCGAAAACGGCGATTCTGAACACTGTGTACTTTTTTAAATCCGGCGCAAATTGGCAGCCGAGTAACCCGGACGTGACGTCATGATGTCGCTTCCGTGGTTACAGTGAAGAGAATGAATCAAAGCCGTTCGCGGCTTCGATTCAGTCTCTCTAGGCGCCCAAGGTGGCGGATCGTGGATCGGGTCTCCCGGTGGGACAGGAGGCCCGGTAAGAGCGGTGGAGGCGGCGGGAGGGGGGGATGTCCCCTCCCGCTCCTCCAGTATAACAACCGAGCGACTTTTAGCCGCATCGGTTGTTATACCTGGAAAGCCAATCGCCGGCTCTAAACAACGGTACCGAAAGCCGAGGACGCATATATGCGTCCGCTCGGCGGGAAAGGGTTATAATATAGAGAATAAAGAAGTGGTGTAGCTGTCTCTCATCCCAAAGAAAGAGGTAAAGTATTAGTTCACCTTGAAATAAATGTCAAGGTGAACTAACACCATAGATGCTGAGCTGAAGATTTACCCCCCTTCGTGACCAGGCCATTTTTTGCGCTCCAGCACTGCATTACTTTAAATGCGTGGACGTGCGACGCTCTACCCAAATAAAATTGATGTCCCTTTTTTCCCCACAAAGAGAGCTTTCCTTTGGTGGTATTTGATCACCTCTGCGGTTTTTATTTTTTGCGCTATAAACAAAAAAAAAGGCAGACAGTTAAAAGAAATATATATATATTACTTTCTGCTACAGTGAGGGAAAAAAGTATTTGATCCCCTGCTGATTTTGTTGATTTGCTACTGACAAAGAAATGATCAGTCTATATTTTTATCGGTAGGTTTATTTTATTAGTGAGAGACAGAAAAACGCATTTCAAAAAAGTTTTAAATTGATTTGCATTTTAATGCGTGAAACAAATATTTGATCCCTTCGCAAAACATGAATTAGTTCTCGGTGTTAAAACCCTTGTTGGCAGTCACAGGTCAGACGTTTCTTGTAGTTGGCCACCACCAGGTTTGCACACATCTCAGGAGGGATTTTGTCCCACTCCTCTTTGCAGATCCTCTCCAAGTCATTAAGGTTTTGAGGCTGAAGTTTGGTAACTCAAACCTTCAGCTCCCTTCACAAATTTTCTATGGGATTAAGGTCTGGAGACTGTCTAGGCCACTCCAGGACCTTAATGTGCTTCTTCTTGAGCCACTCCTTTGTTCTCTTGGCCGTGTGTGCAGCAGCAGGCATCACCCCGGTACCGTTTTTTTTAGAGCCGACGGTCGGCTCTCTTTGTAATAACAATCATAACGGCTAACTAGCCGCTCAATTGCTATTACAAGTCCGTCCCTCTCCCTCCACCGCCTTCGGCAGCACACTCGGGCTCTCCCGTCCTACTGGGAGACCAGAGCGACCAGCCGGCTTGCCACACAGCCCAAGAAAGCCGTGATTGGCTTTGATGGGCTGTCAGTAATGGTAGCGATGGCATCAATTTGGGTTTACCCGGATGTTTTCTGCGCCATTTTAAAATGACTTGCATACAGAAATACAGATCTCAGTGTTTTTGAATGCTTTTATGTGCAGAAGAGGGATTTGGGGTCTTATTGACCCCAAATTTTTCCATAAAGAGTACCTGTCACACTGCCTATTGCAAACACATTTGTAAAAACATATGTAAACACATTTCTTGTGACGGCAATAAATGTGGTAAAGTATTTTTATAAAGCAACAGTGTAAAAATAAAAAAAAATTCAATTAATTAATAATTTAAAAAAATTAAATAAATAAAGTGCCCCGTGCTATCGCTCAAAGGCAGACTTGTGCGCCGGTCATGCACGCATGCAAACAGCGAACGTCCCACACATGTGAGGTATCGCCCTGAATGTCGAATCATGGGCAGTAATTCTAGCATTAGACCTCCTCTGTAAATCTAAAGTGATAATCTGTAAAGGCCTTTAAATTGTCGCCCATGTATAGTAAAATTTACGTTGTTTCACGCCGTTGCGTGGACGTGCGCAATTTTAAAGTGTGACGTGTTGGGTATCTATTTACTCGGTGTAACATCATCTTTTATATAAAAAAAAATGGGTTATGTACTGTGTTTTTTGCATTAAAATTAAAAAAAAAGTGCAAAACCCACAATTTATTCTCTAGGGCCTCTGCTTTAAAAAATATATAATGTTTGGGGGTAATTTTCTAGCAAAAAAGCTGATTGTTACATGTGAACAAAAATTGCCAGAAAAGGCCTGTGGGTCAAGTGGTTAAGCAAACCTTTTTTTTAAATGGAAGGTTCCCTTAGATCAGCCATTTTCAACCAGGGTGCCCAGGCACTCTGGGGTGCCTTCAGGTTTCTTCAGGGGTGCCTTGGCAAAATTACTAAAAATTGCCCAAAAATTGTATACAAACCAGAGGGTGGATAGCCTGCCTTTTAGTTTCAGAAAGCCACTGCTTTTCATTGTGCACCATTACAACCTTCTGTTCGGTTGCCTCCTAACAACCAATGACATTGGTTGATAAGGAGGATGTCAGGCGGCTGCACAGCATCCTTGTTTGCCCCTCTCTTGCCCCTTTCTGCCAGCACTGGAGATACATTAGCTGAGCAAGGAAGAGAAAGATTGGAACAGGTAGTCAGTACCTGTGTGCAAAGACGTATTTTGCTTTGGAAGAATAAATCACCTTTAACGTTGGATGTCCTATGTGTGTGGATGTTGCTGCGTTATGTAAAGTTATTCGTTTTGTTATTACCATTTTAGAATAGGGTGCCTCGACATTGTGCAGAATTTTATAGGGTGCCTTGACCGAAAAAAGGTTGAGAAACACTGCCTTCGATAACATTTGCAAAAAAAGTGTTTTAGAAAAAAATGTAAAGCATACCTCAAAATCTGGCTTACAACTCTTACATCACCTTACCTCATTACTGCATGCTACCAGAGCTGGGTGCCCAAAATCTCCCATTAATGTGGTCCATCATAGTGCAGAAGGGCATCCTAGCATTTTCATGGAAGGTCCACTTTAGAGCAACACAGCGGCTAAGTGATTATTACTTCGGCCTATCAGCACTAAGGTTGTCGAATCCCAACCACAACACTTTCTGCCTGGAGTATGCATGTTCTCCCTGTGCCTGCGTGGGTTTCCTGTGGGTACTCCAGTTTCCTCCTATACTCCAAAGACATGCTTGTAGGTTAATTGGCCCTAATATGTGTATGTATGAATGTGAGTTAGGCACCTTAGATTGTAAGCTCCTTGAGGGCAGGGACTGATGTAAAGTGTTGCGTAAATTGACTGTGCTATACAGTAAAAGTACCAGTAATCAATAAACACAATTAGGAAGAGTATATAAATTATGTTAAATACAAGCTCCCTCTAGTGGTTAACCCACAGTTCTCCTTATTTAAAGTGGAGCTCCACCCTAAATACCGACTTTTGGTATTTGGAACCCTCCCCCCCCTCCGGTGTCACAATTGACACCTTTCAGGGGGGAGGGGGTGAAGATACCTGTCTAAGACAGGTATTTTCACCCACATCCGGGAGTCCTCTCTCCGGGAGTGACGTCACTTCCCCCAGACTTCCCGTAGTGTTCTGGGAGACACTCGGCTCCCAGAACACAGGAGGATGAATCAGAACGGCGCAGCGCGACTCACGCATGTGCCGTAGGGAACCGGGCATGAAGCCGCAGGGCTTCACTTCCTGCTTCCCTCAGCGAGGATGGCGGAGGGAGCAGCAGAGTGACGAGCGATCGCTCGTCCTCTGCTGCGGACGTCGCTGGACTACAGGACAGGTAAGTGTCCAAATATTAAAAGCCAGCAGCTGCTGTAGCTGCTGGCTTTTAATATTTTTTTTCCGGCGGAGCTCCGCTTTAATACAACCATAAAAATATGGAAAAGCAAGTATGCAAAAAATGTGAAGGTCACATTAAAAAACACTTAAAAGGATAAGTGCACTAAGGCTACTTTCACACTGATGCGCTAGCGGTATAGCGGCGCTATTTTTAGCGCCGCTATACTGTATTTTTTCCCGCGATTTGCGGGCGCTAGCGGGGGGATTTTAACCCCCGCTAGCGGCCGAAAAAGGGTTAAAAACGCCCACAATAACGCCTCTTTGCAGCGTTTTGGAGGTGCTACCCCATTGATTTCGATGGGCAGGGGCGCTATAGGAGCGGTATTTTTACCGCTCCTATCGCGCCTCAAAGATGCGGCTTGCAGGAGTTTTTTTACCCTCCTGCAAGCCCAACGCTCCAGTGTGAAAGCCCTGGGCGGCTTTTTTGGGGCGCATTGCAGGCGCTATTTTTAGCGCAATAGCGCCTGCAAAGCGCCTCAGTGTGAAAGGGGCCTAAGGGATATTGAGGAGCTGCTGTGCAGAGCCAGACACAGCAAAGAACACAAATCTAAATGGTAGTTTAGCTGTGTCTTCCTAAGAAAAAAAAAAAAGAGGGATAAGTACATTAAAAACACACTTATCCCTTAATGAAAACACGGCAGCAATTACTCATAATATGTACCCACTAGAAATTTCCTATACTTTTTTTTAAATGGGAATCAGACAGCGTTGAGTCACGTTAATGTGTTTTTCTTCCTAGCTTCCTATTGCTGATAAGATAAGGATAATTGCGCAGAAGATATATGGTGCGGATGATATTGAATTGCTCCCCGAGGCACAGAAAAAGGCTGATCTATACACGAAACAGGTAAGGGAGAGTACAGTTTCTCCACCAGTAATACTTGTGCCGCATGGGATACTTCTTAAGATTTAGGAAGCACTTTATTTTGTTGTGTTAAAATCAGAATACCAGTTTAAAGGTTTCTATCTTTTAAGAACACGTTGCTTTCCTAAAACTATGAATATATATTACAAATCCTAGCTAGGTCACCAGAATTCTAAATTACTACTGGCACTTAATATTTTTGAGCCTTTAACCTGACAAATAGAATCATAGGTTTTCAGCCAGAGAAAAAAACATGAAGTACATCTCAAATCCGAGGGGGCCTCCATAAAGTAGGAGAAGGTGAGGGGAAGAGAAGAGAGGAGAAAAGAGAGAGGAAAAGGGAGAAAGGATGGAGAGAAGAGCTGGAGAGAGATAGATGAAAGGGGTGTCCGGGGTGGAGAGAGGGGGTGTACCTCTGCCGTACCAACCCAACACCCCAATTAGGCGTGCACCCACCTGAACCGTAAGGTTAAAGGTCCAGAAGTGGGTGCCTCCCTTGGGGGCGGGGGTAAGGGGGGAGGGGTTAGTTGAATATTTAAGGGAGGAAAGTTGAATAGGGAGGGCTTGGTTTTAAGGGTTTTTCCTTTTTTTTTTTTTTTTTTTTTTTTCCCTTTCTCTCTCCCCACACTCCATCCTCTGAATCTTTAGGGATGGAGGAATTAAAGATAACCACCATTAATGCTAAAGGACTTAATGTCCCACAAAAAAGGAGAATGCTCCTGAGCGAGTTAAAACGAACCCGCTCAGACGTAGTATTTGTGCAGGAAACACACTTTAAGATGGGCGGACTCCCATACCTACAAAATAGGTTCTACCCATGTACATACCATGCATGTAGTCAGATATCAAAGTCAAAAGGGGTGTCAATTTTAATCTCCAATAGGATACCTTTGTCCCTGTTGGATAAACGAGTAGATGTAGAGGGCCGTTTTATTTTTTTAAAAGGACAGATTGGAAGTACAAAGGTGACATTGGCGACCGTTTACGCACCAAATACACATCAAGACGCCTTTTTGAGTAAAACCTTGGATAAGTTGGTAGGGTTTGCAGAAGGGAAGCTGATAGTAGGGGGAGACCTTAATACAACATTGGAACCTAAGGTAGATACATCAACGGGGGTATCCTCCATACCAGGGGGGACTAGGAGGAATATCTTGCAGAAGTTGCGGGAATTGCAGATGGTAGATGTATGGAGATTATTACATATCGGGGAAAGAGATTATACATTCTTTTCCAACCCACACCAACTGTATTCTCGTATAGACCTCTTCCTGGTACCACATTATCTGCTGACGGCGGTGAAGGAAGTAAAAATTGGGAATATAACATGGTCGGACCACGCACCAGTGACGCTACACATTGCGTTGTCCGACTCATCTACGGCTCCGGTGTGGCGTTGGCATCTGAATGAGAGTTTGCTGCAGATCCCCGAAGTTCGGGAAGATGTAGCAAAAGAAATGGAGGCATACTTCCGGACGAACGACACCCCGGGGAGCGACCCGGGAATGATATGGGAAGCGCATAAGGTAGTAATGAGAGGGGTTTTGATAAAACATGGTTCCCGATTAAAAAGAGCACGAGAAAGACAGATAGTCAACTTGCTAAAAGAAATTCAAGCATTAGAGGTACAACATAAGAAAGTACAGATACCGCTAGTGGGGACAGAACTGGCACACCTGAGGAGACAACTGACAGACTTACTTAGATATAAAGCAGAAGCGGCAATACAAGTAGGGAGAAACGTAACCTATGAACTTGGGGAAAAATGTAGTAAAATATTAGCGGGGAAACTTAGAGAGAAAGGGAAGACAGTATATGTACCCCATATAAAGGGAAAAAACGGGCAGTTGATTTCACTACCTAAAAAGATCGCGCAGAGATTCAGAGAATACTACTCATCCCTCTATAATTTAACCCCAACTCAGGTGCCTCAGGCCAAGATGGAAGAATACCTCCTCTCAGCAAACCTGCCTAGGTTGGCCTTAGAAGACCGTAATAAACTGGAGATACCTATTTCAGTGGGGGAACTGGAGACAGTGATAAAGACAGTTAAACGAGGGAAGGCGCCGGGTCCGGATGGCTTCACTATCCAATACTACAAATATTTTCTCCCAATATTAGGGGTCCATATGACAAAGGCATTCAATGAGATTGGCCGGGCTCCCGCACTACCGCCGGATGCCCTTATGGCACATATTTCGGTTATCCCGAAAGAAGGGAAGGACCCGGCGGAGTGCGGGAGCTATCGCCCGATCTCACTGTTAAATACAGATTTAAAACTTTTCACTAAACTACTTGCCTCCCGTCTCCAGCCGTTTTTGAATCAGTTGGTACATCAAGACCAGGTTGGGTTTATCACAACCCGCGAGGCCAGGGATAATACCGTAAAGGTCCTCAACCTGGTACATTATGCTAATATTTCAAAAACGCCTAGTATTTTTTTGAGTACCGACGCTGAGAAAGCGTTTGATAGGGTCAGCTGGCGATTTATGTTTGAAGTATTGAGGCAAATGGGACTGGGAGAACATATACGGAGTTGGATAGCGGGGGTCTATGCTACGCCCCAAGCCTCAGTAAAAGTGAACGGAGTTTACTCTGAGACATTTAAAATCTCAAATGGTACGCGTCAAGGGTGCCCACTCTCTCCGATGCTGTTTTCTCTCTCTCTAGAACCCCTACTAATTAGGATTCGGCAAAACCCAGATATTCAGGGACTGCAAATAGGTGATCAAGAATATAAAATCTCTGCTTATGCAGATGATTTGATGTTCTCTCTATCACGACCCCATGTTTCACTGCCAAATTTGATGAAGGAAATAGAAGGATATGGGACATTAGCAAATTTAAAAATTAACTACACAAAATCGGAAGCGATGGGGGGTAGCCCTTCCCATAGAAGTTCAGCAAAATATACAACCAAATTTTAACTTTAAATGGGTAGGGTCCTCACTAAAATACTTAGGGATAAATATACCATCAAGACTAGAGAAAGTTTTCGCTGTAAATTTCCCCCCACTATATAAAGTAGTTAGATCCCTACTGGATAAATGGCAACAGGGATTCCACTCATGGTTTGGCCGATGTAACGCTATTAAAATGAATATTCTGCCCAAATTCTTGTATTTATTTCAAGCTGTACCAATTAGAATTGATAAGGCCTACTTTCAGCAAATAAATGCACTCTTTACTAAGTTCATATGGGCCAACAGGCGACCACGGATTAGCAGAAGTCAAATGAACCTCCCCGAATGCTATGGGGGCTTAGCAGTCCCAGATGTATCTAAATATCACCAAGCAGTTCATTTGGGAAGGGTCATAGACTGGTGCAGACATAAAGAACTTAAATTATGGATAAAATTGGAGCAAGAGATTGGTCAGATACCATTGGGTAGAGCACCTTGGTGCTATACAAAACTATCAGACGCACTCAAAAAACATCCTTTGATAGGGCCAACACTGTCTATAGGGGCCAAAATATGCCTAAACCCTAAATATTCATCAAGATACTCTCCAGTTTACCCAATACTGGGAAACCCAAGTTTCGAGCCGGGGATGGAGATAAAGGCATTTCGGAGACTTCGAGAGAAGGGATATACGCAGGTATCGCACTTTATGCAATCAGAAATATGGCCCACAATACTTCGAATTGGCCTCCTGATTTCGTCAATTCCACTAGAGTATTGGCAAGCAATACAACTTCGACATTATTTGGAGACACTAGGTCCAATGAGTAACTTTAAACGGGAGCTAACTAGGTTTGAAGTATACTGTGAGGAGAAGGAACCCATCAACCGAATAATATCAAAGATATATATGATGCTAATGACTCCACCAGATAACTATGAAATGCCAGCAATTAGAAAGTGGGAAAGGGACCTTGGTAGGACTTTTACACCAGCTCAATATCAGAAGATAATATATCTTACGCTACACTCATCAGTAAGTACTAAAACGCAAGAATCAAATTACAAATTACTGACGAGGTGGTACTATACGCCCTCAAAACTGGGTAGATTCTACCCTGATGCCTCAGATCAGTGTTGGCGATGTAATGGGGAGCGGGGAACTTTGTTCCATATATATTGGACATGTTCTCGAATTAGACAATATTGGATAGAGGTACGGAGGATTGCCCAAAAAATTGAGTCTTACCCTGTGCCGGACGATCCAGGCTTCTTCCTATTGCACGAAACGCAAATACCCACACAGACTTATAAAAACTCAGTATTATGCCACCTGGTCAATGAGGCCAAGGCATGTATTGCGAGAGGCTGGAAAAGCTCCAGCCCTCCAACAATTGCAGATTGGCTCAATAGGGTCGGGAAAGTGGGGGCCATAGAGGAGTTGGTGTTTTCGGCCCAAGACAGGAAAGAGCAACATATTAAGATCTGGTCATCATGGAATAAATTTATGCAGACAGAAGAAGGGAAAAGATTAATGGGGAAGTGAGTCCGCCCGGTCAGAGAAGTATTTAAGAGGTTGTGGTTTACTTAATGGGGAAGGGGGATGGAGGGGGGAGGGGAGGGAGAAAATTTTTCGTTCGTCCCTCCTTTTTTTTTTTTTTTTTTTCTCGATTAGGTTTGCTTTGGGAGGGAGGCAGGGTGGGAATAGATAAAAACGCAAGGGAGAATAAGTAAGGTCATGAAAATCAAAGATAACTAAATAGAGTAAGGGACTTGGTGTGTTTCTCCCTTTAAGGAGAGACATATAAAGGACATAAGGGCAGGGAACCCATTGACACTGAGGTTTTGAGGCGAGACTGATGTTTAGATAAATAAGATTTAAGTAACGGATTGGGATGAGAAATATATTATGAATAGAAATGCAATGGAAAATGTATAAATAATGTATTAGATGTATCTCCCTTTTTGAAATATAAATAAAGAATATTTAGAAGTACATCTCAGCAATACACATGCATTTCTCCATTTTTATCCCTTTAAAAACCCCTTCAAGTACAGAAAAACACCTGCTGATCTTCCAGAAATGCACTCATCTCCTAAATCCTGTTGTGTGCTGATAACACACAACATTTTTGTGGACTGAGTGGTGTAAAGCCTCGTTCGTACACACGACCGAGTTTCTCGTCAAAAAAACGACAAGAATCTCAACGAGAAAAATAGAGAACCTGCTCTCTATTTTCTCGTCGGCATGTTTCTCGACGAGAAAAGTGTTTGTGTGTACACTTACCTGTCGCCGTGGAAACCCGCGCATGCTCGAAATGACTTTGACGCATGCGCGGTAGCTTCCTAGGCATAGGTAGGGTGTAGCAAGATGGCAGCGACGGCATCGAATGTGACGAGCGCACGCTCGTCGTAGTCGATGACGTCACCCTGTTCGCTCCATTTAAAGAACCGCGGGTTCTTTGAATCGAGCGTGTGTACACTCGGCCGGGACAAGTTTCTTGTCCAAGAATCTCGTCAAGAAAAACGACGATTTTTTTCCTGACGAGATTCTCGGCCGTGTGTACGAGGCTTCAGTCCTGCCCAGTTGTCTTTTTCTAAACTGCTCAAATCATCGCACTGTTTTCATCTCCACAGAGGTAGCAGCTTAGGGAAGTTAATTGCTAGGGTTTACTTGCCCTTTACTTTGACTGGCTTTTGAATTGTACAAGAATAAAGAGGGCCCTGACAATGGTTGCACTCTTTGGGCTATATTAACCACTTGCCAACCCCGCTATAGCCGAATGATGGTTACATCACAGTCGTCCAGTTTTGGGAGGGTGTATGTTCACATCCTCTGTGTATCCCGCATGCTGTGAGATTGCTGTGTCTTTCGGCCACAACTGATCACAGATCAGGGTAAAGAGCCAATCACAGCAGCCCTTTCCATGTGATCAGCTGTGTCCAATCACAGCTGATCACAATGTAAACACACTTGCTGGTTATCAGCATTCCTTTCCTCACGTGCTGTCACAGCGTGAGAAGAGCTGATAACCGGCAAGTGCGACGGGACATCTGCACTGACAATTAGTGCCTCCTCATCCGTTCCCATCAGTGCTGCCTCATCAGTGCACATCAGTGAAGGAGAAAAATTGCTTATTTGCAAAATTTTATAACAAACTAAGAAAAACAATTTTTTCATATTTCTCTGTCTTTTTTTTAGTTTAGCACAAAAAAAACTCAGTGGTAATTAAATACTACCAAAAAAAGCTCTATTTGTGTGTAAATAAAATGATAAAACTTTAATATGGGTACAGTGTTGCATGATGGTCATTCAAAGTGAGACAATGCTGAAAGCCAAAAATTTGGCCTGGGCAAAAAAGGGGTAAAAGTGCCCCGTAGGCAAGCAGGTAAATAAAACCACACTCGCCAAGGAATACTTGGCAAACACTTTAACCACTTCAGCTCCAGAAGTTTTACCCCCCTTTATGACCAGGCCATTTTTTTGCGATACGGCACTGCGTTAGTTTTGCTGACAATTGCGCGGTCGTGCGATGCTGTATCCAATTAAAATGGATGTCCTTTTTTTCTCACAAATAGAGCTTTCTTTTGGTGGTATTTGATCACCTCTGCAGTTTTAATTTTTTGCGCTATAAACAAGGACTGTAAATTTTGAGAAAAAATACAATATTTTTTACTTTCTGCTATAACACACATCCAATAAGAAAATTAAAAAAATCGAATTTCTTCATCAGTTTAGGCCAATATGTATTCTGCTACATATTTTTGGTAAAAAAAAAACACAATTAGCGCATATTGATTGGTTTGCGCAAAAGTTATAGCGTCTACAAACTATAGGATAGATTTATGGAATTTTTATTATTTCTTTTTTTTTTGCAAGTAATGGCGGCGAACAGCAATTTTTAGCGGGTCTGTGACATTGCAGCAGACAAATCTGACAGTGTCCAGTGACCCTAATACAGTGATCAGTGCTAAAACAAAAATGCACTGTCACTGTACTAATGACACTGGCAGAGAAGAGGTTAACATCAGGGATGATCAAAAGGGTTAAATGTGACCAAAAATAAAACAAGGATCAGCGGCAGAAATATTGATGGATGGTGGAGGATTTTAGCTGGAAAAGCTGCCACTTGGTACTAGTGAAACACTAGTTGATACAGATAGAAGGAAAATAAGCAGCGCAAATCAAAAAATCCTGCAACCTCGTAAAAATAGATAGCTTGCAATTAACATTACATGCAGTTTCACATGTGTGGAAAAACGAAATCACCTGTACGTGATTTCGCGCAGGAGAGCCGCCGCCCCGCAGTATATGTACGTGGAGCGGCCGGCAAGTGGTTAAAGTAGTATTTACCTCTCCTTTCAAACCTTTACCTACAAGTAAGCTTATGATAATCCTGACCTGTAGGTACCTTGAAAAGTGCCTAAATCTGCAGCGCTTAGTAAATACTGTCATCGGCACAGGTTAATGACGTCAGTGAGGCATGCACAATAAACTCTGCATTCACAGCACACTGAGTATGCCATGATTGCTGAGGGTGCCGTGCTACAATAATGACTTCCATGAGCATGCGTGAAAATAGGATTTTTATAACAGCTTACCTGTAAAATCCTTTTTCTTGGAGTACATCACGGGACACAGAGCGACATAGTCATTACTAATGGGTTATATAGATACCGTCAGGTGCTGGCACAGGCAACTTCCAAAACCGGAAGTACCCTCCCCTATATAAGCCCCTCCCATCCGGGAGCACCTCAGTTTTGTAGCAAAGCAATAAGTGTCCCCAAAGAGGGGCGGGAGCTCTGTGTCCCGTGATGTACTCCAAGAAAAGGATTTTACAGGTAAGCTGTTATAAAAATCCTATTTTCTTTCTCGTACATCACGGGACACAGAGCGACATAGTCATTACTAATGGGATGTCCTAAAGCAATGCCCAATGAGGGGGGGGATACACCATATATAAGCTGAGCGCTATCAGACATGAGGATCTTTTGCGGCCTGCAACACACTGCGCCCAAAGGCGACATCCTCCTGACTTCTAACGTCCACCTGGTAGAACCTAGTAAACGTGTGTACTGAAGACCATGTTGTGGCCTTACAGATTTGAGCCAGGGAGGCCTGGTGATGCACTGCCCATGAAGTTCCAACTGCTCTCGTGGAGTGCGCTCTAACTTTGAACGGAGGCGGTCTCCTTCTCAAGCCATAGGCTTGTATTATGACCTGTCGAATCCACTTGGCTAAAGTAGATTTTGACGCTGCCTGACCCTTTCTGGGGCCTTCCGGCAGAATAACCAAAGTATCCGTTCTGCGAATCTGAGCAGTGGCCTTTAGATAAGCTTTAACTGCTCTTACTACATCCAAAGAATGCAATAACTTTTCCTCTACCGAAGTAGGTTTGGGGAAAAAAGAAGGAAGAACCACATCTTGGTTCAAATGAAACCTCGATACCACCCTAGGAAGAAAGGCTGGATGAGGACGTAACACTACTCTATCCTTATGGATAACCAAATATGGCTCCTTACAGGACATAGCTGCTAATTCCGACACTCTTTTAGCCGAACAAATGGCTACTAGAAAAATCAATTTCCTGGTGAGAAGCACCAAAGAAATATGCTGTAATGGTTCAAATGGTTGTTTCTGTAGAACCGACAGAACCAAGTTTAGATCCCATGGACATATGGGAATATTAACCGGAGGACTAATACGCATCACTCCTTGTATAAAGGCTTTGACTAGTGAATGCGAAGCCAAGGGCCTTTGAAAAAATATTGACAAGGCCGAAATCTGACCCTTGATAGTACTCAAGGCAAGCTTCCTATCTACAGCCCATTGTAGGAAGTCCAGAATCCTACCTATGACGTACTTATGTGGATGCCATTTCTTGGCCTCACACCACGCGATGTACGCCTTCCAGATTTTATATTAGATCTGCCTGGATATTGGCTTCCTGGCATTGATCATGGTAGATACCACAGGATTAGAGAGCCCTCTCTTTTTTTTAGAATGTGGGCTTCCATAGCCAGGCCGTCAAACCTAGGGCTGGTAAGGAAGGGTGGTATATCGGTCCTTGCGAAAGCAGGTCCGGACGACGTGGGAGAGTCCAAGGACTCCCCACTGAAATTTTACAATCTCCGCGTACCACGCTCTTCGGGGCCACGCTGGAGCCACCGGAATCACTGGTTTCTTTTCTACCCTGATTCTGCGGAGTAATCGAGGTAACCATTGTGGCGGTGTGAATGCATATATCAGCTTGAACTGATCCCAAGGGAACACTAGGGCATCCGCGCCGCAAGCTAGGGGATCCCTTGTCCGAGAGACAAACCTGTCCCCCTTTGCGTTGAATCTGGATGCTAGAAGATCTACATCCGATGTTCCCCACCGCTGACATATTGTCCAGAAAACCTCGGGGTGAAGGGACCCTTCCTCTGGGCCTAATTGCTGGCGACTTAGAAAGTCCGCCTTCCAATTCTCCACTCCTGGAATGAATACCGCAGATATGGCTGGGACATATTTTTCTGCCCATTTCAGGATGTAATTTACTTCCCTCTGGGCTGCACGACTCCTGGTGCCCCCCTGATGATTGATATATGCCACTGCTGTGGCATTGTCTGATTGAATTCTGACAGGGGACCCTTGGAGTTTGGATGTCCATGCTACTAGGGCATACCGGGCTGCTCGTATCTCTAAGAGATTGATGGGCAGGGCCTTTTCTGCATCCGACCATCTGCCCTGGAGAGACTATTGCTCCAGTACTGCTCCCCAGCCTATAAGGCTGGCATCTGTAGTGACCACCTTCCAAGAAATCGGACTGAAGGATTTCCCTTTTTCCAGATTCTGGGGAACCAACCACCAAAGGAGGCTCTTGCGAACGGAAGGGGACAAGGACATTGTAAGTCTAGGGCCTGAACTTTTTTGTTCCAGGCTGACAGTATGGCCCCCTGCAAATTCCTTGAATGGAATTGACCGTAGGGTACTGCTTCGAATGATACCACCCTTTTTCCCAGCAGCCTTATGCACAGGCGTATGGACGGCTGTCTTTTTTGTACCCACTAAGTGGATCAAATCTTTCAAAGACAACACCTTTCCTCGAGGCAAGAATATTTTTCTCTGGCCTGAATCCAACCTTAGCCCCAAGTATTCCAGACTTTTGACTGGTTTTTAGGGCTGACTTTTCTCGGTTGATAATCCAACCGTGAGATTCCAGATACTTGATTGTCTTGTGAACGACCACGTCTAGTTTTTTCACTGAGTGGTCTATCAGCAACAAGTCATCTAGATATGCCATTATCATTACACCTTGTGTTCTTAGATTGGCCAATAAAGGGCCAGAATTTTTGTAAACACTCGTGGTGCTGTGGCCAAACCGAAGGGTAAGGCTCTGAACTGAAAATGGCGCCCTTCTACTGCAAAGCGTAGAAACTTTTGGTAGACTGGAAAGATGGGAATGTGCAGATAAGCATCTTTGATGTCGATCGCGGCTAACCAATCCTCCCCTTGTAGGGCAGTGGCCACCGATCGGATCGACTTCATCGGAAAGTCCTGATATACAGGAATTTGTATAGCCCTTTTAGAATTAATATGGGCCTCCCGTCCGCGTTTGCTTCGGGACTGTAGAGAGGTTTGAGTAAAACCCAAACCCTCATTCTTCCAGGGGAACCTCCATAATTACTCTTTGGAGCAATAGTTGTTCTAGTGCCAACAGGAGGGACTCTCTCTTCCGGGGATCCCTTGGCACGTTTTGACCTCAAAAATGGGAAGGAGGAGAGTCTCTTAACTCCAATCTGTATCCCCAACATACTGCGGAGAGCACCTATCTGTTTTGATCGCGTCCCGCCAGGTCTCTTGTGAACAACTGGAGTCCTCCCCCCACCCGACTGAGTGGGGGCAACCCTTCAATGAATTTAACTTTTGGGGGAGGTTTTGTACCTCCCCTGACCCAGGGTTTCTCATTACCCTGCTATTGTCCCTGTTTTTTACCCCCGGGAATTGACCGAGGAGGCCGTCGGAACTGTTACACAGCCGATGCCCCAGGGACTGGAGAATCAGGCCTCTTAAAGAGGGACCTCTAACTCTGTTTTTAACCGGCAAGAGCGTATTTTTACCACTGGAAATTTTCTGGATATATTTGTCCAGGTTTTCCCTGAATAAGCGTTCACCATGAAATGGGACGCTAACCAGCCATTCTTTACAGGGAGCTTCAGCAGACCAGTTTTTGAGCCATAGAAGCCTACGCATATGTACTATAGACAGCGTAAGGCGGGAGGCCTGATGGACTGAATCCTTTATGGCGTCAACCGCAAAGCCTAAGGCTCTAGGTAGATCAGCTAGGGCAAGGCCTGCTGATCTGTCAAGTCCCTCAAGACCTGTTTTAACTGATCCTTCACTGCTTAGCAGACCCCAATAGCTGCTACTGCTGGTTGTCACCAAGCTTGCTGTAGAAAGAAGCAGACTTTCATAAGGACTCCAATCTTTTATCTATTGGGTTCTTGAACATTTGGACATTATCCACTGGACATGTCAGTGATTTATACATACAAGAGATGGCTGCGTCCACTGTAGGGACCTTCCATTTTTTTTTTTTTTTTTTTTGATGAACTTATCCTCCATGGGATAGACCACCGGAAATCTCTTGGGGGAATAATATTTTCTCAGGACGTTCCCAATCCTGGTAAATAAGCCCTTTCAGTAAAAGGGTGAAGTGGAAAAGAACAGACAGTCTGGGGGCTTCTAGTGACCCCAACGAGGATACAGTAGTGGTTGATGGTTCCGCAAGGTGCATTTTTAATGCCGATCGGACCATGTTAGTCAGAGACTGAACCCATAATCTTTCAGCTTGAGCTGCTGAGAAGGGTTCCTCCACTGTTGATTCCTCTATAACAGAATCAACCTCATCCTGATCCCCTTCAGGCAGGTCGATCCCTGTATGGGACTGTTGCTCTGCTAACAGGCACTCTGAAGGAGGAGACGGAGATCGGCGTGCTTTCCCTGACAGGGAGGCAGCGATCAATGTTGACCATCTCTCTCTAATCCTCCCAGAGCTGAGGAAAAAACCTCCTCTGTTACATACACAGGAGCAGGTGACTGAGGACAGCCACAGTACCAAGTACCCCTGCGGGGTCTCTATGGTCACTTACCTCTGAACTTCAGGGGAGACTGGTGCAGCAGAAGCATGCCCACCTCAGAGCCCGATGAGACCCCCTTCGCTTCCTGGAAGATTCAGTTCCGGAGCTTCTGGACGGCATATTCTTAAGCCTAAAGCTGAGGTATTCCAGCCGTAATACACCACTTTTACTGAGAATAGTCTAGCACAATTGCTGCTATATCACAGTTGGTGTCTACTAAAGTGCCTTTCTAGGGGATGCCTGCATCAACCGCCTCTGTGTGCCTTTATCTGTTGCTAGCTCTGTCTGTGCATTCAATAGCCAGCTATCTTTAAAACACGCTGGACGCCCGCACATGCGCAGTAGCGCCGCGGCGCACACCTGAGCGTCATCCACCCGCTCCGCCCCTTTTTTCAGATCGCCTCTATGAATAGAGGCGCGTGCACGCGCGCGGGCACGTGCGCCTTCGGCGCCCTTTTTTAAAAACAATAAGGAGCTAGATGGGAGCCAGGGCCCCCTTTGCCGCAGGGCCCGGGGATGGATGAGCGCAGCAACAGGGCAGAGGAGACAGCTTCCCAGCAGAGAACATACCAACTGCCTGGATTTGATTCTGGAAGAAAAAAATCCACATTACAAGAAAAAGAACCATAGCGGCCTCTAGTGTCTAACACAGGTACCGCGGTCTTACATTTTTTTTTTTTTTTTTTTTTTTTTTCTTGCCTACTATTAAAATTTTTACATTTTCTCAGTAGTAACAGGCATACACAGAATATTAGCGGGGATACCTTAGGTAACAGGCAGAAAGACAAAATAGGCTTGGGGGTCCCTCAATAGAACCAAGTTCCTGAGGGCCCCCACTTACCTTTTCCTCGCCGCAGGACTTTGTTTGGTCCACAGAAGCCCAAACTTCACCTATCACGGCAGGCATTGTAATCAAACCTTCAGGGACCGGGTTCCCAAGGATTCCACTCCCCTGGACCTGTATAGCACCCTGCACATAAAACATCTTGGTCGTGGGTATGACCAGAGCTCTGGATCCCAGGGTCCAGCTCTCCTAAGAGAAGCATTACAGGCAAAACCTTGCTCTTCTCTGCAAGGCCCGGGTACCGACCGTTTAGCTATGAAGCTTTTTTGGTCGGATCCGGAATAGCTTACTGAGGCCCAAAAGAACCTGTACGCAAGCTCAGTGAAAAACACATGTTTCTTCTTGGCCAACACCTTAGACACTGGCAAAAAACTGAGGTGCTCCCGGATGGGAGGGGCTTATATAGGGGAGGGTACTTCCGGTTTTGGAAGTTGCCAGTGCCAGCACCTGACGGTATCTATATAACCCATTAGTAATGACTATGTCGCTCTGTGTCCCGTGATGTACGAGAAAGAAAGTTACATCTTCGCTGTCCGGCCGTTCAAGCGGTTGGAGAGCGCGAACATGGAAGAAAGATTTGGTGAAGATGGAAGCGCCAGCAGTGGTAACAGTGCAGCACTGGAGGGCTTAATTTCGCAGGTACAGTATGCCATTGAAATCCATTGAAGAAGGCTATTTTTCCTGCCAAAGGATTTGTAATTCTGTCTGCCTAGTCCTGAGCTTTAAATAGCCATTTCAGACAATGCAGTCGTATTATAACCTGACTTTCTCTCAGGCCCCTTTCACACTTGTGCGACTTGTCCTGCGACGTGGGACTGCAAATTCGTACCCCATGATTTTAAATAAGTACCTCTGTGCGACTTCAAAGTAGTCACTGCACTACTTTGGTTCGACCTTGATGCGACTTGAGGTCCATAGATCTCAAGATTACACAGGCATTGCTTCAAATCGCAGCAAAAACGTGTGACTTTAAAGCGGGGGTTCCGCGGCCGATCGTTTTTTTTTTTTGTGCATTCCATGGGGTTTTGCAATACAAATGTATACTCACGTTTTCGGTGTCTTTTAATAAAACCTGTCCATTTGCGTGTTAAATAAAAAACAACTTATATTTTCCCTTCCTGGCAGTTTCCATTTTGCTTGTGGGCATTGTGAAGCCCCCAAGCAATCGTTTCCTCGAAGCGGTGAATGCTCCTGTCCCATCATTCACCACTCCTTCTCTCGCATGCGCAGTGTTTACGAAATGTTTGCCATCACAACGGGCGGCGTCATAGAAAGTACACGCCCCGTTGTGATGGTATTGCATCCAGTACACACTGCGGCGAGCTACCAGAAATCAATGCGGTGAGCTCCCAGACATCACTGCGGCGCCATGGAGACGCCTACTCCCGCGGGAGGGAAACCCGGAAGTCATTAAAAATAATGTATTTAAATGTCACCCAAAAATATTTCTTGGGGCAGTGGTCATCTAGGTTATGCAATGATGCAGACACCAAAGTATTGGAATTTGGGTGAACCTCCGCTTTAAGGTCGCAAAAGTGTGAAAGGGTCCTTCGAGCAACACAGCTAGTCACCTCCCTGTCTCCAACCTGTGAATGAATAGAAAATGAGCAGCAACAGACTGATGAGGTCATCGCTATGCTCTCGCCTTCTGTCAGTATGTTCCTTGTTTTTACATGTGCATACAGACCATTTGTTTGGCCCCAAGTATTGCTCTTCCCTCTCCAAGTGTAATCTCAGCCCTGCAGGGGATTACAGGAGGCTGAAACTAAAACAAATGAAGTTATTTAGACTGGTTGTGACGAAATATAAATGCAATGATTTTATCAAAATATATAACTGTATTAATTGGTGATATTTTTCTTTTGATCTGTGCCTGGAATTTAAAGCGACTCTGTTCATGTCCTGTGTATAGTGTCATTAGAATGTTGTCGCAGGCGCCACGTGCTTACCTTCCAGTGCATCCCAGAAGCCTTCAAACCTGGGATGCTCCAAAATGCAAATACCAACATCCACTACAGTAGAGAGTTCTTGTTTGGTTCGTCTCCTTCATGTGCCTCACCTTTGGTCATTGAAGTAGCTGTTCACATTGATGGACCAGTTATGAAGCCCAGCAATTAGGAGAGGGTGGGAGCAGGCCTCAACTTCCTAGATAAAGAATGCTTTGGGTTGTGGATCTCCCAGGGTGCTGTGCAAGGTAATGGCTAAGTGCGTGCACTAACATCTGATGACAAGCAAGTACAGGTGCACTTAAAGGCTCCATTCACACCCATACAGGTGCACCTGCATTTTTGCATGTTTTGGTGTGTTGCGTTTTTCTAGCATGCAGGGCTGCTAAGGGGTTACCACCAGTCCTCCTGTATGGGGCCTGGGCAGGACAGGGAGGGTAATCAGTGTGGTGGGGGGGGAAGGGGGTGGGCTAATTACAGGAATGATGCTCTGTGCGACTCTCTGCAGTAGCTGAAAGCTAGTTTCTCCCCCTCTCCCATTCGCTGCCTTTCAGCTGCTGCAGGGAGAGACACACAGGACATGGTTTTGTAATTGTGTCCCCCCACTGCACCGATCCCTCTACTTGTCCTGCCAACATCTGCTTTTTCCTGCTGTGTCGTCGTCGTCCTCCCTCTGTGTGCCTGGGCCCCCACCTGCAGCGCTGCCAGCTTCCCTCTCCAGCTGCTGCGGGTACACACAGGAATGCTCAGGATGGAGAACAGGGGAAGGGGCCGGTAAATATGTCATTTACTGGCCCCTTTAGTGAATGAACACAGTGAGTGAGGTCTCAATCTGTTCATTCGTAACTGTGCATAGCAAACCGTGTTTACTGTGCTTCAGTTTATAAAGAGCAGGAGCCTCTGTCTCCTGTTCATTCATCTTTGGTGCAGCTGAGGCTACAGGAGAAGAATTGAAGGATCTGTGTCCTCAATTTCTCAAAAGGTGAGATGTCAGGAGTCCGTTCAGGCCCCTGATATTTCACCCAAGCCCTCCAACAGGATTGTAAAAAATAATAATAATAATTAAGAAAAATTGTAAAAACATCATTTAAAAAAATTGTAAAACTAAATAAAAAAATGAAGTGCACATTCTCATGGTTCTCTGGCCCATACAGTGTAAATTAGTGGTTTGTGTGGCTGGAGCCATCTCTTACTCTAAGGATGCAGCAGCTGTATGAAGCAAGGTCCTAATGTGATAGGTGTGCAGGCGCCAGTGAGTGGCCCCAAATGCACACTGTCAGTGTTCAGGGACCGTACACCTGCCTGTCAGATTAGGACCTGTGGCTGTTTTCATACAACTGCTGCATCTCCATAGCGTAACATAGGCTGCCTGCACACAGCTCCAGCTACATAAAAAAAAAAAAAAATCTGGTTCACACTGTACAGGCCACATCACCATGTGAATGACCCCCATGACCTCATTTACACACAGAACTGTATTTATTAACTCAATACAGTTTTATCTTTTGTAAGTTATGTTATGTTTGTGTCTGCTAATAATGATGTAATGATATTTTCAGTGGGGGTAGGGCACTGTCAGGTAGGCTGTACGGGGCCTGTGATTTCTAATGGCATCATTTCAGAGAGCTGTCGACACATGCAGGCACCTTTTTTTTTATTTTATTTTTTTTATAAATTGCATCTACGACAGCGCATGGCAATAAGTTACCATGCGTGTTGCAATTAAGCACACGTGACTGGTGCGTTTGGGGTGGCCATTGGAATTGAATGGCATGGCAGAGCATCTGACACAACAGCACGTTTTCATGCGCTGTGGGAACCCATGCGATTTTGCACGTGTTCCCGTTTATAGTAAAGCCTCATACACACGATCAGATTTTCCAACATGAGTTGTGTGATGACAAGCTGTTGTCGGAAAATCCGACCGTTTGTATGCTCCATCGGACAATTGTTGTCGGATCTTCCGTGGACAAATGTTGGATGGCATTCTTTAAAATTTTCCGCCAACAATTGTGCGTTGTCGGATTTTCCGAGCGTGTGTATACAAGTCCGTCGGACAAAACTCCAAAGTACAAACACGCATGCTCGGAAGCAATGCTCACCATAGCACAACGTTAGCAGAAGTTGCCCAAAGTGTGGCGCTAAAGAGCTGAAAAACCACATAGTTTTGTGTTTGTTGGCTGACAATTCTTTGCCGTTTGTATGCAATACAAGTTCCTGGCCAATGCCCTTCGGACAAAAGTCCTACGCTTTGTCCACGGAAAATCTGATCGTGTGTACGAGGCTTACGTGTGAACATGGCCTAAAAGAAATCTGTATATTGTTCTACCAAAGTTACCGAAACCTCAACCCTCCAATGACAGAAAGTAGAGATCAGGGATTACCGTATATACTCGAGTATAAGCCAAGTTTTTCAGCCCTTTTTTTAGGGCTGAAAGTACACCCCTCGGCTTATACTCGAGTCAGTACCTGAAAATCTTCTTATACTGCGGCCGGCGTCCATTGTTTAAATATCGCGGCTTTCTCCTGGTCCCTTCCGTGATAGGCGTTTCCAGCAAACACTGTCTTGAGTGTTCTGCCTATCACGGAGGCCCTCTCATTCTCGGACTCCGTTTCCCAGCAGACACTGTGAGTGTTCCGCCTATCATGGACGTTCTCTTGTCCGAGGGTGAAAAGACGTCCGTGATAGGCGGAACACTCAACACAGTGTCTGCTGGAAAACGGAGTCTGAGAATGAGAGGACCTCCATGATAGGCGGAACACTCAACACAGTGTCTGCTGGAAAACGGAGTCTGAGAATGAGAGGACCTCCATGATAGGCGGAACACTCAACACAGTGTTTGCTGGAAGGGACCAGGAGAAAGGCGCGATATTTAAACAATGGACGCCGGCCGCAGGATAAGAAGATTTTCAGGTACACTGACTCAGGCACAGGGAGGCTGCAATGGACACAGTGAGGTTGGGCACAGTAAGGTTGGGCAATTGGCACAGTAAGGTTGGGCAATTGGCACAGTAAGGTTGGGCAATTGGCACAGTGAGGTGGCAATGGGCACAGTGAGGTGGCAATGGGCACAGTAAGGTTGGGAAATTGGCACAGTGAGGTGGCAATGGGCACATTTCCCCCCCTAGGCTTATACTCGAATCAATACGTTTTCCCAGTTTATTGGGGTAATATTAGGTACCTCGGCTTATACTCGGGTCGGCTTATAATAGAGTATATACGGTACTTGTAGTTTGCAAGTGTCTCTTAATATGCACTAATCAGACTTCTCTATTACTAGATGAGTGACGATTGGTCAAGAAAAGCGCACTCCCCTGATTGACGATGATATGTAGCATTTTTTTAACGTATTAATTAACCTTGTATTCTATACTTTTATCTGAAGGGCTTTTCTAATCTGCCAATCTGCATGGCCAAAACGCATCTCTCCTTGTCTCATAACCCGGAGCTGAAAGGTGCCCCAAAAGGCTTTGTATTGCCCATCCGTGACATCAGAGCCAGCATTGGAGCTGGGTTTCTATATCCATTAGTTGGATCGGTAAGAGGTTCTTATTTATATGTCAATGTGACCTTTAAAAGATGGGATACTTTAAAAGACTGGACGAGTACATGGTACAGGGTCACTATGGCAACTAAATGAATGCTTGTTAGTGGAATATGCTGGTCATAAGGGCAATGTAGCTTTGACAGCTCGCAGATCTCTTTATAAATTGCTGGGACATCATTTATTAATGTCACCCCAGGTGAAACCAATAGGTAATCAAGGGCAGACAAATCTATGTAATGTAATGTAATTACTAGCTATGTGTGTGTGCATAAATATCCACTCACTGGTCACTTTATTAGGTACACCTGTTCGATTGCTTGGTAACACAAACTGCTAATCAGCCAATCACGCGGCAGCAACTCAATGCATTTAGGCATCTAGACGTGGTGACGTTCAACCGAGCATCAGAATGGGCAAGAAAGGGGATTTAAGTGACTTTGAATGTGCCATGGTTGTTGGTACCAGACAGGCTGGTCTGAGTATTTCAAAAACTGCTGATCTACTGGGATTTTCACGCACCACCATCTCTAGGGTTTACAGAGAATGGTCCGAAAAATAGAAAATATCCAGTGAGTGGCAGTTGTGTAGATGAAAATGCCTTGTTCATGTTAGAGGAGAATGGGCAGACTGGTTGGGGATGATAGAAAGGCAACGGTAAATCAAATAATCACTCGTTACAACCAAGGTATGCAGAATACCATCTCTAAACGCACAACACATCAAACTTTGAAACAGATGGGCTACAGCAGCAGACGACTACACATTCCTGTCAGCTAAGAACAGGAAACTGAGGCTACAATTCGTACAGGCTCACCAAAATTGGACAATAGAAGATTGGAAAAGCGTTGCCTGGTCTGATGAGTCTCGATTTCTGCTGCAACATTCAGATGGTAGGGTCAGAATTTGGCAACATAAAAGCATGGATCCATCCTGCCTTGTATCAATGGTTCAGACTGGTGGTGGAGGATATTCTCATGGCACACTTTGGGGCCCTTAGTGCCAATTGAGCATCGTTTAAAAGCCACAGCCTACCTGAGTATTGTTGCTGACCATGTCCATCCTTTTATGACTACAGTGTCCTCATCTTCTTCTGATGGCTCCTTCCAGCAGGATAATGCTCCATGTTACATAGTTACATAGTTAGTCAGGTTGAAAAAAGACACAAGTCCATCCAGTTCAACCATAAAAAAACAAAATAATATCATACAATCCCATATACCTAATTCTATACCCACAGTTGATCCAGAGGAAGGCGAAAAACCCCAGCAGAGCACGATCCAATTTGCTACAGCAGGGGAAACAAAGCTCAAATCTTCTCACCACTGGTTTCTTGAATGTGACAATGAGGTCACTGTACTCCAATGGCCTCCACAGTCCCCAGATCTCAATCCAATAGAGTACCTTTTGGGATGTGGTGGAAATTCGCATCATGGATGTGCAGCCGACAAATCTGCAGCAACTGCGTGATGCTATCATATCACTATGGACCAAAATCTCTGAGGAATATTTCCAACGTCTTGTTGAATCTATGCCAAGAAGAATGAAGGCAAAACGGGGGTCCAACCCGGTACTAGCAAGGTGTACCTAATAAAGTGGCCAGTAAATGTGTGTGTGTGTGTGTGTGTGTGTGTATGTGTGTGTGTATATATATATATATATATATATATATATATATATATATATATATATATATATATATATATATATATTCATAAATAATTTTGGACAAGAATGCATACAATTGCGTAGTTGCAGAGAACTTTGTGCTTAACATTGGGGTTTATTTACTAAAGGCAAATCCACTTTGCACTACAAGTGCACTTGGAAGTGCAGTCACTGGAGATCCGAGGGGGACATGCAAGGAAAATAAAAAACGGCATTTCTTTCTCGTACATCACGGGACACAGAGCGGCATAGTCATTACTATGTGGGTTATATAGTTTACCTTCAGGTGCTGGCACTGGCAACTTCCAAACCGGAAGTACCCTCCCCTATATAAGCCCCTCCCATCCGGGAGCACCTCAGTTTTTTGCCAGTGTCTAAGGTGTTGGCCAAGAAGTAACATGTGTTTTTCACTGAGCTTGCGTACAGGTTCTTTTGGGCCTCAGTAAGCTATTCCAGATCCGACCAAAAAAGCTTCATAGCTAAACGGTCGGTACCCGGGCCTTGCAGAGAAGAGCAAGGTTTTGCCTGTAATGCTTCTCTTAGGAGAGCTGGACCCTGGGATCCAGAGCTCTGGTCATACCCACGACCAAGATGTTTTCTGTGCAGGGTGCTATACAGGTCCAGGGGAGTGGAATCCTTGGGAACCCGGTCCCTGAAGGTTTGATTACAATGCCTGCCGTGATAGGTGAAGTTTGGGCTTCTGTGGACCAAACAGAGTCCTGCGGCGGGGAAAAGGTAAGTGGGGGGCCCCTCAGGAACTTGGTTCTATTGGGGGACCCCCAAGCCTAATAGGTCTTTCTGCCTGTTACCTAACGGTATTCCCGCTAAATATCTGTGCATGCCTGTAACTACTAAAAAATGTAATAATTTTAAGAGTGGTCAAGAAAAAAAAAAAAAAAAGGTTAAACCGCGGTACCTGTGTTAAACCACTAGAGGCCGCTGTGGAACGTTGTTTTCTTGTCATGTGGATTTTTTTCTTTCCAAGTCAAAATCCAGGCAGATGGTGAGTTCTCTGAATGGGAAACTGTTTCCTCTGCCATGTTGCAATGCTCGTCCATCCCCCAGCCCTGTGGCAAACAGGGCCCTGGCTTCTGTCCCTAGTTCCTTTTCAAAAAGAGCGCCGAAGGCGCGCGTGCACGTGCACGCGCCTCTATTTATAGAGGTGAGCTGGAAAAAGGGGCGGAGCTTGGTGGATGACGCTCTGTGCGCGCCGCAGCGCTTCTGCGCATGTGCGGGCGTCCCAGCATGTTAAAAAGCACAATTAGGTGTTGTCAGCTGGTTATGGAAGGCAGAAACAGAGCTGGCAACATTTAGAAAGGCATACAGCAGGCGGTTGATGCAGGCATCCCCATAGAAAGACACATTAGTAGACACCAACTGTTTATATAGCAGCAATTGTGCTAGACTATTGTCAGTAAGTGGTGTATTTCGGCTGGAATACCTCAGCTTTGGGCTTAGGAATATGCCGTCTAAAGTCTCCGGGACTAAGAATCCCAGGAAGCAAAGGGGGTCTCCATCGGGCTCTGAGGATCTTGGGCATGCTTTGGCTGCACCAATCTCCCCTGAAAAATCAGAGGTTAGTGACCGTAGAGCACCCTCAGGAGTACCTGGTACTGTGGCTGTCCTCAGTTCACCTGCTCCTGTGTATATAACAGAGGAGGTTTTTTCCTCAGCTCTGGGAGGACTGGAAGAGAGATTGACAACATTGATCGCTGCTTCCCTGTCAGAGGGAAAGCGCGCCCGATCTCCGTCTCCTCCCTCAGAGTACCTGTTAGCAGAGCAACAGTCCCATACAGGGATCGACCTACCTGAAGGGGATCAGGATGAGGTTGATTCTGTTGTAGAGGAATCAACAGTGGAAGAGCCATTCTCAGCATCACATGCTGAAAGATTATGGGTTCAGTCCCTGACTAACATGGTCCGATCAGCATTTAAAATGCCCCTTGCGGAGCCATCATCCACTTCTGTCTCCTCGTTGGGGTCGCTAAAAGCTCCCCAGACTGTTTGTTCCTTTCCAATCCATCCTTTACTGGAAGGGCTCATTTACCAGGATTGGGAACATCCTGATAAAATATTTACTCCTCCCAAGAGATTTCCGGTGGTCTATCCCATGGAGGATAAGTTCATCAAAAAATGGAGGGTCCCTACAGTGGACGCAGCCATCTCTTGTGTGAATAAATCACTGACATGTCCAGTGGATAATGTCCAAATGTTCAAGGACCCAATAGATAAAAAATTGGAGTCCTTATTAAAATCTGCTTTCTCTACAGCAGGCTTGGTGACACAACCAGCAGTGGCAGCTATTGGGGTCTGCCAAGCAGTGAAGGATCAGTTGAAACAGGTCTTAAGGGACCTGCCAGATCAGCAGGCCCTTGCCCTAGCTGATCTACCTAGAGCCTTATGCTTTGCGGTTGACGCCATAAAGGATTCAATCCATCAGGCCTCCCGCCTTACGCTGTCTGTAGTACATATGCGCAGTCTTCTATGGCTCAAAAACTGGTCTGCTGAAGCTCCCTGTAAAAAATTGCTGGTTAGCTTCCCATTTCATGGTGAACGCTTATTCGGGGAAGACCTGGACAAATATATCCAGAAAATTTCCAGCGGTAAAAGTACACTTTTGCCGGTTAAAAATAGAGTTAGAGGTCCCTCTTTTAAGAGGCCTGCTTCTCCAGTCCCTGGGACATCGGCTGTGAAACAGTTCCGACGGCCTCCTCGGTCAAATCCCGGGGGTAAAAATCAGGGACAATCGCAGGGTAACAAAAAACCCTGGAGCAGGAGAGGTACAAAACCTCCCCCAAAGTCAAATGCATGAAGGGTTGCCCCCACTCAATCGGGTGGGAGGAAGACTTCAGTTGTTCGCAGAGACCTGGCGGGACACGATCAGAGACAGATGGGTGCTCTCCGCAGTAAGTCTGGGATACAAATTGGAGTTAAAAGACTCCCCTCCTTCCCATTTTATAAGGTCGAACGTGCCAAGGGATCCCCGGAAGAGAGGATCCCTCCTGTTGGCACTAGAACAACTATTGCTCCAAGGAGTAATTATGGAGGTTCCCCTGGAAGAATGCGGGTTCGGGTTTTACTCAAACCTCTTTACAGTCCCGAAACCAAACGGGGACGTGAGGCCCATATTAAATCTAAAAGGGCTAAACAAATTCCTACATATCAGAACTTTCAGGATGGAGTCGATCCGATCGGTGGCCACTGCCCTACAAGGGGAGGAATGGTTAGCCTCGATCGACATCAAACATGCTTATTTTCACATTCCCATCTTTCCAGTTAACCAAAAATTTCTACGCTTTGCAGTAGAAGGGCGCCATTTTCAGTTCAGAGCCTTACCCTTCGGTCTGGCTACAGCACCACGAGTGTTCACAAGAATTCTGGCCCCATTATTGGCCAATCTAAGAACACAAGGTGTAACTTGTTGCTGATAGACCACTCAGTGGAAAAACTAGAAGTGGTTGTTCACGAGACAATCAAGTATCTGGAATCTCACGGTTGGATTATCAACCGAGACAAGTCAGCCCTAAAACCAGTCAAAAGTCTGGAATACTTGGGGCTAAGGCTGGATTCAGACCAGAGAAAAATTTTCTTGCCTCAAGAAAAGGTGTCGGCTTTGAGAGATTTGATCCACCTAGTGGGTACAAAAAGACAGCCGTCCATACGCCTGTGCATAAGGCTGCTGGGAAAAATGGTGGCATCATTCGAAGCAGTACCCTACGGTCAATTCCATTCAAGGAATTTGCAAAGGGTCATACTGTCAGCCTGGAACAAAAAAGTTCAGGCCCTAGACTTACCAATGTCCTTGTCCCCTTCCGTTCGCAAGAGCCTCTGTTGGTGGTTGGTTCCCCAGAATCTGGAAAAAGGGAAATCCTTCAGTCCGATTTCTTGGAAGGTGGTCACTACAGATGCCAGCCTTATAGGCTGGGGAGCAGTACTGGAGCAATGGTCTCTCCAGGGCAGATGGTCGGATGCAGAAAAGGCCCTGCCCATCAATCTCTTAGAGATACGAGCAGCCCGGTATGCCCTAGTAGCATGGACATCCAAACTCCAAGGGTCCCCTGTCAGAATTCAATCAGACAATGCCACGGCAGTGGCATATATCAATCATCAGGGTGGCACCAGGAGTCGTGCAGCCCAGAGGGAAGTAAATTGCATCCTGAAATGGGCAGAAAGATATGTCCCAGCCATATCCGCGGTATTCATTCCAGGAGTGGAGAATTGGAAGGCGGACTTTCTAAGTCGCCAACAATTATGCCCAGGGTAATGGTCCCTTCACCCCGAGGTTTTCCGGACAATATGTCAGCGGTGGGGAACACCGGATGTAGATCTGCTAGCATCCAGATTCAACGCAAAGGTGGACAGATTTGTCTCTCGGACAAGGGATCCCCTAGCTTGCGGCTCGGATGCCCTAGTGTTGGGATCAGTTCAAGCTGATATATGCATTCCCACCACCACAATTGTTACCTCGATTACTCCGCAGAATCAGGGTAGAAAATAAACCAGTGATTCTGGTGGCTCCAGCGTGGCCCCGAAGAGCATGGTACGCGGAGATTGTAAAAATGTCTGTGGGGAGTCCTTGGACCCTCCCACATCGTCCGGACCTGCTTTCGCAGGGACCGATATACCACCCTTCCTTACCAGCCCTAGGTTTGACGGCCTGGCTATTGAAGCCCACATTCTAAAAAAGAGAGGTCTCTCTAATCCTGTGGTATCTACCATGATCAATGCCAGGAAGCCGGTATCCAGGCAGATCTACTATAGAATCTGGAAGGCGTACATCGCTTGGTGTGAGGCCAAGAAATGGCATCCACGTAAATACGTAATAGGTAGGATTCTGGACTTCCTACAGTGGGCTGTAGATAGGAAGCTTGCCTTGAGTACTATCAAGGGTCAGATTTCGGCCTTGTCAATATTTTTTCAAAGGCCCTTGGCTTCGCATTCACTAGTCAAAGCCTTTATACAAGGAGTGATGCGTATTAGCCCTCCGGTTAATATTCCCATATGTCCATGGGACTTAAACCTGGTTCTGTCGGTTCTACAGAAACAACCATTTGAACCATTACAGCACATTTCCTTGGTTCTTCTCACCAGGAAATTGATTTTTCTAGTAGCCATTTGTTTGGCTAAAAGAGTGTCGGAATTGGCCGCTATGTCCTGTAAAGAGCCATATCTGGTTATCCATAAGGACAGAGTAGTGTTACGTCCTCATCCAGCCTTTCTTCCTAAGGTGGTATCGAGGTTTCATTTGAACCAAGATGTGGTTCTTCCTTCTTTTTTCCCCAAACCTAGTTCGGTAGAGGAAAAGTTATTACATTCTTTGGATGTAGTAAGAGCAGTTAAAGCTTATCTAAAAGCCACTGCTCAGATTCGCAGAACGGATACTTTGTTTATTCTGCCGGAAGGCCCCAGAAAGGGTCAGGCAGCGTCAAAATCTACTTTAGCCAAGTGGATTCGACAGGTCATAATGCAAGCCTATGGCTTGAGAAGGAGACCGCCTCCGTTCAAAGTTAGGGCGCACTCCACGAGAGCAGTTGGAACTTCATGGGCAGTGCATCACCAGGCCTCCCTGGCTCAAATCTGTAAGGCCGCAACATGGTCTTCAGTACACACGTTTACTAGGTTCTACCAGGTGGACGTTAGAAGTCAGGAGGATGTCGCCTTTGGGCGCAGTGTGTTGCAGGCTGCAAAAGATCCTCATGTCTAAGATAGCGCCCAGCCTATGTATGGTGTATCCCCCCCCTCATTGGGCATTGCTTTGGGACGTCCCACATAGTAATGACTATGCCGCTCTGTGTCCCGTGATGTACGAGAAAGAAAATAGGATTTTTATAACAGCTTACCTGTAAAATCCTTTTCTTGGAGTACATCACGGGACACAGAGCTCCCACCCCTCTTTTGGGGACACTTATTGCTTTGCTACAAAACTGAGGTGCTCCCGGAGCAGAGGGGCTTATATAGGGGAGGGTACTTCCGGTTTGGAAGTTGCCAGTGCCAGCACCTGAAGGTAAACTATATAACCCACATAGTAATGACTATGCCGCTCTGTGTCCCGTGATGTACTCCAAGAAAAGGATTTTACAGGTAAGCTGTTATAAAAATCCTATTTTTTGCTTGCACATGATTGGATAATAAAATCAGCAGAGCTTCCCCTCATTTCAGATCTTCCCCTCAGATCTACAGCGACTGCACTTCCAAGTGCACTTGTAGTGCAAAGTGGATTTGCCTTTAGTAAATCAACCCCATTATCTTTACATTTCCTCTTCCATATGTCTGTTTCAGCAGCAGATGAGGCTGTCAAGGGAGTCCTGATTCAATTAGTAAAAGGAAGTGTGCTTTATAAGAAGAAGCGTCCACTTGAAAATAGAACTTTATCAACCTGTTTTTCACAAGCACCTATATGAGAGCAGTTGTTATAAGGGATGTTGCTATTGTAATGACTATTTTGGAAGCAACAGAACTGCAGTAGTGCAGCCAGTTCTCCTGTGTCTGCTCCTATGGAGGTAAAGAAAGATTTTTGTCTGCAGGTGTTTGTAGACATTCCGGAGGAGGAAGGAGGACTGCAGCATTACTAGGAATGATAACGCAATAAAGATCTGTTTTTATTATAGCTTTAGCATGCTCATTACATTGAAAATTTACAGTCTTTATTGATACATATAAATGACACTAATACTTTCCTCGTGTTTTGTAGATGAGCACAATGCCTGGTCTCCCAACTAGACCGTGTTTCTATGATATCGATCTGGATCCTGACACAGAGCAAGTAAATGGATTGTTCTGATATCTCGAGTCTGCGTATACTAAATGGTGAGATTGTAGTGCTGTTACCCACCCATTATTCTTCTGTGTAGTATATAATTCTCTACAGTGCTATAGAAGCACTTAAAGGAAACTTGTACTTAGAGAAACATGGAAACTTAGGAAGGCTACATTTAGAAGCTATAAAAATTAATAATTCGTCAATACAACCCTATTTTTCGGCAATTTAGAGCCCAGGAAATCCTGAAATGAATGGTCCCATGGCTGAAAATAACAATAATTATGGCAAATAACAGTAGCTGTGAATTACCTCTTGAGTTGAAGTCCCATTCTAGATTCAGCTTCTTTTAGCACCTGCAATTCCCTAAAGTACAGTGGAACCTCAGATTACGAGCATAATCCGTTCCAGGAGAATGCTCGTAATCCAAAGTACTTGCATATCAAAGCGAGTTTCCCCATTGAAGTCAATGGAAACGAAAATAATTTGTTCTGCATTGACTTTAATGGCATGCAATACCGCATATGGCCAGAGGTGGGGGCGCCGGAGAGCCTCGGAAACACACGGAAAGGCCCGAGGACAGCTCGGCTGACCTCGGGAACAGAGTATTTCCAAAACGTCTTTCAGGACAGCACCCGAGAGATCATGGCTCCTCCTCCTACAGGAAACACCTCATCAATTAAGTCTTTAATTGGAGGCCTCCACGTTGCTTCCATCAGTTTTTTGTGTTTCCTCCAGCCGGAGGAACACCTCTGGTGAGAGCCACGATCTCTCAGGGCTTTCCTGGGAGACCAGGTTCTCAATCAGTCTTTTTTTCTAGGAGAGTGATCCTCCCACTTACCTCCTAGCATGGACGGTCCCGTGGGCTCCCTCTCCCTCTTCCGTGCTCGGGGAGAGCCTGTACAGCCCGGGAGGGCTGCCTCCTTTTTCTTCAGAGCGGTGGTTGCTGTACTCTCACCGACCGCTGGCGAAAGCGGCGTGGAGCTTTGCGGCGGCCGCCATTGTTCTGGTGGCCGAGGAGAGCCTCGGCCACGTCCTGTATGGGAAGAGGCAGCACTTCCGGGTCGGCGCACGCGTCATTTCCGGCCGCAAAGCGCAGAGGGAGAGGGCAGGGTCACCTGGTGCCTTAAAGTTCCGGTTCCAGGTCAGCGCGGCGGCGTTTTCGAATCTGGAACCGGCGTTTTTCTTCACCACGCATCCGCAGACAGCTATGGATAGCGATGCAGCGGATAAGGGGGCAAGCCAAGGCACCAGCAAGGCTAAGGTAAGGGACTGTGTCCTATTTTACACTGGGCCGTTTTCTCCTGTAGAGGGGGGGTATTCACCCTTCTCCCCCCTCCATCTCCCCCACCCCCCATCTCCCTGGTGGTGCAGTGGCTGGTGATTTAGCATGTCTGCATAATATCTAGGGGTCTTTTTGTAAAAGGTGGTGGTGGTGGTGCATGGCTTGCGGGGCACAAGGAAGTGAAGGTGTTTTTTCCTATGTGCACCTGGGTGTATTGATTTGTACTGTGTAACAGTTTTTTCTTAGCGTGGTCCCTGGTTTTTTTCTTTTCTGTTTGTGCAGGCCAAAAGTTCTGCTCAACCAGTGAAGAGAAGGTGCCCTGTCTGCAAGGAAAAGTTAAGCGAGGCTTGGACCAAGTCACTTTGTGCAGATTGCACTGCAAATGTAGTCAGGGAAGAGTCTCCATCCTTTTGTGGCGATCTAGTATCTACAATTAAGGATGAACTCTGTGCCACCTTTCAAGCTTTTAGGTCAAACCTAAGAGAAGAACCAGGCCCTTCAAGGGAACCTAGGGCTCCTCAGCCTTCTTCAGAACCCCAAGACGGCTCTCAAATATTATTGGGAGGTCTGATAGACGCTTCCCAAGAATCTGCTTCCCTTGCTCCGGATGGAACAGACTCTGAGGAGGAAGAAAATGAAGCAGAGAGCGCTTCTAAGTACAAGATGTCGCTTGAAGAAGTCGCAGGACTTTTAAAAGTAATCCATGCGACTTTGGGGATTGAAGAGGAAAAGAAGGAGCTCTCCCTACATGACCGCATGTATGCAGGTTTGGGTGATCCAAAAAGCCGTGTTTTTCCAGTCCATTCAATAATCTCGGACATGATTAAAAAAGAGTGGTTGGTTGTCCCTACTCTGGAGGATGTATTTAGAGAGATTTTAGGCCTGCCTGCTACTGCACCCATAGAGATTGACCGTGCTCACAGAGCCCTCAGACCGCCCTCTCAAGATGTGGACAACCCTAGAGATGTCATATGCAAGCTCCACAAGTATACACTGAAAGATAAGATCATGCAAAAAATGCGTGGGAAGCCATACTTTGACTTCGATGGGGCCCACCTTTACTTCTACCAGGACATTTCCAGGAGAACCCTCATGCAACGTAGGGCTCTCCGCCCCCTGCTGGAAGCAGTCCAAAAGGCAGGTCTGCCTTATCGCTGGGGATTTCCCTTCTACTTGCAAGCATCCAAAGAGGGCAGACATGCCACGCTGCGCACCAAGGACGACCTCCCACACTTTCTGAGCACCCTGGGTCTGGAGCCAGTCGACTTTCCGGACTGGAGGGCCCCGCAAGATCACCCTGACGTGCAGCTCCCTCAGCCCTGGCTGCCACCTACCCGCAAGAGTCGCAGGAGAAATCGCAGGCGCCCTACATCTGCCTCTCCTTCAGGTCCTGTGTCGCAGCGACACTGAGTGGCAGCTCCCCTCCCCTGACCTGTTTTTTTTGTTTTTGTTTTTTGACTTTCTGAAGGGTCTGTTTCCTTCAGATACTGGTATCCTAACTGCTCTCTGAGGGAGGCCCGGGCCCTCTAATTACGCTGGTACCTGGAACTGAGACCTGGCCATTCAGTGTGTTAATGTTTGTTCGCCCTCCAACTGGACCTATTGCCTTTATAGCGGTGACTGATCATAGGCCCCTGTCGTTGTCCTTATTGGAGAGACTTGAAGCTTTGGCCCCGGTCCTGTCCCGACGCGCTCACTTCCCGGATACCTTGGACTCGTTCACTATTTTTTTTTACTTACTTACCTTTCAAATTTGCACTTTGCTCCTCAGGGTTTTTCAGGTTTTTTTTGGTTTTTTTTTTTTTTTTTTTGTTTTTTGTTTTTTGTAGAACCTTATCCCCCCTTGCATGCTGCCTACTTGTTAGTACATGGCGGTGGATGGGGACTGACCCCCACACCCTTCCCTCCAGTGTTGGTCCACGTTCCCCACGTAGACCGTACCTTTTTAGGTATACTTCCTTGTTTGGAAATGAGGATGGGCCTCGGGCGCTCCCCTCCTGTAGGGCTGAGCCCGACGCCTGCCCCCCAGGTATTTTATGTCATGGTATTGTTACCATTGCCGTTTTTTGTGCCTTATGTGTGTTACCCTGTCTCTCACTGTTTTTTCTTCCCTCCCTTCTGTTTTTTTTTTTTTTTTTCCTTTTCCTCTTTTCTCTTCTTCTCCTCCATGCCTCTTTATAGGATCTGCCTCCGGCTCCGTCTTCCGCCCTGCGCCTGCAGTCATGCTACGCGACTCGACTACATCACAGACTTCCCATGGCATCGTTAAAGGTAATTTCTTATAACGTACGTGGTCTCTGCTCCCCCTGCAAACGTAGTAAACTTTGGTGGGAACTGAAGCGGTCAGGAGCACATGTGGTTCTTTTGCAAGAAACGCATTTTACCCCCCAGTCAACTCCTAAATTGCCCACCCATCTTTATAATCAGTGGTTCTTGAGCAACTCACCGGTCTCGAAATCTAGAGGCACGGCTATCGCAATTCATAAGTCCTGCCCCCTTCAGGTCATTGAGAGTAAGGTTGATCCCCAGGGAAGATATGTTTTCCTGAAAGGGGTCGTAGCGGGCCAAAAGCTTACAGTAGCTACGATATATGCCCCTAATTCCAATCAGCTTACGTTTCTAGACAGTGCTCTGGACAGCCTGACAGACTTTAGAGAAGGTCCTCTGATCTTAGGTGGAGACTTTAATGTGAGCCCTAACCCCCAACTTGACACCTCGCACCAACGCCCCTCACACTCTCACGCCTTCCTTAAACATTTCCGCAAATCCCTACAGTCCCATCGCCTTCTGGATAGCTGGCGACTGCTTCACCCCTCTGATAGAGATTACAGCTATTACTCAAAGGTCCACGATGTCTATACCCGCATTGACCTGATATGTGTGGACCACTTGGCTCTGGAGCTGCTGCAGGCCTCGTCCATCGGGAATATAACTATTTCGGACCATGCCCCGGTGACGGCCACTTTGGCCCTGCCTCAGGGCACCCGTAGGGCCTGGTCATGGCGCCTGAATGAATCCCTGCTGGATGACGCGGCCGCGGTCTCCGGAGTCACGGACGTCCTGTCCCACTATTTCAAGGAAAATACCACGGAAGGTATGAATGAAGGGGTTATCTGGGAGGGTCATAAAGCGGTGATACGGGGTGAGCTGATCTCTCAGGGCGCTAGACTTAAGAAGGCCCGACAAGCGGACTTTACTAGGGTTCTTCAGGCGCTACAGCAGGCGGAACTTGCACATAAACAAGGAGGGGACCCGGAGGCTCTTGGAAAACTGACAGAGTTGAGAATATTGTTCTTGCGCTTATTAGACCGGCAGGCACGTAAACAACTACGATACCTGTCGCATAAATATTATGAACACGGCAACAAATGTGGCCGCATGTTGGCCAGAGCCCTCCGGAAGAAACGCGCGCTCACGTATGTACAGAAGCTGCGCCTCCCCTCGGGTGAACTCGCGGTCAGATCTTCCCAGATTGCCTCTGGGTTCCGAGACTATTATGCCACCCTCTATAACCTAGATTCAACGCAGACCCCTAGGACCCAGACCGAGAGACTGTCTGACATCAGAACTTACCTGACCGCAGCTGGCCTTCCCCCGCTGACTGACGACCAGTGTTCCATGCTGGAATCCCCTATTACGCCTGTTGAGCTCGGAGCTACGGTGAAGTCCTTGCCTAATGGGAAGAGCCCTGGACCTGACGGGTTCACCAAGGCTTACTACAAAAAGTTTCTACCCCTGCTATCGGAGTCGATGTGCAGTTATTTTAATTCTATAGCAAAAGGGAGTGCGATCCCTGGTGAGGCCCTGCTGGCCCACATCACTGTCATTCCCAAGGAGGGGAAGGACCCCACCATGCCCCAGAGCTACAGGCCCATATCCCTTCTCAACGTAGATATAAAAATTCTTGCTAAAATTCTTGCGTCTAGGCTAAAACACCTAATCCCACTCATTGTCCACCCGGACCAGACGGGGTTTGTCACGGGCCGAGAGGCTAGGGACAACTCCATCAGGGCCATACACCTTATTCATTGGGCTCGTGCTGCTCCTGATCCCCCCCACTACCTGATCCTGTCCACCGATGCGGAGAAAGCTTTCGATCGGGTGGACTGGACTTACTTGCGCGCTGTACTGGAGGCCCTGGGCTTGCGCAAGCATATGTTGGCATGGATCATGGCCTTGTACTCGGACCCGAGTGCACAGGTCAAGGTCAATGGCTTTCTCTCCCCTAGATTCTTGATCAGAAATGGCACGAGGCAGGGGTGTCCTCTTTCACCTCTTTTGTTCGCCCTGGTGCTGGAACCGTTTCTACGCACTATACGGGCGAACACTGATATCAAAGGACTGACGGTGGGTCATACAGAGCACAAACTTTCGGCGTACGCCGATGATGTGCTCTTCCACCTGACGGACCCCCTGATCTCTTTGCCTAATCTGATGCGGGAACTTCAACACTTTGGGTCACTCTCAAATTTCAAGATCAATTATGCCAAGTCAGAATTACTGCCCATCCAGTTGCCGCCATCCCTGGCGGGCAGACTTCAAACTGCTTTCCCCTTCACTTGGGCTAAATCGTCCTTAAAATATTTGGGTATACGGCTGACGGATAGGTTTGACACTCTGTACGCGACTAACTTCCCTTCCTTGATTGCAACTGTGAAGAATGACCTGGCCCTATGGACCAAGACAGCCTTCACCTGGATGGGGCGACTTAGTATCATAAAAATGAATATTCTCCCACGCATACTGTTCTACTTGCAAATGATACCCATGTCCTTGCCTAGGTGTTTTTTCACACAGATGTCCAGCTTGATCTCGACCTTTGTGTGGAATAATAAGAGGCCAAGAATTGCGCTCCGACTGTTGGGCCGACCGAGGGACGCGGGGGGTCTGGGCCTTCCGGATATACAGCGGTATTATAGGGCTATCGTCCTCCAGAGGATTCTTGACTGGCGCTTTCACACTAAATCCAAACTCTGGGTCTCCCTTGAAAAATATATGGCGGGCAGGAACCTATCCTATGCCCCGTGGTTGGCCCGGGAGCACAGGGGACTGTCTGATTTTGTTTCTCCGTTGACGGTTCAGGCCCTCCGGTCCTGGGATCGCCTCAACGCCACTCTTCCGATGGCGCCCCCTGTCTCCCCATTGGCCCCCCTGGGAGGCTACCTATGGTTCCCACCTGGGGAACAGACGGCCTTTTTTGGCCCTTGGGTAGATGAGGGTAGTGCCAGTTGTGGAAAACTTCTACAGGATGGTAAGCTACTCTCTTTGGCTGCCCTTAGAGACCGTAGGGGGAGATTCCCTATGGACTTTTGGCGCCATAGACAACTCCACCACTTTTTTAAGGCTCAGGGGAATTCCATAAGAGATATCTCCAACCTTACGCCCTTTGAACGTCTCTTTGTAGCGGAAGAACCGGTCCCGCATATGATTTCTGAGCTCTACCGCCTGCTCGGTTCCACGGCCTCAGTAATGAAACCTGCGTACATCAGGGCCTGGGAAAGGGATCTGGGGCTGGTCTTTTCGGCTAACCAACTGTCTTCTCTTTACCAACTGGCTCGGTCTAGCTCTATTGACTCCAAGACGCAGGAAACAAATTACAAACTACTGCTACGCTGGTACCGTGTACCGGCGGATCTTGCCAGGATTTACCCATCTATGTCAGATCGATGCTGGAGGGGTTGCGGTCATAGGGGCACCCTTCTGCACATATGGTGGGACTGCCCGGTGATTAAACCCTTCTGGGAGGACGTTAAGGCCCAAATCAAAGAGATAACGGGTATTGACGTCCCTTTCTCCCCGGTTCACTTCCTGCTTCACGTTCCTCCCATGCCGGTAAGCCGGTACAGCAAGGGGGTACTGCCTCATTTCCTGAATGCGGCTAAGCGGTTGCTTCCCATATACTGGAGGCGTCCGCAAATTCCAGGCAGGGAGGATTGGCGTCGTAGGGTGGGTGACATCAGGGAGGCGGAGGACTGGATTGCCACCTGCAGGGGTACTCGGGACCGCTTCTCTGCTACCTGGTCCACCTGGGATGCATATGTCCTGGACCCCGGCCACGTGTCCTCCAGCTTGGATGTGGCCCTGTTGGAGCTCGCGGATCCGTCCCTTAAAGGGCGGGCTCGAGGTTCTCAGGTGGGAGCAATGGGCTGAAACGTTTTGGGAATACCACAGTGGTCCAGCTGATGGTGGGAGTTGGGTCGGGTGGTTCTCCTCTTCTTTTTCCTCTAGATACAAAATATATGTTGAGAGGCTGGCGGGGCCCGGGGCGGAGGCGGAGCTGGACGCGGGACTCCAGGTATGTTCTATTCTACCTTGTTCTTTCTCTTTTCTCAGTCTGTATCCCCCCCTTTTTGTTTTTCCCTTCCCCCCCCCCCCCTTTTTTTTTTTTTTTCCTCTCTCGGTACATTTTGGTTTCAGTCTGTACGGGCCGTCTGTTGGTGGGCGGTCCACTTGATATGCATTAGGTGACGGGTGCGGAGCTGGGGAACCGGCTGGCTTGGCGGACCAAGAAACTTTATTATCACGAGACCCCTTCCGCGGGATCCCCTGGACAGTTTGGGGGACTGACACTTTTGTGTCACCGTAGTGGGGGGGTCTCGAATAGGGGGGGCCCGGGGGGGGGGTATGTCGTGGGGGGAGGTTAGTTGGAGGTGCTCTGTCGCCCCCCTCCCCCTGCGCGCGCCCGCCTGATCCACCCTTCTATATTTGCTATGCTCTGAGCTATTGGTCCGGTCCGAGAGGCTTGCCGGCCTGGCCGCATGATTATTAACGTCTCTTTGGAGGTTGAAATTTTGTCTCATATTTCGCACCCTGGCGATTGGGGACTCGGCTGGCTCGCTGGGTGGCTGGGGTCCCCGCCGCTAACTAGTCACTTGAATTTATTTTTGTTGCATCCCTTATGCTTATGACTGATTTAACCGTCTCTCTCTTGTAAGACTTTGTCATACATGCCCTTAGTGTTTCTGTACCTTTGTTGTGGTATAACTCTAAAAACGAAAAAAGGGAATGACTGGTGCATTACTTGATGTTTTTGCCTTTAGATTTTGAAACCTGTGCTGTAATGTTCTGTCTTCCATAAATAAAGATTATACAAAAAAAAAAAAAAAAAAGAGTGGTTGGAACCTGAGAAAAAGCCATTTTTTTCCCGGTCTCATAAGAGAAGATTTCCATTTGAGGATAACCCGGATTCCATCTGGAACAAGTTTCCAAAACTGGACTCTGCTTTTTCACAGGTCTCAAAATCAACTGACCTTGCCTTTGAGGACATGGGCATGTTAAAGGAGCCCATGGACAAAAGAATGGATTTGCTTCTTAAAAGGGCTTGGCAGTCTGTGATGAACAATCTAAAACCAGCAATGGCAACAACCTGTGTCGCTAGGAATTTAGAACACTGGATTAACCAGATGAAGGCCCATGTTACGGCGGATTCTCCAAAACAGGAGATTCTGGACTCATTTACAACGCTTTCTGCAGCAGTATCATATATTGCGGATGCTTCAGCAGAATCCATTCGTATGTCAGCCAGGTCAGCGGCTTTGACCAATTCTGCTAGGAGAGCCTTGTGGCTTAAAACTTGGCCAGGAGATGCTGCATCTAAAAATAGACTGTGTAGCATTCCCTTTGCAGGGGATTTGCTATTTGGTTCTGAGCTGGAGTCCATTCTTGACCGTACAGCTGACAAAAAGAAGGCGTTTCCGGTCAAAAAACAACAGGTACAGACCCGTAAGCGGTTTTTTTTCGTCCCCAAAAAGGACAACAGGAAGGAAAAACGCAAACCAAAAGGAAGCAGTGGTCTTCCCAGAAACCAAAAGGTAGGAGTGGAGTGCTCTTCCATCCTCCTGCGACCCCCGGAAAACCGCAGTGACAATCCACCCCAAGTAGGGGGAAGACTCCAGGAGTTCATTCCCCAGTGGAGAGACATCACTACAAATCAGTATATTGTAAACATGCTCTCCCAAGGATATGTGGTGGAATTCACGGAAGAACCCCCAAAGAGATTCCTAGTGACAAACGTCCCGAGGGATCCGGTCAAGGCACTCGCCATGAAATCCTTAATTCAGGAACTGATATCCCAGAGAGTCATTGTTCCGGTTCCAACAAAGGAGTTCTTCCAGGGGTTCTATTCTCACGTTTTCCTTGTACAGAAACCTTCAGGAAAGTACCGCCTCATCCTAAATCTAAAAATGCTGAATTTGTCAGTAGAATACAAAAGATTTCGGATGGATTCCATTTTCTCAGTAAGAAGCCTCCTGAGTCAAGGATGCTTCATGGCGTCAATAGATTTGCAGGACGCATGCCTCCACATTCCTATTGATGCCAGATCTCAGAGATATCTGAGGTTAGCACTGAGAGAAGGGAAGAAGGTGGTACACCTGCAATTCAGAGCTCTTCCATTCGGCCTGTCATCTTCTCCAAGGGTGTTCACGAAGGTAATGGCCGAAGCTCTAGCACCCTTGCGTCTAGAGGGAATTTCAGTGATTCCTTATCTAGACGACCTGCTACTGTTTGCCCAAACCAGAGATGGACTTCAGAGAAACTTGGACAGAGCACGTGCTCACCTAGAATCCATCGGATGGATACTAAACCTCCAAAAGTCCAATCTGATTCCCTCTCAGGAGGTGTTATTCCTGGGTTTCCGTATCAACTCTGTGGAGCAAAAGATTTTTCTCCCAGAAGAAAAACGGGAAAAGCTGTTAAAGGTTGTGTCACTCTTACAAACCAGTCAGCTTCTGTCCATCAGGAGGGTCATGTCAGCATTAGGAACCCTGACCTCTTCCATACCGGCAGTACAATGGGCAAAGCTCCATTTCAGGCCACTGCAAAAGTTTCTGTTAAAAATCTGGGATCGCCAGCAGAATTCACTAGATTCACTGGTGAAGATCCCCACCAGAGTAAAGAGGAGTCTCTGGTGGTGGAAGAACCAGGCAAGACTCTCAGCAGGCCTGTTATGGTTCTTTCCAACCCAGGTAAGGCTAACAACTGATGCCAGCTCCTGGGGTTGGGGGGCTCACATGAGCGGTCGTTGGGCTCAGGGATCTTGGCCCACAAGGGAAGCACTGAGATCTTCAAACTGGAGGGAACTAAAGGCGATAGAAATGGCCTTATTGTTCTTTGCAGAAGAAGTCCAAGGGCGACATACACAAATTCTGTCGGACAACGCCACGGCGGTGGCTTACATAAACCGACAAGGGGGAACCAGAAGCAGAATACTTCAAGGCCTAGCAGAGAGCATTCTAAATTGGGCAGAGCTCCATACTCAATCCTTGTCCGCGGTCCATCTAAAAGGGACCCTAAACAGGATAGCGGATTTCCTCAGCAGGAACCAGGTGTACGAAGCGGAGTGGCAATTGAATCCAGATGTCTTCAATCTAATAGTGAAGAAATGGGGACAGTCAAGAGTGGATCTCTTTGCGACTCAGGAAAATACACAAATATCTCTCTTTTTTTCCCCTGAACAGGAACGAGTCCTCTCTGGGGGTAGATGCTCTGGTGCACAGTTGGAATTTTCACCTCAGCTACGCCTTCCCTCCTTTTCAGCTGATTCCGCAGGTCATAACAAAAATCCGGAAGGAGGATACGACAGTAATCCTCATCACTCCCTTCTGGCCCAAGAGGTCTTGGTTTTCAGCTCTTCTACAGATGCAGATCAAACCATACTGGCATCTTCCCTTGAGACAAGACCTTCTGTTACAAGGTCCGCTGTTTCACCAAGAAGTAGAAAAGCTAAAACTCACAGCCTGGCTTCTGAGGAGCAGCTCTTAAGGAGAAAAGGATTCTCGGATAGGTTGGTGGCTACCCTCCTATCTAGCAGAAAGAATGTTACCAGAGCAATATATCACAAAGTCTGGAAAGTCTTTAACTCTTGGTGCACTACATCCGGCAGACCATTAAAGCAGATTTCTTCTATCTTGGAATTTCTGCAAGAAGGAGCAGACAAGGGCCTAGCGATCAGTACCCTAAAAGTTCAGGTTGCCGCACTGGGGGTATATTTTGAGAAATCTATTTCATCAGAACCCCTAGTAAACAGATTCTTTAAAGCCCTCACTCGGGCTAGACCGATAGTGATCAAAAACTGTCCGTCATGGGACTTATCAGTCGTTCTACAGGCCCTGACCAGGGAACCTTTCGAACCTCTCAATTTAACCTCCCTGAAGCTAATTACTTTAAAAACAATTTTTCTAGTAGCTATTACAACAGCTCGAAGGATCAGTGAGCTGCAAGCTTTATCTATCAGGGAGCCATTTTTTTTTCTATTTTTTCAGACAGAATTGTGCTGAAGACGGATCCTAACTTTTTACCAAAGGTTGCCTCAGTTCAAAATAGAACCCAGGAGATAATACTTCCTACGTTTTGTTCTAATCCGTTGGGTAAGAAGAATTCCATACCATGGATGTTAAAAGAGCAGTCTTAAGTTACCTGGAAGCTACTAAAGACTTTAGGCGTTCAGACGCACTATTCATTCTATTTTCCGGAAATAAAAAAAAGGAAGACAAGCTTCTAGAGGAACCATTGCCAGATGGTTGAGAATGGCTATCTCAGACGCCTATTCCCTTACAGGCCAGGAGAGTCCAGTAAGTATCAGGGCTCATTCTACTAGAGCTTCGGCGGTGAGTTGGGCAGAAAAAGCTGGTGCCACCCCCGAACAAATCTGTAAGGCAGCTACATGGACAAGTCTGACGACCTTTGCCCGTCATTATAGATTAGATCTCATGACGGCTGGGGACCAGGCTTTCGGAAGGAAAGTCTTACAGGCTGTTGTCCCACCCTAAATGGGGTAAGTCTCGATTATCCTCTCGGGTGCTGTCCTGAAAGACGTTTTGGAAAAATGCAAGTTAGACTTACCGGTAACTTGTTTTCCAATAGGCTTTCAGGACAGCAGGATCCCGCCCTTTTTTTATGCTGTTGCTGTAATACTATGTAATAACTGTCGCTTATGTGTTGCAGCTGGGGCTGGAGGTTCTCTACAAACAACTGATGGAAGCAACGTGGAGGCCTCCAATTAAAGACTTAATTGATGAGGTGTTTCCTGTAGGAGGAGGAGCCATGATCTCTCGGGTGCTGTCCTGAAAGCCTATTGGAAAACAAGTTACCGGTAAGTCTAACTTGCATTTTTCCGTGTCTTTCCGAGCATTCTTGAAATGGCTTCGGCTCCCCCCAACTCAGGCCAAACGCGGTAGTGCACACCACTTTGGCTTGAATCCTGCTCGTTTTGCGAGACAACACTCACAAACCGAGTTAGGATTTTTTCAAATACAGTGCTCGTATTGCGAAAAGCTCATTAACCGCGTTACTCACAATCCGAGGTTCCACTGTATAACTAAAGGCAAAACTTTTTTTTCGTTTTAGATAGAGTCAAAAGGAATTGGAACATCCACTAGGTTTTTATTGTTGTCTCTGCCCCTCATTAGAGAGATTCATCCTCTCTATCTGCCCTGTTTACCATTATCAGTGAAAGTAAAAGAAAGTCCCAAATTTTGGGTTGCCCCAGAAAAGTAATAGAAGGGAAATCTTCCAATGGGGACACTAGTTCTTGTGACCTGGGTCTCTCTAAGAAATTCCCTTAATTTGCAGGGATTTCTTTTCACTTCCTGTTGTCAACATGTCAAAGTTGCAAAATTGTGCTTTGGCATTAAGATTTGTTTTACCCTTAGACGCGAAGGTGTTAATTTGCAGGGATTTCGTTTCACTTCCTGATTGGCTATGGCACAGAAAGTGAAGGGAAATCTCCCCAATGGGGGACACAGATGACGGGAAAAAAAACCTGACAGGGGTTATAACTCTCCCTTGCTCTATCCAAATGCTATAGTTCTAATTTAACCCTTTGGCTCCCCAATCTGTTTTTATGTTTTTTGCGCACGTTTAAAAAATCAAATTTTAGGCCTGAAGATTAATCGAAACCCCCAAACATTATATATTTTCTGAAAACAGATACCCTAGAGAATAAAATAGTGGTAGTTCCAATTTTTTATGTCACCCGTTATTAACGCAAAGGTCTAGGAAACCCAAAACTTTAGTAAAAAACACACTTTTAGGGCAAACAAACGCAATAAACTACCCACATTTTTTGTAAAATATAAAAGCTGAGGTTGCACCTCAAATAGATACCCAACATGTCAAACCTTAAATTTGTGTGCGCCCATGAAATGGCGACAAACTTGAGCACCCTATATTTTCTACGCTTCAAAAGACCCCTATAAGTGTCCGTTTAGTGTTACGGAGGAGGTCTTTTGTTAGAATTATTGCTCTCACTCCGGTGTGCGTGGTGATATGTAACATGCGTATCGCAATCAATATTTTCACGCATAGGCGCCTAAGGGTTTAGGTACGTATTTGCGAATATGTGGGGGGATTTTATGTGCTTGGGTGTAACTTTATTTTTTGCAAAAAAAAAGAAAAAATTTTTTTTTTCATCACATAGGGGACAAAAATTCCCCAATGTGATGTTTTTTTTAGGTGACAGGTTGTCTCCCCCGGGCTCCACTGAATGTTTTGCATTGCAGATCGCATCGAAAAACATTACCGTATTTTTCGCTCCATAAGACGCACTTTTTTCCCCCCAAAAAATGGGGGGAAATGTGTGTGCGTCTTATGGAGCGAATACTGACCAGGAGAGCCGCTGATAGGGGGATCGTTTCGGCGGCGGAACGATGCCCTATGCATCACTCTGCCCCATCTAAATCCTGTTTCTCCCCTGCCTTCAGCTGCTACAGGGAGAGAAACAAAAGGGTATTGTTCTTTATTTAACCCCCACAGGATCGGCATTGATATGTAAATTGTGCAGGCATTGTTATGTTAATGAGCGAAAGGGTTAATCCTCGCTAAAAACAGTATAGCTGCTTTCACTGCAAAACTCTTCCCCACGCTGTAGAAGTCTGTTCTGTTCACTAGCCGCCACGCAATGTCTGGGTTAAATGAGGCCCGATGTTAACCAAACCTTTTCTCCATGCTCAGGACCAATGGTTCCCAACCTGCGGTACACAAACCTTCCAAGGGGTATACTCCAGGGCATTAAGGAGAATGCGAAATAGAAAATGATTAATGGCCGAAAGAGGTAGCAGTGTACCTGTGACCATGGAATCACCCAGTACTGCCAACTTTTTTGATTGGTTCCTGGGTCTCTGGTTTGTATACTTGTATCTCTGGCCTGTGAATGTTTGTGACCTCAATGTTGCGCACACACACACAGCATGCAAATAACTTCTTTGTTTGGAGAGAGAAAGAGGGAGGGGTGAGGTGGTTGAGTTGATGGTCACATGACTGCCAGTTTGGAACACTTTTGCAGGTTAGATTAAAGGGGTTGTAAAGGTACAATTTTTTTTCCTAAATAGCTTCCTTTACCTTAGTGCAGTCCTCCTTCACTTACCTCATCCTTCGATTTTGCTTTTAAATGTCCTTATTTCTTCTGAGAAATCCTCACTTCCTGTTCTTCTGTCTGTAACTCCACACAGTAATGCGAGGCTTTCTTCTTGGTGTGGAGTGTCATGCTCGCCCCCTCCCTTGGACTACAGGAGAGTCAGGACGCTCTCTACGTTGCAGATAGAGAAAGGAGCTGTGTGTTAGTGGGCGTCCTGACTCTCCTGTAGTCCAAGGGAGGGGGCGAGCACGACACTCCACACCAGGAAGAAAGCCTCGCATTACTGTGTGGAGTTACAGAGAGAAGAACAGGAAGTGAGGATTTCTCGGAAGAAATAAGGACATTTAAAAGCACAATCGAAGGATGAGGTAAGTGAAGGAGGACTGCACTAAGGTAAAGGAAGCTATTTAGGAAAAAAAATTGTACCTTTACAACCCCTTTTAAGTTACAAAAAAAGTGATCAAAGAGTAGTCAGAAACCAGAGTCAGCACTTTTCTTGGATCCTGGAACTTGGTTTTAAAACTTTCCTTCTGTGTGTTTGGTTAGTCCTTGTGCCACTAAAAATAGAAATTTCCTATTGTGCTTATTGTTCAATGCAGAAATAGCTGGAAATTCCAGAATAAAGTCATTTCTGATTTTGTCTCTGCTTACTTACAGTGTTTTAAAGCTGGCTGATCAGCTCTCAAGCCATGGACTAGCTGCCATTGAAACTCTGCTGTAAAATCGTTTTACTTTACATTCTACAAAAGGTCTTTTTGTGTTTTTTCTCAGACTTTGCAAGCCTGTCTTTCTGGAAAATAAATATATATTTTACAAAAAGGTTTGTGTTGTGTTATTGTATTTTTTTTATTATTTTAACTGGTGCTGGTTAAGTTGCAAGATGTAATGGGCCTTACATGCATCCCCATACCCCACAAAAGGGCCACACATTATACTCCGCTTATGTATTGCTACAGTGAGCAATTGCAGACATACAGGAGATGGTCAAAAACTGTAGACATACTGCAGGAGATCTTCAGAGCCTGGGACAAACAATGGAACATGGTCCGAGACTGTGGACATACTGCAGGAGATAGTCAGAAACTTGGGACATACTATAGAGGAGATGGTAAGAAACTAGGGACATACTGCAAGAGATTGTCAGAGGCTGCAGACATACTGCAGGAGATGGTCAGAGCATAGGACAAGCAACAGGGATGGTCAGAGACTATGAACATACTGCAGGACATGGTCAAAAACTAGGGCCATACTACAGAAGATGGTCAGAGACTGCAGACATACTACAGAAGATGGTCAGAGACTGCAGACATACTACAGGAGATGGCCAGGGACTGCAGACATACTGCAGGAGAAGGTCAGAGACTGCAGACATACTACAGGAGAAGGTCAGACACTGCAGACATACTACAGGAGAAGGTCAGACACTGCAGACATAGTACAGGAGATGGTCAGAGACTGCAGACATACTACAGGAGATGGCCAGGGACTGCAGACATACTGCAGGAGAAGGTCAGAGACTGCAGACATACTACAGGAGAAGGTCAGACACTGCAGACATAGTACAGGAGATGGTCAGAGACTGCAGACATACTACAGGAGATGGCCAGGGACTGCAGACATACTACAGGAGTAGGTCAGAGACTGCAGACCTACTACAGGAGAAGGTCAGAGACTACAGACATACTACAGGAGATGGTCAGAGACTGCAGACATACTACAGGAGATGGTCAGAGACTGCAGACATACTACAGAAGATGGTCAGAGACTGCAGACATACTACAGGAGATGGCCAGGGACTGCAGACATACTGCAGGAGATGGTCAGAGACTGCAGACATACTACAGGAGAAGGTCAGACACTGCAGACATAGTACAGGAGATGGTCAGAGACTGCAGACATACTACAGGAGATGGCCAGGGACTGCAGACCTACTACAGGAGTAGGTCAGAGACTGCAGACCTACTACAGGAGTAGGTCAGAGACTGCAGACCTACTACAGGAGTAGGTCAGAGACTGCAGACCTACTACAGGAGTAGGTCAGAGACTGCAGACCTACTACAGGAGAAGGTCAGAGACTGCAGACCTACTACAGGAGAAGGTCAGAGACTGCAGACCTACTACAGGAGAAGGTCAGAGACTGCAGACCTACAGGAAAAGGTCAGAGACTGCAGACCTACTACAGGAGAAGGTCAGAGACTGCAGACCTACTACAGGAGAAGGTCAGAGACTGCAGACCTACTACAGGAGAAGGTCAGAGACTGCAGACCTACTACAGGAGAAGGTCAGAGACTGCAGACCTACTACAGGAGAAGGTCAGAGACTGCAGACCTACTACAGGAGAAGGTCAGAGACTGCAGACCTACTACAGGAGAAGGTCAGAGACTGCAGACCTACTACAGGAGAAGGTCAGAGACTGCAGACCTACTACAGGAGAAGGTCAGAGACTGCAGACCTAGTACAGGAGATGGTCAGAGACTGCAGACCTAGTACAGGAGATGGTCAGAGACTGCAGACCTACTACAGGAGATGGTCAGAGACTGCAGACATACTACAGGAGATGGTCAGAGACTGCAGCAGTGGCGGTGCGTCCATAGAGGGCGCCGGAGCGCCGCCCCCTCTTGCTCCCGCACCGCCACTGAAAGACAATACACAGATTCATGCATTGCATGAATCTGTGTATTGTCACCGCTGCCGCGCTGCCCACTATACATATGGCCGGCCTCCTGGTGAGCGCCGGCCATATGAATTAGAGCGGCGCCCGGCGGTGGGTGTGACTTGGAAGTGCCTATCAGAGCCAGCGGCTCTGATAGGCTTTCCGAATACAGCTCTCACGCTGTATTCGGCTTCCAAAAACTCCTCCACTGTGTGGAGGTTTCAGCCAATCAGGTTCACCGGATCTGGTTACCGGTAACCTGATTGGCTGAAGCGACATCGAGGGCGAGAGAACACATCGAGGACGGCGCGGACCGAGGAAGGTAAGTGCAGGGCTGGGGGGGGGGGGGGGGACAGGCTGCATTTGGGGCACAAACTGGCTGAATATGGGGCACAAACTGGCTGAATATGGGGCACAAACTGGCTGAATATGGGGGACAAACTGGCTGAATATGGGGGACAAACTGGCTGAATATGGGGGACAAACTGGCTGCATTTGGGGGGAACTGGCTGAATATGGGGGACAAACTGACTGCAGACATAGTACAGGAGATGGTCAGAGACTGCAGACATACTACAGGAGATGGTCAGAGACTGCAGACATACTACAGGAGATGGTCAGAGACTGCAGCAGTGGCGGTGCTTCCATAGAGGGCGCCGGAGCGCCGCCCCCTCTTGCTCCCGCACCGCCACTGAAAGACAATACACAGATTCATGCATTGCATGAATCTGTGTATTGTCACCGCTGCCGCGCTGCCCACTATACATATGGCCGGCCTCCTGGTGAGCGCCGGCCATATGAATTAGAGCGGCGCCCGGCGGTGGGTGTGACTTGGAAGTGCCTATCAGAGCCAGCGGCTCTGATAGGCTTTCCGAATACAGCTCTCACGCTGTATTCGGCTTCCAAAAACTCCTCCACTGTGTGGAGGTTTCAGCCAATCAGGTTCACCGGATCTGGTTACCGGTAACCTGATTGGCTGAAGCGACATCGAGGGCGGGAGAACACATCGAGGATGGCGCGGACCGAGGAAGGTAAGTGCAGGGCTGGGGGGGGGGACAGGCTGCATTTGGGGGACAAACTGGCTGAATATGGGGCACAAACTGGCTGAATATGGGGCACAAACTGGCTGAATATGGGGGACAAACTGGCTGAATATGGGGGACAAACTGGCTGAATATGGGGGACAAACTGGCTGAATATGGGGCACAAACTGGCTGAATATGGGGGACAAACTGGCTGAATATGGGGGACAAACTGGCTGAATATGGGGGACAAACTGGCTGAATATGGGGGACAAACTGGCTGAATATGGGGGACAAACTGGCTGAATATGGGGGACAAACTGGCTGAATATGGGGGACAAACTGGCTGAATATGGGGGACAAACTGGCTGCATTTGGGGGGAACTGGCTGAATATGGGGGACAAACTGGCTGAATATGGGGGACAAACTGGCTGAATATGGGGGGGGAACTGGCTGAATATGGGGGGAACTGGCTGAATATGGGGGACAACTGGCTGAATATGGGGGACAAACTGGCTGCATTTGGGGGGAACTGGCTGTATATGGGGGACACGCTGGCTGCATTTGGGGGGAACTGGCTGCATTTGGGGGGAACTGGCTGTATATGGGGGACACGCTGGCTGCATTTGGGGGGAACTGGCTGTATATGGGGGACAAACTGGCTGAATATGGGGGGAACTGGCTGAATATGGGGGACAAACTGGCTGAATATGGGGGGAACTGGCTGAATATGGGGGACAAACTGGCTGAATATGGGGGACAAACTGGCTGCATTTGGGGGGAACTGGCTGTATATGGGGGACACACTGGCTGCATTTGGGGGGAACTGGCTGTATATGGGGGACAAACTGGCTGCATTTCGGGGAACTGGCTGTATATGGGGGACAAACTGGCTGCATTTGGGGGGAACTGGCTGTATATGGGGGACACGCTGGCTGCATTTGGGGGGAACTGGCTGTATATGGGGGACAAACTGACTGCATTTGGGGCGAACTGGCTGTATATGGGGGACAAACTGGCTGCATTTGGGGGGAACTGGCTGTATATGGGGACAAACTGGCTGTATATGGGGGCACACTGGCTATAAATATATGGGGACACACTGGCTGTATATGGGGGCACACTGGCTATATATATGGGGACACACTGGCTATATATATGGGGACAAACTGGCTGTATATGGGGGCACACTGGCTATATATATGGGGGCACACTGGCTGTATATGGGGGCACACTGGCTGTATATGGGGGCACACTGGCTGTATATGGAAACAAACTGGCTGTATTTGAGGGGGCAAACTGGTGGTGTTTGGGCACAGTGGCTGTGTTTAATGGGCACAGTGGCGGCAATTGATTTTTTTTTTCAGTTTGTTTGCGCCCCCCCAAAAATTTTGAGCGCCAGCCGCCACTGGACTGCAGACATACTACAGGAGATGGTCAGAGACTGCAGACATACTACAGGAGAAGATCCGAGACTGTGAACATACTACAGGAGAAGATCCGAGACTGTGAACATACTAAAGGCAAGTCAGCCTATCATTGAGTTTTACAGGCTGCCGGCAGCAGGACTAATTTTAGTTACACTGCGCATAACATTTTCTGAATTCCTTCTAGCCTGCATCTAGATAAAAAAGAGTTACTTATTCTGTGAGAATAAAAGCAGATTCAGACAATTTTATTGGGAAACCAATAGTTGCTCCAGACAAATACAGAGCGCATGACTGCAATGTTTAAACTACAGATTAATAATTTAGTCTAGGGGTTCAGAGAAAGTGTGAACTGCCTACCTTATACCTACCTGGCTCTCAGTCTTCCTCCATCTATGTAATCGTTCCGGCATTGCCATTGCTGCATGCTTGCCTTCTCCATGTACAAGGCAGGGTTAATAGCCCTGCACTGTACTTGCACCTCTGATGATGCGGAGGGACCATGCACAGCTTTGGGTAGAAGAGAACAGGGTCCTGTTTGTGAGAGCTTACAATCTAAACGAGAGGGGCAAGTGATACAAATGCTAGTAACCATGGTGGCATTGAGTTGATAGAGAAAAAAATAATTCACTTTTTAGGTGGCGAGGTAGGTTTCCTGAAGATATGCGTTTTCAGGGATCAACTAAAGGTGGATAGAGTAGGCTATAGCTGGAGAGATTTGAGTAGGGAGTTCCAATTCTGGAGGCGAGCATTGGAGGTGGGGTCATGGAGCAAGATGTCTTGGAAGGAGCAAAAAGGACAGTTTGGTTGATATATTGAGACAAGATTGGTGATTTAGCTTGGAGCAGAGTTTGGGATGGCTTAGTAGGTTGGTAGATTGAAGGGGAGCCTGTGTAGAGGAAGGCCAACAAATAGAAAATAATCAAGGCAAGAGATATTAAGAAGACTGTAGTCAGTGGACTGTGTTAACTTTTATGACAGAAATATAGGTTACATCTCTCTTAACAAAACCTTAGATAGCAGTAAACACCCAACAAGAGTTCTAATCCTTTCCCACCCTATTCAAAACTAAGAAAACGTTTTTGGCATGATCAGTCAACATAAAAACACAGAGCTACCATGGCCTTGTTTTTGTGAAGGAGGGCCAGACCAAAGTTAGGATTCTTGGCCACCATTATCTGCATCAGCAGTCAAAATAAGAAAGCTTCTTATTTTGACTGCTGATGCAGATACTGCTGGACGGGAATTGTAATCCAGCAATTGGCTTCCCTGCATAGATTCATACAAGAAAGTCTTATGTGCGTCTTCTCAAGGTCCTCATTTAACTGAAACCCCGATGAAGGGGAGAGTTCCTTTGACCCCCGATATGCTTTGGCTGTCTTTTAACCACTTTAAGACTGGGCCTATTTTTTAAACTTGTTTACAAGTTTAAAATTATAATTTTTTTGCTAGAAAATTACTTAGAACCCCCAAACATTATAGATATTTTTTTTCTAACACCCTAGAGAATAAAATGGCAGTCATTGCAATACTTTGTCACACCGTATTTGCACAGTGGTCTTACAAGCACACTTTTTTTATTTATTTTTAAATATACTCTTTTGAATTAAAAAATAAGACAACAGTAAAGTTAGCCCAATTATTTTTATATTGTGAAAGAAGATATTACGCAGAATAAATTGATGCCCAACATGTTGCGCTTCAAAATTGTGCCAGCTCGTGGAATGGCGACAAACTTTTATCCTTTAAAATCTCCATACGTTAAAAAATAATTCTACAGGTTGCATGTATTGCGTTACTGTCACGTACCTGGCAGTAGAGCCTGATATGCAGAGGACGGCCTCCCTTACACGTCTGACTCGAGGCCCCTGATAGAGTAGACAAGAGGCGCGGGAGTGCAGAGTCGCACGGGTGCCTGGCAGGATCGCTGATGATGGAGCCAGACTGGGATCCCAGAAGAGACTGCAGAGGAACACCGGTGCAGAAGAAGACCAGGAGGCGCAGTCAGTGGAAGGCAGGTACTGGCTTGGTACAGGAACTCCACAGGCAGAGGAGCCGATGCGACAGCAGGTGGGATGGGAGATCAGCAGGGCTCCGAAGGGCTGCAAGGATGGCAGGTGCAGGCTGGCCGGGTCACACACTGGCGGACAAGTCCGGGACAGGAGCATAGGCTGGAGGGAAGTCAGGATACAGGCCGGTTTAGTATCAGGCTGGCAGCAAGGTAGCAGAAGGAGCAGGCAGATGCAAGTCAACAAGCCGGGTCAGGTGCGGGCAGAAAGCAGGAACGTCAAGGACAAGCCGGGTCAGATATCAGGAA